>CM048744.1:432257817-432992817 GCA_026315105.1 Locusta migratoria | reverse complement strand
ATCCAGTGATGTGTGATGAAACAGGTACAAAGGTCATGTTATAAGCATTCTCTTCAACAGGATATTGTATAGTACACATACTGTCTATGCCCAATCATTCTGACAATATTTATGTACTTTGTTGTCTCATACCAATGTGGAAGACTGGTAGGGCCCAACCATGATATTGTGAAGACTGGAGAGGAGAGGGGGAGGGGTTGATGGAAAGCTATTCACAAGATGTCACAGGCAAAAATATCAGAATAGGCATAATTTTAGGAAGTCATGTAAGTCACCAACATGTAATCACTTTTTTAAATGAAACACTTGTACCAGGCACACCAAACAAAGCTCCAGCTGAGGCTAATGGAAGGGGAAAGAAGACAATAAAAAAGAAAGTACACCTGGAAAGTGACGTCAATTTTGATCTGATGATGGTAGATGATACCTGAGGGATAGTAAATGGGCTGACAATGGTTTGCAATGCCATCAGCCTACAGATAGTGTAAAGACGTAGATGCCAGAGTGACATCTTTATGTACCCTTTAATTGGGAATGTTTACAGCCATATGGGTCAGAATGATATGAACATGTGAAGCAAAAAGGTGATACACTGTGCATATGCACTCTTACTTCTTACAGCCAACTTAATGTGTTTGAAAGGGGTCAAACTGAAGCCTTTCAAGTGGCAAGATAGTCCTTTTGGAGTCACACAAATCTGACATTCTGTGTCAGTTGTACAATGATGCTGGTTGCAATGGTCATGTGAAGTTCTCTCACCTTTAAGGACATTAGTGGCAGATCTTACAGCTAACACAGCACAGATAAGAGGGTTTGTGAGTCAAACTGATTGTGGGCCCGCACAATCTAGTTAATCTTCCACTCACACCTCAACGACAGGCACAGGTTGACCGATGCTGTCAGAGAATCACTTGGAATATGGAATGGTCTTAAGTACTGAGAGCAGATTCTACCTGCATGCAAGTGATGGTCATTTGCGCATATGACGTAGACCTGACCAGCACTGTCTCAGGAGTGCATTCATTCAAGTCATACTGATAAGCTACAATTCTCTTTCACCTTTGGTGTTTGTACAGGAAATGCTGACTAGTGCTTGATACCTGCAAAATGTTGTATAATTCATTCTTGCAACAGGAAGGTGATGTGTAGTTCCAACAGGATAATGTTCGAATTCACACTGTGCTCTGCAACACATGCAGCAACTTCCCTGCCCGGCATGATCTCTGAACTTGTCTCCAATTGAGCACATATGGAATATGATGGGAAGACAAATGACACATGCGACTCATCAACCACAACTCTTATTTAACTATGTGAAGATATCGGCCATGGATGGATCAGTGTATTTCAGAATCAGCAACTGCATTGCTGCCCATGGAGGCTACACAATATTACTGATATAGGTACCTCAGTACTGCAAAAGCTACTTATCTGTAAGTGTAATCATCCAATGTACTGCACAATAAATCTTAAGTTGGAAAAATCTTAATTATGTAATCAGCTAATTTTATCTATTCATTTTCGCAAGCACCCTGTGTAATTTCCAGATATTTCTGTTACTGATCCCAAAAACCAAGCTGTACTACATAAAATTGTTTGCATGTTAAAAGGACTGTATTATTACAGCATTGCTCTAGCTAATACCTGGGTCCTAGGGGACTTTTTTGTAACCATCCCAAGTACTGTAAGTTCACCAATTTGATTTTATCAGCAGCCGCTTCCTTTCCCCTCAGCCGTTCTGCCAGAAGAAGGAGCTGCCTCCATAAGCTGATGCACATTCCTATATATTTTATGTTTTCTACTTTTCCTCTTGCTGAGTACCTCTTTTAATAATGAAATTTTATTATATAATCAAAAATTTGTTTTAGTTGTTATGGTATTTGCTGTTTGTCAATAAAGATAGCACCTCTCTCTCTCTCTCTCTCTCTCTCTCTGTATGTGTGTTGTAATTAGTAATTAATTTGGACTTGTGGAATTGCAGTAGGCACTGCCTGCCTTTTATGAGTTGTAGCTTTCTTTCTTTCCTTAACTATTTTTATTACCAGTATTACTTATGTAAATTATTCTTTTCATGTTATAAAGCTCGTGACAACACATTCAGAAATGATATACATTATAAATATAGTCAAGAATATAGCAATGCTTACAATGCCTTTTAACAATACTTATGGTGGGTTGGTACTAGCTTGCTATACGCTCCACTGAAATTAGTTTGATTTATTATTTCCTCTATAAACTTTTCATCCCAAGATCTAATTGTCTGCAGTAAATTGATAATATACCTGTAACTGAAGCAATAACATCTTCTTCAGTTCCAAAATTTTCAACAGTTGTCAGGCTACCAAGTGAATTTGAGCTTCCAACTGTTCTATCATCAGCATTGGAGTCATCTTCGTGATTTGACAATAATGCAGATGATGATTCTGTAACTGGAAACCTATTTGATAATGAATCATTTGCAGAGTCACACCTGTATTCCGAATAATAAACAGGAGGATGTGCTTCCTGAGGATCTGTTAGTAAAAGAAAACATGGAAGTGAAAACCTGTTTCATTATAACAAGCAATGAAAACATATTATAATGCAGCACAGTTTGATAGTTATGTGATAGGGTACTACATACACAGTTTAATGTACTTACAGCAAGAGACAATATCTTGAAAATTGTACCCTGTCATGTCAACTTCCTTATTGATCCAAGGATGTTCTACAAGTTGTTTCACAGTACAACGTTCTCTTGGGTTCTTGTCCAGCATCCAGTGGAGAAGTTCCGTAAGCTCTGTAATAAATGTATTATTAAAATATGCTGTAGGATTTCTGCATTAGTGCAAATCATACATGTGTAAGGAATATCAATGTAGTAAAGTTTTGTAATAAAAGAAATGTTAGAATTGTGTGTAAATTTCTAATGCTTTTTCATTGAGTTTAAGAAACAGAATAGATATGTATAACAGAAACTTTAGACATCAATAATAATATAAGTCTGCCAATCTCGGGTAACTTTTCAAATGTTATTTTGAGGTGCAAAACTTGTCAAGCCATGCTCAGAATGCATCTTCATCCAGAAAGGAAGTTCCTTGAAAGTTGTTTGATACTGAGGATAAAAGATGAAAATCTGAGGGTCAAGATCAGGTTACTAAACTGGATGGAAGTGACTTCCCAACAAAATTCTGTTGTTTATTTTGGTCAGTCTAGAATGCAGGCAGGTGTTATTGCCAAGTAGCATCACTTTATGCAGTCTTCTTGGTTGTTATTCTTGAACTGTGAGCACAAGATATTTCAGTTGTTGGCAATAAATGTCAGCAGTGATGATTACACCTTGTGGAAGCAATTGCTCTTCCAACAGATGCATCTATCTTTTGTAAATTCATGCAGGTCTTTATAGGGCGAGTTGCAGTTTTGTTGGAGCTCAACAATTCCTTTCTTAAACTTATGTTACCATACAGACACCATTTATTGTCACAAATAATGATATGGCATAGGAGATATTGGTAGAGATCACTACCCTGGTACTGAAAAACAGATATGCACATTTAACCACCTGATAATTTTTGTGATTTTTGAGGCAGTCCCATTGCATGCAAATGTATGTTCCACTCCCCCCCCCCCCCCAAGTTTAATGGTATTATCATTCCAGATCAATGCATTCAAGTAATCTGTATCAAACTCTGCAAGCCTTCCTGAATAAGATTCATTAGGTAAAAATGATCCTCCTCAAAACAAGAAAACCCATTTTGTCATCCTTTGTCCAACGCATTATCCCCATGAATGTTTGACTGCCTCTACTGTTGTCACCTTGCTATTGAACTCAAAGAGAATAGCAGCAGTGAACTATAAAGAAAAGAGAGAAAAAAAAAAAAGAAGACACTTGACAATTAATTAAATCCATAATACCAATGTGCAAAAAAACAACCTCTACAAATGTACATACCAATGTTACATTTTTTCCTTTTGATGGTAGAAAACATGAACAAGAAAATAGTTTCAGACATCATCATTCATTACGCCCACTTTGTAGCTACATAATCCTTACAGTAATTTGAACTGCACATGCACAGATAGGAGAGTTGTAAATTCCTCATTTGCATGTTAGGACATGACACTTGCTTAAACCATTCTTTAGTTTGGTCTTGTTTATACATTCCACTTCCGGCTGAATCTGTATTATTTAATTGAGCAGTATATGCTGCAGAGTCCCACATCTGAAGCTAATCATTCTTGATGTTAGCAATATTAATACCTTATCGTGTTGAGTTCTGGACTTCACGGACTAGGAGGCATGCTGTTTAGGACCTCATGGGTTGAAATATTCTATGGATGGCTGTGGTGATATAACATTTTTGGTTGAAATATGCTGTGGATGGCTGTGGTGATGTAACATTTTCAGTTCTTATATTGTTACTCCCTACTACCTGAAGTGTGGATGTACATTATCCATGACAGTGTTCAGTTTTGAAACACAGATTGAGATCACTCTTTTTGCAATGATTTTCGTGAATTAATATGAAACTGAACACAGTTTGTTAGTATGGTGGCCACTGTCTTAGCAACTCAGTTATTTAGTACTAGTGATGGGACAACCGACTGTTTTTAACAACCGATTAGTCAATCAGTTGTTTTTTCTTTCAGTCGGTTTTTTTCAGTTGAATGAAACAACCGAATGAAAATAGTCTCTGTGGCCGTATGAATGTTTTCGCTCACTGTCGGGGTTTGAGTGGTTTCAGTCGATGCGAAACAATCTAATGAAACCAATCTCTGTCAGTTGCACCCGCTATATGAATGTTTTCACTCATTCGGTGGGTTTGAGTGGTTTCAGTCGATGCGTGAGCACCGAATGAAACAAGTCTGTCCTTTATATGAATGTTCTCGGCACTGAGTGGTTTCACTCGATGCGATTGAACTGACTGGAATAAGTCTGTCGGTTTCTACAGTTATATGGATGGTTTTTTTTTTTTTTTTTTTTTTTTAAATTCATTGACTTTGCGTGACTTTATTGGCATACTCCTTCAGCCTTTTCGGGTGTAAATGAACCGTGATTCAGCATGAAACATTCTTAGAGACAAATCTTAAAAATATAGCAGTGTGTCCCTGTGTGTGTTTCTATTGCATGCAAATCTGCAGTTTTGTTCCAATCTTGATGCAATTTTGCACACTTCATCTTCAAAGCAAGAGGAATGTCACTGACTACAACAAATTTATTTCGGTGCATGGCGGAGGGTACTTTACCTACTAACTTCGACAAATTCCGTTCGTATTCGAATTTTAATGATATATTTCACTCTTCACCTTCAAAGAAAGAGAATGGTCACCGTCTACATCTACTTTAGTTTGATACATGAGAGAAGGTATTCCGGACTTCGACGTCAATATAGTGTTTTTCCGATCTCTCTGAAATTTTGCACACTTGACTTTCAAAACAAGTGGCAGTTCACTGTTCATCTAAGATTTTGCACGGTACATGGCGGAGGGATAGAATAAACCTCCACACCGTTTCACCGATAACCACAGAAATATCTGTGACAAGAGTGAATAATTATGAAACTTTACATGAATGTCTTCATACATGTTGACGAATACAGACGCGCTGAAGAAAATTTACAGCACTGATAAATGTTGTAGGTCTTCTCGTACTCCTTCAAATTAGATGGAATTAACAAAAATATTTTTATAAGAAATATTTTTATGCAAAATACTTTAATTTTTTTTACAGTACCTAATGTGTTAGTGATCGAATTTGAATCTAGCAAATATGCTCAGAGTTAAAATACTTTACCCTGTCCTACTAGTACCTTAAACAAAAATAAAAAATAGAAAAGAGATGACTTACCAAAAGGACCGGCTCGTCGATAGAAACAAATAAAATCACACACAAACACTGTTTGTGTGTGATTTCCCTCTATAATTTTCGTTTCATCTACTAGTACCTTAGATATGTATGAACAATAAGCCGCAAACCGCACGTTTCTACCTATTCCCACTTCGGAGATACAGTATGCGAGATTAAACTTGTAGGGATAATTTTGGAACACACTGTAGTTTCCACGCTTCTTTATTGACACAAGAAACCGACAACAATGCGCGATGGCACGCCCCGCCCGCCAGACACTGTTGTGTTGAGTTTGGCGCGCGCCTGCTGGCGCTGTCAGCAGTGAAAACGCGAGCGAGGCAGCATGCGCTCTCATGTCCCCGCTCCCCGCGGTATTTCGTGGGCATCGGCCACTTATCTTCTACAGATTGTGGGTGTCGGCGAAAGTAATCTGATCGGGCCCAGATGATCGGCATTTTTGAAGTCTGGGGTGGGCAATTAAAGTGATCGCAGGCCTGCTCCGGCGATATGACATCTAATTAGTTACTCGTTGATGGCAACTCTAACTATTTGATCTACAACAAAATATGAATCACTGTTACTGTGTATTATAAAACGAAAAGTTACTTCATTCAGTACATAATGAAATGAACATTGTAATACGCATTTTAACTTTGCCATACCCCTTTTACATGGCGGTATAATGTAGAACTGCTGTAGTTATCTGATGTGCATGTCAATTTCATTCATAGAAATAAATGGGTAGCTCTATAAGCTAAAATACTGAGTCGTTTCAGTTGGGAATATGATTACATGGTTCAACCGACAGAAAAACTTACTGCCTCTTTTCACTTGAAAAGAAAGAATGTGTAATTCATTAATGAACAAAACTGCAAAAGTGTCGCATGTTTTCATTCGGTTGCTCCCACTGACTGGTTTCACTCAAAAGAACTAATGAAGAGGCCAACGCATTGTGTCAATTTTTTCATTCGGTTGGTCCCATCGACTGATTTTACTCAAAAGAAAAGGAATGAGTGGTCCAGCCGACTGTGCCGATTTTTTTTATTCGGTTGCTCCGACCAACTGATTTCACTCAAAAGAAGGAATGAATAGTCCAACCGACTGCGTCAATTTTTTCATTCGGTTGATCCCACCGACTGGTTTCACTCAAAAGAACGAATGAATAGTCCTACCGACTGAATCGATTGTTTTCATTTGATTGTTCCCATCACTATTTAGTACTGACAGTAAATGCAATGACTACCACAAACATACTAACTTACTACTTCATAATGCAGTTTCTGATACCCAAACAATATTTACGACAGCAAAAGATTCAATATTACATTGGATAAATAAAGATTACATCGTGTTTAATCTGATCTCAACAGAAGTTCAAAGTGAGCTGTTGTCTTACTTTTCTACTGTTCAAGTGGATTGTGTGTAATTCTGTCTTAAGAGTCTAAACTTTTTGCAATATAAATTTAAGGTCTCTTGATCCTTTGAGAGGGCATTCTCTCCTCTTCCTGGTATGGTAGTTTGAAAGTCAGTACCATAGCAACAATGGTGTTGGACAAGTCACTGGTGTAGAAAGAAGGGTTTTGGATCAATACAGAACATATTTGAAGTACTGTTCTTTACTGAGAATGACGCTCAGTCGCGATTTTGAAGGAACATAGATAGATCTGACTGGTATGGTCAGTTCTTCCTTCTTTTTTGGTACACCCTCTTTGAGCTTCACCATGATTTTCATCCAGCTGCACATTGTCATATGGCACATAGGTGGAGAAATGAAAAGTCAATGTTGGAACAAATGCAACTTTTTAAAAGGATACACTGCTTTCACATAGAGGAGACATCCACTTACCAACAGACACAATGAAAAGACTTTACATTTAGGCTTTTGGACAGAAAATTCTTTTTAAGTAGAATAGCTAAAGTTATTCACAAAAGCAACTCACAGACACACAACTATTGTTTCTGGCCACTTGCACCCAAGTCCAGGTTACACACAGTCCACAATTTTGACACCAGTGATCATTAGTCCAACTGAGTAATCTCCTTAGCTATGCTCTTCTAATAACTCCATGACAAAAAAAAAAAAAAAAAAAAAAAAAAAAAAAAAAAAAAAAAAAAAAAAAAAAAAAAGAAAAAAAAAAAGAAAGAAAAAATCCAGAAGTACTCAGATCAAACCAAATGCTACATTTCTCTTTTGCTGACTAAGAGTGTGTGAGAAAATGGTCTTATATTTCAGTTTACTTTAGTTCTGACCACAATGATGACAGGCCTCATATGATGGCTTCTCTGGGGACCTTATCAACTCAATTCCACACGAAGTGACATTTGCACTATACATCTACACACCACAATCAACCTCACACAGGAAGGTGGAGGCTACTTTATGTGCCATTATTACAGTCCCTCTTTCAGAAATGGTTCACTGGAAGACCGATTATTGTTTAGCCTCCATGTGAGCTTGAATCTCTCTAATTTGACCAAACCTCTCCCTATAGTCAGCCACTGGAGTTTGTCAGTTCTCTCTGTGATGCTTTAATCATGGCTAAATAATCCTGTGGCACTAAGCATGCAACTCTTCGGTGCATCTTCTCTACCTCCTCTATCATTCACACCTGATACACAACAACCCTTACAAACAATATTAAAGTATCCTCCCAAAGAATCTAAGCCTTGCATCTCCATTACTTGTGATTAATTTATGTGGTTATTCTACTTCAAATCACTCCATATGCATACTCCCTGACATTTTATGGAAGTAGCTGCTTCCAGGGATTGTTCTACAATTGGGTAGTATTACAGCAAAAGCTCTATCTTTCTATGTTACATTTGTTTATATTGAGGGTTATTCCCTTTGAACAGTGTCAATACATTGCAGATCTTCCTGAATTCTGCTATGGCTTTCTAGCTTTGCAACTTCTCCATATACTACAGTCCCACCCACAAAAAGTCTCACTGAACTTCCAATGTTATCTATGAGGTCATTTGTATATATTAAAAATAAATAAATAACTAACAGTCCTGTAACATTATCCTTGGGTACACTTCACATCAGTAGATGTCTCTCCACTGAGAATGAAATGCTATGTTCTAATCAGCAGAAAATCTTCAATCCAGTTTCTCAATTGCTTCAATATTCCATATGCTTTAGTTTGTTCATTAGGCAACAATATGAAACCATACCTTATGAAAGTCAAGAATCACGGAATGTACTGGGGGCCTGTATTCACTGCTTATCGTGTGGACAAATGGAGATGGCAGTCACAGGGTTGTGGCGTTTGCAATTTATGTTGATTTGTGTAAAGGAGTTCCCAGTCTCCAGAAATGTCAAAATACTCCAGCATAAAACATGTTCCAAAATTATACAAGAAACATAAGTCCGAGATATAGGCTATGGTTTAGTGCGTCTGTTACCAAACTGTTGCTAGAAGGGGAATAGGTAACTTCAAATACTCTGTGTCAAATCAAACTGGTATCCCTTCTGGTGATGATTTTGAGAAGGAAGTACAGTGTGATGATCTGCTGTGAAACAGCTTTCAAAAATTATTATTTTGGCCGTTGTGTCATCCTCTTTAATAACACCAAAATGGCCACAGAATGTCTGTAAATCTGTTCACACATTTAAGATAAGACCATAATTCATTTATTGAACTCTGGAGGATGTTCCCTATCTCTCAGAATTTAACTTAGCACATACTTGTCTCAAGTGTATTGCACAATGATCTTGAAATTAGTCCATTGATGCTCAATACCGTCAGTGCTGGAGGTGAAATTTTCACAATGAACTGGCAGGTAGTCTCAAATAGATTTTGTCACTCTTGCAGAAGATGTACTACCTTTCTTTGCATTTGTATTTAAAGCAATGCTGTAATGGCCTTATGATCACCAATTCCCTTATCTGGACTAACAAGAGTTGAAAGTTCGAATCTGTTTGCCACCAGCAGGTGTAAGATGTAATCACCAGCCAGTGCTCTGTTTAACTAATGAAACATTTAAAAACAATTTCACTCAAGTCTTTGTCCCTATCACCCATCTTAAATATTTGAGACTCCCAATCTAAATGCAGTAAATTTAAATTTACAGCTAAACGTATAACACAGTTTGGAAATTAATATGGAATATTTTCCAAATTTCCCCTCACATGCTTCAACACTACTCGTGCTGAGCATGTTCGATGCACTTTCAACCCCTATCTTTACCCAAATTATTTCGCTTTCTGAATCTGTACTAATCTCACTGGCTGCTATGATATTTTAATAAGCTATGAACATTCCAGCACCTTCCATGTTCAGCCTAGCCTTAACAGACTTCAATAGATCACTACAAGAAGTACAATACAGAGTGTGGGTGATAGAAGTAGATGAATATCTGACTAAACAGGTCAGGTAGTATGAGCTCATCCTTCAATGTTTTCAAACCACATCTCATACCACTCCTGATGTCTGTTGCACTCAGTACCCATTCTGCCAACCTAATAACACCACTATTCACGTACAATGAGAGACAAAAAGATTGCCCGGTTCAGATAATTCAGAGTCCACGAACTGAACATTGAGCAAGTCCACAGTTCAGAAGTGCCAGTGCTCCCAACTCTTGCAGGCAGTGGAGCTTCAGGTTGAAGTTTACATTGTTAAATACAAGCAATATAACAGTTAGGATATAGTGTATCTGAGACTCACTGCAGTTTATTGAATTTCTATTCAAATCATTACACAAGCACTAGGAAATTGTTGAAATATAACAACTCCACATCAGTTGAATTACTCCAACAAGGAGTGTTTCAAATCTGTTTCAGTGGCTAGGTGGATAGGCTGATAGTTTATGAATATAAAGCACTAGTGTTCAAAACTGCAATCAATTGTCATATTTTTATTTATTTAGGCTTGTTCAGGTAATCCTGTACATTTTAATTCTCTGCCAATTGTGAGGTAATAGGCTTTTCTAGATTCCATATTACATATTATATTTCAAAAGATTCCATTTTGTAATAGTCCAGTCTAAACAAACAGGTATATGGCTGTAGAAAAATACTGAAAATGGATGTATTTATTCATACTTACTTCCACCTTTGAAGCAGACATATAACAAATGCCAAACAGCTGATACATTGCTCATAGTTGAAAACTATAGACACACCAGATAACGGCTGAAGTAATCTACATCTACATCTACATACATACTCCGCAATTCACCGTAAGGTGCGTGGCGGAGGGTACACTGTACCACTACTAGGCATTTCCTTTCCTATTCCACTCCCAAATTGAACGAGGAAAAAAACAATGCCTATATGCCTCCGTACGAGCCCTAATTTCTCTTATCTTGTCTTTGTGATCTTTACGCGAAATGTAAGTAGGCGGCAGCAAGATCGTACTACACTCAGCTTCAAATTCCGGCCCTCTAAATTTACTTAACAGAAATTCACGAAAAGAACGTCGTCTTTCTTCCAGCGATCCCCAATTGAGTTGCCGGAGCATTTCCGTGACACTCGCGCATTGGTCGAACCTACCGGTAACAAATCTAGCTGCTCGCCTCTGAACCGCCTCTATGTCTTCCTTCAAACCGATCTGCTGCGGGTCCCAAATACTTGAGCAATACTCAAGACGTGGTCGTACAAGCATTTTATACGCGGTCTCCTTTACAGTTGAAGTACATCTTCCCAAAATTCTCCCAATAAACCGAAGTCGGCTGTCTGCCTTACTCACAACTGTCCTTACATGCTCGTTCCATTTCATATCGCTCTGCAATGTTACGCCTAGATATTTGAACGACGCGACCGCATCAAGAAGCTCACTACTGATGCTGTATTCGAACATTATAGGATTGCTTTTTCTACTCATGCGCATCACCTTACATTTTTCTACATTGAGAGCTAGCTGCCATTCTTCGCACCAACTAGAAATTTTGTCTAAGTCAACCTGTATGCTATTACAGTCAGTTACAGACGACACCCTCCCATACACCACAGCATCATCAGCAAACAGCCGCAAATTACAACTTACTCTGTCCATCAGATCATTTATATAGATAGAAAATAATAGCGGTCCTATCACACTCCCCTGGGGCACGCCTGACGATACACTCGTCTCTGATGAACACTCGCCGTCGAGAACAACGTACTGCGTTCTATTACTTAGGAAGTCTTCCAGCCAGTCACAAATCTGTGAACCTATTCCATAAGCTCGTATCTTCGTTAGCAGTCTGCAGTGTGGCACCGTGTCGAACGCCTTTTTGAAGTCGAGAAAAACACAATCCGCCTGTTGCCCTTCGTCCATGGCTCGCAAGATGTCATGTGAGAAAAGGGCAAGCTGAGTTTCACATGAACGATGTTTCCTAAACCCGTGCTGATTCATGGAAAGAAGCTTTTCCGTTTCAAGGAAATTTACTATATTCGAACTGAGAATATGCTCCAAAATTCTACATGAAACCGATGTCAACGATATTGGCCTGTAATTGTATGGGTCAGTTCTCTTTCCTTTCTTATACACGGGAGTCACCTGCGCTTTTTTCCAATCACTAGGAACTTTGCGCTGAATTAAAGATTCGCTATAAATGCAAGCTAAGTAGGGGGCCAAGGCCGCAGAATAGTCTTTGTAAAACCGAACTGGTATTCCATCCGGACCAGCAGACTTTTTCGTATTTAGCTCTCTCAGCTGCTTCTCTACACCGGAAATACATATTGCTATGCCCCCCATTTCGGAATTAGTACGTTGATCAAATGATGGTATATTTGTGCGGTCCTCATGCGTGAAAGATTTCTTAAAGGTTAAATTTAAAACTTCAGCTTTCCGTTTGCTTTCTTCTATTACAGCCCCAGAATGATCAACTAGTGACTGGACAGTGGGCTTTGACTCGCTTATCGATTTTACATAGGACCAGAATTTTTTCGGGTTCTCGGAAAGATCTTTTGCTAAGGTATGGCTGTGATAATTATTGTATGCTTCACGCATCGATCTTTTTATAGACGCACGAATCTCTACTAACTTTTGCCTGTCATCATTTGCGTGTTCTTTCTTGAATCGAGAGTGCAACAGCCTTTGCTTTCTCAGCAGCTTTCTCACATTATTATTATACCACGGTGGATCTTTTCCATCCTTAATCGTCTTTACTGGCACATATTTCTCTAACCCTTTATTTACAATGCACTTAAATTTAGTCCACAAGTCCTCTACATCCATAGTCCCGGAATTAAACGATGCCCATTCATTTTCTAAGTGCGATCGTAACATTTGCTTGTCGGCTTTTCCCAACAAAAACACGCTCCTAGCCTTCTTGACTGGTTTATGAACTTTGGTCACCATCGACGCTATGACGATGTCATGATCACTAATTCCTGTCTCTACACAGACATCGTTAATAAGGTCAGGCCTGTTTGTGGCTATAAGGTCTAGAATATTTCCATTGCGCGTGGGTTGCCGGTTTAACTGCTCAAGACAGTTTTCGGAGAATGTGTCCAAAAGTAGCTCGCAAGACTGCTTGTCTGTACCGCCTGAAATGTAACTAGCGAGGTCCCAATCTATACTCTTAAGGTTGAAGTCTCCTCTGACTAATATTACATGGCCCGGATACCTATGCACTACCTGGTGTAGACTTTCCTTGAATGATTCTAAAACTGCTACAGCAGCACTGGGGGGCCGGTAAAAACACCCAACTATTAACTCTACTTCTTTTAGACTTGTTATGCGTGCCCAGATAACTTCACAGTTACTTTCAACCTCGATCTCAGTAGAAACAATATCTTTGTCCACAGCGATAAACACTCCTCCTCCAGTTGTATCAGATCTATCTTTCCGATATACATTCCACGCTTCGCTAAATATTTCTGAACTTGCCACATCATCATTTAGCCAGCTTTCGGTGCCTAAAACTATCTGAGCGCAATAACTTCCATGCAGCGCTGCAAATTCGGGAACTTTGTTTCTAATACTTTGTAAGTTCGCGGCTAATATTTTTATGTTCGAATTTTTGTTTCGAACGTGGCCTGAATTCGCTGTTTGAATGCTGACAGGCGAGTGCTCATCAGAGTTAGTGCCTAGCCTAAAAAACCCCCATGTGCACTCCACAAGTACTCTGCTACCCGAGTAGCCGCTTCCTTAGTGTAGTGCACCCCTGATCTATCTAGGGGCACCCTACAATTCCCCACCCGATAACGCAGATCCAGAAATCTGCAGCCATGACTGTCACAGAGTCGGCGAAGCCTCTGGTTCAGACCCTCCACTCGGCTCCAAACCAAAGGACCCCGATCAACCCTGGGAACAATGCTGCAAATCGACAGCTCTGCTTGCACCCCGCGTGCGAAGGCAGCAGCCTTCACCAATTCCGCCAGCCGCTCGTAGGACCTGAGGATGTCCTCAGAACCCAAGCGACAAGCGTCATTGGTGCCGACGTGAGCTACGACTTGCAGTCGACTGCACCCCGCACCCTCGATAGCCGCCGGCAAGGCCGCCTCCACATCTCGGATGAGGCCCCCCGGCAAACACACCGAGTGCACGTTGGAATTCCTTCCAGATCTGGACGCTATCTGCCTAAGGGGCTCCATCACGCGCCTGACATTGGAGCTCCCAATAACTAATAATCCCCTCCCCCTGTGCACCTGCTCGGACCCTGCTGAAGGAGTGGCCACACCTCCACTCACAGGACGAACGGGCGCGGACGGACGTCTAGCCTCCACATTGGCCTTCCGCCTCGAGCGACGCGAACGCCGTACAACCCGCCACTCCCCTTGCAGAGAAGGCGGCTCGACGACGTCCGGTACACCTGAAGGTGCCTCGGTAGCAGGGACAGAGAGCGTAGCGTGAGACACCTGAGGTGTCCCACTCGACGAACCAGACTCCCCACCATCGCTGCACCCCGAGACAGCAGCCTGAAGACGGCTGACCGTAGCCAACAGCACGCTCAGCTGTTCGCGAACCGCGGCCAACTCCTCCTGCGTCCGCACACAGCAGGCACACATCCTATCCATCCTATCGATACAATTAACAGCAATTAACAACTTTAAAGAAGCCTAGTACTCTAATGAAGGCGGCTGGCTGCTGACTTAACTGTGGTCAGTGGTAACTACACTGTCGAATCAACAAAACTGAGTCCGGCAGCTTTAGCGCTGTTAACGCTGCGGCACTCGTGGCAGCTGGCACTGGACTGACTGCTAACGAGCTTAGTAACGGTCTCTGACTTGTTTTGAAATACACCGGTCAAAGACGAAGACTAAACAACGGTATTTATCAAATACGATAGAATAAACAATTAAAACAGTAGTACAAACGAAATCTGCAAGTACGCGGGAATAAACCTCTTAAAACAGTACTACCGAAAATGAACTAGACTGGCAAATTAAATTTGACACAAATTAAATTCAGATACTTAGCGCTGTAACGATGTGGCACTGGTGACAGCTGGCACTGGACTGCCAGACAATGATTGTTTTACTATGACCATTTGTCTGTTTGCAATGAATCTCAACATATACTGTATCCCAACTACTACATCACTTCTATTTGACTATGTACACCCCAAGCTGAAGATCAACAGATGGCTAGAGTTGGGAGCACTGGCACATTTGAACTTGGGCATAAACAATGCTCAGTTCTTGGACTCAAATTATTAAGAACAGGCAATCTTTTTGCCTCTCATTGTACAATACAAATAAGTTGTTACCTGTAGTACAGACAACCAGACATTTAGGACAAATGAAAACTGTTCTAAAATGTTTATGCTTCAAAAAGATGGAGGACAACTTCATTTCATCTTCCTCTTCATTTCTGTAGTTACTATGCAAGTTACATACAAATGCCTGGCAGAGGGTTTATCTAACCACTTCCATACCATTTACCTACCATTTGAATCTCAAAAGCAGGAGGGGAAAAATAGCACACAAATCTTTCAGTTTGAGCTTGGATCTCTCTCTCTTTTGTTTTGATGATCATTTCTCATTTTGTAGGTGGAAGTCAAATACATTTTCACATTGAGAGAGAGAGAGAGAGAGAGAGAGAGAGAGAGAGAGATTTGGGGGGGGGGGGGGGAGAGAGAGAGGGGGAGAGAGAGGGGGGGGGAAGTGTTCGAAATTTTGTAAGGAGACATCACCACAATGATTAAACCACTGTTGTCATGATTCCCAACCCAAATTGTGTATCATTTCCATGACACACTACCTCCTGTATTGCAATAATACAAAATGAGCTGTCCTCCTTTATACAGTTTTGATGTTCTCCGTCACTCTTAAAACATAATGATCCCACACTGTGCAGTAATACTCCAAAAGAGGTCAGAAAAGTGTTGAAGGTTTCTTTAGTAATTAAGGCTCATCCAAATGCACCAGTCTATCTGCGAGGACATATCATTGCATGTGGACAGGTATTCAGATGACTGCAAATGTGGCATCCAGATAACACAATAAGGAAGAAGGAAGGAAGATTAAACCTTATGTCACAACCACATGACAAGTTCCAATCTACTGGCACCATCTGTCAGTGTACTGAAGAATATCAGTAAGTGGCAAGTGACAACACTATTGTAATCTCAAAGTTTCTTTAATTTGTAATGGATGATGATCGTTTCTGGTTGGTATTTACAATTTGTGTTGCAAAAAAAATGAAACTGCTCTAGACAGTATATGATAAACTGTGTTTTCACTGAAACCACAAGAAACATTTTTCTCTTTGATATACAAATTGGGATCATGGTAGTCACCTGCGACATTCCTTGGAAATTGCATTGGACTGGTTCTTCTGAAGTGTACATAAAAGGAAAATAATTTATTTTCAATTTTTCTACAAATGAGGACTCAACCACTCAATTATAAATCAAGCTCTGTTTTGTTACACCGTGAGATACAACTTATATGTCTGGAGACTGAACACACAATGGTGACAAATATGAAACCATTTACAACTCCTACAACAATATTACAATACATCAGTTGATATAAATTTTAGTTGAAGTCTTCTGTGCCAGCCAACACGTGTTATTCCATGACGTGCTGATCGAGGTTGATACAGATATCAAGTGTTCACTGTGAAACACTGCTACAACTCTCCTGAACATTAAATTCCTGCACATAGACATATAGCATGGAATCTGCTTCTTACAGCTAATTTTAAGCACAAAGCATTTATCTTACACTGACGGGGGCAGTGTAGCATTCCTCTGTTACACTACAAGTGGTTACTGAAGCGAAAACATTTTTATCACATATAAATTTATTTTGTGAGTTGCATGGCGAACTCATCTATTGTTGCAAATATTTGCAGATTGATTTGAAACAGCATAATAATATTTTGATTCTGGTAGCTCCTTGTATAATTCAAGAACATAATTTTATGAGTAGGGCAATTTCTCCACATTATGGCTGACAGTTCTATAAGATTCCCAGTAACAGAAAAGAAAAATAAGAAATAAGTATTTCTACTGTAATTTCAAAACAAGCGCTCAGTGAAATTGTATCCTATTGTTTAAACCTATTTATACTGTAATGAACAATGATTTCATGAACATAAGTAAGGTAAATGTACCCTATTGGGTTTTCAGTTCCTTGCCTGAAGAGTACCAGCAACTTGTTGAAGACTAGAATCTAAATATATGCAAAACTCCATTCCCGGCTTTAGATAGCAAATCATAGACTATTTGGAAAGTTGAACTTCAGGCGATGTAGTCAGTACTAAAATTCACATAACTCTTCTTATGAAACATACATTATATCTAGCAAATAAAACGGTGTATGTACATATATTAGTGGAGGCACAGTTGCAATATCTGCCATTATCAGGAGAACACAATATTCTGACTGCCACTATTATTTAGAACAAACAGAGCTTACAGTACCCCCCCCCCCCCCAGTCACAATTGTATCACTTAAGATGATGGTATAGAAACAACTGAATGGAAGTATGCTAGCAATCCACCAGCACAAGACTGAATAGATTTCATTGTTTTGCATAGGTCTTTCTGGTACACAATCTGCAAAATAATGCATGTCTTTTATTACTGTTTCCTTGTTTGCCACAGGGTCAACAATTCATAATTCCTCCATTTAATATGCTCTAATGATATGCAGCTCCCTTCTTGTTTCTAATTGCTGTATTCCCTGCATCATTTTCCCCCCACAAACATGTATGAATCCTATATGTTTTGATAAATTCAACAATGAGTGCTCGGGAACACTGAAGTACACCTGTTACTTTAAAATTCACTAGCCACATATAGACAATCAATACTACAGTCAATAAATGGCTGCCTGAAATCAATTTTCGGCATCAGATTTCTAGCAATCTCCTGCCTACACGAACTTGCCTATACAATTTCACTTTTACCTCCAACTCCGACTTCCAGTTTTCACACATCTAATATGAGTGCAAATCTGTTGCCCACACGGAACAGAATGTGTGGCCTTTGCATCTTCTAAGTGTTCTGCTGATAAAACAGTGTCTTTCGTTTCCTTCCCGATAACATGTTCTGTGCTTTCTTTCCAATTTACGTGTGAAGCAGTAATAATTACCATGGTACTTAGTTGAATTTACAGCCCTCAGATTTGATTGATTTATCTTGTAAACAAAGATCAACAGATTCATTTTAGTGTGGATGATTTCACACTTTTCTTTGTCTAACATGAATTGTTAATTTTCCCACAATACAGTTATCTTACCTAAATTTTTCTGCAGTTGGGTTTGAGCATCTGACGACATTACTAGACAATAAACGACACTATCATCTGCAAATAACCTCAGATTCTCACAAATTGTTTATATAGGTACAGAACAGCAAGGGACCTGTAAAACTATCCTGGGGAAACCATGTATAGCCTCTGTTTTAGCAAATGACCTCCCATCAATTACCACAAAATGTGTCTAGTCTGACACAAAATCTCCAATCCAATCTTATACCTCAGACTATATTCCATAAGCACGCAGTTTGATTAAAAGCTATTTGTGAGGTACCACATCAAAAGCCTTCTAGAAAACTAGAAATATGGAATCAATTTTAGATCGCTCCTCTATAGCATTTATTATTTCATGTGATTAAAGAACAACATTTTTTAAATCTATGTTGACCATGGGTTTGAGGTAATTCATTGTTATGGTTTGAACTCGGCAAATGATACAAAACCCTGCAACAAATCAATGTCAGTGATATAGGCCTGTAATTCAGTGGATTACTAAAACTTCCTTTCTTGAATATTGGTGTGACATGCACAAATTGCCAATCTTTGGGTACAGATCCTTTGTTGAGCGAGTAATTGTATATGAATTAATTGTGGGACTATCGCATTAGCATAGCATAGCATAGTAATTTCACCTGAGGACTTTTTTTATGAAGCGACAAGTTGCTTCACTACACCAAGGCCAACCATGTTACTCATGTTGAAACTTACATTTATAATTTGGAATGAGTAGATTGTCTCTCAAAGTATTAAACAGAGTTTTCTCAGCTTTTCTGAGCAGATTTTTGTTGTTGTTCATTTTTGGTCAATTTGGCACTTTTGATATTTAGTTGGACTATGACAACCTTGTGTTCATCAGTCCTGTTTCCATTTTGATACTCGTTATGATCTCATGATTATTTGATGGTAAGAGAAAGTGTTTTTTCACAACTGATTAGTATTCAACTGGGCTCATGAAATATTTGCTCAGAACAATATTCAGGGGACATGTTTAGTATAATTTTCAATTGTGCTTTGTCTGTATCCCCAGATTTAAACATATTTTCGCCAACAGGTAGAGGGTAAATTGAAATCATCACCTGTTATTATAAAAGTCGGGTACATGTTTGAAATTATACTCAAGTGTTCTCTGAACGTTTCTTCAACTGTATAGTCTGAGGCAGAAGGTTGGTAAAGGAAACAATTATATAACTTCAAACCTTTTAGGTTTGATCTCTAACTATACTAGCTCGCAGAAACTATTATGTTTAATTAAATGATGTGTCTGACTACTTTTGATTATGACAAAAATACCACCACATATTGTATTTGATTAATCCTTCCTAGACACAATTAGATCTTTGGCAAAAACAATCTATAATGATTTGTCACTGTTTTCTATTAATGCTTAAGAGTTCTGGTACTTTTCCCATGTAGCTACAATAATAATATAATAATAATAATAATAATAATAATAACTATAACTACCATTCTTAAATTGGAATTGTTAACCAGTTATACTTTTCATTTTCTAAAGACACTTACAGATGTTCAGTAACTTCCATATTGTCACAAAACAAGCACTGAAAGACAGCAACAGTTTAGGGCAGTGTAGTAAGTAGTGTTGGACACTGAAGTTATGGACCTTGGTTTTGAGACCCACTGTGTGTGCAAATTTTAATTTGAATATACAGTTCTAGTACCTTATAGGTTTACTGAGAAATAATGTTCCAGATCTTTTTGTGTATATAAACTGAGTGAACCTCTGAACAGTCAGTTCATCCTGTACTCTGGAGTATGTGTGACAAGTGCTTAATAAATCATCTCATTGTTCAAAGCTGTGTTTATCAACTAGCTACAGCATTCTTTTTGAAGAGAACTGTAGTATCACAGCTTGATACTAGATGTAAGCAATCACAGCTTGGTAGTTTAGTCATTGCAGGAACATGATTGTAGTGCCATTGCGTATCCAGGTCAGGCATGCCGCACTGCACTACACTACAGTCTCAGTTCTAATAGCTCACAAGTACAGTGCAGTTGCCACAAAGAACTCATTACTTAGCAGAATAGTTAGCAGCTTTGGCCATTGCATCTACTAATAAGGATCCTTAGTCTTACTTCTGTTCCTGCAGCAGTTATAGATACCAACTGACAATTATCAATCTCTAAACTAATAGCAAGTACCAGACCTTGTCCTGTTAGGTAGATTCGACTACGTCAGGTGTGTCTGGACTAAAGAACTATTCTGATAAGACATCACTTAAAAGTTAAGTATCAAGTTTAACATTTGTCATAAGTGTAACTAATAAATGCAGCTTTTACAGAATGCAGTATCTTCAGAGACATCTAGCACCCACCACGTCCTCCTCCTTAGTACCCATCTAACTTGTGTAGGCCTTGTGAAAATCTTAGTTTCAGCCTTCGCAAGGTTTACACTACATCCAGAATAGCCGATACATCCATAGCTCAGGATCAACCAGTGTTGGCAACAGCAGTTTTCCTCAGGAATTTTGTTAACCTATCGGGTGATAGAATCTACTATCCAATCATATTTGCAGAGTTGTTTTCGCATAATATCTGAATATGTGAAATAGGTCGTCATTTTGTTTTATAACTGTACCTGACGATATATTGTGGAAGATTGTGTTTCTTGATGGAGGATTCCATAATTAGATTTACAGACCTCATCTTAACGGGGTCGAAGGTAGGAGTACTTTTTTATTGTATTTCTTTCTTTATTTTCGATGTGTGTTGGAATGTATTTGAGATTTCCTTGATTTTATTTCGGTTCTCAACATACTTTGTTTAATTTTCAGGACAGATTTCAGTGGGTTTGTCGCAATAAAAGAATGCACCAGTGCAGAGAGAGTGTAAGGAAGAACAGTTGGTTTTCTGGCAGCAAGCCGAGTATTGCATCTATACTGAAACTCACTCTGTTGTGGATAAGGAGGTGCACAAGTAGTTTTATTTGCTTGGAACTGAAAGTGTCGCAAACTACCGTTGCAGACTGGCGATCTTTTTGCCGAGAAGTGTGTGTAGTAGACTGTCAGCAACAGAGATATGATTTGGTGTGTGTGTGTGGGGGGGGGGGGGGGGGGGGGTTAAATAGTTGAAGTTGATGAGGCTATTTGGGAAAAGAAAATATCAACGGGGTAAAAAATTAAGGGAACGTGTATAGAATGTCTTTGAAAACAGAATCTTCTACTAGGCACAGATAATTATTCACTACATAATTGATTCTTTTACGTAAATGTACATTTGTCCGACTTATTCACTAAGAAATTTCATTCATTCTCAATTAAAAGATTTTAGTAAAATTTATGTAACTAAATGTTACATGAATGTAGTGATTTTTTCTCCATGTAGTTTTGTTTAATCTTTTCTCTCCTGATTTCTGCATGTAACTTTGTAGAATTTCTTTGCGAACCTGTAATATGCCTTGCATTAATTCCTTTCGGGTACTTTCAAATTACTGTCTTTTAATCTGGTAACAAAACATTCAACGCCTTCCACAATTTCATTGGCTTCATCAAAATTAGCTACGATTGGTTACTTAATATGAGCAGAAACATGTTGTCGCTGCCTATAATGCTATTTGAAACTTACCGCGATTCGTCATCTTCATTCCCGCCACTTCATCACTGTTACCAACATACACTGCTACGGATGTATCAGCTATTCTGGAGTTTTTCTGAAGTAAATGTCAGAGGGATAGAAAAGCAATTGAAATTGTTCAACAGAGGAAAGGACGCCCAAACCGTTGTTCATCATGCACATTTGTGCGGCCATCTTTAAATGCTCTCCCCCACTTTCTTACCATTCCATCACTCATAATGTTTTCTCCGTAAACTGCACATATCTCATGATCAATATTTATCACTTTTAGGCTATCAACACTAAGAAATAGCAGTCTGTATTTCACTAAGAAATAGCAGTCTGTATTTCACAGTTGGCGGGTCTCACGATTATCGGAGGCGTCTTAAACACTCCGTACACAACGTAAACAAGGAAGAATCAGACTGTAATGGCGTCACTGCGCAGGCAACAGATGTAGGTACCTAGTGCGCATAAAATTAATGAGATTCTTGGCAGATCTTTTTTTAATTTCAGAACAGTACTTATTTAAAAAACACGCCTCGTATTTCCTTTGACATACTGCACTAGAAATGCATAATTTGTGGAAGAACAAGTTCAATTGAACTATTCCGTAAAATGAGCTATAGTTCATTTTATTTCACTTCGGTTAACTATAGTCGTTTTACTCCTTTCTTTCCCCAATCTGCTGGAAATTAGAAGGTGCATGCTCAAATATTGCTTCCCTCAATACTGAGTACATCCCACCCCCAGGATCTAAATGTATGTATTTCAGAAATCCTAACTTATAACTGCGTAAACTGCATTGGATCAGAATTCTGGAATAGTTAACTCAGTTCAGAAATAGTTAAAAAATGTGCTAACTATGTTGTATCAAAAGGTATAAATAGTTCGGTTAACGAACTACCCGAACTACATCAGACCGGAAGGCCTGTTAGTTGACTTACAAGGAGGAAGTATGTCAGTCGGATATTTTTATTAATCTTCATTTATAAATTGGGAGAAAAGTATTGCTAGTAATGGAATTTTGTATCTAGAACTAAGTAAATTTGTTTATGACTGAAAAACCAGACATTAATGACACTATCAGCCAAACGAAGTCGCTAATAACAGGGACTTTAAATTTGGAGAAGAAGTTGATTTTATACTAGCGATACCGTGTAAGAAGTGATTTTTCAAAATTTCTTTCCTATGGGGATAAAATAGATGATGAAATACGTGTTAAAATCTTTCTGAACATACCTCCCTATTAAGGCAAGATTGACACTAGAACTACAAATATTGGTATCTGGTTTCTTGATAAGAAATTAAAATATTGCTTCAGTAGTTTTGGTAATTTCATTCGTAAGGGGGTGAAGTGGAGGATCTAAGTTTTTAGCTAGTTCACCGAACTACTTAAGTGAACTATGTAGTTCACTGAACCAGTTCTGAAATGAACGGTTCCGTAAAAGGAGCTACTTTTCTCATCTCTATATTGTACTGATACTAAGTGTGATTTATTCCTTGTTGCATAGAGCAGTTTTGTTTGATGTCCACACCTACATATCCAAGTTTCCCTGGACATTTTTCTTGGTGTTGCACTGCTTAATAGCGGTATTAAAAGTAATGTCCTTATGGAGATATGAATATGTAATGTAGACTGTATCAAGCTGTACTGTTCAATCTCTGTTCCCTGTTAGGCATGTACCACTTTATACAAAACATCTGCATATAAAAGTGTATTGAATGCGTCGGGACTGAAAAGCTGCATTGATTGAGCAGATTTCCAAATTATACACATGCTGCTTTGCACAACTTTTACTGTATTATTATTATTAATAATTATATATTATTATTATTTGTGTTATCATTGAAGGTGTGTTGTGACACCACTCAGTGTTGGAAGTATTGCAGCCATCATCCGAATAGCTATCTGAAATCACTGCATGAAGTTAAAAACACTTAAGAAATTACCTTCTGAAACCGAAGAAGGTGGGTGCATTTCTGCTTTCATAATTTCTTCAACATCAAAAAATGGGTTTTCACCAAATGTCATAACATACAATGTTACACCAAGGGACCACATTTCTAGTTCTGGACCTTCGTACCTAAAATGAGAGAAAATGTTAATGTAAGTTTTTCTAGATTAAAGATATTTTAGGAGTGATGTATGTAAGTATATAGAGACAAGGCATGTAGAAATTTTAATATGTATGAAAGGTTGCAAAACACCACAAAAACTATTGTCAAGCAGTACACTGGAGTAAAAAAAAAAAAAAAAAAAAAAAAAAAAGAGAAGAGGCTTGCACATATACACAACTTTTAGCTTTCAGCCACAGCTCTCATTAGTACAGAACACACACTTCCATTCGTGCAGTCACACAGGCAGAACTCTCACACAACTGTCATCTTCAGCTGCTGCGGTCTGGGAAACACACCACAGTTAGTTGAGTGCAACTTTGTGTGGGGAGGGGAGGGGACCAGAAGTGGAAGAATTCAGAGCACAGGTGGGGATAGATATAGCACTGCTATATGGAGCATGTAGTTACTGGTGGATGGAAAGAGGTGCAGGTTAGCAATGCAGGGAGGGCGGGAGGGGGGGGGGGGGGGTCAGCCAAATGGGAATGAGTACAGAAGGTAAAAAATATAACATAGATTGTGATTAACAGGACAAGAACAGAGAGGTGTAGGATAATGCAGGAACCACTGAGTTTGTGCAGACAATAAGTTACAGTATGCTGAGGAAGAATAATTTTTAAACTGGGGAATGTACTGTAAGGATAACTCCCATGTGTGCAGTTCAGAAAAGCTGATAGTGGGAGGGGGGTCATGCAGATGTCTTAAGAAGCAGCCTTTGAAACCAAGTTATGAACAGCTGTATGTTAATCCAAAGGGTAGCCTACCTTGTTTTTCACCAGTTTTGAGGTGACCATTCATCCTGATGAAAGTAGTAAAATAGCTTCAAACTATCAGAGTATTTGTTAGTTTCTAGAGTATAAAATGAGATTCACACAATTTTTCACAAACAGAGGGGCCAAGAGCCACAGCTGCCCTTTGTCTATAAGCCCAAATCTCATACAACCCCCCCCCCCCCCAAAATGAAATGGCACAAAACTAGTTGGCAACACAAATAAGAAATGAAACTTAAAATAAAATAATATTACTTGTGATCGGTAGATCCCGAGTTCCATTAACTAGGAAGAGTGATACTGACAGAATTCTCATCTCATCATGAACAATTCTGAAGATCATTGAAATATTAATTATTTTTATTTCCAACTTTAAGTATGAGTGTTGATAGGTTTGTAGGCTCTACTGATATGTAAACTGTGGCATATATTTCAACTATACATGCATGACACTGTAGAAACATATGGTTCTGTGTGAAAAATGTTTTATAATTTATCAGCTGTGATCATAAGAAATCAGCCATTTTAATATTCTCTTGAAAACACAAATGCTCTTACTTATTGCCTGCAAGTACTTCTGGACTACAGTATTCCACAGTTCCATAGAATGTGGAAAATAAACGACCTTCACTCATGAAAGTTGCTGATCCAAAATCAATTAGTTTGGCATGAAATTTCTCATTTATTATAATATTCTCATCTTTTATATCACGGTGCAGTATTTGTAAAGAATGGAGGTAGTCAACAGCTGAAACTATCTGGAAAAAAAGAGGAAAGCAATAATTAACTATGTACATAAAATTACAGGAAAATGCATCATTCTTCATTCCTAAAAATTCTAGATTTTTTTAAAGTTCCTTTTATTACCTGCCTAAAGATGTAACTATTAAGCGTCTCATCAAGATAAGGTTTTCTATCAATGAACTCAAATAGATCCATTCCTGCTCCATGTTTTTCCATAACCAACTGGAAAAATTTTTGATTTTCAAAGACATCGAGAACTTTAACCTAGAACAAAGGTACATATTAACATACAAGCGGTCATCATCAAAAGTTGCCATTAAATAAAAGTGAAAGTTATTAGAAAAGCAATCATTTACATATTAAATTACAATAGCTATAAATGAATAACACACAAAAATCAGACAGATTTTGAGTATTGATTCTTCAATTTCTCCCCATGTATTTCATTCAGTCGGGTATCAGTGTCCAATAGGCACAATATTTCAGCAAACAACCAAATTGCCACCATCGGGTGCACTGATGAACTGTTCAATAACTAAGCCTCCGCTTTCATAACAATTGGTAAACTACTTCAAAACAAATAAACAATATAGACTTGTGTTGGGTTCAGCCCCACTACCTCTACAATTAATAGAAGCACTAAATACATTAAGTCAACTATGATGGCAGAACATCTCAAATGTTATTTAATGTTTTCCCAGTTATAAACTAAAAAGCCACTTTTACCTTTTTTCAAATTTGATTTTTCACGGTGAGCTTTGATTATATTCACAAAGACAACCCAATTTAATTTCTTCATTCACATTTTTCCACGTGTTCTGTTTGGGTAGTAAACCAACAATACCGACGTAACATTCAATGTCAGGGAGTCTAACCATACTCTACATATGCGACAAATGACAAGATTCGGATACAACATTATTTTCCATTAATTTTCCAACAGCAAGACAAACACTACCATCAACGATTGGTGTTATTCCACCAGTCAACCTTCTAAGACAGCAAGAAATAACACCACCTACACTTCAATTTGTAAATTTTAGAAAACACATATCAAGTGATTACAATAGCATTTTGTAAAATGCTAGTAAAAGAAAATATGGGATATTGTTTCATCATAAGTGGAATTTAAAAACAGTGCAGCAGTTGTGGAAGCTAGCACCATCATTTTCATAAGCACGCAGTTATCAAACCTGACAGCAGAAAAAGGAGCCAAATATGTGTATAGTACAACAAATAAAACTAACCAATATAAAGGAAACAAGCAAAATAATATACAAACACAAACTTTTATACCAAAACTACAAACAACTAATCAGGGACATGCTATGATCCAGGACGAAAACCGAAAGACAGACCCCAGTAATAAATTTATTTCTTTTCCACAAATTGTACCTACTAAAAGGTTGGTTGTTAGAGCAGGAATGTTATTAGATCAGGGAGTAGAAACACTCAGACTTTCTCCCTGTATTCTTCTATCTATCCTATCCTAGTTTTAAGTACAAATTATGACAGTTTTGAAATATTTATTTCTTAACAACTTAGAAATTGAGATACAATCAAAAAATGGAAATACCTTAAAGGATTCATCAATATTTTGGAAAGGATAGGTTGTTACTCACCACAGAGACGTGTGATGAGCTGCAGAAAGACACACACAACAGAATAAACAAAATGAAGCTTTCGGAACACGCGTTTTCTGTGGCAGATGAAGTAGCCGAAAGCTTCATTTCGTCCAGCCATCATCTCCGGCTATTGTGGCTAGACTGCAACAGACAGCACAGCTGAGGCGAGAGCAACCAGTGGTGGGAATGAAGAAGCAGCATGGAGAGGGAAGCAGGAAGGGAAGAAAGAGATGTCGGTGGTGATGGAGGAATACGTCATTGCTGTGGCGGAAAGGGAGATGTACGTAAGCTGGAGTGTGGGTAGGGAAAGGAAGGGGAGAGGATAGTGGTGGGGACAGGAACTAGCGAAGGTTTAGGCCTGGGGGATTGCGGGAGTGTAGGTTATACTGTAGAGAGTGTTCCCATCTGCGCAATTTGGACAAGTTGGTGTTTGTGGGAAGGATCCATATGGCACAGGCTGTGTAGCAAGCAGTCATTGAAGTGAGCCATATAATGCAGTGCTGCAGGCTCTACAACAGGATGGTCCAGCTGTCTCCTTGCCACAGTATATGACCATGGCCAGGAGACAGCTGGACCATCCTGTTGCAGAGCCTGCGGCACTACATTATGTGGCTCAAAAGTGGCTCACTTCAATTTTTTCTTTTGTGGTTTTAGGGCGCACAACTTCTATGGTCATTAGCGCCCAGCCAAGAACATAGATTCGCTATGATCTAAAAAAATGTAGACTGTCAGAACAGCAACAAGAGGCTAAAAATGAAAGATTAAAGACAATTAAAAGAGTTAAATTTCCTTGGATAAGTTGGCCAAGTTGATAAAACGCAAAACTCGAGCAGCTGCTCGTGTGTCATCAGCTAAAATTTCCTCCAGAGTAGACGGAAAGTGAAGGGCTACACAGAGATGATTAAAATTAACACAAGTCAGTAAAACATGTCGCACTGTCAGCAGTTCACCGCAGGAGCATAGCGGTGCAGGTTCGGCGGATAGCAAGTGACAGTGGCTGAAACGGCAATGACCGATCCGCAACCGAGCCAGGATGACCTCCTCCCGCCGAGAGGGGCGTGAGGACGTCCTCCAAGCGGTCGGGATCGGTTTGACAGTTCGCAATTTATTGTTGTACAGTGAAAGCCATACACTGTGCCATTGCGACACGATACTCCAGCGAAGAGCCCGTTGAACATCGTCCGATGGGACGCAAAAGGTAGCCATGCGAGGCAAAAGAGCTGCTGCCTTGGCTGCTGTGTCGGCGGCCTCATTCCCGGGCACACCCACATGGCCAGGGACCCACAGGAAAGAAACGTGACAGCTGTCATCTGCTAGCAACTGGAGGGAGCGTTGGATCCGATACACGAGAGGATGGTTCGAGAAAGGGTCCTTAAGACCCTGCAGGGCACTAAGGGAGTCAGAACATATGGCATAGAAAGGGTGGCGGTGGCGGCAGGTATACAAAACGGCCTGGTGGAGGGCGAAAAGCTCAGCCGTGAAGTTCGAGCACCGGTCAGGGAGCTTGTATTGGAAACGGTTGTCCCCGACGACGAAGGCAGATCCGACACCGGCAGTGCTCTTGGAACCATCAGTGTAAATAAATACGGCATTATCGAACCGCGAACGGAGTTCGACAAGCCTTGAGCGGAATACCAAATCCGGAGTGCTCTCCTTGGGGAGCAAACTAAGTTCGAGGTGTGTGTGAACCTGGGCCTGATGCCACGGTGGCAATGGGCTTTCGTTCAACCGAAGGGTGGAAGGAAGGGTAAAATCGAGCCGCTGTAGCAGGCGGCGAAACCGAACTCCCGGTGGAAGCAAGGCAATCGCAGACAACTGATATTGGCGATCGAGTGAGTCGTCAAAAAATAATCTGTAAGATGGATGGTTGGGCATCGACCGTAGGCGGCATGCATACCGACACAAGAGTATGTCACGTCGATTGGTCAAGGGTAATACAGCAGCCTCGGCATACAGACTTTCAACAGGGCTGGTATAAAATGCACCGGTCGCCAGACGTAATCCACGATGGTGGATAGAGTTGAGACGGCGGAGAATCGACGGCCGTGCTGAAGAGTATACAAGGCTTCCATAGTCGAGCTTCGACTGAACAATGGCCTGGTAAAGGTGAAGCAGGACGGTACGATCCGCTCCCCATGACGTGCCACTGAGGACACGAAGAACGTTAAGGGATCGGGCACAACGGGCAGCCAGGTAGGACACATGTGTGGACCAGCAAAGTTTCCGATCCAACATGAGTCCCAGGAATTTCGTAGTCTCCACGAAAGGGAGAGCAACAGGGCCGAGACGTAGAGAAGGTGGAAAAAATTCCTTGTATCTCCAGAAATTGATACACACAGTTTTCTCAGTGGAGAATCGGAAGCCGTTTGCGATGCTCCAGGAATAGAGACGGTCAAGACAGCGTTGGAGAGAACGCTCCAAGAGACACGTCCGCTGGGCGCTACAATAAATTGCGAAATCGTCAACAAAAAGAGATCCGGAGACGTCGGCTGAAAGGCAATCTACGATCGGATTGATTGCAATGGCAAAGAGCGCCACACTCAAGACGGAGCCCTGTGGTACCCCATTCTCCTGGCAAAAGGTATCTGACAAAACAGAGCCCACCCGTACCCGGAACTTGCGATCCGCCAAAAATGCTTGAATGAAAAGAGGAAGGCGGCCCCGAAGGCCCCATGTGTGCAATGTGCGGAGAATGCCCGCTCTCCAACAGGTATCGTATGCCTTCTCCAAGTCGAAGAACACTGCTACTGTTTGACGCTTCTTTAGAAAGTTGTTCATAATGAAGGTCGACAACGTAACGAGGTGGTCAGCAGCAGAGCGGTGTCGACGAAAACCGCATTGGATATTAGTCAGGAGGCGGCGAGATTCGAGGAGCCAGACCAACCGAGCGTTAACCATGCGTTCCATCACCTTACAGACGCAGCTCGTCAGAGAAATGGGGCGATAACTGGAAGGAAGGTGTTTGTCCTTCCCTGGCTTGGGGATGGGGACAACAATGGCTTCACGCCAACTTGTGGGAACATGACCTTCAGTCCATATGCGATTGTAGGTACTAAGAAGAAAGCACTTGCCCGCAGGAGAGAGGTTCTTCAGCATCTCAATATGAATGGAATCGGGCCCGGGAGCGGAAGACCGGGACAGGGCGAGAGCACGATCTAGCTCCTGCATGGTGAAGGCGACGTTATAATTTTCACGATTAAAAGAGCGGAAAGAAGGCGGCCGTGCCTCCTCTACCTGTTTGCGAGGGAGAAAGACAGGGTGGTAATGGGCAGAGCTCGAAACCTCCACGAAGAAACGACCCAATGCGTTTGAAACATCAGCTGGGTCCACGAGGACTGCGTTCTCCACGGTCAGGCCAGGAATCGGGGAGTGGACCTTGATGCCGGACAAACGGCGTAGGCCACCCCAGACAACCGTGGAGGGAGTAAAACGGTTAAAAGAACTAGTAAAAGCGGTCCAGCAAGCTTTCTTGCTGTCGTTTATGATACGACGGCACTGCGCTCTCATACGTTTGTAATTGATGCAATTCTCCAAAGTTGGGTGGCGGCGGAAGGTGCGTAAAGCACGGCGCCGGGCTCGAAGCGCGTCGCGGCAGGCTGCAGTCCACCAAGGGACCTGGACACGACGTGGAGAAGAGGATGTACGAGGTATGGAACGTTCAGCAGCAGTGAGAATAACCTCTGTGAGGTATTCGACCTGACTGTCACAGTTGGGAAAATTCTGACTGTGAAAAACAGCCATGGAAGAATAAAGCCCCCAGTCGGCTTTAGAAATGTTCCAACTGGTGGGACGTGGAGATGGGGAATGATGTAGGAAGTGGATGATACAGGGGAAATGGTCACTCGAGTACGTGTCAGAAAGTGCATACCACTCAAACCGACCGGCAAGCTGAGGAGTGCATATTGCGAGGTCGATATGGGAATAAGTGTGTGTTGTGTCAGAAAGGAAGGTCGGTGCACCGGTGTTGAGGCAGACAAGATCGAGGTGGTGGAGAATGTCCACCAAAAGGGAGCCTCTCTGACAAGGTGCCGGAGAGCCCCATAGGGGGTGGTGGGCATTAAAGTCGCCTACCAACACGAAAGGTGAAGGGAGCTGGTCAACAAGGTTTAGCACATCTGCCCTAGTAAGGGCAGATGACGATGGCGAATATATATTACAGAGGGAGAAGGTAAATGTGGATAAGGTGATGCGGACGGCAACTGCCTGTAGGTGAGTGTGCAAGGAAATGGGATGGAAATAGACGTCGTCTCGAAGAAGCATCAGAATCCCTCCATGGGCTGGGACACCTTCCACGGGTGGCAGGTCGAACCGCACAGAGGTGTAGTGTGGAAAGTCTGCACGATCACGTGGACGCAACTTAGTTTCCTGGAGGCAGACTAGAAGCGGGCAGTGCAATCGAAGGAGTAGTTTTAACTCCTCCCGATTAGAACGAATGCCGCGAATGTTCCATTGAAGGAGCGCCATGATAAAAATGAGAGAAGAAATAAGGATAAAAACCAAGTAGCGAGCGGGGTCACCTCGACGGCCGCTGAGGACCGGATTTCGAGGGAGCACTGCTATCGCTGTCCAGGGGCAAAGGGTCGTGGTCCATAGGTTCGACCGACGCGCCTGCCACCTCCCTGAGTTGATCAGGAGGGGCAGTTTCCACCGCCGGTAAAGGGCCGGGCGCCCGGCAAACGGAGCGTCCCGGTGAAACAGAAGACGGCCGAGGCCGGCAACTGTTGGACGGCGTGACAGATGGGTCACGCCTCGGCGGGGAAGGAGAGGAACTCTTTTTCTTGTCAGCTCTTCTGGAAGAGTGACGGCGGGAAGAGGCAGTTGACGGTTGGGAAGCCTGAGAACGCAGAAAATCCTCACGGACGGGTTCCTTTTTTAAGGTCCGGGCATCTTGTTTAGGTGCCCGCGGTTTACTAGAGTTTGACGAAGACTGTACCCTAGAAGCAGCAAGAGGGAGCGGGGACGTGGAACGGGCAATCTTCGGGCTGGCGGATCGCACAACTGTGTCAGCGAAAGTGAAGTCACATGTCTGGGTACTGGAATCCTTGGTAGGTCGAGTTGAGGTGAGTACCTTACTGTATGTACCCGCTGGGAGGACAGTGGGCTTTCGACTTGCCAACAACTTACGAGCGGCAGATGTCGATACCTTCTCCGTAACCCGAATTTGCTGGATTACCTTCTCATCCTTGTATACAGGGCAGTCGCGAGAGGAAGCTGCATGGTCACCGTTGCAGTTTAGGCAGTGAGGGGACGGAGGTGGGCAATCCCCCTCATGGGCGTCCCTACCACAAGTGACACACTTTGCTGCATTTGGGCAATGTTCACGGGTATGATTGTACCTGTGGCACTGAAAACAGCGCGTTGGGTTAGGTACATAAGGGCGGACGGAGATGACCTCATACCCTGCTTTGACCTTCGACGGGAGGTCAACTCTGTCGAACGTCAAAAATACAGTACGAGTCGGTGTCAGATGGTTATCGACCTTTTTCATGACCCTGTGGACGGCTGTCACACCCTGATCGGACATATACGATTGGATATCTTCATCAGACAACCCGTCAAGGGATCTCGTGAAGACTACCCCCCGTGACGAGTTGAGTGTGCGGTGCGCTTCGACCTTAACTGGAAAAGTGTGCAACAACGTAGTACGTATCAGTTTTTGAGCTTGGAAGGCACTTTCCACTTCCAGCAACAATGTGCCATTGCGCTGACGTGAACAGGTTTTAACAGGGCCAGCAATTGCATCTACACCTTTCTGTATAACGAAACGATTGACAGAATTGAAATCCTTTCCGTCGGTGCGAGAGACAACCAGAAATTTAGGTACATTAGGCAGAGTCTTTTTAGGCTGAGGCGAGTCTAACTTACGTTTATGGGTCAACGTCACGAAAGAAGATAAGGAAGTCATCGCGGAAGTGTCCCCCGTGATTACCGGCGTCTCCGATGGCGCGCTCCTTCCTAGTGGGGGCCCTCTCCGAGGGCTTACCCGCCTTAGGTGATTGTTCACACCTCAGGTCACACCTCCCGAGAACTGACGGAGGGACCAATCGGCACGTTCGGAAGGTACCAGCTCGGGTAATCACCCCTCCCTGGGCCTGGCCTTTACCAGGGGGTACGTACGTGCCTTACATGTCTACCCGGGGCGGGGAATTACGCGTTACCCCGTCACCTGCTACGCACGATAATGTGTGGGTCGGCCTTCAGACACGCACAGGGAGGAAAGAAGAAGAGGATAGGAAAGGAAGAGAAAGAAGGAAAGAAGTGTCTCAAACGCCGAGGCGGAGACTAATGAGGAGAAGAAGGCGAGGAGAGTACAAGGAGAGAAAGACAGAAAACGAAGGGTAAGAAAGGAAGGAACGAAGGAAGAAAAACCACAACAAGAACCACCGTATCTCACGAAATATGCCCGTCTCCGGGCGAAGGCATAAACCGGGAGGGAAAGTGAAGCAGCCTGGGGCAGAAGAAAGGCCGCTCCGGCTCGGGGCCCCGTGCGCGCCACACACGTACCCACAAAAGAACTGTGGGCCCCCTGGGGGGGGCTCACTTCAATGACTGCTACACATCCTGTGCTTTGTCTAGTCGTAACTCGATAACACTCCACCGTCCACGTCGGTTGATGGCATATAGGGACTCTCGGATGGCTTGAGCCAAAGGATGGCGAGGGAAGCACTGATCGAGAACCTGTAGACCGCTCAGGGAATCACCACAGATGAGAAAGGACTCCCCGGGGCAGGCAGAAATATGCTCAAGTGCATGAAGGATGGCTACCAGCTCAGTAGTGGACACACTGCAGCCGTCTTGTAGGGAATGCTGCTCGTTATGTCCTTCGAACGAATAAGGGAAGCCAACACAACCTTCTGTGTAGAACACCGCGGACCCCCGGTATTCATCAAGAATTGAGATAAATTGGCAGCGAAGGGTGTCAGGGTGAACAGAGTGTTTGGAATTCAGTGACAATTCCAGTTGAATAAGAGGTCAACATATACAACATGGTGGTATACGTGACTGGCATTTGAAAAGGGATTGTAGATGGTAAGACTCCAATTTACTAAGAACTGATCTGACACATATCTATAGTGATAGCTGATCTCATGTGCTGTTGAGGAATATGGAGCGTTGAATTCGGGAAAAGGAGACGGTGGTTCGGATGACCTGGCAAACTATGGATGTCAGCAGTGTATTTAGCCAGCAGTTGTTGCCGCCTGGCCCTTAGTGGAGGAACCTCATCTTCCAAAAGGAGACTGTCCACAGGACTTGTTTGGAAAACCGCAATCACGAGCCTAACTTCTCAGTGGTGGAAGGGATCCAGCATCTGCAGCACCAAGGGAGGTGCGGAACCATATGATATGCTCCCATAATCAAATCGTGACAGGACAAGAGTGTTTTAACAGTGCAGCAGGGTATTCCAGTCTGTATCCCAAGTGATACTACTAAGGCAGCAGAGAGCACTGAGGTGCCATCAGCACTTCTGTTTTAGCTGGTGAATATGTGGTTGCCATGCGAGCCGATGCTGTTCACATCTAGTGGGTCTTTACCCGGCTTAAGCACTGTGACAATAGTGCTTTCTCGCCACTATGATGGGAACACACCATCGCTCCAGATGCAATTAAACAACGCAAGAACATGTTGCTTGCAGTCATCAGACAAATGTTTTAACATCTGATTGTGCATTGTGTCCGGCCCAGGGGCAGTGTCAGGGCAGTGGGCAAGGGCACTGAGGAGCTCCCACTCACTAAACGATGGAGCATTATACACCTCGTAGCATGATGTAAATGAGAGGATTTTGCATTCCATCCGTTGTTTTAACGTGTGAAAGGTAGGTTGATAATTTTGGGACACAGCAGCGCAAGTATAGTGCTCAGCAAAAGCCTCAGCAATGGCGCTGTGATCCATACAGACAGCTCCATGTAGTGAGATCCCAGTAATTGCTGTCTGTGCCGGTTCTTCACACAAACTTGGGAAGGGGTGGTACGTGACCCTATGGTTGAGACGTACCTCTCCCAACATTCCTGTTTGTGTCTCTGTATCATCTGACGAGCAGGTGATCAGAATCATTTAAATGCGATTAGACTGCCTAGCGAGGGATGGCGCTGAAGAGCACGCCTACGGTCTCTGATGCCTTCCGCAACTTCCAACAACCACCAAAAGACTGTCTTGCTAGGGGCATCCTGATGAATGGAGGATTACGTGCTCTGCAATAGAAAAAATGTTTTGAGTGACACTCTCTACCACCACGTCGTCAGTGTTGTTTGGATGAGGTCCAATAGTGGCAGCAGGAAGGAAGTCGTCCAAATTTTCCTTGTTTAAAGCCCATCGGGGAGGGCATCCAGGGCAATGATGATGGGGTAGTGGTAAGAAGATAGAAAATTGATCACTACCACACAAATCATCATGTGTCCTTTAATGGACAGGTGGTACTAGGCCAGGGCTACAAAGTGACAAATCAATAGCTGAGAAAGTGGCATGCGTCACACACTGAAATGCGTGGTGGGTCCAGTGTTTAAAAGACAGAGGTCAAGCAGGATAGTAAGTTCTCGACAACTCTGCTGCGGCCACTGACTATTGCACCATCCCACAAGGTATTATAGGCCTTTAAATTGCCCAGTAGTAACAAAGGCAGCGGGAGTTGGGAATCAGTGCATCCAGTGTGTTTAGTGGTACATCACCATCCAGTGGAACATATAGGCAGCAGATGGTTATGTCCTGTGGTATCCTTACCCTGACAGCCACAGTTTCTAAAGATGTCTGATGGGGCCAGGTTCACTATAAACAGAGTTAAGGATTTACACACAGACACCACCTGACACACTGTTATAAACACTCCGATTACAATAATATCCCTTGTAGCCATGAAGGGCATGGGTCCACATTGCTGGAAAGCAGGTCTCCTGGAGGACAATGCAGAAAGCAAGTGTTGTGCTTAGGAGTTGGCGTACTTCATCCATGGGTCAGAAAAATCCACTGCAATTCCACTGGAGGATGGTCTGGGAAGACATGAGGTACTAATGAGGGCATTCTATAAATCAGGATCACTTGCAGTTGCATTGATATCCATTGTTTCTGAGGTACCGCCGAGAGCTAGGTCATCAGGGGATGCTAGAATTTCCACCTCGTCTTCTGAGGTATGGTGTGGTGCTGTGAGAACCATTGTGGTCTCTTTCTTTTTTGCACTTTTCTTCTTCTTCTTTTGTGCCTCTCACAGCTCCTTTGGCTTCTCTCATCTGGAGGGCTTCACTGACTCAGTCTCTGGGACTGAGGATGGATGACCTCTAAGCCCTACGACTACCCTTCATTGGCACTGACTGCCAATTACTGGTGTCTGCTTTTTCAGCAAAAGAAGCGAAGGAAGGTTGGGATACAAGCTTCCCTTCCTTGTGAGAGAACCCAGAGAAGGCTGCTCCTTCTGTCTCAAGGGGTGCACCCTGGTGTCCCCGGTGTTTGGTTGGGGGTTTTGGAGCAACACAGGAAGAGGTGCCCCTAATCATCTGGGGAGGGGGGGGGAGAAGTCTTTAGGGCCTGTTGGCCCACTACAACTGGCTGAACAGTTTGCCACCTTGTTGCTGTAGATAGTGACGACGAAGCGGCTGTAGCATATGATGTGCTCATGTCAGACTGTCCAAGGTTTTATATTCCATAATTTTCCTCTCTTTGCACAAAACTGTGCAACGTGGGAAGCAGGGCGCATGATGCTGACTGCAGTTGACATAGACTGGAGGAGGAGCACATGGGACGTTGGAATGAGATGCACATCCACACTCCTGGCAGGTGGGATTGGCATCATGCTGAGATGACATATGCCCAAAAACAACACATGGGGGAGGAATGTAGGGTTTAATGTCGCACTGGTAGATCATCACCTTGACCTCTCGGGTAATGAATCACCCTCAAAAGCCAAGATGAAGGCACCGGTGGCAACCCTGTTCTTCAGACCCCTATAAATACGCCACTCCAGGTTTCATCTTAGTTCCTCATCAGATTGTAACAGGAGGTCTTTATGAAAAATAATGCCTTGGACCATGTTTAAACTCTTGTGGGGTGTTACTACAATGGGAACATCACCCAGCTTGTCACAGGCAAGCTATGCCCTTGACCACACTGGGGACGACCTTATGAGGACTGCCCTTGATCTCGTTTTAGACATGCCCTCAACCTCTCCAAACTTGTCCTCAATGTGCTCCAAAAAAAAAAAAAAAAAAAAAAAAAAAAGGCTTTGTTGACTGGAAGGATTCTCCATCTGTTCTGCTACAGATAAGGTATTTAGGGGTGTAAGCCTCACCTTGTTGACAGCCCCTACATCCCTCTCATGGTGTGGCCAGGAAAGGAAACAAGTGGGGGTCATAAGTTGCAGCATTTAAATCAGGCCTTCCTCAGAGACGATGGTTGTACATCTGCCAACATTTCGAGATCTTTTCATAGTGTTCCCACAAGCAGCTAGGGATATAAAAGTCCACCCAGGCAGATCCTCACTTGCCTGGGTAAGCCTAACACAACTGAGGTGCAGTAGGTTCTCCAGAGGTTGCTCGCTAGCGACTGTTCAACCTCAACAGCCATGCATCTCCTCAGCACGTAGCACACCTTGAGATTGAGGTTTTTTTTATAGTGTTATACTGTCCTCACGACCCAGGCAATTAAGCCAAGATCCCCGGGCTCTGAAACGTACAATGTTCCATCGTCGCGCCGTACTGTTGGCACGACACAGTCCACAGCTCAGAATCGAGAGTTCACCAAGCCTGTGTTAAGCAAATTAATGCTGATCCCCTGAGTGGAAGAGCACTTTGAAAAATATTAAGTAAATGACAAAATATATGTATCACTAAAAGAAACTAGCCTTCATGAGATGTTCAGTATATTGGGCAAAGGAGTTTTGATTACTGCAAATATACTGCCCAGGTGTGGCCAGGCTATAATGTTATTTTTTGTGGGTTATTTCACTCAGTGTTGCTTGTCTCTTCGCCCTGACAATTCTGCACTAAAACCATAGCTCTTGATAATTAAGTGTAGACTGTCAGCCACTATGTGCCCTTGTTTGAAGAGAGTAACTGAAATTTATATTCTTGACAACTTCTTGACACTGTTGATCTTTAAATCCTGAATTCCCTTAAGATTTCCAAAAATTAATCTCTCATTCATTTAGCTCAACTACCATTCTGCAGCCAAAGCCCGTTAATTTCCTTCTTGTGACCATAATCACATTGGAAACTTAATCACATGAATACAAATTACAGTTCTGCCAATGCACTGCCATTTTATATCTTGTGTTTACAATATTGCTGCCATCTGTATCTGTGCATATCAGTGTTCCATCACTCTTGTTGCCATATTCTATAGTAACTTTAATATAAATGAAACTCTGATCCACAGTCACACCTACACGTGATCTACCTATAATAATGTATTCACAGATACTTGACAATGGTGATAAATGCCAAATGAGTCTGCTGTTAATAAATAATAATTATCATAAGTAGGTAATTTGGTGCATTTTTCAAATACTAATATTGAACATATTATTTAGTTCTACAAAGACATTTGTCAGTATTATCAGAATGACCATCAATAAACTGAATATCACTTGAAAATACATTGGCCTATCGTGGAAGTACTTCAGAGTCACTGTTTATAAAGCTGCTGAGTAACACTCTGTATCTCAATAGACCATTTCATATATACAATGTTGCAAATAATAATATAAATTATTCTTTAATGATTTTTACCCGTTTTGAAGTCATTGTGGAGTTCATATTTCTGCTTAAGATTGTTTGTAACTTTGAAATTACAATTAAGACTTAAGTGAATAGTTTTCAGAACCTTCTTACTTCTATGTTAGGATAGTACCTGATCCCTAATTGTCACTATCACTGTAAAGGGAATTCCTCTCTGATGAACAAACTGTCCTGAGAGCTATAAGTGTATTTATGAATGGTACTGAAATTTTGGCCTCAATAGGAATTTTGAAGAAAAATTTTGTTAATATCCTTGTACAGCTCAGGACTGAGGGTGCTTTCATATTTGCAGAGAAGCAGAATACCCTTTCCTATTTTTCCCAGTAAAATTGTCATGTCTTTGCAGAATATCCTATAATGATAATATAGCAGTAGTGAAACCCTTTATGAGTCTGTAATAAAAGACAATCTGAGTAAATTTTTACTGCTGAGAAGTTGCAGAATCATAGCTCACTGATCCCATCTGGATTGAAAATGCTACACCTCAATAAATTAGAAGAGGAAAAAAATATATACAGTAAAACCCCGTTTATATTCTTGGATTTTACGTTTTCACGACATTTATACCGTTTTTTTTTTTTTTTTTTTTTTTTTTTTGCCAGTCCCATCAAATTTCCTACATTCACAATGTTAAGTCACCACCATTTTTGCATCATCATATTTGCAATTTTCTTGCACTTTACGCTTTTTGAAACCATGTTGGTGAAGAAAAAAATGACGTAATTTACACAAATTGGTGCTGGCACGGCTTTTGCCTTAAAGTATAGTATTTACAAACATGCACTTAAGTTTGACATTTTGCATTTATTCAAACATATATTTCTTGTTCCGTTGTTTGCAGTACGCACCTAGTTGACTTATGATGTGGTGGCTGATGGGAGTATAGTATCTCGTCAGCCACTGCGCTGATCATCAGCTTGGCTTTGTTTACGAAACTAGTATTTATCATGCTTTGCATGATGTGTTTCTAATTTATTCTAGACAGAGGTGTGTTTGCGTTTCGATATGTCAGTGTGTGTGTATTTGTTTACCTTCCTTTTTTTCCCCCTAAGGTAAGTCCTTCCACTCCTGGGATTGGAATGACTCCTTTTCCACTTCCTTAAAACCCATATCCTTCCCTTATTCCTCCCCTTTTTCCTGAAGAAGCTGCCAGCGGTGGCGAAAGCTTGTATGTGTGTTTGTGTATGATTTTATTTGTTTCTATCGAGGAGCCGGTCCTTTTGGTAAGTCATCTCTTTTCTATTTTTATTTTTGTTTATCCCACCGGGAAAGTTTCTCTCTATAATTTTCGTTTCATTAATTTATTCTTGTTGTGAAATGCAAATATTTATCTAACTATTTTTTTGTGATGTTTTATAAACGTTGAGACTGATGGTTTGCTTGTGTGTGTTTTTTCTGCACATTGAAGGAGTCACAGCACAGACCATAAATACAGTACATTATAACCTCCAAAAAGCAATAATAGTGAGAGATGCCGACCATATGCAAACATCCCAAAAATACTTATGCGTATATTTGCACTCGGGAATGCGAATAAATTCTCGAATATAGTTGTGCGAAAAAAAAAATTACAAAAAGAATGGAACTTGTGCAGTTTTACTACATAAATAATCAATGTTGGTTAAAGGCTTGCTGACTAATCAATTATGATGAATGAAACTATGTCAAAAATGTCTACTTCTGATAAAATTAGCAGTTCCAGTTCTGCCTGGTGCTTAAAATAGTAACAATTTAGTTAACCTTTACTATATATGAAACTTACATATGCCTTTTATGTACATATATCATAAACTACGCAAATGCAAGAGTGAACTAGTAAGCACATTTTACCGTTTAAAACATTATTTGCCGCATTTTACATCATTTCTCTGAAGTCTCTTGAAAAGTGTAAAAACATGGTTCTACTATATCTTGAGCTGAAAAGATGCATTATTTTGATTTGCATTCAAAGAGCAAAGAGCTGTGACTTGCAATGTTGTTTTAAACATACCTCTTTCCAAATCACATACTTTCATTTTGGCCGTTCTCTGCCAACCCATCAGTCTTTTCATATTCTCTGCTGCCCCACCTTCCAACATTGCACTCAACAGCCATTCTGCCCCCAATTAGTCCCTGACACACTGTCAGGCATTAATGGTGTGTGTCTCCCCTTTGCAAATCCCACCTCCGATCGTTGTTTCTATTTGATGCGTGCGACACAGACTTCGTCCGGATGGAGCAGCCAAAGATGATTGTTGCTCATGCATGTGTGCCACATCACAAATTTTAATTCAATGTTTCACCTTTAACTTTAATTGCAGAAGAATTTAACCAATGACATCTTATTCCATTCCAGACGACTAAAAATTTCATGCTAAACTAAAAAGGCTGTCTTCAACGTAGTTTATGCATGGGACATCCAGCCACAAAATCCTGGCAGAGGCAAAGTGTCAGCAATACAAGTTTCATATATTGCGTCACTTAAATGAAGATGACCCAATAGTTGCATGTAATTGTGTGGTTCGTTTATAGATGGAGTGAATAGGGGAAAAATCATTTTTACTAAATACTTTGTGTTGATCAGTGATTAAGCTGGGTTTTGAAGTGAGCAAATAAAATCTTTGATACTAGTCTCAAGGTAATTCACTTTAGATGAATCCATCCAAACAGCATGGTTGCCAAAAGGTGGGGGTGTGATAGGAAAAGCTCATGTACCAGGACCTTTCATCTTTAATGAACATGTAACAGGTGAAAATCTGAACATGTTGAAGGACAATTTGATGCCTCAAATCGAGTCTTTGTATGAGGAGTTTCCAAACAGGTTCACCAGGATGGGCCCTCCGCCTATTTTGCTCCATCTGTTAGAGAGATAAAGTGGTTGAAGTGTGGAATGGGCATCTCTTTTGCTAGACCTTCTCTCATTCATTTTTTCCCCTCTGGCATGCTGAAAGAGAAACTTTACTCAATGAAGATTATATATTTAAACCACCTGATAGAAAGAATTACCACTGTACTGAAATTTATGGCAATTCAGACCTATTCCATCAAGTTCACTTTAATCTTGCGAAGCACATCAAATAAAGCATTTAACATAACAGAAATAATGTTGAAACTATTATTATTATTAAATAATATTTGTTAAGCTTATGGGACTTAACTGTGGGGTCCTCAGTACCTACCTAAACTTACGACGACTTATAAACTACCTTATACTAAAGACAACACAAACATTCATGCCCAAGGGAGGTTTCAAACCCCTAACAGGAAACGGTCTTCGAGCACTGGAGGATAGTGCCTAATATGCTTGGCCACTCCGCCGCAGCATTATTATTATTATTATTATTATTATTATTATTATTACAACTACTACAATTCCCTATGTACGCAGACTTCATGGACGCCCTGTGATTCTGACCAAATATTTTCTATATTTCTTAAAGCTAATGGGCTGATTTTGCTTGAATTTGGACAAGTTTTGGACTGTGTCTTTCAATTTAAAATTTACAACACGAAACTTCTCATCTGTAGTGGTATAGCTCTGTCAAATCCAACTATTTAGTAGCATTTACAAAATCATTTCACAAATATACTTGTCAATATTGAACAATATTTTAAAGATAGGTTGCTACTCAATACAAATATGCCTGAATGAGGTACAGAAAGGCATTCATAACAGACTACAACTCGAGAAGTCCTCCTCTAAAATATTGTTGAATCCTTCTAAATGCTGAATTTCACAAATGCAAGAGGTAGGAATTGAACTTGGCATCTGTGTATGCACAGGCTACACAAAGCAAACCTAGTCAAAGATGATAGCTGAGTGTTAGGAAGCCATAAGACAAATAATAAGGAATAAATGAAGATTGCAGACAGGTAATCTTAAACCACTGGTTTCCAGATATTAAATCCTCATCGGGAGGGGTGGTGGTGGGAGATAAATGTATCAGCCTCATGTCTACCAGTAAAGCCTCGTTTACACAGGGGCAACATATTGCAACATTGTGGCATGCTACGTAAGTGTGACGTGCATCGCCTTGTAGCATGCTACAAAAGGCAACATCTTGCAGCATATGTTGCAGTTTAATTTATACCAAAGCAACAGAATTCGTGCCACATGGAGTCGGTCTTGTAGGAGAGTGGGTGCTCCAGTGACTACAGTGGCAGCTTACTTGGTCATTGCACATGCAGATGCAGCCAACAATGGGAACGAAAATCAACGGAAAGGGAAATGATTGTGGAAAAGGAAAATATTTAAAGAAGGCCCACAGAATAGTATACTAGGAGATCTAACAGCAGATGATGGTATCTTATTAAGTAACTTTATGAGAATATCGAATGAAGACTGACTATTTACTTCAGTTAATTGCACCTCTTATTAAAAAAGATATCAATTTCCAATTCGACTGGCTATCACATTAAGATTTCTAGCCACAGGTGATTCATGCAGTCACTTATGTACTTATTCAAAGTATCATATTCAGCTATTTCCCTCTTAGTGACAGAAGTGTGTGAAGCTCTTTCATCAGTGTTGAAGAATTACATAAAGGTAAGTAAGCAACGTGCAATACTGGCTTTTTATATAATTTTTAATTTCACATGAATAAAAGTCTACACTATAAGTAGTCCTTGTAACTCAGAAAAAATTGTTCTTTCACTTTCAAATATTTAGAATTCTGGCAAGAAAGATACCATTAGTGCGGACCATATACTACAAGGGATATTACTTTATGTAAATAAATATATTTCTGTGAATGAACTCAGACTTTTTGCTGCTATGTTCCTACAAACATATTTTATCGTATGCTGTAGCAGAATGAGTTTTGAAACTACTGTTACTCAATTTTATATTTATTCAGATTGGTTTGTTAGAAGATGCTGTTTGTAGCCTGTTACTACAACAATATAACAAATTCGGAGTCTGTATGAACAGAGGAAAATTGCCCAATGTACAAATATACTTATTCATAATTTGATGGTCATTGATTAGTATACTACAGTACTCAGTTATAAAATATGTACGGTTATTGAAATATCGAGGCACTTGCAATTAAGCTCTCCATTCCGGCACGTGGTTCCGTCACGTCGAGAATGAATTTCAATGATTCATATGTGAACCATTTCCGTTCCGTATCAGGTGCTGAGCCGCTTTTCTTATTCATTATACGTATGTTCTCGTGATGAAATGCACTTCTCAGATTTTTTATCTTCGTCTTTATAGTGACCTCGTCAATTTCATATACTGAACCGAGTTTCCGTATCAAGTCTCTTTTTAGTTTGTCATTTTTGGAATTGCTGTCACGCACATTCCATAGCACTTCCGATTGTCTGTAGTCCATAATGAACGCCAAATACTTCTTGTTGGACCACTCCACGTTTTCGATCTACGCGCTGCCGCACAGATACTGTCACACACAAACCCACTCAACTCAGGAACTATCTGCAGCACAATGTGGCAGTTTGCGGCATGAAGAACGTTGTCACGTGACTCATGCGACACCGTGCGGCACTGTCGCATGCCTCAATGTTCCAAGATGTTGCCCCAGTGTAAACGAGGCTTAAGACAAGTACTGCCATATAATGAAGGAAATAAAGACATTTCCGTCTTACTGGGTGTGTATGCTTTTTCAGACTGAGCCAATACAGACAAACCTGATGGCTATAGAGATAGTTCATTCTATTCCTAATGTCATTTTCGTACTTTTTCATGCAGGTATATGGCACATTGCCAGTGTCTAATGTACAACAAAGAACCCAAGTATGTTGTATTAAGTAGATGGATCTGATCAAATGTTCTGATGTTGAGATCTTCTGAAGCAATGGAATTTAAAATAAGTAAAAAGTTTGAACATTACACTGCACCAGCACAATCTATTTGTTTTAGTCAGCAATTATCTCAAACTATGTAAACTGTCTACTAGCACCTTTCAGCTGCAACTGTTACATTTCTTATAAATTCATCTTATTTGTGGCACTGGCTTGAAACTCAAACTCTTTCTACAAAGTATCTCCATACTTAGTTAACAGGCTGCATAATTACTCATCATATAAATAAATTTCACTGCTGTTATGTGACTATATTTTCTTGATTGTGGGAGAAAGCAAAGACAATTTAATATTATGAACTCAATTTTACTTGTGGAAAGTTATGTAAAACTTACTATGTTTGGATGGTTTAGTGTGGTAAGCAAACTTATTTCAAGTGGAACTTTTGATCCCAGGCTAGGATCTTCAACCCATGACTGCTGATGAACTTTATGTTTCTGTATGAATTTTGTAATGACCTAAAGAAAAAAAATTGTATGAAATTTGAACTTTTATAATAATGTGTTATTTCATTAAAATAAAGTTATAATCAAAGACCAACTTACTAAAAGGCCATCTTCATTGCGAAATGCCATCTTTACATATCCATATGCCCCCTTACCAATTTGTTGTAGTGTTGTATAACGTTCTCCATATTCACCTGAGGTCTGTTCATCTTCACACTGGCTCAAGACTGACACTGAACCGGAACGTGTCCTCGAATGTGATATATTAGTCTGAGCACATGACCTGATAGCCTGTATTAGAAAACAATGAAGCTTTATCAACTTTGTACATGGGGCAAAACACACACACACACACACACACACACACACACACACACACACACACACACTAGGTGTCAGAGACAGCCTTAGTCAGTACAGGATTCTCACAGTCCTACAATCACACAGTCAGAGCTCACTAAAATAGAACTGTTATCTCATGTTACCATGAATTGTGCCTGTTTGATTGAATGAGAGTGTACATTCTGTACCGGCTAAAGCTATGACTTGCACTCTACCCTAATCTATCCTAATTATATTATTTAATTCTAACCTGGACTTTAATCGTTACAAAATTTCTTTGAAGGCACACAGAAATGGAACAATTCTGGCCAATAATAAAGTTAGCCACATAACCCCTTTCACACATAATGATATGTACATACTGCTTCCCAGAAGCGTATTTAAAAAGTGAAGCAAACAGATCATTTTTAGACACAAAAAATTAAACAAGGAAATAGAAACCCATGCTAGCTTGGAGAGAAAGAACATCTGTAGTCAAGATCTTTAGCACAAAACGAAGGTGCAACAAAAATAAAATGTAAATGGAATTTCCTTGTTAGTAGAAGCGAGTTTGTACAATTTCTACAATGGTGAAAAAGGAGGCTTCCATTTCAAATGATATGTTTTCATAAAACAAAGTCATTGTGGAAGTGGATATGAATAGAAGAATCTTGACATTGTTACAAAGAAGCAGTTGAAGTTTATACGGATTGCATTGTGTGTCACTACAGCAAGTGCCAAAATGTTATAAGTGAAATGATGGAACCATTAAAAATATTAATTGCCCCCCCCCCCTTTATTTCGTAACAAATAAGTGTTGTTATTGTTTCTCTTAGCAGTTGAGCCTCAACATAACTAACGACTAAATTATACAAAAGACCAGCATATGTTTGTCGCATAATAATGGACTCCCACTGGGCTCGGTAGTGGCCGCCTCATTATTTAACTTGTACAATTTAGATGTTCCAGACACAGCGTCCAGCAATTTTATACATGCAGAATATATGACAATAACTTATGAAAGTAAGACTTTCGAAGAAATAGAGCAAAAACAGAATGAACATCTAAATCTGCTGCACCAATATTACACTAATTGGACACTACGACTCATTCCAGAAAAAACAGTCAGTGTAAACATGCATCTCAATAACAGAGAAGGCAAAAGAAATCTGAACATTGTTAAACATGAAGTCTTGGTACCTCGGAGTAAAGTTCAATTAAACTCTAACATACATAGCCCATATACAGGACACAAAACAAAAACTGAAAGCTAGAAAACCCACTCTCCAAACCCACTGTAACAACCTGGGGGTGTGATGCAAATACCTTCTGAACTTAAGCCTTGGCACTGGTATATAGCACGGCTAAGTATTGTACATCTGTATGGACCAGAAGTGCACATGTATCAATAACTAATATATAAAAGAAGCAATGAGCTAATATCTGGAAATCTTAGACCAGGGCTTCACAACATTCCCAGAGGGCAAGCTGTGTGCATGCACATACCCCACCCCTCTCCTCCAGCAGCCGCACAGGGCAGCAGATGGAGTGGCAGGGAGCAGCACTCACCTTACAGGCAGACAAGAAACTACAGCTTTGGTTCTGGATGCTAACAAAGACCACTGCCGCCACCAACGGACAGTAACTATTATTAAGCTGTAACATGCTGAAGCTAGCGATCATCTGGGTTGTTTAACAGCCATTCTTATATGTGAATTACAGAATCTACTTATTATACAATCCATTGGAGGAAAAATTCCTAACAGGAAAAATATCATGTCTGCCTAAGTGTACTTGTGTCTGTGTAAATGTGTGTATGTGTGTGTGTGTGTGTGTGTGTGTGTGTGTGTGTGTGTGTGTGTGCGCATTTGTTTACCCTCCATTTTTTCCCCCAAGGTAAGTCTTTCCTGTCCCGGGATTGGAATGGGTCTTTACCCCCTTCCTACATTATAGAGGGGAAACTTTCCCCGTGGGATAAACAAAAAAAAAAAAAAAAAATAGAAAAGAGATGACTTACCAAAAGGACCGTCTCGTCGATAGAAACAAATAAATAAATAAAATCACACACAAACACACATATAAGCTTTCGCCACCACTGGCAGCTTCTTCAGGAAAAAGAGGAAAAAAGGGGAGGAAAAAGGGAAGGATATGGGTTATAAGGAAGTGGAAAAGGAGTCATTCCAATCCCAGGAGTGGAAGGACTTACCCTAGGGGAAAAAAAGGAAGGTAAACAAATACACACACACACACATATCCACATACAAACACACCTAGGCAGACATTTGTAGAAACCAAAGAAGTTGGACAGAGATGCCACTTCAGGCAGAGGCTCTGTCCACAGAACCGAGGCAAAGATGTTAAAGATGGCGGGCGGGAATTAGAATTTAGCGGAGGTTGAGACCAGGTGGGCAACGGGAAGAGAGAATGTGTTGAAGGGCAAGTTCCCATCTCCGGAGTTCTGAAAGGTTGGTGTCGGTGGGAAGTGTCCAGATAACCAGGACGGTGTAACACTGCGCCAAGATGTGCTGGCCGTGCACCAAGGCGTGTTTAGCCACAGGGTGATCCTCATTACCAACAAACACTGTCTGCCTGTGACCGTTCATGCGAATGGACGGTTTGTTGCTGGTCATTCCCACATAGAACGCTTCACAGTGCAAGCATGTTAGTTGGTAAATCACTTGAGTGCTATCGCAAGTGGCTCTGCCCTTTATTGTGTACACCTTCCGGGTTACTGGACTGGAGTAAGTGGTGGTGGAAGGGTGCATAGGGCAGGTTTTACAGCGGGGGTGGTTGCATGGGTAGGAGCCAGAGGGTAGGGAAGGTGGTTTGGCGGTTTCATAGGGATGGACTAGGAGGTTACGAAGGTTAGGTGGGCGGTGGAAAGACACTCTTGGTGGAGTGGGAAGGATGTCATTAAGGATGGATTTCATTTCGGGGCAGGATTTAACAACAGTACCTCCATTATGACAGCTGCCATCCATTCCATATCAAACGTTCCCTTCCCTACAGCTTAGGTCTTCGTGGCAAACGAGTCTGCTCCAGTCCCGAATCGCTGAACCAGTACACCAAAAACCTAATAACAGCTTTCACATCCCGCAGCTATCCTCCTGATCTGGCTCAGAAGCAAATTACCAGAGCCGCCACCTCATTCCTCCAAATCCAGAACCTTCCACCAAAGAATCCCAGAAGTGCCCCTTTTGTCACCGGATACTTTCCGGGACTGGAGCGGACTCTGAATGTGGTTCTCCAGCAGGGATACGACTTCCTTAAATCCTGCCCCGAAATGAGATCCATCCTTCCCACTCCACCAAGAGTGTCTTTCCGCCGCCCACCTAACCTTCGTAACCTCCTAGTCCATCCCTATGAAACCCCCAAACCACCTTCCCTACCCTCTGGCTCCTACCCATGCAACCGCCCCCGCTGTAAAACCTGCCCTATGCACCCTTCCACCACCACTTACTCCAGTCCAGTAATCCGGAAAGTGGACACGATCAAGGGCAGAGCCACTTGCGATAGCACCCACGTGATTTACCAACTAACATGCTTGCACTGTGAAGCGTTCTATGTGGGAATGACCAGCAACAAACTGTCCATTCGGATGAACAGTCACAGGCAGACAGTGTTTGTTGGTAATGAGGATCACCCTGTGGCTAAACATGCCTTTGTGCACGGCCAGAACATCTTGGCGCAGTGTTACACCGTCCGGGCTATCTGGATACTTCCCACCAACACCAACCTTTCAGAACTCCGGAGATGGGAACTTGCCCTTCAGCTTATTCTCTCCTCCCGTTGCCCACCTGGTCTCAATCTCCGCTAACTCAAATTCCCGCCCACCATCTTTAGCATCTTTGCCTTGGTTCTGTGGACAGAGCCTCTGCCTCAATTGCTATCTCTGTCCAACTTCTTTGCTTTTTACAAATGTCTGTGTAGGTGTGTTTGCGTTTCGTTATGTCTGAGTGTGTGTGTATTTGTTTACCTTCCTTTTTTTCCCCTAGGGTAAGTCCTTCCACTCCTGGGATTGGAATGACTCCTTTTCCACTTCCTTAAAACCCATATCCTTCCCTTTTTCCTCCCCTTTTTTTCCTCTTTTTCCTGAAGAAGCTGCCAGTGGTGGCGAAAGCTTGTATGTGTGTGATTTTATTTATTTATTTATTTGTTTTTATCGAAGAGCCGGTCCTTTTGATAAGTCATCTCTTTTCACACACACACACACACACACACACACACACACACACACACACACACACACACACACACACAGAGAGAGAGAGAGAGAGAGAGAGAGAGAGAGAGAGAGAGAGAGAGAGAGAGAGAGAGAGAGAGAGAGAGGTGTGATATGGTTGTATATACAACTTTTTGCCCTGTATTTCAGGTCCATCACATTTCCCACTTACGTTTTCTTTTGCATGATATGATGTATAACGCTGCTCCAAATTATATTTCCCAACAGCATTTAACGTTTTGTGCCCAACTAAACTTTTCCCTGAACCATCTTTTTGAGTAAAAATATACTCTCCTTACCACTGAGGGTAGAACTACGAAGGCATGGTTGGAGTTATGCAATGGCGACCTGACATGACTGTTAAACTGTAGAGGTCACTGTTACAACTGACTGTAAACAGTTGGAGCAGTTCAAATGTGGTGCATAGACACTAATGTGCACGCACTTACCCCCTTCTCTCAATGTACAAGCAAGCAAGTGCCAATGCACCTGCCAGTGCTCAAAACCAGCTAGTTATTAAGCCCTGTCTTAGACCTACACCTATAGACTGGTTACCTGTACTAACGTAGCACCACCTTAAGTTAGAATAAGTCAGTTACTATTCAAAAATTATATTAAAATATTGTCACCAAAAACTTCCCACACATCAGTACTTTATGCCAAAAAACTGCTTGAAGTTAAGGTCACCTCTACAGACAAGTGAAGAGGTGTTTCCCTACAATTCAGGAAAATAATGGAGAAGTTTATGGAGCAGAAGCAATGAGAAGAACAGAAGCCTTGTTACTGAACCAAATATACCAGTTGAGGGCTTTAATACTTGTAGAAGAGTATGGACTACCCTACACCACGTGAGGACAGGTATTGGAAGGTGCAAGGAGATAGTGACAACATGGGGATTCTCAAATGACCCACAGTGTGAATGTGGACCATCCGATGCAGTGCACCATGCATAGTTTTAATGGTGAACTCGAGGTCATATATAAACTCTCCAACATAAGACTTATTCTTTGATAAAAGCATGTTATCTTTCTTTGTAACTTCTGCCTTTGTCTGTTTTTCTTTGTCAGTGCATACAGAAACTGTTGTGAACAAGCACTGTCACTGTTGCATTTACCATTGATAGATAAGAGAGCTTTAAGTGGTGCTTGGTCTACTGTTTCAATTTAGATTGTGGCATGTGGATTTGTGATAAACTAAACGTCAAACATATGCCAAGTGGCACTCAGTATTTTCTAATATTTCAAGGCAACAATTGCTTTGAAAATAATGGTGATTTTTGCCAAATAAGATACTTTGTTTCCCCCATCAGAATTTGCTCACAGCTGAAATTTAAAGGACTGCCACTTGGTCTAGTGATTAATATGATCCAGGGAGACACTATCACACAGACACACAACTGAACCAGAAACAGTGTATTGACTGAGTTTACAACACCACAGCAAAATACTGAGATGATGTAATTTGTAGGCACTACACAAGAAAGTAAATGAAAAATCTCCGACATAATTGAATGTCACTTCAGCAACAAATGAAAATGAAATGAATCATGCCGAACTGTGGGACTGGATTCACATGATTATATTATTACTCTCTTAGAGGATCCTTCAAAGTTTCTCATTACAGGCTTTCGATGTAAACTCTACAGAAACGAGTTTAATAGCTTCTCCTATGCTCTTATATAATGTAGATCTGTTACTTGGAGAATCATCATCACAAAAATATTATAAGTACAACTAGCCTGCCCCAGTGAGTTGTCCACAGTACTGTTGAAGCTAGATGTTAGAGTGAGGTTGCCACAAGTTCTTCCTCCTTCAGCTACCTCTTCGGGATCTCGAGAAATCCAAACACAGTACACAAGACGGCCACAAACCAGCACCACTGCTCTTACACGATACACAATGTCTGTAAAATAAAACAACAAACACTAAATAAGGGGCATGGAGGATTGAAATAAGTTCCATATTAATGCAAAAATTCTCACCTAAATTTGATCCGTCCTTATGCCTACCAAACCCAAAGTAGCTCCCATCAGGAAACTGTTGTCCTTCAATTTGCTTAACAACTTCAGTGTGGGCGATGCCAGCATCTCTTGAAATAACTCTTCTTAAAAACTTCTTCCCTGTTGCTGGAGTGGATGTAAGATTATCACAGGCAATATTTGGTGAGTCAAATGCTTTTGGACACTTCTGGCATATATTTGATTCTCCTCCACTTGATCTAGTAACACCTGGTACCTCAGTATGTACTTCTCCTTCTGCAGTACACCTACAAACATTTTCTATATTTATGACATTCACATTGTTCTCCGAGATGGGAAGAGCTTCAGTACTTGCTACATTACGTTGTAAGCTATTTACTGATTTTTGTACTGCTGCTGCGTAACTCATGTGAGCTGAAGTATTATATGTGCCTTGACAAGAATCACTCAAATTAGGTCCATTCTGATGAATGCATGCTTCAGTTATTACTGCTGGCAAAATTTCAATACTATCTTCATCATCTGAAGCAGTCTGAAAATTGTCTTCCTCCTCCATAAAATCCATATGTGGTGACACAATTGGAGTTAATTCTCCATTATCACTATTGTTTTCAGCATCTGTCACAGCATTTTCACCCCTTGTAGGTAAACTTAATGTACATGGAGGCACAACTTTTTCTTTTCGAATTACTTCATTAAGGACTAATTTTGATCCATTGCCCGAAATGGACTTGTTAACAGGAAAAATGCTATGGTCATCCACAGGTACAGTAGATTGCAAAGTTTTTCTGAAAAGTAAATAAAGTAAATGTCCAGTAATATTAGCTCAACAAAAATGTACTTATTTCCCTAAAATTATACCTTAAATTAATACAGGTCAAAATTGCATGAAAAACTGACAGTTTCATTAATATATAAGGCACCATGTTTATTTACACTAAAACAATAAGAAAAACTTTTAATTTCAGAGCATGGCAAATAAAAGTTTATTATTTAAAGTTCAGACTTCAAATTAGATTGTTGCTTAGTATTCCAATTAATGAGATCTTAAAAGAAGAAATCGAACAAGATATATACATCACTCACATGGAATTTGGGCTTTTGTGCCTGGAGACAATAGTGGCATGTGTGTGAGAGCTGTTGTGATGTTGAATAAGTATGAGTGAGTTCTACTTCTTGAGGATGACTGTAACAACTGGAAATCCCTAGCATTCTGCATGTGATTAATAGTAATTTCTGCTTTCCATATTCGTAGTTTCAGAGGAGGAGACAAAGGAATATGCAAAAACTAGAACACTGGACAGGGAGGAAAAAAGTATATGGTGGACATTTTCTGGGTTGTTGTACAATTTACAGAAAAGTCAAGGTCAGAACATTAATTATATGACAGCAATGAAAGTAACAATGCTTCAAATAGCTTTAGTAGCAAACTTCAAGGGTATTTACTCTCATGAATCTTAAGATGCAATATCAAGAATTTTTCGAGAAAAATGGCTCTACATCTTTAAACACAGTTGTTGTAAATGTCTTATTCCGGTCAAAGTAGGCGGTACATAAGGTCGATAAAATAGCTCCGGCAGTAGCATGCTCTCCTGTCATGCGGTCAAGAAGAGTTCGATCCTACAGGCAATGTTAAAGGTTTTAACATTATAACCACTTCATTAAGTTAATGACATAAACTATTATTGATTAAATCATAACTAATTTTTGTTTGTTTATGAAATGGCTGCCTCAGATACTTAAAATCTCACTTACACTGACATCAGTATTTTCTTTTTAGAAAGTTGAATAATTCAAAATGTGTTCTATTGGATGTAATTAATTACCACTGCTACACATTTCTGCATGAAGAGCCTATTATTATTATTATTATTATTATTTCTTTCTTTTTTTTACACTGCCATGCTCATTTGTTAATTTAGTATTTTATGTGCAAGCACCACAATAGTAATTGTCATAAAAACATTGAACACAAAAAATATTTTGGCATCTTGCATTATTTATAGAAGATGATTGTTTACAGGAACAACATTTTTTCTTTTTTTTTTTTTTTAGATCTGTTGAAAACATACTTCGTTGACATTCCTGAAAACTTTTCTTTCATCCAGAAGCCTGGAAGCTTACCAGACATACCTTATCATTTCCGTAAAATATGCCAATGACAGCTGGTGATGGGCTATTGATTATACCTTTATACAGTCTTTACGAGAATGTGCTTCTCTGTTATTTTCAATGAGATAAGTGCAGCAATTCTGTATACACTTTATCAGATCTTTTACTTGTCTATAAAAATAGACGTTAGATGTTTGAACAAGTGGAATACATTTTTGAGGAATCACTTTGATTGTACATGTTGGGTGTCTTGTCTTCTGGCGAAAACATTTTTGCTGCCTTTGACAGCCAGAGTCCTTTTCTACACTGGGTGAGAGTGAAACCATGGAAAGAAAAAACAACCAAAGGATTTTGTCAGAATATTGTAAAGATAAATAACAAAATTAATTTTTAAATACTCTGCAGTAAATAGCTATCTGGTCACTGTTGATAACAAAATCTTTGTTAAAATTCAGTATCAATTTTAATGTATGTGTTCAAAAAGTGTCTGCAGTAGCCAAAGTTTCTTCAATTGTTGCTGACACAAATTTTGTTACTTTTCACTGCTTATTTTTGAATCTGTGAATCCAGCTATCAGAAGTTTTAAATTCAAAATCTGTAAACTGTCATACTGCTGCCAAGGCCCACTGATGTAAATTTTGTGTAGTCACTTGCTGATAATTCTCTCGCACGTCTAGAAAATGATCATAATCCAAGAACTGAGTGCCACATATTTACAAAGTGATTGCCTCCTTTTTTATTTCATTTCTTCTTCCCACTGAGATAAATACACAGTCTTTTTTTGCTGTTTGTAGTTTGCATGTAGGGTGAGTCTTTGCGACATTAACAACTTTAATTTTTGCAATGTAGAGGAAAATGGTCTACTTCTCTTGCATTCTTTTCTTCTGGTTTGTATTCTTCTGATAAGCTCTGGCCTTTAACTTTTTCAAGTTTCCTCTTCAAAGTTTTCATTGCCATGAGGAAGTTTGTCGTCAGTCACAAGCATTTTTCCAGCCAGCATGTCCATAGTACGTTCATAAATTTCTTCGCCAATCAAACATTGCTTCAGGAGAATTTGTCGTCAAAGATTTCGATGCAATCAAATTATTTGCAGCAAGCAAGCTTTCCTAATAAACAACCACATCTTTTAACGTCACCTTTGACACTTCACTGTATAACAAATCCAAAGCTTCTGATACTCTCATGATGCCTTCATTGACAGACATTTTTAATTCACGCTGTTGTAAAAATTCAGATAGTATTTCAAATACACAGTACAAAATGCTCCAGTCTCTACGAAATTCAGGAATGTACTGCAGCAGGTACCTGCCATATGTCAATTAGTTCAGTGCAGAGCTTCTGGCTGTCTACCTGTTTGTATGTGCAATAGGGCAACAGCTATTCTCTACTTTTCCATGGAGAAGCTGGTTCCTCAAATTTACAAAAAATATTTCTAACTTTTTCATGGCTTGCAATATTGCCAAATTTTGAAACAACATTGTAATGACAATAGTAATTATCTCTATGATTCACCTCAATTAAAAACACAGTTTTCAATATTCGACTTTAAAAAAAAAAAAAAAAAGTATTGAAATTGAAAAATTTAATAGCTGTATTGGGTATTTTGAAAATGAAGTGAAGTTATTAATGATGTAATTAATAATACTTTAGCTCATTAATTTTATTGAAAATAGTTGTAATGTAATTTTACTATATGACAGTCCTAGGTGTTATAAGTGTGTGTCAGACTGCTAGATAACATTCATATGAACTGCACTTAAAACTTCAGAGCCCTTTTTCTTGGGAAGTTCTGGATATTTCACCTTAAGTTTCCAGCTTCCAGACACCTTTGGAGGATGCTACTAACCTGCAAAGTTTAATCCACAACTGCATTTCTGAGACCTGAAGGTCACCTTGAAAGACGTACATTCCCCCCCCCCCCCCCTTTCACCCATTTTCAGGATCCAAAATATGGCCTGTGGCTTAGAATCGAGTGCAGTGCAAATACAGTTTCTAAAAAATGGCACTAAGGGCCATCACAACTAACTTTTGCCATGAAATATAAGCAGCACCAGGTGCTGGTTCTGCAGGAACCTAGTAAAGTAAACAAAAACACCTCAGAAATATTCGCATGTGTTTCTACATATTTCGAGTAACCATAGATGAGTGTGAAAAGATGAGAGTCAATTAATAGCCAAAATTGAAGTGATGGTATGGTTTGGTGTTTATAGTAGAGCAAATCTGTGATTGTCATAATTCGTTGTGATTATGGCAACAATACAAACTGATCCGCTGATGGTTTACCTGGACTCCATGAATTATTTACAAAACAATAATCATTTGAAATATTGATTACTAGACATTAAAATTACTTGAGGACTTTTGTGCTGAAGCAAAGTTTTCTGACACATTCATACACTTACTTGTCAGAAATATACGGATGTGTTTCTACAAGAATTTCATGGTTAGGTGAACAATGGTACAGCAAAAGTAAGAGAATTATTTTTATTATTTTTACATTCAGAAACATCCGTGTGCAACAGCACATGGTTGGCTGTGCAAACTTGCCACAATTCACTTTGCCATTAGCAACAACTACCAGTACTGCCAATACCTAAAAAAGTATTATTACCAAAATAAACTTGCTTAATCTCGACTTCCAACCTTATGAATCAAATTCAGTAACTGTAAATGTATCTTCATCTATTCTACCTGATTTTTATCTCGTATTAGAATGAATTAACTGTGTCAATTTCGAAATGAAACTTACAACTTCCCCCTCCCCCCATATCAAGTCTCATTTACTTCGAGTGCAACTTAGATTCAAGTACATAGGGTAATCCACGTACTACTACTGTCTCCATCCACCTACCTACCGACTACCTCCTCTACCCGGGGGTGTACATAAATATTTCTTCGCGGCAAGGGGGTTCAGAGCCAGAGCTATATTGAGGTGCCCTCACACAGTTGACATGTGCCAAAGCTGTGACTCCCCCCCCCCCCCACCCACATAAAATAAACTTACGATTTTTTTCTATGAATTAAAATTTTGTGAGAAGTTGATAAAATAATTAAGCATTATTGAAAATGATTGTAGGCATAAAGATCTGTCTTTTCTGTTATAACTTGAAAATGATGGGCCTCCACCTCCCGAAATACTGCCTGTTGTCTAAGACATTGCCCAACTACATTCCCGTACATTATTTGAACATAACATACAGAATAAGCCCAATTTTCAGATCCAAAGTAATCAGTGTAGGGATTAGTAAATTAGAAATACTTTTAGCACTACCAATCTGGCTCAAGTCATAAGTTGTTGTAGTAATTGAAAGCACCCAGACAAACAACATACAGTATAGGGAAGACCAGGGGAATGGCACCACCTGAAGGGAAACCAATTTTTTTTACCTTACTATAAGTGTATCTTTTTTGTACAGAATAATACCACAGCTTCGCCAGCTAATACTACTTTATTATAATTTTTTCAGCCATGTATTGTGTTAAGTTTTATTGTTAAAAATATTTTGTGAAAGTATAGGCAGTAGTTCCATTACCCTGGGTTCCGGGGTAATGATGCCATACATTTGAAAATCAAGTATAAACCTACACGATGAATGAGTACTAGTAAATAAGTATTATTACTGTTCCAATTTGTACTTATCACTCTACTGTATTATACATTTAGAACGCTTCAAGTACTTGTGGATGTAAAATTGGAATGAATGTAGATTCTATAATTTAGACTTGATTAAGACACTGCAAAAGTCAGAAATACAGTTTTTGGCACTTCAAATCTACTACATTCCCTACATTCTGAAAGTGCCCATTTTACAAAATTTATGCATCTGTATTACACTTCATTTTGTCTGAATTCCCCACCATGGTGTCATTGCCCCAGTTGCAAAATATGGCTAAGAACATCAATTTGAAGCCTAAGATATTGCAAAACAATTAGGTTAGAGACACGAAATTGAAGCTAAATATCTACAGATTATGTTAATATGAGTATTAAAAAGCACTGACAGCCTATAGAGGTACTTATTTCAATAAAATACAAACTTGAAAATTAGATCCAAAAGTTGAAACTAACAATTCATTTCACACGATTAATAACTGTCAAAAGAGGGGGAATTTAATCTGTCTGCTATAAAATGCTGCCACTTTAGGCAAGCGTGCGTGCAAATGATCAGCACCTGTGGTATAAATTATACACGGAAGTAATAAGGTTGGAATGTCATTCATTTGTTCTCCTTTAATCACACTCGTTAAAAAATACATTTGTATGTGTCTTGTACAAGTTTGCTGCCCTACTATAGTAATAAAGTTAGTAGATCACTGAAGTTGGTAGCAGTATTAAACATAAGACACGGGGGCCTTTGTTACACGCTAGAAAGGCCTCGCACAGTACTTTAAACAGTCTGTGGAGCGTGTTTCTGGCTGGAATTCAACAGTACCTGCTCATTGTTACTGAAGGTTAGGTGGTGGTTACCTGAGCAATTATTTTCTTTCTTTAATTGGCAAGATTTACAATCGTGAAAGTTGTGCAAGACACTTGTGCACACCAATAAGACACTTGAGACTAAGTGTCCTGACAACAAGTAAGAAGCCAAAGCTCAACAAATCATCGATTCTGGAGCACCAGATTACGGATCGCGTGGCCTCCCGCGTTGGGGGTTCGAATCCCCCTCGGGCATGGATGTGTGTGTTGTCCTTGGGTTAGTTTAACTTATTTGTAAGTCTAGGGACTTATGACCAAAGTAGTTTGGTCCCATAATAATCACAATTTTCTTTTTTTTTTTTTTTCTTTACTTGGAATCTTAATTATACTGCTTATGTGTTTCCAAGCGTTCTCACATGTATTTTTCTTGTAGTAGTCCTTGTTTACTGGATTCCACAAGACCTCTTTTGCTTTGTACAAGACACGTCTCGTGGTCCATTTTTGTACACGCATGAACAGCAAGACTGGCATCTCGACTGCACGAGCAGAGCACGCCGGACAACACAGCTTTGGTTTGCTGCACGGCACTACGACTGCGGCAGCCGCAGGCCGAATGTTGTCTGCACTGCCTGCGGCACAGGTGCGAACGCTGTTGCGGGCTGCTGCCTTGTGAAGTGGATACGCGGCTTTATGTAATCTTCATTAGCTCTACTCAGTTTTTTTTTTTTTTTTTTTTTTTAGTTGGAATATCCAGACTTAAAAATTTGGTTTTCAAAATTTTGTTCTTCCAGGCCTAAGTGGCGTGTTTTGGCTGGTGCAAGTGGCACACACTCACAAGGAGAACACCAAGTATGGTATCAACGAATTTTCATGAGTCACAGGTATATTGTGCGGGAACTACTCCAGACGATCAAGCTAAAAGGATTTGTTCCAATGTGCCTTGGTTTCCACGAAAATCGTGATCAAAGTCCAGCGCGTAACAGCTATACCTGTACTGAGTCACCAGGAGCATGTGAGCCAGTATGGTGTAATTAGCAAGGCGCTAGCCTGTTGCGCGTATGACCCAAGTTCAAATCCTGCTTGGAACCAATTTTTTTTCACTTGTCCGACGAATGATTGTGCATAATTATATGCTTTAATAGTCACTCTTATGTTAATGCTCGAGTAATTGGTCGTGATAATAGCTTATGTTAATTGCTCAATATCTAATGTATTGCGCATGATTATTTTATTTGTTATTTCGAAGCATAGTTTTACGGCGACTGAAAGATCAGTAAACCGTCTGTAGTTATCAGCTGTAGCATTTGTGCAGCATTCGCTAACTGCATTTACAGTCCCAGGCCCCACTACTGTTACACCGTCTAATGCAGTGTGCGCCCACTTGACACGTCCCAGCGGATTATTATGCTGCGGCCAGGTGGGTAGTCATTCGTAGCATATCGTTCACATGTAACTGTAATTACCTGATATAACTTTATCTTTGCTATAAGAAATAACTGGCTCTTGGGCTCCTGATGACGCAGTACAAGTATAGATGTTACGTGCTGGACTTTGATCGTGATTTTCATGGAAACCAAGGAGCATTGGAACAAATCCTTTTAGCTTGGTGGTCTGGAGGAGTTACCGCACAATATACCGGGGCCCCCTCAAAATTTGTTGGTACCATATTTCGTGTTCCCCTTGTTAGTCTGCATAAGCACCATACATCAAAATGTTATTTTGTTAATACATGGAACTGGTATTGGAGAGAATTACAAAGAACTAATGACATATCTTCTTTGTGAAGATGCAAGCAGGAAACTTATGCTGAGGCATTGTGACAAGTGTCCATCAAAATATAATTTGATCAGTTTTTTACCATTAAAATTTCAAGACAATGATGAACATGATACTATCGAGTAGAGTCAGTGGGTTCCTCAAACCTGGCAATTGTTACTATTGCTTTCAGTGAAAACTATGCTTTTTAATACAAGATGAAGTACAAGGTTACCACTGGACCTCACTTTCATGCACTATTCATCCAGTCATGATTCACTGCAGAGATGCAAGTAATGAAAAACTAATTTTGTCTCTTTGTATCATTTCTGATGACCTTCTACATGATGTGTTTATGGTATATGAGAGCCAAATAATAATAACTTTTTTGAAAAAGAGTTACCACACACAAGAAACATTCAACACTTCAGTTATGGCTGTGCTGACCAGTATACAAATAAATATATTTTAATGAAGCTGTGTATGCATGGCATACGTTAATAATAAAGTTTTGAAAATACTAGAAAACTCAACAAACATTGACATAGAATTTAGAGTAATTATACAACCATTGTAACAAAATTTAAAACTTTTATTTATCTACTTGTTTACCAAGTTATTATGTGTGTTTAAAACCAAGAAACCTAATTAATCTTGTTTCTATTCCTCAATACTGTCTACTTTTTCAAGTTTATAATTAAAACTGGTTTAATTAAATGTGAGGAATTGTACATTTAGCAAATATCTCTTTGTTCCTTAGATTGTGCTAACGAATTTTGTCTGTGAACTAATAAATTATGACAGAGTGAAACACCCTAAAAAAACAATAAAACTTTTGGTTTATTATGTCTTTCAGAACAAGAATAAAAACAGTGTTATTCAAATATTATTTTCCCTTTTGAAGATATTGCTCTTAATGCGGTTCTCCGTATTCGGTTTGAAAAATACAGAAAACTGCAATTCAGGATTTTTCCTGCACATGTGTGCTGTCTTATAATGTTTTCATTAACATTATTTTTAAATCTTAACACACACACAAATTATTACTATTAGTTGGTAAATGAGGAAGATATAAATTATTTTCTATGTCTTAGTACAATGTATACCCTCTGCTCAAAAACCAAAATCTACTAATTCCATAAACTTCAACAGACTGTAAAATCTAAATGATAAGAGAATAGAAATATTTGGGACTTTTAGTTAAGAACATAAATGGAACAAATATGCCAAGTTATAACAAAATTGGAGACCATGGGTGTCATGGGGTGGTTGAACTACCGTGGGGAAGGATGGTGATGCCAAATTGGAGGTGAGGAATTCCTGGAAGGTGACCAGAGGGTGGTAAGGTGGGAGCGAGGAAGGCTAAAAGTTGGATGGTGGTATGAAATTAATAGAGGCAGTGTTCAATGTTGGAAATAGGATAGGTTTCAATATTGGAATTAGGTTGGTTTGGTTGGAGGGATTGATGGCAAAGTAATGTTTCCACTTTAGTGGTTGGCAGAAATGAAGGTGGTCTATGATAAGTCCATGGGTGTGGGGCTGAAGGTTAGACCTTTGGATAGGACTAACTTCTGTGGTGTTGAGGTTTTGGGCAGAAAGGTTAACAAGAGTGTTCTACAGTTGATTTGCCTTTGGATATTGTGGAATCTTGGTGGAGAGGTTTGGGGGTTGTGCTGTGAGGGGTTCAGAAGGAGAAATACTTTGGATGGTGTACCAAGGTGACAGTAAGAAGTCAGCAGGCTGGGTAGCTTGTGGAGGGGTGTCATGTCTGCAATGTTCCTCCAGCTGCTGAAGTGTGGGCAATTCTGACAGATGGGAAGTACGTAGTAGGAACTGCTTATTAAGCAGAGGTGATTCCGGGATGCCTGTGCCATAGGGATATGATTTTTGTAGTATCAAATTTGTGAAGGACAACGACTAGTGGAATCTGTAAAGATAAAGGTCATTGTAAAAGGAAGAATGAGATCCAGAAAAAGAGAATTTTAATGGTTAGGCCATTGGGAGGGATTCCATGGTTTAAGCAGAACTTACAAAACAATGAGAGGCTGGGTTTTACCTAAGTGCAGAGAAATTTTTCTGAACTGGAGCAGAAGCATGCAAGAGGGATGGTGTTACGAAATGGGGAATGATGATGAAATGGGCAGATGAAAGTGTTAGGTTCTGATGTGAGCTAGATAGCTGAAAAGTGCCAAGAGCATGTGTTAACATTTATCTTTTTCTGATGAAGGTTGGGGCTGAAAATTGAAGTCATGCGAATGTGACTGTTTTTTTCCACATGACTGACTGTGGCTCTGCGTTTACCTTTTCTGCAAGTTGTTATCTATTCTCTATTATTGACAATGCAACCTAGAATTTCCATTATTAAGTCTTTTCTAAAGGCATCTGTCTGGAATACAGCCTTTTATGGAAGTGAAATATGGATGATAAATGCTATGAGGAGAAAGGAAATATGATATGTAATGTTTGCAGATTAAAAAAAACAGGACTAGGTGGTTAATAGAACACACCATGAGGAATAAGGAAATAGTTACGTTTGTAATGGGAGGAGGTAGTTGTGCGAAGTAGTGATGGTGATGGTGGTGGTAGTAGTAGTAGTAATAGGTTGTTGTGGTTGTGTGCGTGTTTTAGTGGAAGGTCATTAGTCCCCCTTTCCATCACTGGACATCACAAGAAAAAGCATAACTGTGGAAAAAGAGCCCAGAGTTTAAAGTAGCAAAGGGGAGGAATACCCCCCTTCCACCTCCCCCCGCCCCGAGTCAGAAAAAGGACAACAAAGTTGACAAGAGACAACATAAACTGAGAATCACACAAACACTGAACAACAACAAGAAACGGAACGAAGAAGTCTATGTTTGGGTTAACCCACCATGTGATTAAAAAGAGGAAAAGTCAACCACATGGCAACACGTGGAAACCTCCAATCAGAGGACACGAGACAAGGAGGAATCCAGACAGTGCACTGAAACAAAGCTGTAAACTGAGTGGTAAAAAACAATGTCCCGAATAAAACCTAAATCTGCCATTTGGGCATCATCAAGTTAAACATCGGATAAGAGTGTAGGAAAATTAGAAGTCTGCCTAAGGGCGGCTAAAATAGGAAAGTCTATCAAGATGTGGGCTACTGTCAAGCAGGAGCCACACCAACACACAGGCGGGTCCTCGCAACAAAATAAATGGCCATGTGTCAGCCAAGTAAGGCCAATGCGAAATCGGCACAGGATTACAGAGTCCCGGCAAGAGCCCCGCATGGAGGAATGTTGCACAGCTGTGGTCTCCTTTACAGCCTGAAGTTTGTTGGGCGCAGTCAGGGTACGCCATTCAGTATCCTAAAGCTTAGAAATCTGATGGTGCAAAATAGACCTGAGATCAAAAGGCGTTAGCTCGATATCAACACAGACTCCTCGACAGCCTGTTTAGCAAGCCTGTCGACATGTTCATTGGCTGGGATACCAACGTGACCTGGAGACCACACCAATGACGAACCGGACAAGTCAAGGGCAGAAAGCATCTCTTGTATGACTACCACCAGGGGAGAACAAGGGTAAGCACTGGTCCAGAGCACAAAGGCTGTGTGAAACTGCAACAGTGTGCAACTATCACCACCCCAAGTGGTGTGATCCAGGTGGCGAAGAACATGGAGATGGTGCCAGCACTCCCGTTCCAGCTGACGAATGTGGGGAAGCCATGACAGCCAGTCGTCAACGACCAGCCCTAAAAACCCATTAGTTTCCACTACATTAAGTAAGTGGTCATCAAGATAAAGTTCTGACTGTGGATGAACTGTCTGATGCCGACAGAATTGCATGACTAGTCTTGGCTGTGGCAGCAGAAAACTAGAAGCTGTGGGCCAGAGCCAGGACTGCACCTACCGAATGGCTCCCTGCAATCTGCGTTCAGCAACCTGTGTGCTGGAGGAGCTAAAATAGATACAGAAGTTGTCAGCATAGAGGGAAGGGGATAGTGATGACCCAACTGCTGTCACTAAGCCGTTAGTGGCTACTAAAAATAAGGAAACACTCAAAGCAGAGCCCTGAGAAATCCTGTTTTCCTGCATGACGGATGCTACGGGAGGCACCAACTTTAACACAAATGGTATATACAAATGAAATGTTTTTAATAAAAGTCTGAAGCAAGCCCTGGAGGCCCCACACCTGGAAAAGGCTGTGCGGATTGCAGACTCGAGATACACCAGGTTATGGGTGGTAGAGCGACCCTGGTGGAAACCGCCCTGGATTGAAACCAATAAGCCCCAATTCTCGAGGATCCAGCACAACCACCGACCGTCCATATGCACAAACAGTTTACACATGATGGTCAGGTTTATGCGATAGCTATCCAAATGAAAAGCGCTTTTGCCAGGTTTGATTACCGGGATGACTTACTCTCCCACCACTGTGATGGGAAATCCCTGTCACACCAGATTTGGTTGAAAAGGGCAAGGAGATTACAATGGCTGCCTGCAGAGAGGTGACAGCATTCGGGCATGGATGCTATCAGGCCCAGGGGCAGTGTCGGGACATTGTGCAAGAGCACTGAGCAACTCGCACTCGCTGAATGAAGTGTTGTAAGTCTCAGTGCGACGGGTGGTAAAGGATATGGGCTGGTGTTCAACCCGCTCCTTTAATGTACGGAAGGCCACTGGGTAGTTCTCACAGGCAGAGGTGCAAGCTTAATGCTCAGCAAACATCTCTGCATACGAGGCCGGATCCGTACATATAACTCCATTCACAGAGATCCCAGGGATTCCTACTGGAGTCGGATATCACTTTAAATGCCTGATCTTGCACCAGACCTGCGAGGTGGAGGTACCTGACCCAACAGTGGAGACGTACCTCTCTCAACACTCCTGTTTTTGTCTTCGAATTCATTGGCGAGCACGAGCACAGAGCTGTTTAAAAGTGATGAGGTGCTCCAAAGAGGGGTGCCACTTGTATCGCTGTAAAGCACACCTGCGGTCTTTAATATCCTCGGTGACTTCCGGCGACCACCATGGAACCGTCTTTCTCCATGGGCACCTTGAGAATCGAGAAATTGCAGCTTCAGCAGCAGAAACAATGGCACGAGTTACACTCTCAATAACACCATTGATTTTGTTGAGTGGGGGAGAGCCAAAAATGGCAGCAGAGGTGTAGTCTTCCTACTTAGCCCTGTGTAGAACCCACATAGGTGGTCCCACAAGCAGTTAGGGAACTATATGTCCACCCAGGCAGAGCCTCGCTTGCCTGGGTAAGCCTAATACAACTGAAGTGGGGCAGGTTCCTCAGAGGTTGCTTGCTAGTGACTGTTCAATCTCAACAACCATGCATCTCCTCGGCACGTAGCACACACATATTTATGAGAGAGAGAGAGAGAGAGAGAGAGAGAGAGAGAGAGAGAGAGAGAGAGAGAGAGAGAGAGGTTTGTACAGTCCTTGTGACCCAGGTGTGGTGGTGGTGGACATAAGGGACCAAACAACGAGGTCATCGGTCCCTTCAACCTCAAATTGTACACGCCACAGACCCCAAAGAAAAATACGGGAAAGCCAAAAGACCATTACACTAGGAATTAAAATCGTCTCACCAACAAGACTAAGACCAACCCAGGGCAGCAAATGCTAGTGTCCACTCCCACAGCTCCGGAAGCGACCACTACCCGAAACCACAAGTTACTAATGGCACAGTGGTCAATGTATCACAGCTCCAGAGCAGGGAGAAATAAAACTACGTTAAAATGTAAAAGAGTGGGAGACTGGTGGGGATAAGGCTCTAAACCCCACAAACAGCCAAGAATTACAAACCCAATCACCCCGACCAAGCGAGTCCTAGAGCTGACAATAAAATCTACTTTCACGGACGGAGGCCAGGGCGCGATCAACAATCCGTGGGTCATCCGCCAAAACTAGAGGCAACGAAGGCCATAGTCGCCACAAAGTGTCAAATGGAGAGGACATTCAGTCAGACTATGAGAGAGAGATTGTACAGCTCCACAATTACAATGTGGTGGATTGTCATTTCGTAAAAGAAATCCATGGGTCAGCCTGCAGTGTCCAAGACGGAGGCGACAGAGGACAATTGATTCTCTCTGGGAAGGGCGTAAAGATGATCTCCAAGCTGCGGTCATATCTTTGATGGTGCGGAGTTTATTGGAAGGGGCAGTAGCTTTCCAACTGCTATCCCATGAGGAGTGAAGCAAAGATCTGATCTGCACCCGCAGATCCGCACCCGGAATTAGAAAGGGAGGTGGGCAGCGAGTAATTGCCGATCTAGCCAACCGGTCAGCCTCTTCATTCCCTGTAATATCAACATGGCTTGGCACCCAGAGACAGGTAACGGAGCAGGCAGCACGATGAAGGTCAGCAAGGAGATCATGGATGGAAATAACTAAAGGATGGGACAGGAAACATCGATCAATGGCCTTCAGACTGCTCATGGAGTCAGCACAGATTAAACCACGTTCCACGACAGTATGTTTAATAAAACAGAGGGCTCTATAAATCGCCATCAGCTCTGCCTTAAACACACTGCATGCCTCTGGCAGAGAATGGCATTCCGCCCCAACAGGAGGTGTAAAAGCATATCTGGTGTGGCCCGCAGTTTTCGAGCCATCAGTGTAGAAGATAGAGGCTCCCTGAAACTCTTCTAGTACTGGGCGCACCAAACGCCGAAAGACCATGGGGGAAATTAAAGTTTTTGGGCGCTGGAAGAGATCCGCCCGAATTAGTGGTCGTGGCACCATCCACGGAGGTGTGCGTGCAGTGAAATGGGGGGGGGGGCGCAATCTAGGGAAGGGAATTGGAAATCTCGGGTAAGAGAGGCAAGCCGCAGTCCGACAGGAAATCCCGCCCGCGGCCGGATATAGGGGGTCGAAGCCCTTCATATGCAAAAAGAACCTGGTAAGCGGGATGATCAGGATATTGCCGGGTGGCGATGGCATAAGACGCCAGAAGCTGATGCCCCCTGACCTGAAGAGGGCAGATTCCCGCCTCAACTAGGAGACTGTCGACCGGGCTAGTCGGGAACGCACCTGTAGCCAAGCGGGCACCATAATGGTGAACCGCGTCTAATAATTTCAGGGCAGAAGGAGCTGCCGAGCCATAAACTTGACACCCTTAGTCCAATCGGGACAAGATTAGAGCGCGATAGATATGAAGGATAGTTGTTCGGTCTGCACCCCAAGATGAATGAGCAAGGAAATGTAGGGCATTAAGTTTCCTCATACAACTAATCTTAAGGTGGCAAATATGGGGCACCCAAGTCAATTTTTTGTCAAAGAGAATACCCAGAAAACGATGCTGTGCTACTACTTCCAGGCGCTGATTACCCAGGAACAGTTCTGGATCAGGGTGAACTGTAGTTTGACGACAAAAATGCATCACACTCGTTTTTGACAAGGAAAACTGGAAACCATGGGACGTAGCCCACATTGAAGCCCGCCGATTGGCGCTCTGGAGCTGACGTTCAGTAGAGGTAGGCTACTGAGTAGGAGCTGTACCATATGCAAAAGTTGTCGACATACAATGCCGGGGTTACCAGCGACCCAACAGAGCTCACCAACCCATTGATGGCGATTAGAAAAAGTATAACACTCAACACTGAGCCCTGGGGGACGCCGTTCTCCTGTATTCGAGGGGAGTTAAAGGATGAGCCAACTTTGACACGGAACAGGCGATGGGATAAAAACTGACGGATAAAAATTGGTAAGGAGCCTCTGAGGCCCCAGTCATGAAGAGAACATAAAATATGATGACGCCAAGCAGTGTCGTACGCCTTATGAAGATCGAAGAAGACTGCTACCAGATGATGTCGTTTAGAGAAGGCCTGTCTGATCGCAGTCTCCAGTCGAATAAATGGTCAATAGGTGATCATCCCTCCCGGAACCCACACTGGTAAGGTGAGAGAAGTCCCCGGGATTCAAGAACCCAGCGTAATCTGCGGGCTACCATCCTTTCTAGTAATTTACAGGGGACACTTGTCAGGCTTATTGGTCCATAACTGTCCAGCGCCAACGGGTCCTTGCCAGGCTTGAGAGCAGGGACCACAATACTCTCCCTCCACTGGGAGGGGAAGACCCCTTTAAGCCAAATACGGTTAAGAACTTTTAGGAGAAATTGTTGTTGTGAGGAGTTTAGGTGTTTCAGCAATTGATTATGGATATCATCAGGGCCAGGTGATGAATCACGAGAAGAGGAAAGGGCCAGAGATAGTTCCCAGTCAGTAAAAGGTTTGTTATATGGTTCCAACTGGTGAGAAGTAAAGCCTAATTTGAAGGTTTCGGCCTGGTGTTTCTTAAGGAGAAAGGTCACCGGATATGAAGTTGTCGCTGATACATTGGCAAAGTGAGTTGCAAGATGTTCTGCAACAACAGATGGCTCTGTGCAGACCCCATCAGGCAGTGCAAGACCAGGGACGGAAGACGGCCGCCAGCTACCTTGGATAGATCGGAGCATAGCCCACACTCTTGTCAGAGGGACAGAAGAGCCCAAGGAGGAGACAAAATGCTCCCAGCATGTCCACTTACTTTGTTTGTTTAAGTAACGAGCTCTGGCACGCAGACCTTTGAAATTTATGAGACCAGCAAGGGATGGGAGGCGCTTAAGATGTTGCAAGGCCCTACGACGCTCGCGAATGGCTACGGCAACAGATGCATTCCACCAAGGGACCAGCCAGCGAATAGGAGGGCCTGTCGACCAGGGAACAGCGGCGTTGGCAGCTTGGGTAATCATGTTGGTCATTTGGCTTATATCATCATCTATACAGCCTGAGGGGGAAGATGGAAAAACAACCTGGGATGTATATAGCGGCCAATTAGCACGACGGAAAAACCCAGCAGGGTACCCTGGCTCGTGGTACGTGTGAGGGAAGTGAAAGGATCAATGGAAAGTGGTCGCTATCGCAGAGGTCGTCATACGCCGACCACTGAAATAAAGGAAGGAGAGAAGGAGAAGTGAGAGAGAGGTCTATGGCAGAAAAGGTGCCGTGAGTGGTAGAGATGGGCAATCTGCTCCTGAACTGATTCAAAGAGCCAGATCCTACTAAGGAGTGAGTCATGGATGAATCCGAAAAAAAAAGATTGGTAGTTCATCCGATCCGAAAAGTCCCTCTGAGCTGTATAAGCACCCCTTGCCACATGCTTCAGAAGTTTCCTATACCCCTTGCCAAATGCTTCAGAAGTTTCCTAAGCTACAAAATAAATGTGGTATATACCATATGCAAGTATAAAACTGCAGAAAATGAGTGCCTAAACACACGCAGCGCCTCTGCGCTGCGAGTCGAGAATCATTGAGTCGAGAGTCGGCAAGTCGCACAAGCAGCATGGTTCAGTGAGCTCGCTGCTCCGCACGACTCCAGCGATCAGGGCGAACAGACCACCAACTGAGTCGGTGAGTCAGCTGGTTCACCGGTTCTCCTCTCCCCACCACTCTCCCGACTCCGCTCGCTTGCGGAGCCGCCCGGGTGACGCGCTGCTCATTATTCCCCCCACTCCTCTGGCGAACCGCACGGTGCCGAACAAAGCAACTCCACGCATTTCTCTGTTCTCTCAACTTCTGTATTCTGATAAATCTTGCAGCTCGCTTACAGAAACGATCATCTGAAGCAACAGAAACCATCATATAGGCAAATGTCGTATTCCGAATAGTATTCGAAATGAAACATATTTATTTAATTTTATACTTTTTCTTAATAACAGGAAATCTGCAGCCTGCAGCAAAAACGCGTTACACTACAAAATTAAACTACATAAAACTTCCGCGAAAAAGATCGTACTCCATTTTCTCGAAGACTTTTAGTTTGCATGGAGGGATCAAGAGAGAAAATCTTGTGCAATGTGCATTCTCTGTTGCTTAGATAGATTTTGTAAGCCCATATCACGCAGTTTCGTGACTTGATAAAGTATCCTGTATCAAATTGTGCATCTTTTATGCAACTACACTATTTTGGCACGTTGAAAACAATAACTATATAATCGAATAACAATGAAAATAACAATGTGCGTTAATGTTTTCTATCACTGAAACCATTCAGTTTTGGGAATGTGTCCATTTGAAATTTTTGCTGCTGGCGTCAAATCTTTGACAGTAACAACAAACTTGTTTCACAATACTTAGAGAGAGAGAGAGAGAGAGAGAGAGAGAGAGAGAGAGAGAGAGAGAGAGAGAGAGAGAACACTAGGATGCCAAACGATGTGTGTCTAAAATTACGTTTCTGAGTAAAATATCTTGCTATAATATTACATTACGAATTTAATGTGTTTGGTTCAGCGGGATGTGTGTGTTTGCAATTAAAGATAAAATATATTGGGAAGCACTTAAAAATAATTTGACTTGCTCTTTATAGAGAATATATAAAAACTTTTCACAAATAACATGTGAAAGGGTTGTAGTTACAGGAATTAAAATATAAAATGGAACGGAAAAAGTACCAGCAACTGCAAAACGTAGAATATAAGAGCCCAGAACGGTACCCCTGTACTACGCCGACTGTAAGAGTATCACCACCGTTATTTACCTAATTATTTCTTTCGGTAAAACTCTCTTCGCACTTTTCAGTTGTTGATGGTTTGTACTCACAAAAGAAAACTTCATTGACGACATAGTCGAAAGTACTATTTTCAAAGAATTTGACTAGAGATCTTCACAGTCTTTTTTTTCGTAAGTTATTTGAAGTTGTGAATGAAACAATAAACGAACATTCCTCGCTTTGTAAATTTAATGCTCATTACTCTTTTGACGCCTTATTTTCGAAATTAAATAAAACTTTATTGCTTACTCTGGAGCTATCATTATTTTACTGTTTATGGGTGCCAGACTTTAGAAACAGGTGATGGGTTCTAGCGGCCATCTTGTAGCGAGAATCTGTCGCGCTCACGTAGGACACCCGGCTGTGTCGCCGAATGTCGCTGCCGCCGTGTCGCGTCGCTGAAATATCACGTGCTGTCGCTCGATTTTGTTGCTCACGTAGCACGCGGCATTAGTGCGCACGGCTATTGCGCCGCGGCAGTTGCCACGTCCTGCATAGAACTTTGAGCGAGTTGAACGAAACGTGACATATCGCCAAACTCGCAAATTACTCACCGTATAAATATGGAACTAGTATCATTTTATTCTGCAAAATATTGCATTTTTTGAATGAAAGTATAAAAATATAAAAATAATAATTGTTTCTTTTTCCAATTATTTCACCTGCCAAAATATTTAAATTCTATTATGACATTTTTAATTTTTAATGTAGGCGTAACTAACAAATTTTAATTCTCGAAACTAGTAAGGACTTACAATAAAATTATTACTCTTCTTTCACAATATGGCCAAATCAGATAAAGGTATAGTAACAAAACAGCAATGTGACATCGTTTTACTTTTTTATCAGTTGGTGAGTCGGTGAGCCATGAAAAAGAACTAGTTCATGCCAGTGAGTGACTATTTCCGATCCAATCTCTGAAAAGATCGGTTTTGCCCATCTCTAGTGAGCGGCACTAAAATGAGTTGGGGAACCATCGTTGAGAAGGCTCAGATTGTGGTCAGCAAGAAACTGGTCTATGAGGCGGCCCCGGCTAGACATATAAGCACTGCCCTACAAAGAATGGTGGGCATTGAAGTCCCCAAGGATGAGGTAAGGAGGGGGGAGTTGCTGAAAGAGGGCAACTAGGGATGCGAGTGTAGGTGGCCTGTCAGGGGGAAGGTAGAGGTTGCAAATGGTTAACGGAGTGTCCAAGTGAACCCAGACAGCAACCACTTCCAATGGAGTTTGGAGAGGAATCCAGGTACTGACAATATCTGTCCGGACCAAAGTACAAACCCCACCAGACGCCTGGAGGGGACCAACCCAGTTCCGACAAAAAGCACGGAACCCACGGAGGGTCGGTGAGTGTGCATTCATAAACCTCGATTCCTGCAGGACGACACAGGCCGCAGCAGAAAGCGAGATTAGCTGTTTAATTTCCAAGAGGTGACGATAGTAGCCATTACAGTTCCAATGGATGATCACATCACGAGGATCTAGGCGGGAAGCGAATGGGGTAATGTCTGTCACGCTGCTTTGTCAGCGTCCGTCACCAAAGAAGAAGGGACAACATCCGTAAATAGCTGATCAGCCTCAGGCTCAATGGGATGAGCGAGTTGCGAAAGCACAGTCGGCACCTCCGGTGGTCAGGAGGGGCTTTATCTTGCAACTTTGGTTTCTTCTTCTCCTTCTCTCTCTCTCTCTTTCTGTTTCTCTTTCGTGGGAGGGGCAGGACCCGCCCCACAGTCAGGTCTGGTACTGACGAAGATCGGGCGACCTTTGAACTAACTGACTGGGAGTCCGATGCCCGACTGGAGGTCGAAGATCTCCGATCTCGGGAACGCCGGGACGGAAGGCCCTGAGATGGGGCACTGTCACCGGCAGGCGACGGAGAAGGGGTGCACTTCTCCAGCTGGGAAGGTGTGGGACACAAATGGAGGCCTACAGGAGCTACAGGAGAGGGAGATGTGAGGGAGGGGTGGGAATGGGGTGTAGGGGGGAGATGGGAGCGGGAAGGGGAGGGTGAAAGGCTAGAAGATAACGTCGTAGCGAAGGTCGTCACCATCTGCACGGGATGCAGACGTTCATATTTACTGCGGGCCTCAGGGTACGTCAAACGCTCCAGGGATTTGTACTCTTGTATTTTCTTTTGTTTCTTGAACATAGGGCAATCTGGCGACCATGAAGAGTGGTGCTGATGACAGTTGACGCACACCGGCGGAGGAACACAAGGGCTCCCCTCATGTAGTGGGCGTCCACAATCACCGCATACTGCGACTTCAGTACAGCGAGAGGACATATGACCAAACCTCATACACCAAAAACATCACATGGGAGGTGGAATGTAGGGCTTCACTTCACATCAATATATCGATATCTTGACCTTCTCTGGGAGTGTGTCCCCCTCGAAGGCCAAGATAAAGGCCCCAGTATCGACGCGGTTGTCTTTAGGTCCCCTCTGAACGCGGTGAACAAAATGTACACCACGCCGCTCGAGATAGGCCCTAAGCTCCTCATCAGTTTGAAGGAGGAGGTCCCGGTGGAATATCACACCCTATACCATATTCAAGGATTTGTGCGGGAGTATTGTTACTGGAATGTCGCCAAGGGTGATGCAGGCGAGCAAAGCTTCGGACTGGGCTGCCGAGACTGTTTTAATGAGCAATAAGCCAGATCTAAGTTTACTCATAGATTCCACTTCACCAAACTTGTCCTCTATGGTCTCAACAAAGAACAGCGGTTTAGTGGTAGTAAAAGTTCCTCCATCAGTTCTTGTGCAAACCAGGTCGCGAGGAAAGGATTTTGCTCCTAACCGGCGAGCCTGACCTTCTTCCCAAGGGGTAGTGAGGGAGGGAAACATCCTCATATCCACAGTAGCAGCATTAAAAGATCTCTTCCTGTCTTGAGAGTCGGCCGAGGCACGACCATTTTGGAGTCTAACTCTCTTCATAGTGCTAGACGTCCGCCCTGGTGTCACCCACTCCGAAACAGGGGCTCTCTCCATGGGCGCCACCCAGCCTCAGCAAAGGCCACCTGGCACAATGGCCTTTGCCGGGAGTTCTGATACCCCCGAAGACAGGCATCAACTCCTTGGCTTGAATGGAGAGGTCGCAGCTCATACACCAGTAGTGTGATCCCTGACGTGTCAGGGGGCGCAGCCAAAGGGTACATAACAGCCCCCCCCACACGGACTGGCTACAAGTGCTGGGGACCTAGCGGGGGATGGGGCCTACAGCGAGGAAAGGAAGTGGAAAGGAAAGGATAGGACCCGCGCCGTAGGGGCTAGGTCGGGAGTTTTTCCCCAATTGGCTCACACGTTATCGGACAATTTTGTTATGGAAGGTCAAACCCCGAGAGGGACCAAACTGGGCCAAAAAGTGGTGTACACAGCAGACAAAACCAAAATTGCAGGACAATCGGTACCATTGGATAGCCAAGCCGTCATCTAGAGTAACACCGAGAGATGGGGTTGGAGAGGGTGGGAAGGAGGAATTGGGATGGGAAGGAGGGGGAACTAGGAGGGGCAATGCAGCTTGGGGAAAGCAGGAAAAAAGGCTGCAATGGCTCGGGGACCTGTGCGCGCCACACACGTACCCACAAAAGAGCTGTGGGCCCCCTGGGGGGCTTGTGACCCAGGCGATTAAGCCAAGATCTCCAGGCTCTGAAATGTACAATGTTCCACCGTCGCACCAAACAATGGTTGTTTAAGCATGTGCAGAGCTTACAGTGTGGTGGACTGTAGGAGCAACACAATCCACAGCCCGGGACCCAGGAGTCGCCAAGGCCGTACTCAGCAAATGAATGCTGAGCCCCTGAGGCACGTAGTAGTTGCTCTTCACACTTGCCTCACCTGTATCTGCCTCATATATAAAAAATACTGCAACCTTCATACCTTTGAAATAGTTTCCTGAATTCAAATGTGTGTTGCTCTCTACAATGTTTACCTCCCACTTCCAGCTATTACAAAGTGATAACTTCTTGATGTCTCAGGATGTGTCCTATCAGTCATTTCCTTCTTTCAATAAAGATCATCATGCAGACATGTATATTCATTTATTTACATTTTTTGGTGGTGGGGGGATGTGCGGGCACCTTCTACATCTATATTCTACAAGCCATTTGCGGTGTGTGGTGCAGGGTACTTCGTGTACCACTGTCACCTTCTCTTCCCACTACAGTCGAATAAGGTAGTGGAAAAAATTGTTCGCAAGCATCCACGTATGCTCTAATCTCTAGCAGAGAAAAAACTGCTCTTTAGCATGTTGCAATTTAAATTAAAATCGGAGGTGACATATTTGAAGATGTGCGCCTCCAAACTTTGTCAAGTTGTGCGTCCTGGTTTTTTTTGGAGGTACCTTCCTGGATCATTATCTCTAAAAGACACAGTTTTACCATTGATACACAGGCTTACCAGGCAGAACCTGCACACAAAGGTGAAATATCAAGATGTACAATGGTTTGGTCGTTTAGTACGGGACAGCCAAAGTAGGCCTTAAATTTTGGGTCACGAAATTTTCACCTGACTTTGAAAAACAATTAAAAAAGAACAACTTAATCTCCACCCATGATAATATTATTTTTCAATTCTCTGCAAAATACTGATCCAGAAACCCAGATTTGAAAATGTGAAGTATCTTAGCTGATGAGAAATGAAAGTGCAAAGATGGCCAAAAGTTTCTCGGGCACACGTGCAACTCCTGACACCCTTCCACAAAAGCAGCCCTGGAGCCTCAACCACTTTAGATATAGACCTAAAATTTTGTATAACATCCTTTAAGACCTTTAATAACATTCTGGTAACATTTGAAAGAAAAAAATATATAAATAAAAAAAAAAATCAATGATGGTCGAGCTTCCAGCCCTTGGTGATTTGACATGGAATGATCCACATACTAAATACCCTCATGAAATGTCTGAGGTGTTACAGTGGCACCACTATGCTGTCGAAAAGGATTTGTTGGGCTGGTACAAAAGGGAAAGTAACAACATTTTTGACACATTGTCACTGTCAACGAAACCTGCGTGCACTCATACTAATCAAATTTGAAATGCAGATCTGATGTAGTGAAACGTGCTGGTTCTCCCAATTTGTAGAAAGTGGGCCCTATGCCAAGTACTGTTGCCCTATGCCAAGACAATGTTCATTGTGATGTGTAACAATGATGGGATAAAACTGCATCACTCCATACCACTGAGGTGTTTTGAGATTGTGTGTTTTATCCAACTTCCTACAGATCTTAGGTCAAAGGTGTCTAAATAGCTATTGTGGATAATTGGGACATCCCATTAATACCTCCGTGATTAACCCAACGCCTTTCTAGGCTTGTCCTTTACCTACGTTTTTGCACCGACTCATTTTACCCTTTGGACCATCGTGCTTTTATTTGTTTTTATATATAATGTAGGGGAGTAGAGTGTATTTAACATTGTATTACCTTTTTGGCATGCCCATATGCTGTGTGTTCTACTCCCATGGGTCTCATATGTCTATGTACAGGCACTGATGACCATAATGTTAAAGGGCTTCAAAGCAACCACCACCACCACCACCACCACCACCACCACCACCAACAACAACAAAAAGTGATGGTAGACTCTGCCTACAACTGCATGTTCCTGCAATATCACTTTTGTCCAGTGCTCAGGCAGAAGTAATGATAATTAACAGTTCCCCATCACTTGCATGACAATGCACAATGCCACGCCACTGCTGTTGTCCAGAAATACCTCCACTGCTGGCAATGGTAGATTCTGAAAAATTCGTCATAATCACCTGACACGAGTTCCTGTGATTACAATCTCTCCCCAGAGTAAAAGAACTAATCTAAGGTGATCCAGTCAGATATGACATTATCCATACCACAGTGCAGTCCATAAGGGACATCAACGGAAATGGCTGTGCAGACAGTGTATGTTTTCGTCCAGATATTTGGCAAAAGATTAAATAACATGGGTGATTATAATGAACTGTAAGTACCTTTGTTAACAAGGTCATTTGAGAGAAAAATTGTAGTTCTCATTACTTTTTATCCACCCTTGCACATGCTTGTCTATGCAATGATGGTGTAAAGTGTTCATTTTTCTCACCACATGGCAAGCATAGAGGACCATGGATAATAGAGGCTCTACTTCTGTAGCTTGCAGCTCTCATAAATGAAGAACTATGCTCATACTACATGTACAGAGGTTCCAACTTTTGAATATGGCAAATAGTAATTCAACCTAGTATGTATAAACAGGGAGAAGGGGGGGGATGTAGGAAGGTGTCTAAGGAATTATCAAAATTGTGAAAACAGTTTCTGTAACTGCCGATGAGATAGGGCCCGCATATTACTACAACATTTTGACGTGTACAGTAAGAATGTGTTAGTTTCTTCGTCACAACCGAACATCGTCGATTTTGTGGCTTTCAGATTAACACGAAAGAATCTACTCTTAAAAGTTGCAAATAAACACAAGATAATGCAATATAATAAATTACAGTAACAGTACAGGTTAAGATATTTCGGTGAGTGTGCAGGTTAAGAAAGTTATAGAAATGTTCAAATTTTGATGTCTCCATTCTTGCTGCATGTTACTCGGCCTAATGAAATACTTAATTTTTTTAAATGTTTGTGAATGTTCCAGCACTGGGAGAGAGAGAACGTGAAGTGACAGTGGAACACTCCAAACTTGAATTGTACAACCTAGTCCCTTTCTTGGCATCACTCCACTGCTTTAAGGGGAATGTTAACAGACGGCATAATTTTTTTTTTAAGAAATCATTTCACTTTTTTTTTGCACTACTAATGGACTTTATGTTGAAGTGTTAAGAGTTGGTAGAAATTCTTAACACAGATAAAATTTATTGGTGATTTACTTGTAGAACTCTATTTTACAAATATGAAATGTTCACCCTGCACTCTGGCACAACACATCACACATGCGAAATCGCTGTATCAATAGATACGATGCAATAAAAAACAAATCTAAAACAACAAATGAACACAGATTTATGAACTAGGATATATTATCTGAACATTGTTTATTATTGTTAGAGAGGAGGTTAGAATGTAGGTAGATGCCCTTGCGCTTCCTTGCTTATGCTGAAAAAGTGAAACCTGCCTCCACCAAGTTGCTGAGTCATGGAGAAGTGTTCGTATTGTAGAGCTGATGTTTTGGGTCACTTAAAACAGGAATAAAACGTCCGGTGGTTTTGTTGCCATGTACAATGCGTTGAAAGAGTGCATGTGAGGGTTAAAAATTAAGTTTTAGAGTATATTACGAGGAGTATTTATTACTATTTATTCAAGAAAGTATACTGTTTGAATGTACATACTTTGCACCGACTGTCAGGTTAATGCATTAACACTTAGTCTGAACGGAGAAATAGCATTCTAGAACACACCAAGATGGCGGACAGGCTTCAACTGACGTATATGCTCGGCACAGATTACGGCATCTCCCTTCATTTTAACCACCTTGGTCCACACACTTCACGATTTTTTCCAGTGTGGAGGTGAGGGGGGTGGGGGGTGGGGCTCAGCTGCGAGTTAAATGACAAGCCACATTTTCCTCGGCTGCTGCTAGATTCCACAATAGCACACCTTTGTTGATTCATCAACACGTATTACGCTGTTTTCAAGTTCATAGAAGTTGCTGTCAGTACTGATGATTTCCACAGGAACGTGCTAGAAGGTATTGCTCATAACCAGTTTATTTTTGTCGATAACATCACACGAACAAACTCTACAAGAATAGAGTTTGACGACACAAAACTAATGGCACAGATTTGTTATTTATAACTGTAAATAGGAATTCTAACTACTCCAATCGTAAAATCGTAATTTTAAACAATTTTTGTAACAATTATGATTAAATTGTAATGGTTGTAACCACTGCATTTATTGGTACTGGCAGCAACAGCACTAGTGTTACCAGCATATGGCAAATTATATTTAACTGGCCATTAACAACAGCAACAACAATGTAGTAAAAACTGTGGGGCCCAGTAGCCTGGTAAAAAAGTAAAAGCTGTGATCAGATGATTGATGTGTGAGTTCATAACAAAAACGTAGTAGCAGATTTCAAGTATAACAATGGCAATTGATGCTATGAAGAACAATTTTAAAACACTTCATGAAAGGAACAGTCATTGCCGCACAAAACAGCCATATAAATGCTGAATGAGTTTCAATTTAAGAGACAGCGAACTTTGGCTAAAGCAATGATGCAACCAAATCATAAGAATCTTGTTCAAAACTCCTTATGAATTTCACTTGTCTTGTTTAAAATTTGTAAATCAAAACACAAACAGAAATTTAAAAATATTAATTACTTACCCGCACATGTCATTTCCAAGTCCCAAATTAAGCCTATTTAAGGAATCTATCACTTCTGGTATGTCTGTGCTACTGTTACCATTGATAATGTCTTTGTTTTCATTAACTGAAAAAATATTATCACAGCTTGTAAGATTTTTTAATTCTAACTTTTCTCTATTGCTGCAGTCTTTAGAACAAACAGCAGAACAATCCGACTCATAAAGAGCACTGCTACTGCACGATCTATCTGGATCCACATTTTCAACAGCAGAATCGTAGTTGCTGTTGTCATCATCACCATCTTTTGCACCATCTAGATGTTGTAAAGGGCCTGGATATTCCAAATCTTCACAAAAATTTGGAATGATGTTAGTTATTTTCTGTGGGGAAAAAATGATTATCAATTTAAAAGACAACAATTAATGCTTAAAAATAATCAAGTGATTGGGAAAAAAAAAGAACAATTCATAAAAATATATTTAGTCCTACAGCTACACAATTACTCTGCAAATCACATTTAAGTGCATGGCAGAGGGTTCATCAAACCACTTTTATGATATTTTTCTACTGTTCCATTTGCTAATAGCACATGGAACAAGGAACACCTGATCTTTCCGTTTTTGATCTGATTTCTGACTCCCCCCCCCCCCCTCCCCTGATCGTGTCTCCCTATGCAGGTGGGTACTAACAAAATATATTAAAATTCGAAGGAGAACGTTAGTAAAAGGAATTTCAAAACTAGATCACGTCGCAATGAATAACGGTATTCTTATGATTTCCACCCCAACTCGATCATTTCCATGACACTCTCTGTACTGTATCATGATAATATAAAACAAGATGTCTTCCTCTGAACTTTCTCTATATCCTCCCACAGTCCCAGTTGGGGATCCCACAAATGGGAATCAGTACTCTGAAATAAGACACACAATTGAAGTGTAGGCTGTTCCTTTAGTAGAACTGTTCCATCTACTAAATGTTATGCCAATGAAATGTAGCCTTTGGTTCATCGTCCTTACAGTATTTTGTGTGTGTGTTCTTCCCAATTTAAGTTGTTCATAATTGTTATTCCTAGGTGTTTAGTTGAATTTGGGACCTGTAGATTTGACTGATTTATCCTGTAAATGAAGTTTAACAGATTTCTTTTAGTGCTCATATCGATGACTTCACACTTAGTGTCAGTGGCTAATTTTTGCACAATGCAGATATCTAAATCATTCTGTAGTTACTTGTGAACTTCTGGTGACTTTACTAACCGATAAAACAACAGCTTTATTCGCGAACAGACAAGAGAACTGCTCACATTGTCTCCTAAATTGTTAATAAAGATAAGGAACAGTAGGGACCCTATAACACTTCCCTGGGGAATCACAGATATCATTTCTATTCCACTGGACGACTTTCTGTCAATTAGTACGTACTGTATCCTTTCAGACAGGAAGTTGGAAATACTATCGCAAAACTTTGGCGATATTCCATAAGCAAGCTATTTGATTAGCAGATGCTTCTGAAGTACAGTGTCAAAAGCCTTCCAGAAATATAGAAATATGAAATCGACCTGAGAGCCCTTGTCAATAGCACTCATCACTCATGTAAGTAAAAAGCTAGTTGTGCTTCACAAGAATGATACTTTCTGTATGTGTTTAATAAGGTTTAACAGGTCATTCTCATCGAGATAGTTTGACGAAGTATATGTTCTAAAATCCTCCTTCAAACCAACATCAATGATACAGGCCTGTAATTTTGCAGATCACTCCTGTTGTCTTTCTTGAATGTTGGAGTGACCTGTACAACTTTCCAGTCTTTGGATATGGATTTTTCTTTGAGTGAACAGTTGTGTATTATAGCTATGTATGGAGCTTTTGTCTCAGCATACTCTGAAAGGGCCTAATTGGTATAATCACGACCAGAAGACTAGCTTTTGTTACGTGATTTTTAAGTTGCTTCAGTACTCCATGGGTATTAACTTTCACATTACTCATGCTGGTGACTAATCATAATTCGAAGTCTGAAGTATTTTCCTACTCTTTTTTGATGAAGGAATGTCTGAAAGCTGTGTTTAACAATTTGCTTTAACAGCACTCTCAACAGTAGCATCACCACTGCTGTCGTGTAGCAAAGGTATTGATGGTGTTTTGCTGCTAGTATACTTTAAATGTGATTTGAATTTCTTTGGATTTTCTACCTAATTAAGTGACAGTTTCATTGTGGGACCTATTGTCAGCTTCTCTGGTAAATTTTGAGTTTTTGTAAAACATTGCTAGTTTAAGATATTGTGTCTTAAAATTTGGCATGTTTCTTTCTTTGCTTCTGCCAGATTGATCTGACCTGTTTTGTGTACCACGGGAGATCAGCCCCCTTTTGTTAATTTATTTGATGTTGATATTATTTCTTTGAATGTAACCACATCTGATCTACACTGACATTGTTCATTTCGAAAGACTGGAGACTGTCACTTGAGCAAGTGACAAGTGAATTTTTAACTACTTTTTTGAAGATATGTATTTTCCATTTAATTTTGGTGGATTTGGAAATTTCAATATTCAGTCTCACTATGACATCTTTGTGCTCACCAATCCCTGTATCTGTGTTTAGATGCTCTAGATTATTTGTTGTTAAGAGGTCAAGTATGTATCCACAACCATTTACTATCTACTGGGTTCATTACCTGATTGCTAGAGTTAGTTTTTGGAAAATATGTTTAGTACAATTTCAGAAAATATTTTATGCTTGCCTCCAGTTTTGAACATGTACTTTTGTCAGCATATCAAGTGCAAGTTAAAGCCACAAATTACAATTTTATGTTTTGAGTATGTTTTTGAAATTTGATCAAAACTTTCTTTGAAAATTTCTGCAATCTAATTATCTGAGTCGGTAAAAAGAGCCAATTATCAATTTAAGGTGAAACTTCCTGGCAGATTAAAATTGTGTGCCGGAACCGGGACTCGAACCTGGGACCTTTGCCTTTCGCGGGCAAGCGCACTAATCCCTTAGGCTGTGGCTAAGCCATGTCTCCACCATATCCTTTCTTCCAGGAGTGCTAGTCTTGCGTGTTTGCAGGAGAACTTCTGTGAAGTTTGGAAAGTAGGAGGCGAGGTACTGGCGGAAGTAAAGTTGTGAGGCGGCATCGTGAGTCGTGTCGGGATAGCACAGTTGTTAGTGCGCTTGCCCGCGAAAGGCAAAGGTCCCAGGTTCGAGTCCCGGTTCCGGCACACAATTTTAATCTGCCAGGAAGTTTCATATCAGCGCACACTCCGCTGCAGAGTGAAGTTTCATTCTGGATCAATTTAAGGTAGTTATCAAGTACAACCTCTACCCATACCAACTCACAGGAACTACGTCAATTTCACTCCTGGATAAAAAGCATCTGACACAATAACTACATCAACACCTATTTTATTCAATCTATCTTTTCTGAACATTATTTGTCACTTTGAAAAAATTTCAGCTGAACTTGTCTCTGGTTTTAGGCAGCTTTCACTACCTAAAATTATTTCCATAACAATAATACAGTTTTAACATGGATTACAAGAACCATACACAAGTACTGAGCAAAGAACAAATTGTAGTTGCTCCTTGTCACAATTAGACCACAGCAATGATATTTCCAAATTGTTTTTATACTAATTTTCTGTAGTTACTACATTTCTCCCTAGTCAAATAGGATATATTGCTTTTTGGAGAGTTGTTTTAAATCAGTCTGGTTCAGTTTCCCCATTTTCTTCCAGCAGGAACATATTCTTACTGTTCACTGCTTACATCTCCTAATTCTTCTGTGGAAAACCATTGACCATATCGACAGTGTGAAAACCATTTATCTTCATCATTTGACTCTTTACTTTTCAGTATTTTCGCCATTTGACTGAATCTTGTGCTAACTGCATTTCTGTACATACGTACGAGTAATAAATATACATATCAGTTCTTAATTGGGACTCGTACTGCTACCAGTCCCCAAAGTGGTGACACCAGACAATTCTTTTTGTAGTTTGATCCCGTGACTCCAAATTTCATGTGTGCCTTGTTTTTCTCTGTACACCTGTTTCTTCATCATGTCTTGTTTCTGGCCATGTGCTCTGCACCAACAAACTTCAACATTTCCCTGATGATATGTCCTGCAGTAGAACCCTTCAGTGGTTTGAATACCACACACATTCACATATGAGAATCCACAAACTTGGTTTGCTCTAGTCGAGCACTTGTTTACAATGCATGGTATTACCATGCGATAACTCACTCTGTGTGTCATGTGTCAAGTTTACATGAACACTTGAATCTCTGCTGGCCGACCAGGCTCTCCATGAACCCCCCCCCCCCCGCCCACACACACACACACACACACACACACACACACACACACACACACACACACAGAGAGAGAGAGAGAGAGAGAGAGAGAGAGAGAGAGAGAGAGAGAGAGAGAGAGAGAGAGAGAGAGAACCTGCTTGGATGACAAGTTGAAGTCTTACTTGTGGCAAACTCTGTGGGCTCAAGTCCACTCCACCATTCATTATTCCTGATGTTGCACTCTGACCACTCTGGCTGTTCAAAATGCTAGTTATGCTTCAGTTCCAGCTTCTTTCTCGCACAAGCAACACGATCAAGAGGCAACATTTAGCCGCTACAACATATTGCCTCCTGATTTTCTGAGGCCTACCTCTCACGACAACACCCACCTTACAGGTCATTGCCCGTCCCTCCATTGGTAGAGGCTGTGCAAGGAATGGATTCAAAACAAACCCGAGCACCGGGTCATGCGGCACTACTACCTACTCCGACTACTCAAGCAAAATCATATGTTTTCACTGCACTGATGGAACTAAAACTGCCACTCCCACTCTGCAGATTCTATACAAGGTTCGGCAACAGCCCAAACATTCCAATGCTTCTGGACACTGCTTCTAGCAGACACTTTATGACTAATCAGCGAACACATGACAGGTTTCTTGTTGACACCAGGGTGCATCTTACCACCATGTTCTCTGTTAGAAGCCCCCCCCCCCCTACCAAGTGCTTCACCCCTTGCTTCCGTTGACAACTACTCGATCGAGGTCTATGGTATCACAGAACATACTGTCCACGTCATGGACTACTACTGCCAGACATGGACCTTTTTATGTCACCACCATGAATACAGCAGTGTTGGGTAGATTTCCTGCAGCATTTCGCACTATCTATCGCTGTGGTTACTCCCAGCACTACTTCAACTATTGAGTCCTTTGATTCCTGCAATGTTTTCTTGGACCCCCATGAATAGCTTGCTGCTAAACAAGCTGCATGCTCTCATTTAATGTGTCACCATCCAACCGGCACAACGTGATACACTTCTCGTTCTTGCAGAACTTCGAACAGACCTGTGCTGCAGGATCAGAATATTGCCATGTGGCAATTAACCACCTATGTTCAAACAACAACAACAACAACAACTACTACTACTACCACCACCACCACCACCACCACCACCACCACTTCCCATCAGTGGTCCAACCAGCAGCCAACATTCAAGGGTAGGTCAGTTCTACAGTGGCAGCAGTAGCTAGTGCCTCAACTTCTACCATTGCATTGTTGTTGTCATGAATGGTACTTTTAACTATATTTTTATAACTCCTAGCCTTACAGTGCGAAACAAGGAAAGCCACCTTGAACCTTAAAAAATAGCGATCAAAGAGGCTATACTTGAAATCCTTAACCTGGCATTGTGTGTGCCTCCTCTAGTGACTGGCCATCACCTAATCATTTAGTTCCCAAAACAGATGGGTCACTCCACCTCTGGGGCGATTAGCAGGTACTAAATGCATGCACAATTATGGACAGTTATCCCATCACCAACATCCATGACTTCTCTGCACCTCAAGGGCACCAAAATGTACCATGTCCTTGTCTGTAAAAAAGCTGATCAGCAAATACCCATAGCCCTTTCATATATTCCAAAAATGGCCATTATCACTCCGTTCGGAATTTTTTGAGCACCTGTACATGGTTTACGGTCTTAAAAATCGCCACACATAAATGACAATGATTCACGGACTCGCTGTTTTGGGACCTCCCCTGCTGTTTCATATATCTGGACAATGTTCTGATTTTTTTCCCTCAATCTGCTTCCTTCCAACACTCCCCCCCCCCCCCCCCGGGCCAGAAAGTTTTGACCAAAGACACCTCCCCAAATTCCGACAGTTACTTTGATCCTTTGTCTCCCTCATTACTAAGTTCATAGAACTCTAAAGGTTTCTGCGTATGGTGAAATTCTCCCAGAAACACTTACCCCTTGCAGCTTCCATACAAATTCCCCTTACCAAATCTTAGAGGGGTAACAAAGAACATCCATGACATATGGTAAGGGCAAGGATACAACAGGATCCCACCCTCTACATTGGATTCCTGATATGTAGCGAGCTTTTACTGACCTTAAAGTTCCTCTACCGAATGTAGTCACAACAGTGCGCCCTTCCCCTGTTACCTCCCTTTCCAGTACTGGGGATGCCTGCGACTTTGCCGTGGGCGCCGTCCTACAGCAGCATATCTGATCGTCAGATCAGCCACTGCGTTTCTTCTCGCAGAAGCTCACGCAACATACTGGTCAACTTTAACTGTAAGTTACTGGCTGTATGTGAAGCTGTTTGCCATTTCCACCGTGATGGCAAGGGCCATCCGTTCACCATCTTTACTGATTATAAAGCATTAACAGATGCAATCATGAATCCCACTGCTGACCTCCCGACCTGCAGCTTTCGTTATATCGACTCATTTGTCAGTACAACACAGATATTAGGCAGCATTCGACGAGAATGTTGTAGGCAACTATCTCTCTCGTGTGAACATGGTTTGACCATCACCAGTCTCCAAGAAATTTCAGAGCTACGGGCTCAGGACCACACCATCCAGTCTCTCCTCACTACATCCAGGCTCTCCTGACAGATTAAAGTGCTCCTCACCGTGCCACACAACCTTTCCAGTTCATCAAACCCCAGCCTCTGCAACAGTTCCACAGGCCGCATCTGCCCTGTGCTCTCCGCCCCTCATATGCGCAAAATTTATGATTCATTACACTATCACAACCCAGCGTGCGAACTACCACAGCTTTAATCACAACTGTCATGATAGGACATGTGCCTGTGCACTGTGCCAACATGCAAAGGACACCAAGCACACCTCCCTACCCCAAGCACACCTCCCCACCTATCAGTCACTTCTACATATTGAGTGAGCATTTAAAACACATCCACCCCTTTCCCCTTTTGGAGGGTTACCACTACATCCTTTCCACCATAAATTGATGCACCCATTGGGTGGAAGCTATCCCTCTCCCAGACGTCACGGCTAATCCTGTGCCTATCACTTTCATCCATGGCTGGCTTTCTCATTTTGGCTGCCTGGCACTGAACACAACTGAAAAAGGCCAGCAGTTTGAATCCCTGCTTTCTGCGCACTTGTGCCTTCTCTGCAGTGTCAATCGCTACCATCCCCAAAGAACCAGATTGGTGGAACAGTGACAGTGTAGCTGAAAACTACCCCTCACCTGTCACGGCGGTGAATTTTTCCAGCCCCTCCCTTGAGTTCACCTAGGCATCCACACCTCCCTGATGATGGACAACAAGGCTTATGTCAAGGATTTCCTTTAGAGTAAGCTCCTGAAATTACTTGCTATTATGTCGAGGACCCCCCTCCCCCAATCAAGCAGTTTCACTCAATCACCTACACCTATGCACGCTCCTCTCCTCCCAGTGCGCATTCATCTCCTACAGTTTTTATGCCCTCTGCACTCCAGTCATATAATGCTATGCAACAATATGATTCATTCTCCTCTCACCACCACTTACATGGGCCTGCATGAGTTTTTCTAGTGCACAGCCCATATTATGGGTATTACCCTGGAAAGCAGGCCAGAGACAACCTTCCATCGGGCGAGGCAGCTTTCACCAAAGGGCATGACAGCGATTCTGCACTTGCACACAGGCCGTTTCCTAAGCCCTCCTTAACATCTACGAAACTACCTCCTGTCTTCGGCAACCACATCATCATTGATAAGCTCCCTCTGTTCTCCTTGGTGGGGGAAGGGGGGGGGCTCTGGTGAACCAACTACCAACTGAACATCAATAGTATGAAAAGTGATTATTTTCACCTTATAACTTTGTTTTTAATTTATTTCTGCTGCTAATGGCCATGTATGTTTGAGTCTTGTCCCAAACATGCTTTCGTAAATACGTGTGAGTAATAAATGTATATATCAGAGGTTAATTGGGATCCATGTACTGCTACAAGTTCCCACTTTATTTCTGCTGCTAATGGCCATGTATGTTTGAGTCTTGTCCCAAACATGCTTTCGTAAATACGTGTGAGTAATAAATGTATATATCAGAGGTTAATTGGGATCCATGTACTGCTACAAGTTCCCACCCTTCTCTAACAGCATAGCACATTTGATTCACTTTACTTGGGTTCTACGGTCAACATCAATACTTACCTTCAATTAACTCCAGGTTCTCCATTAATTTTTCCATTTGATTAGAGTACAGTTTCTGAACTTCTGAACACTTTCCTCAAATTTTCTTTTTGGATTTCTCTGGAGTGGGAATCTAAAAATTTTGAAACATCTTTCTCTTCACAACTTCATGTTATTCCATGTTGATCTCTTTTTTAGATCATATCTGGTTTTTTGTGGAGGCCATTTGCGTCAAATATTTTTGCAAATGACATGTTCCAAAATTCTCTCGTATATTCTGTTTTCATTCATGCAAACCAGATGGCTATAAAACTTCATTCTACTATGTTTTCTCATCATTGTAGACAGAACTCTTCTTGTCCATATAATTTGTTAACAGAAAGGTCATTTCCATTGCAATTGCTGAGAGTTTATTATGCTATATGTCATGGATGTTCTTTGTTACCCCTCTAAAATTTTTAAATTTACTGAAAATTTTTTGTGATGTGTGTTCAGAAAATTACAATGAACAGTGACTAAGTGAAAACTTACAAGAATATCTCCAGAAGCCAAGGTTTTCCTTAAACTTTCTCAGTAAAATGATGAGACTTCTATGTAAGAGTCAGTTTTACCTATATATGGTTGTAGATGAGTTGCTACATATCCAAGATTCAAATTAATGATGTCATGGTTTATACAACAGATTTTTCCCAGGGGATTTGATTTTTCTTTTTGGACACTGCTTTACTTTGAGACAGTTCAAGTGGAACAATGAGTTTTATGAGCAAGGTGGTGGTGTTGCAATTAGGTCATGCAATCGCAAATTTTTACATGGAAAAATCGAAACACTCACATATCTGCCAACTTTCAATATGTAAAAATCAGAAGATCCAGTTTAAAAAAATCAGGAGATATGAATCATCAAAAACTGGCTTGTTTTAGTATAAACCTTAATATAACTGATTTTAACCTTTTCCTATTATCTTGCAATGCTATATAATGGCTACAAAAACACACAATATTTGTAACAATATAAATGGTCCATAAAGTTTCGGGACTGCAGCCGGATTCTGTCGAATTCTTGCACCGATATTTCAGCTGACAACCGTTCAGCCATCTTCAGGTGAGTGCGTTCCACTGGAGATTGTTAGTTCTTGACGACGCCTTTATAGAAAAAAATGATGCGGAGGCACATGCACATCAGTGGCGTGCAGGTGTCTGCATGAAGTTGAAACTGCATGTCCACCATCTGTCGGAACGTGTAAGTACTGCATAAGGTGGAAATATAGTACATGTACGCCATCTGTCTGAATGCGCACTCAGTACATTACTTGTCAAATGTATAAAATTTTAATTATCACTAGGAGTGTCGTTCTGGATAAAATGTTTCCTCTCAGATGATATTAAATTAATCACCAGGTCCCAAACGTCCTCTAGATGAAAGTCACCGTCACGATTAATAAGATCTGTGGCTAAACGTATTTCCCCAGTTTCTTTGATTATTGAATCTCTGAAGGATCTCGTCTTGGCCAAGATTTCAGTGGCGGAGTAATGCATAAAATGTCCTGTGGTAATACAATGCTCAGCTACAGCCGACTTATTGGGCTGCAACAGACGAGTGTGGCGTTCATGTTCAATGCATCTTTCCTGTACAGTGTGCGTCGTCAGTCCAATGTAAACTTTGTCACACTGGCAAGGTATTCTGCAAATTCCGGCTTTCCTCAATCCCAGATCATCGTTAACCGAGCCGAGAAGCGCACTAATCGTTACAGGTGGCCGGAAGATGACTAACTTGATGTTTTTTTAATAGTCTGCGCAATTTCAACTAAAGGTTTCCAATGTGTGGAAGGAAATCTCTTGACTTAAACACCTCATTATCCTTGTGTTGTTGAGGGTCATCACATTTCTTCGTCTTCAATGCTGCGCTGATCTGATGTGGAGAATATCCATTACCTTTGAAAACGGACTTTAGATGTACTAGCTCCGTAGGAATGCTTTCTTCATTAGACACAACATGTGCGCGATGCACCAACGTTCAAAGGACACTGGTAGATTGCGCAGGGTGGTGGCAGCTGGACACTTGCAAATAGATGTCCATATGTGTGGGTTTCTGGTACATGGAATGCCCCAAGGTCCTATCCACTTTCCTACTGACTAGGAGATCAAGAAAGGGTAAGCAGCCGTCCTTCTCAGTTTCCATCATGAACTGGATATTATGGTGGATTGAGTTAAGGTGTTGCAAAAAACATGACAATTATTCTTCCCCATGGGGCCACACTACAAAAGTGTCATCAACATATTGCCAAAAGACAGACGGTTTATGTTCTGCCGAATCAAGTGCCCTTTCCTCAAAACTCTTCCATAACAAAGTTTGCTACCAGAGGGGAGGTGGGATTGAGGAAAACCGGAATTTACATAATACCTTGCCAGTGTGACAAGTTTACATTGGACAGACGACATGCACAATATAGGAAAGGTGCATTGAACATGAACGCCAGACTCGTCTGTTGCAGCCCATCAAGTCTGCCGTAGTCAAGCATTGTATTACCACAGGACATTCTATGCATTACTCCACCACTGAAATCTTGGCCACGATGGATTCTTCTGGGATTCATTAATCAAAGAAATTGTGGAAATACATTTAGCCATAGATCTTATTACTCATGACGGCAGCTTTCACCTAGACAAGGTTAGGACCAGTTGATTTATTTAATATCATCTGAGAGGAAACATTTTATCCAGGACGATGCTTCTAACAATAATTAAAATTTTGTAATCTGACAAGTAATGTACTAAGTGCGTTTTCGGACAGGTACTGCATTTCCACCTTATGCAGTACTTACACGTTCCGACATATGGCTGAGATGCAGTTTCAACTTTGCACAAACACCCACGCGCCACTTGACCATTTTTCACAGTGGCTGTAAATTCGAAAGAGGGCGTGCTTTTGACGGCCACTGATGCGCATATGCCTCCGCGCCATTTTTTGCTATAAAGGCGTCGTCGAGAACTAACGCTCTCCAGTGTAACGCACTCACCTGAAGATGGCTGAACAGTTGTCAGCCAAAATATCGTGGCAAGAAGTCGACGGAATCTGGCTGCAATCCTGAAACTTTATGGAACATTCCGTATACCAGGAAATCTTCAAGAATCACAACATAAATGGTGATTACACGCCCCTTACCTATAACCTGTCCAGTAATTCAATAGGTTTTGGATTAAGAGAAATGTAACTGCAATAAAGCAATGTTTGCCACATTTTATAACATAAATAAATTTTATAAATAGGTTGGCCAATTACTTCTCCGGTATATTTTGTAAGTCTATCAAAACTTACACTTTTTTAAGCGTTAGGTGTAGTATCTGCTTTCTCCTCGTAAGATCTCTCACATTATATGTAATCATATTCAATTAGATGTATTACATATTTTTAGGAAAACTTTGTTACCACATAAAACAGTAAGAAACAGAGAACAACACATGTACCGGCAAAAGTGCAGGATAAAGAGGAAATAATATTTACAAGTGTCATGTGCGACTTGTAATGTACACGAGTTTTGATACATACTGACAAACTGATGAATGAGCAAAAAAACTTTGACCAACGGAAACATTTGTGAATCTCTGGTTTTATGATAAAAACTAAAAATCAGGAGAAATAATGGAAAAATTAGGGGGCAGGAGGAAAAGTGAAAAATAATTGGGAGACACACACCTGAATCTGGAGAATTTGCAGGTATGTTGTCAGATCAGGAAAAAGCAATAAATGGATTACATCCAACAATTCATTTTATAATGGAGAGTGAAGAAAACAGCATAACTACTTAATAGACCACTAAGACTTGGTGGCACATCATAAGTCACTCGAGCAACCACTGGAAATGCAGCACTGTGTAAATTCACATTTTGAAACAGTTCTGAGAATTGTTTACGTCTGTGAGGTCTGCTATACAGCAGAAATGCAATTGGTGGGAATGTATTAGATTCCACATCTCTGTAATCCTTCTAGTCTACAAAAATATGTTCATATAAACTTGGTACCACATACACCAGGCTGTTCCAGCTCATGAGCTCCACGCAGAGCTGCAGCTGTAGAGCGCTCTATGCTATGCAGAGCAGTGTTGATAGCGGTGAGCAAGCACATCAGCCGGCATTACACTTGGCAGGCAGGTGGCACAGCGAGCATTTTGATCTGCCTGTCACATCTCAGGTGATTCCGACTCCATTTAGGTACTGTTAGCTGCAGCATGTGCTACTTCAGGGAAAGAGCAAGTTAGGAAAATAAATAAGATACGATTTTTTGAAAAAGAATTGCATATGTTTATTCGGCCTCTGAAATTTTACATTTTCTTTCAAGAACAAGAGCAGATGTCGGACGTCAAAGTGTTTGCAGCATTTATTCGAACGATAGTCTTCATAGTCGTATCCTGAAGAAAAGATCATTCCTTTGTTTTTATTCTTTACATTGCAGAGAAAAGCTTATCACAACAATACGTAGATTCAAACATGCACATTCGCTGTGCGGCATTTTTATGCAGCTTGGGAAATGTTATATGCTGTAATGAACGATACCACCATGACAATTTCAGTGTGTTGTAGTAGCGATCTTTCAGCAAAGTTGAATTTTGCAAGTCAATAATTTCCGACGGTGGCAAATCATCAGGTGGAACCAAGAAAGGGAGTGCTGAACATTTCATTTCCATTTCCAGAATGGTGAACTCTCAAAATCTTGTTTCGAAAGACGTGATGGGCTGCTTTATCTTAGCTTCGTAATCGTTGGAACTGGTATCTCGAGGTAGATTTAATGAAGCCAAAAGGTTAAAGAACGTTAAATTTCCATTACTCATCTGCCTCTGAATCAAATGAAACTTTTCCATGAAAGCTTTGATATTATAATACATGTCAACTATTAGTTGCTCTTTCCCTTGCATCGACTGCTTTAAATTATTTATATGCATTGTTACATCAGCTAAAAGCGAAAGATCACATACCCATTTTGAATCTCTCAGAAAATCCATTTCTTCCCCTTTCATTTAAAGAAAAAGACATATTTCTTCTCAAATTGCAAAGAAAACATCCAGAAGTTTACCTCGTCTAAGCTATCAAACTGTGCTGTGGTATGGTATGTCCCCATATTCTGCCTCCATGTCTTTAAGGAATTCTATTTGAATTGGCGGTGATTTGCACCATGTCGCCGCACGCACAGTTTGTGTTATGCAACACATTTATATTTTTGTATTCTGATATGCCAATTTTTTATTGGCTCAACACAATAAAATACTATTCCCAACACTTGTGTTACTGCCATAGTTAAAATACGTAAATCTTTTTTAAAGTTAAATATTTTATAAGTAGCCAATTTTAATATCATTTGGTGCACCAACCACACCCCTGGTGCCAATAAAAGCTTGGCCATCCTAGTGTTAATTGTAGTTTGTAGAGCTTATGTGACTTAACTATGGGATCATCAATCCCTAAACTTACAAACTAGCTAATACTAAGGACGGCACAAATATCCATGCCCGAGGGGAGATTCGAACCCCCGACCGTAGTGGCCATGCAGACCGTGACTGAAGCGCCTCAGTCCCCTCGGCCACCGCGGCCGGCTACTAGGGTTAATAAAAAGGGTGTGAGGATCTTATAGTCAGTGTTGTCTTTAGTCAGGTGACTGAAGTATATATGTACTGTAATTTTTATACTATGTACAGCAGCTCTACAGCCATTAAATTGAAGAAACTTTACCTGTCCAATTAGCTCAGACTGTGGATATCCAAACATCATATGAGTAAAATGATGGTTACAGCTCTCCACTATACCATCTTCTGTCAATACAACTAAGCCACTCATATTTGCAAAGACCTGAAGATGAAATATAAGAATTCATTGTTAAAATAATACACTATTTCCAATAGTCTAAATATCAATAGATTTCTGTAATCCAACATACCCATATAGTGAGGTTATAACATTTCTTTATTCCACTGTCTGCATCTCCATCTCCCTTTGCTTCTTCTGATATACGAATACATACTGGAAATGTAGCTCCTTCTCTGGTACGACCTGTGGCTTTTTGCTTCTTTACATCCTAATGACAAAACAAACTCTCAAATACATATTAACTGCTGATAAAAAGCCATTAGTTTATAACACTACATTTATTTCCAGTAGGTTATTTAAGCAGGCAAGTCTATAATGCAAATAAAACATTTGAATGTTGGCCTAAGAACTAGAAATTCTTTAATGATTAATTTGTCTCGCTCCAGCTTCATTTAAATAACGTTATTCATCTTCTTCATGGTGATGTACCCTCGTTTCCAAATTTTAACCTTCAGTTATACAAACAGAATTGATTACAGACGCCGAGAAGGAAAACAAAACGTCACATTACTACCACAATATCTTAGAAGAAACTGTGACTGTTGTGACAGTGGCTCTCTGACACTTTTTACTTCAGTAGTAACCTTTCATTAAAACTATGCTTACCGACATTACAATAGAAGAAAATCCAGAAATAAATCAAATTAATATGTGTATTAATCTACTCACCTCCAACAGATAACATTGTTAACTCATGTTCTAAATCAGTTAATGGAAAGCATGTGATGCACATTTTGTAGCCAAGAGTACTTTCAATATTGTGGAAATCTTTTTAAATAATTTCTCTTGTTGTTGGATTCCTATCTGGAATGAGAACATAATTTTCTACAAGTAGGAAGTATGAGAGAGAAAGAAAAGGGAAAACTCTTGAGGATGAAAGTGCATGTACTGAAAGTATCAGTTATTGTGATACTCTTCTTGGGTTTGTTGACAGATCCGAATATCTATGCGGACAATACTTCTATGGTCCAACTGCCTCTTCAGATGACAAATTGTTACCAAGCCTTGCTAAAATGATGGCAACACCAGAGAAAATGCACAGATAAGATTTCAAAACTTTAGCACCTTAGATAACATTAAAACCAATGTGTTTTCGGAGATACATAAATGAAATCCCAGAACTTACTGACTGTACCACATATGTCATTAATAATTGGCAGCTGAAATAGGGAAAATTAGTCATTATAGAATATTTATGAAATAACACAAAGCTACAATGAAAAGCTGCACTACACCAATATAATGTATGTTAATTGTTAAAAATATTGTAGATAATTTCAAGAATGTTTGGCAAGGAATATTAATGATTTGACTAGCATCACAGATTATTACAAAAGGGGGCCACCATTTTTATCAGAGACCCTCATGGCCATTTTGGGGGTGTCACTGGTGGGTTGTAAGAGGTTGTCGAGATGATGTACGTGTGTGCCTTCAGCAGTAACAGTGCAGAGTGGAAGCTCAGTTTGGCTCTGGCACCAGTTTATTTGTAAGTACTGACTTGAGACTTCCATATGAATTGAAGGAGACAACTGAAAGCATATATCTGAAGGCCTGGTTGAAGAATGCTTTTGGCAAACTACTGATATTTTAGACAGAAATAATATGGGTTTATTGAATTATGATTGCCTTTGTTGTAACTTAAAAAGTTTAATGTGGTGAAACAGTTCCTGAAATGAAAACAATATTACCTACTGCAGCTATCCTGATACAGCTTTTCCCCAAATCCTTTCAAGTGACCGCTGGTCAAATGTAACATAACATAAAAAAAAGTATGAAATTGAAGTGCATTATTCCACTACTATGATCTGACATAGGCCTACTTGTAAAGCCCTTTTAATGTAACGCACTGACTGTTGTGAATGAACAATTTAAAAGTTGGTGGCAAAAATTTGACTGTTCCAGCAATATCATAGTCTCCCTATAACCATTAATTCACAATGAGTGAAAATGGATTTTAATGCCTGGAGTTGAAGAGAATACATACTGGAAAAATTAAAGTAATTCTGCACCGTAAACTATGGCATGGCTAGTAGCCATGAATGTGATAATGTGGTACTATGAAGTAGGCTCACAAATTATGATTTCGCATGATGATTATTGATGTGGAAATTATGTTCATAAGTAAAGTATCATGATTTGGTCATATGTTATTCAAAGATGATGAGGCTTGAACAGGACAGAATACCAAAGAGAGCTGCATCAAACTTGTCTCTGGACTGAAGACGACGACGACGACGACGACGACGACAACAACAACAACAACAACAACAACAGCAAGTGTGGCTTTCTCGCCGATTTCTGTTTTGGGTGATAAATCACAAATCCTTTTCAGCATTCATAATCAACAACAAATATGCAACTAATTCAGTGCAAGTCTCAAATGTGAAGTTCCCTTAGAGTCACTGCAAATAAAGTACCGTAGTGGATTGTGGCAACTTCTTCAATTAATGCTGTTTGGATTATGGAACCATTGTGATTCATTCTATTCAGTTTAACAGAAAATAACAACATAATATTACCAAATTATTGCATATCTATTGGTCTGTGGGATGATGGGATTTAGCATACCGAAAACCAGTCATATGTAACATAATAAAACAAGTGTTTAAATGTAGTGGATTATTCCACTACTACAATCAGTATCCTCTGTTGTCAATGTTCTGACAACAGAATCCTATATAATATTACATTACTAACAATCTGGGAATGAGATGGTCCCTTAAAACTATTCAGCACCAACATTCTCCTCTTATTTAGTGAGTAACCTAATACTCTTGTCCAGAAGGCCTTCATTTTTCTTGGTATACGTTTGAGTATCTCATCAGTGTGGGATTCGTACCAGGTAGGGTTGATAGACGACAGATTTTTCAACGAAGAGCAGCACACCTCATTACGGGATCATTTAGTAAGTACAAAAGCGACATGGAGATGACCAGAAAATTAAACTAGCAACAACTACAAGAAATGTGTTCTGTATCATGGTAAAGACTTCTTTCAAAGTTTCATGAACATAAGTTTCTCAAAAAGTTAACCAATATAATACTTCCTCCTACATATATCTCATGGCAAGACCAAAACGATAAAATTAGACAGATTAGAGCCCACACTGAGGCATACTGGCAATCTGTCCCCCCAGAGAGTTTGCAAGGCGACCTGACGCGTGCCGTGCGGCCGCACTAGGCTACAACAACATCGGCGAAGTAAGCCCGTTGCATCACCGCATGGGCCGAGGAGTGTGGCACACTGTCACCAATGAGACTTGGGCTGCGGCCACAATCAGTGAGGTTGTGACGTCACCGCACAGCCAGTGTAAACAGGATTTGTACCCTTTTTTGGAAACATAATTTAAAGAGTTTTTAAGGAGTCTCTGAATTTAAGGAGTTTTTAAGGAGTCACTGCTTACATGTATAAACAGTGTACATAAAAACTTCAAACAAGTAAAACAACTGCAATTTTATAAACAGTAGGCTTCAACAAATTAATTTTTACATATACTGGTGTTTTTCCCGTAATAATAATTACAAAAATAAAAAATATAAAGGTATAAACTGTAAATGAGGGATTAGCTAGAAGAGCCTATACGTTTGCATTTAAATACTTAAAAATACTGCAGTGGTACAAGCATTTTGGAGTAATTAGCAATTAAACGTGTAAATTAAAGTCTAGATAATTTAGCGTAAAAGAATGGGAGTGTAGCAGTTCCAGTATCCAGCACACTGCCACAACCAGAGCATGTGACAGAAGACATTCAGTCGCCTAGCAGTATCAGCGGCCTATATAACAGAAGCTCCGGCCAAGAAGGCATTGACCCGAGCTAGGTGGTTTGGAAATGTGACTAAGCAGAATGCGAACATCAACCTGAGGCACGACCCGATCAGGAAGGTTCCAGCACCGAATTCAACACAGGAGTGAAGAATTTAAGAGCACCAGGCAGCTCGTCAGGGGTCTGACACAGCTGGGCGGTTATCAGCCGCCCAGGCTTGGCAGACGTCATAATCGTCGTCATCGGAAGGACTGTGGTGCTCAGTGGTAGCGCGCACTGTCTGTGCCGCCTCGCCACGACATCTCAACAATGGCCAACACCAAGCCCCTAGCCCTGGACTTTTATGTCCCTGCTGACGACGGAAGGCGTGAGACGACCCGGTCATCACGAGACAGTACGGCGCCCCCTGGATAAGATACGGAACATTGCTTGCCGCTGCCATGACACACTACTGCCCTCACATCTGCAGGAGGCTTGCTGACAGATGACGTCACGCCATCGTCGCACACAGCTTGACCGCGGGACACGCGCTGTGGTTCTCTGACACTGGACCTGCCACTCGCTGCAGTGGTGTGTTCCACCCGACACCCGAGTCAGCGCAGATGCTGCTGGCAGGCGATGACTGCTGCTAGCGTGTGGCCAGCCATGCTCGGAATATTACGGTCACCAGAAGACGCAGATAAAAGCCAACCTAACACGTTTTAATGTTGAATAAAGACAATTTCTTTGTTGTACAGGAACCGCTGTTTAACACCAAGCCACCGCCACCCAGCAGCTGAATCCCACAGCCCACAAAACCAGCAAAGTACATACCTCTTTCACACAACAATACACCTATTGTACCAACATGTTAACTTTCAGAGCACTTTCACCCCTGTCTCCAATGTTTAGCTCCTTGTTGCAGAAAACGCATATTGCTTTTGTCTTGCAAGAATGTGGCTGTACAGGATGACCAGCCAGTCTAAAATAGGTTAGAGAGAAAATTTAAAAAATTTATTTCAGAACTTCACCTAAGTTTTACAAGTGTTCTTCCACTGCGACATACGCCTTAACAATGTGACCAAAGCTGTCCACCTTGCAGGACAGAGCTGGACAGAACCAGTATTGAATGCTGATTCTGAAATCACGCCACCCTTCTGGTGTCCGTGCTGAAACTACTGACGTTTCCATGCTACCGTGGAGCCAATAGCAGACACCCACGTTTGATCACGTGTGCTATTGCTGGAGGACTCCGAGGTGCGAGAAACAGTCACTTCGCTCTCTTCGTTTTGAGTTCTCGTACAGAACAGACGCACTTCAGAGGTCCAGCCTCGGTGTGGGGCGAATGGCAGCGTGCCATCCGCTCCCGCCTAGCGGCTGTTCGGTATCAGCCACCAACTGTGTGAACCATAATCATTACCGTAACCATTACCTTTTCCGTTTTCTAATTCGTTTAGACCGGCATTCATTCATTACATCCGTCCCCAGGGCGAGTCCTGATATGTATCCTGTATTTCAAAATATACCAAATATTAACTTGAATTCTATCTTTTATTTGACATTCAGACACCCTTTCCTAGGGCGCCAATAAGCCTTCACCGCTCTACCTTCCATCTTGACAACGCTTCCAACCCATTTTATTTATGCAGCAATGGGATGGGTTGTATAATCTTCCTATTATCCGTGAGATAAAGATAAAGTGCTGTACATGGCTTTATCCACATTATGTATTATTCTTTTGTAGTCCATAATAAAAACCCACTCACCACCCGGCATACTTAACAAACCGATAAACTAAATCACACTAAAGACTATCTTAACCCGTAAAAGCACAGGCTAGTCATGTCCACATAAGTCAGTATGCACCAACAACTCGTGCTTCAAAAAGCAATAATACGGATTTTGCGCCATATGTTTTGTATCAAAAGTTCGCTGCTTGGCTACCTGGAGTGCTGCTGTCAGTCTCTGTTGAAATCAAGGAAGTTAGAATCTCTGTAGATGCCCTAGCACTAAATAAAACATGAAGCCAATAAATTACATAATGAGTCTACATATAAAAAATAAAGATTGTTTGACTTACCCAAAGTACAGGCTAGCCGATAGAAACAAAAAACACAAATAAAAATACACAAACATTCAAGCTTTTGCCACCGCTGGCAGCTTCTTCAGGAAAAAAGAGGAAGGAAGGAGCAGAGAAAGGGAAGGATATGGGTTTTAAGGAAGTGGAAAAGGAGTCATTCCAATCCCAGGAGTGGAAGGATTTACCTTAGGGGAAAAAAAGGAAGGTAACCAAATACACACACACACACACACACACACACACACACACACTTGTAGAAACATTAGTAGAAACCAAAGAAAAAAGGAAAGAACTTTTTTTCCCCTAAGGTAAGTCCATCCACTCCTGGGATTGGAATGACTCCTTTTCCACTTCCTTAAAACCCGTATCCTTCCCCCCTTTCTCCTCTCCTCCCTTCCTCTTTTTCCTGAAGAAGCTGACAGCAGTGGCAAAAGCTTGAATGTTTGTGTGTTTTTATTTGCGTTTTTGTTTCTATCGGCGAGCCTGTACTTTGGGTAAGTCAAACAATCTTTATTTTATACCTATTTTTCCCACCAGGAAAGTCTCCTTGTGTGTGTTTTTTTTCTTTCAAATATGTGTAAACAGTGTATGTGTATTGTAGTTCTAGTTGTTGAAATGTATTTAATATCTACATTCATAATCCTGGCAGGAATATGTGCATGCACGCTCCAATACAATATTGGAAACTCTTCAAGAGGCACCCACTGATTTCTTCTAATATTGTTCGTTTAAGTTAAACATACTTAGACCACGAGGTTCCTATTTATTAAGTGACTGTTTTTCATCATTTTTATTAAGTAATTTTTGTCCTCTCATATACCTATCACCGACTTATGTTCCGGTATTACTGTTCCGAATTGTGAGCTCAACTGTTCGTTTTATTATTATAACGCTTGTTTCTAAAAACATGATATTAATCTAAATTTACATTTATACAACGATTTGCATGCTAAAGACACAGTTTTGTCTTACAGAGTCTGTTATCTCTAATATTAGCGGAGGATAACAACACAGACCGAGTGGTTGTTGGGTTCAATCCTTGTTGGAAAGAAGGGGCGAAAACAGGCACTCACATTTCCGATTAATGTAGGAATTGACCCCCAATGATCACTTGTAATTTCTGAACTTCCTGAGAATAGTCGAGGATTGTTTTAACAAGCTGTTGATGTTGATAAAGGAAGGTATTCACTAAAGGGACAGTTATACAGAAAGCTTTCACCCAACTGCAAATAAGAAGTACACTATCTTCTTGTACATTTTGTGATCAGACTCTCTAACAGACCATTGCCTCTTTCTTTTTCTTGGCATACTGAATTAAAGCAAAAGATTAAATCAAATTAAACGCGCTCTTTCGTCAACTAGGGCGCTACACGTACAAATCACAAGTGTCATGTAAAGTAAATAATCATGTTTGCAGACTTCTTATCATATGATAGGTTGTGAGGATAATACAGATATATTTCCTTGCTGTACATCTGAATTAACACACTTAGTACTTGCTTGGTTCACTTTATTTCTAGAACAGAAAGCAGTCAGTGGAAATAATGTTTTTCATTAACAGCTTGTATACACCTAAAGGAAAGTCTAAAGGCAAAAAATATTGCTTTACTTTAATTGCTGCATTTGTGAAAATTTCGTGACTGAAAAATTAGAAAAATCTCCAATTTAAAACTTGGAAGTTAAAGCGGTGTCCAGACAATGACAGTATACAAATAACCTAACCTGTTTACAATTAACAAGCAGAAAGCTTACTGCAGTTCCACCTTCTGTGCATGTGCGAGTTAGTGCTGTCTACTGCACATGCGCAGATTTGCGGCAGAATAGAACTGGTCTCTATACAGGCGCACGGATAATGCATCTGCTAAAAATCATAGTTTCACCTGTTCTACTGCCAGATGGCTGTCGCAATAGACCTGTACATCTTGGCCGCAGATCATTGTGTAATAGGGGCTTAAAAATCCCGTACCAAATTCTCTTTTACAAAAGTAATAAAATAAAATGAAGATACGTAAAATTACATTTACAACAAGTCATTTTTGGGACATGTTAAAATAAGGAGTTTTTAAGGGCCCTTAAAATTTAGTCATTGAAAAAAGGACTTTTTAACGATTTTAATGAGGTGTACGAACCCTGGTAAAGACTGGTCTACTGCGGTCTGCAGGCTGGCCATAACACTGACCGCCGTTATGAGCTGCAGTCTAAGATCGGCGAGAAAAGCAGTAACAAATAGAGTGGTGCAACATGTCTTTTAGCATGGATCAAGATACTAACATTGTCGCAGCACTGCTTGATTACTCACGACTGAACTGTTCCTGCCATATTTTAAATACTGTCCTACGAAATGCTTTCAATGAGGAGTACATGTGTGTCAATTTCCCCACAAGTTCATGCTCTTGACTGCAGTGAAAGAACTTGTCACTTACGCAAAGAAAAGTGGCCTTCTCAATGCTCTTCACGGAACACTGAAACAGCGCAATGACACCCACTGGAATATGTGATTGACCATGTTAGAATCAATAGAATGCCAATACTCTGTTTTGTGCGAGAAGCTCACTAAGAAGGGGGAAACAGCTTGAATTTAAGGAATTGACATCACCCTAATGAATGAACTAATTTCTCTTCTCAAGGTATGTACGATATTCTATTGCTGTACTACTTACACTCTGTGTTTTATTTGTGGGTTCCTTTTTAAAACATGAAATTTTTTTGTAGCCCTTCAAAGATGCGCTAAAGGAATTAGGAAGAAACACCTATGCTTGATCTTCTGTTGTCGTGAAAGATGACACTTTTGCAACATTTGAGTCAGGCGGCTCACAACAATCATCTAAAATCATACTTTTACGCAAATGTGTTTAATTATACTTAGAGGAAAAGTTAATTGTACAGAGGTGCCTTAAGGTGGCTACTTTTCTCTGGCCACCATTTCGTCACCTAAAAATGCTATCTGAAGATAGGAGGCGTGAAGTTAGGGCAGACGTAAGATGTAGGAGCCATTTATTTCTGTGTTTAGCCTCCTAGTACCATGTGCGCAACAAAAGCAAAAGGGAAACTGTCCTTGAGTTCTTTCAGCAGAACCTGCAACCTCAGTTGGCGTGGTGCTGGGAGAAAAATTAGCTGCAGGGCAATGGTTTTCTTGTTTTCAGCAAATGAAGCAGTGCCGCTTAGTGTTATGCTGACACAACCTGGTACTAGAAGGGTTAATAGCCAAATGGAACTGGCGACTCTTGGTCAAAACCAGGATCGGTCACAGATGTGAGTAAAGGCGTCGGACACAGATTGGGTGTTCTTTTACGTAAATAATAGTTGAAAATATGAGAATAGTTTATTCCTCTCCCGGAAGAATCTGTGAGCGACCCTAGCGGAACAGTTAATGTCAGTGAAATAGTTGAAATACTTTCAAGAACAGAAGACTTGGTTTTGTATTCGATAAATTTTAATATCAGGCTCACATTGAGACGAAAACTATATATTAAAATGATTCTCTACTTTTCTGATTAGGTAAAAAGATTATAGCAAAAGAGTCAACTATGGACCAAGAAGAAGCCATTCATCTGTTGAATTCTACAGCTTCTCTACTTCCACCCAAAAAGAAGTTTGCTTTGTGGACACATGTGGACCTTATCGGAGAGATATTTGAACCAAAACTGCAGAATGGAAGAAAATGTGGCTTCTTACTGGAAAGCGAATGGACAAAATTTTCCGACTCTTCAAAAGATCGCCAGAAAAATATTGTGTATGCAAGCGTCTAGCTCTGCTTCTGAGAGGAACTTTAGCTCTGCAGGATTCATACTAAGTGCAAGATGGTCACTTTTGCATCCAGACAAGTTGAGGTCATTCTTTTTATTCATAGTAACTCTATGAGAGAGAGAGAGAGAGAGAGAGAGAGAGAGAGAGAGAGAGAGAGAGAGAGGAGTGATGAAGAGTGCTGTAATACTTTTGGAACATCTCGTGATCAATTCTTCGTACTGTGGAAAAGATTTTTGTTTATTACTCATTTTGATGTGTTCGTGTAATTAAGCTACAGTGCTTTTCAAATTATTGTTTCTTGCTCATTTTTATTCTGAATGTTTAACCCATTGGAGTACTTTTCAAATTATTTTCTTTTTATTGAAATGGAACTCAGAGTCTTGATATCAGTAGTTGTATATTAGTGTTGACCACAGGGCCATCTAAAGCCATGCAGGGGCCCCTGGGAACTCAGTGTTTTGGGGCCCTTAAAAATCTAAATGAATGCACCAGAATGGTGTATATTTATTTAGTGACTTAATTGCTTAAAATATTACAAACCAAACACTAATGATTAGTTCCACAAATTAGTCTTTCATTCAAATTAATGATATCTTTGAAGATTTCGAGAAAACGAAAAATACATTTTTTGGAGTATGTCTCTTTCTAATATGGCACACAGATTAGGGGACCCTACAACAAAATATAATTTTCCTTTGAATGACCTTATCAGAATGATGTACATTTGTTTAGTGAATTTATTGGTTATTATGGTTAAAAATACACAAATAAAAGACTAGTGATTACTGTTTTGCAAATTGGACTTACATTTCTGAATTGCAAAATCTTCTATTACATCTTCAAAGTCCAACTGTTGAAGGGTGTCACTTTCTATGCACACGATGGACAAATTAGTAAGTCATTCCTGTAGCAAAGTCATTCATAATTCATTTTTTATTCTCTTTAAGTGGGAAAATGAACGCTCTCCACTGAAATTAGTTACCATTAGACAAAGAAATATCTGGGTAGCAACTTTTACATTCGGAAACGTTTCTTCTATTTTAACTGCTATTATTGAAGAATGTAAGGATGATGTACTTAGCTCTGGAGATGCATTTGGAAATTTTTTCAAATATTGTTTTAAATGAAAACATTCTGGTATGAGTTCATCAGCATTAACGTCTGCATGATGAAATTCTGCAAATTTTTTACATCTGTTTCTCATCTGTTCAGAATCGATTTGTTTTAACTGAGAAAGGAAACTAAAATGTTTGCTATCTTTCTCGTATGCTTCTGAACGTCGCTTCAAACAAGAATCCAATGTGTCGATTATATGCAGAAGATGATCTACACGAAATGCTTCTTTGGCACTCAGCTGGACCAACACCACCTAGAGACAAGGTCTTACAACAGGCCATGCCTACGTCACACTTAGAGGCCGCGGCCGCCAGCTCACTGGCTGGCCACTAGGGCACGCCCACCGCCGTGCAGTGGTCGGCCAGTCAGATGGCGTCCGCGGCCTCTTAAGTGTAACATAGGCACGGCCTGTTGTAAGACCTTGTCTCTACTTGGTGTTGGCTGGACAGTCTGACGACTCTTCGGAAAAAGTGATATGCTTCCTGCAAATTCTCGTCCTCTGGGAATTACCCTTATAGTCAGTACCTGGATTTTTCTCTTTGGCTGAAGATTCATACTGATCGAATCTACTGCGTGCAGAACTGATGAAATCGGAAATAGATGCAAAAAGTTTTATTGCAACTCTACTGTGACAGTACTACTTTGTAAAGTAACATTTGTCTTGTTGACAGTTCTCGAAAGGTCATCCCATGTCTCCGTTAGGAGAATGGCCTAGAGATTTTTTCATTTTCTTGCAGAGTCTTTGAGCTTCATTTCTTGTTTCCACTAGCTGATCAGTGTTGCTACTAATTGACTTTAAAGCTTCAAAAATATCACTGTAGCCATTATTCAAAGCGTTAAGAGCACCAGCGCGGGCAGACCATCTGGTTTCAGAGAGGGATTTCAGAACTTTATCTGCACCTAAACATTCTTTCAAAACTTTCAACGATTGTTCGAATCAGAAGAAAAAGTGGACAATTTTTGGACAAACTGGAAGTATGCTACTGCTTCATAAACACCCTGCAGCCACCTGAACACCTGCTAAATTTGAATGTGTGGCACACGGTACAAAAATAGTAAATTCACTTTTTTTTTCCCTTGCCTGAAGTCCGGAATACCTTCCAGCCATATTTGCTGCATTATCATAGCTCTGTCCGCGGCAATCTCTTATTGAAATATCAAAGCTATCCTAAAACTTCATAACAGTATCTTCTATACTTAGGGCCCTATGCTCCTCCATAGGCCAAAATTGCAAAAATCTATCAACAGGCTGGCCATCTTTTACGTACCGAACATGGGAGAGATCTGGTGAAGCGTCCACGCTTATTGAATAGTATTTGACTGCTTTTTATTCGTTGACAATCGTTAACACTTTCTGTCCCTTTACATAAATAAATTCACTGCAAATATTTGCAGAAAAATATGATGTATTTCATTTGCCACCATTGCCATACTTTCGTATATGATCAGCAAGAAAAGGAAATTCTAAGCATCCCAAATAATTTCCATTGTTTTCAGACCCCAAAATATTATTTTCTCCATGAAACCCTAGTTCCCTTGATGCCAAAAATTTCACAACTGCAACAATTCTTTTCAATATGCTCCTCCTATAGTTGACCTCAACATTAAACTGGGAAAGCAATCCAGTATCAACTCTACCAACAATTTTGCTTCTTGCAACATAATTCATCATTGATTCTCTGTGTCGTAAACTGTTCTCTCGCTCCTTTAATAAGTCTTTGTATCCCCTGGAAGAACTCAAATTATTGCCGACAGTGTTATTGAATAGACGGTAACAATAACAGTAAAAAGATTTCATGGATAGTGAATACAGAAGCCACTTTCTTTCTACACACTCAACATTTGTCACTTTGCGAGAGAAAACAGTCCTAGTTAATTTTCTGGTTTTTGTTTTACCAATTACATCAGCAAAATGTATAGTGGTTTCTAAGAAGTTGCTTGTAAATCCATATATCACGGACTACTTCTGTTAAAATTTCCTCATAGTACATACCAGGATCGTGAGATGTTTTCTAACATATCTCTGTCCGGTGAATCCAAGTGGCTTGAGATGGAAGAAAAATGTTGTGATGTGTGTGCTGCTGTGGACCTGGTGACCTCGCAACACAAATGTTATCCTCTATGTTGATTTGATTTTTCCAGGGAAACCAAAACAGTCTTGGTCCAACCCGCCACTGCCCACACCGAAACTAAGTTTATTGTGCGGTATCGCTCCCTGTATATCTAGTAAAGCCAACCAATGTCCTTGAACAGTGCAAGGAGTCCCTTTACCAGTTCTTTATTAGGCACAATTTCTTCGGGTCTGGTTGTCCCAAATATTCTGTGCCTTTTATTCTCCAATGCGATGCATTCGAAAATTAGATGTGATGCAGTTTCATCACCGTCATCACAGATCCTACATTTAGGTCCTCTTCTGTTATTCCCATTGTACGTAGGTGTTTTTTGAAATTCCCATGGCCTGTCAGCAATCCAACCGTGAGTCTAATCTCTCTCCTGTTCAGACCCAGAATTGCAGAGCTTCTTTTAAAACATGGCTTTGGCATCATTACCTTGCCATGTTTTTGTTGATGGACTTTGGTCCAATCCTCTATGTTAAAGATGGGCACCGTTTCTAAGCTTTGAGATTTAGAGGTATTTTGAGATGACGAGGTTGATGAATAACTCTGCCTGTTAGTTTCTTCAAAACTGAAAAATGAAGTAAGTTTAGTTAGTCTACTGATGGTTTCTTTTTGAATTGCAAGTTTTTTTTCTTTTCCCTGAAGCACTTAAATATATTCTTTTTGACATCGTTGAAAGACACTACAAAATTATCAAGTAGTCACTGCCAAGTAAACAGAGTGAATCGGGTAAATTGCATACAATCAAATGACGCTTCGAAGCACCCCGATAACAAACTATCGTTTCGTAAGGTAGAAACTCCAACAATGGTGAATTCACTCGGAATGGATGCATTGGCCGATGCGCAGTGCCGTCCTAAGCACTGGGTGAGTCCACTGGTTTCTTCGTAAGGGAGGCCGTTGCGTATTGTCATCCTAAGCGCCGTGCGAGTCCATTACTTTGTTCTAATGGGAGGCCACATCAGTCTGCTCCAGACCCTTCTAGTTATCCAAGTTCGTGTATTTCTGATTCCTTATATTAAAGATTTGGATCTGATTAAATGGGCTGTGCCTGAAGCCACATAAAAATAAAAATGAACTGTCATACATAGCACGTCATTGCTGTCTCCAACAGTTGGTGCAGGAAGGGTTCTGCATAACCAGAGACAAGATATTGTGTATAACGTAATTAACTTTATGTTGGAAGCCGTAAAAGACAGGATAACAGTTCCCTTGATAAATTTCAAGCTGCTACTGGCGTTTCACTTGGGACTATAAAAAGAGTAAAGAAAGTGAGAGAAAAAGTAGGAATAAAAAGAAGAGTTCTTAAGTTTGTGGAGAGACTGACACGCAACTTCCACATGACAAGCAGCGTCCTACAATGAAGTCATTTCTCCCAGAATATGAGAAAATACGTGTTTTAAGTGAAGTACCTTCTCCATTAGTTAGATTTCAGGTATGTCAGATCATTTTTAATGCCCATCTATACATGTTGAAATCTTAGTATAAGTAACAATTCAGTTATTTATCAGATGTGTTCAAAGGAACAAAAAATGGTACTGTGCTTGTGATAACCAAGTCACTTGCCACACCATATAAGACGTGTTTCAAGACAATTTGTGGGTGTTTATAATAAGTGCAACAAAAATTCACTTAAAAAAAGTCATTGCCTAGGAGAAAGGAATGAGTTTCTCGGGGCCCCCCATCAGACTGGGGCCTGTGCCCCTATGTAGAGACAGTAGTGGTTCACCAGTTTCAGTGTAGCGAGTTCTCATCACAGCTAAAGATATGAAAATACTCATATTCCTTTTAAACATATTTAGTTAATGTGGGAGAGCAATCTAAAAGTATAAAAAATATTTGGCCACATATTGCAGAGTGCTGGTTTCGCCCTGTTCCCGGTGAACATTCGATGCAGCGCAGGCAGAGCAGAGGAAGAGGCAAGGTGCAGGGCCTCTGCTGGTCAGAGTGCACTGCACGTACCATAGGCAGAGAAAAGCAGTGTGTAGCGCTCTCATAACACAGCACAAAACCTCTCGATGCAATTAGATGATTCTTGAGTCTCCTTAAAAAAGCAATTCATTTAATTAGTGTGTGTGTGTGTGTGTGTGTGTGTGCCAGTAAGTGCATCATGTATGAGTAGTGAAAGGTCTCTATTGATCAAAAGTGAAGAATATATGCCGAACTTGAGTAGTATATGGAAGTTTTTTTATTAGCTTTTCTGAGAATGCTTCTGACTAAACAGGTAGCAGTTCAAGAGATTTACAAGCTGATAAAGGAAGACTTACAAAAGAAATGAAGTAGTTTGTGAGAAAGAAAAATTAAGGACCTATTTTATGTATGTAATTAAAATCACATGTAGGTTTCTTTCATTTCTTTTATAATCAAGAAAAACAAGTGTCACTGTAAATTCAATAATTGAAAGAACCTTTCTGCATTTGATATATTTACTCATGAATGTGGTGCACTTTGTATGATCTGTAACACCTTTCTTCTCAGTAACACCCGTTAGGCTTTTAACAGGTCTTTGTTTGAAAGGTAAATCAATATGAAAAATGTACGCAAATCCTAGTTTGCTTATTTAACTGCATTTGCACGAGAAGTATCACATTCCTTAGCCCTTTATTCACAGCTGCAAGGCCCCGAGTACTATAATATTGGCATTTGCCTTTCTTCTTCTTCTTCTTCTTCTTCTTCTTCGGTAGCAGTTGTTCTTGTTACGTCAACAATTTATTACAATGCATTCCTATTCTGTCTCTGTCATCACTTCTGAAGAAAATTATCAGCAACTATCATATTTGTTAGTAGTAAAGGTAGGGTACTATTTTTGCAATTGATTAATTTCACAAAGTAGTATAAAATTCAGGTTGAGCAGTACTGACAAGAAACGTTACTAGATTTCTAGATAATTCATTATATATGGTGTAGCAGTGGGTCGTGAACTCCACATAGGGGTGGACGTGTGTTTCAAGAAATGGAAGAAGGACCCCTGATGAAAAAGAAAATTGTTGCGCAACCCTCTAGACTTAGCTGAGCTGATCATTCAAGTGTGTGTCATGGCGTCCCATTGGAAAGCGTGCTTAGCGTGGCATGGCACAGCCCAGATTATGCGGTGGGCTTCATCGACCCATCGGCACGGACTAGCAGTGCGGCCGCACTGGAATGCGGCGGGCTGGGCTACACAAGGCCGCAAGCTCGCAGTGCTGCGCGGTGGGCTGTTCTGCAGTACCGTTCCGCAGTACTCTGGTCCCCTCCCCTCTTCCTCCATGAACCATGGAATAGTATTAAGTGACAATGGTACATGAAGTACCCTCCACCACACAGTGAGGTGGCTTGTGGAATATTGCTGTGTATGTAAAGATGTTGAAACTTTTCATGTCATTTCCCTTTTGGCAATTTTCCTATTATGGCTCACAAAAGGGGCAGATTTACCAACTGCCCAAATGTAAATGCCACGCTCTTCACCGTCCTCTAACATCAGTCAAAGCTGCCTCTTTAGAGAGAGTACATAGAAAAATAAATAGTTGAAAGCTTACCTTTGGCATGACTTCTTCAGGGCAAGGCACTTTGATAGATGGTATAAGGCTAGAAATATCTGTCCCTTGGAGTTGCTCTTCCTCATACTGGAATATAATTCCAGCCTCAGTGTCAGCAGATATAATATAACCCATGTCATCTATCACAATCTGAAAATGCATTTGCACACTTAAATAGGAAGAAAAATGTAGCTATCTGTACTTTATGTACTGCTGGTAATTTTACATTACACACACTTTGTTACATCTAGGTAAAAAAAAAAAAAAAAAAAATACAGTTTAAAACTTAACATTAAAATCTGTAATGTTGAAATAAGACAGTATGGCCACAAACATAAATATTTAAAGGCTGCATACATATTACTTAATCATAACTAGGTTACAGCCAGTCCCCTCATTTTCCAGTAATTGTATTAGTCTTCGAGCAAATACTTCACAAAAAGAACACAAACTTCATACATTATACTGGAATTATTTTACAATCACAAGGTAGTGAGATGCAATGGTTTGAAAATGAATGACTCATACAAAAATAGTCATCATTAAACAATACGAATGTGTGAGGCTGGTACTAAACAATATACAATTTCTGGCCCTTTACGCTAGCAAAATATCACAGAAGAGCATCATCTGATGATTTAAAGGCAGTAGATTTATGTGAAAGTCATAACCATCGAAACATATAATCAATCTGAGAATGCAAAAAGGCTCTATAAAACTGTTCCAGACAAGTCCCGACAGCTCCTCATGAAGTGTGACTAAGACACTTTAAAACACTTACTGCTTTGACACATTGTCATTTCAGGTCTTCAAAGTGTGACAACTATGTAAGTTTACACAGGGTGTATACACAGAAAAGAAGAAATAAAATTTCCGGATTTCCCTGGTAAAAAGTAAAATTTTTCATGGGTGAAAATACACACTTTTGGGGTGAAATACAATTTCATGAAACGTATTAATTCTTTAAAAGGTTAATGTGTTATAAACCAGAGTAAAACATCCCATTGTTAAAATGTACTTACAATGTCAACTTTCTTTTCTGCAATTCATAATGTTGGTAATGGTGTGACAATTGATGGGAAGTAAGAAAGGCCAGTTATGGGACAGGTGCAAACAGCCAATGAGAATGTTGTTTTTCATTTCTGTTTTGTAAATGAAATTCAGAATTTATATTTCAGTTTTTTCATGATGAAACAGATGTTGTAATTTATGAAAGGGTAGCTTATCATTTACTTTGTAAAATACATGCAGTTTTGTATGAATATGTTACAAGTTTTGTGCGTACTGTTAGGCTGAAACCAAGCAAAATAGTTTTAATTGTCCGTCAAATATATTTTGTTGTTTTCTTTGATTGTGTCACAATCAAAACATGTAAATTGTTATGCATGAACCTAATAAAACAGCAAACGTATGACCATAACACATTATTTATGAAATCCTGATTGGCTGTCTTCATTTCCCATATATTTTTATTATTTTTTTACTGATAATACTACTTTCTGCCATCTCTATTGCATTATTTGTACTTTATCTAATAAAGAATTAAAATAAATACTTACTGGGAAGTGATGACTTCTGTATAGGTCGTCAATCACTTCCCAGTAAGTAGTGGGTGCAAGGACAGGAGAGCAAAGCATAAGGTCGATGGCTGAGAATGACCCTGTTGCAGTGCAGAAATGCACACTCTGACCAGTATTAAGAGTACACTAGAGGAGATGAGAAGCCTCTCAAATTGGTCTACCCCAAGGGAGGTAGTTGCAGAGCCCCAAAGCACATTGTGCGTATTATGATCACCACAGAAGATGAATGGGTGGGGGAGCTTGATAAGATCTTCTAAAGCCACATCATTGAGCCTATCATGTGCGGACAAATACAGGTAACACAGTCAGTCTATGGAGCACATGCACCAACACTGCAACTGCTTGGAGGCTTGTGATGAGGGAGGGAGTACAGAGTGGTAGTCTGAGTTGACAAAAACAGCCACTCCTCCACTAACTCTCATGACACTAATATCATCCTTTCTACATAAAATGTAGCCATGGATTTCAGGGTCAACAGAAGGCTTGAAATTTGTCTCTTAGAGAGATATCCACAGAGGTCTATCTTTAGTATACGTAATTCCTTCACATTCGTCCTGAATCCCTGCAAGTTCCACTGAAGTATGGGAGCCATCTATCAAGGCAGTTTAACCTTCTCTCTTTCTGATGGATCCGGGAGCCTGTATTATTTGGTGGAAGACAGGTCATTTGCCCCAATGTGGTTGCCCCTCACTGACATCAAGCTCCATGGGCTCGAAGGCAGAGTCAGCCGGAGCATCACTGAAAGAGATCATGACCAATTCTGACTGTACAGTTTCAGGTTTCACCTGTGATGACAGGTTTAGCTGTGGATTATTTGGCTTTGGGTGCTTTTGTATGGCTACTGCAGATGTGACAAGGGTTGTACTGGGTGATAGGACAGGCTCTTCAGTGAAAGGGACCAGAGGCTCAGCAAATGTGGTAACTGTAGCTTTTTCAGGTATTTTTGGAGGGACTACAGCTTCTATAGCTACTGCTACCTGGCAGGTGCACTGACATGTGCAAGTATTATTTCCAACACTGACAACCTCCATTTGTGTGGAGGCATTAGCCCTGGAAACTGGTTGTTGCAGAAAAAAGTAGCAAATACAGGGGGCTGCATGGCCTTAATGGTCTTCTTGACCTCAGCGTAAGAGATGCACTTGTTTGTCTTGATCTCTTCTATCTCTTTCTTCGTGGTAGAATCTCCAATCCCGACTCCACACAGGGTGGTCCCCAGCACAATTAACAAACTTTACAGGTGGTGTGCAATCAAGCCCATCATGTGTAGCCTTGACACATGTGACTTCTCCCTTGCAGCCTAGAGTAGTGTACCCAAAGCACTGACACTTGAAACAGTGCATCAGGTTAGGAAGAAATCCTGTCTGCACATAATCTGAGAGTCGTCATCTGTTGAAAGCGAGAATAAAGGTCTGTCTTCATATCATCAATTGGTTTGCCAACTAATTCCTTACAGGACACTACACCTATACTATAATTCACTGTACTATGTAGTTCCGTTTCTACTGGATATTCCCCAAGGCACTTTGCATTTCTAAGACTCACTGCCTACTGTGAATTAGATGTTTCCACTAATGGGGTACCATCAGACAGCATTTAATATATTTCAGTGTTCCTGTAATGCCCTCTAAACCCTGCTTAATATATCATGGCAAAACTTTTCAAATGATCCCTCTATTCTCTTCACTATTAAAAACACATTCTGGTTTGCAGAATGTGCTCTATTACTTTGAACAAAACCCAACTGAGGTAGACCTGTGTCTGGAGGACTGGATACCTGAGCCCTCTTTTCGAAGTGGATGTTACTCCCCCCAGTGGTATATACATCCCTCTGGGAGGTTTAAAGGACAACTGCAAAGTATTCATCTCGGTCCCATGAGCAGCTAGGGAAATAACTGTCTGCCTACACAGAGCTCCACATGCCTAGCTAAGTAAGCCTTATACAACAGAGGTTCAGCACTAGTGATGGGAACAGTCAAATGAAAACAATCGATTCATTCGGTTGTTGGACAAAAATTGATAATTCGGTTGTGGTTTCTCGTATCAGTTGGTATCTCGTATCCATTCTTTTGAGCGAAACCAGTCGATGGGACCAACCAAATGAAAAAATTGACACAGTACATTGGCTTCTTCATTTGTTCTTTTGAGTGAAACCAGTCAATGGAAGCAACCGAATGAAACAGTCAGTCGGTTGTAGTTTTATGTGATTGTTGGATTAATGTTCGTTTATTTTTTTTTTTTTTTTTTCAAATGAAAGTAGTCTGTAGGAACAATCTAATAAAAACATGCGACAATTTTGCAGTTTTGTACATTGACTGAATTACTCGTTCTTTCTTTTCAAGTGAAAACAAACAGTAAGTCTTTCTGTCGGTTGAACCATGTAAACATTATTTCAACTGAAATGACTCATTAGTGTTTTAGCTTACAGAGCTATCCATTTATTTGTATGAATAAAACTGGCGTCCACTATCAGATGGTGCCTCAGTTGCACGGTGTTAGAGTGCAGACTACAAATCCGAAGGTCGTGGGTTCGATCCCCGCCAGGTCCTAGGATTTTTATCTGTCACTTTCCACATCTTTCACCTCTGGCAGTGTTGCTCATGTGAAAAATACCGAGTAGCACTGTGGGTCGGAACCCACGTTAAATGTAGGTCCTATAGCTGGCTGGGTAAGTCAGTTCAATGGTCGGAGGATAGCAACTGCATACCACCTCCAAACAGGACCATGCCTAGTAAAGCACTGTGGTGTTCAAACCAATCTTCAGACTGTTGATTGCTTTACATTTTGCAATATCAGATAACTACAGCAGTGCTACATTATACCACCATGGAAAAGGGGTATGCCAAATTTAAAATGCGTATTAATGTTCATTTAATTATGTACTGAATGAAGTAACTTTTCATTTTATAATATACAGTAACAGTGATTCATATTTTGTTGTAAATTAAATTGTTCGAGGTGCCATCAACGAGTAACTAATCAGATGTCAAATCGCTGGAGCAGGCCTGCGATCACTTTAACTGCCCACCCCAAACTTCAAAAACTCCGATCATCTGGGCCTGATCGGATTACTTTAGCAGACACCCACAATCTGTAGAAGATAATTGGCCGATGACCGTGGGGAGCGGGGACATGAGAGGGGGTGCTGCCTCGCTTGCGCTTCACTGCCGACAGCACCAGGAGCCATGCACCTTACCGGTCAAACCCCACACGACAGTGTCTGGCGGGAAGGGCGGTATCGCGCTGCGTGCCATCGCCAATTGTTGTTGGTTTCTTACTGTCTCAATAAAGAAGCGTAGAAACTACAGGGTGTTCCAAAATGATCTCTACAAGTTTAATCTCGTTAATCTCGCATACTGTATCTCCGAAGTGGGAACAGGTATAAACATGCGGTTTGCAGCTTATTGTTCATACATATCTAAGGTTCTAGTAGGACACAAAACAGAATGTTAACTTTAAGCATATTTGCTACATCCAAATTCGAAAATCACTGTAACATTAGGTATTGTAAAAAAGTCTTTATTAAAGTATTTTGTATAAAAATATTTTTTATAAAAAAGTTTTTATTAATTCCTTCTAATTTGAAGAAGTATGAGAAGACCTACAGCATTTATCAGAGCTATACATTTTCTTCAGCATATCTGTATTCATCAACAATGTATGAAAACATTCATCTCAAGTTTCATCATTATTCACTCTTGTCACAGATATTTCTTTAGTTGATGCTACATGTGTTTCATCACTACCTCATACTTCACTCACTTTCTAAAATTGCCTTTCAGTATCAGCATAATGATACAGGTGAAAACAACATATAATTTCAGCTTAATCATTCCATAACTAAGATTTCCTGACAGTCAGGTTTGGAGGCAATCTGATCATTTTTATAGTTTTCAAGATGAAAAGCCAAGATCGCACATTAGTAATTTATTAAATGACAACCGGTTTTGGTGCACTGTGTCACCATCATCTGGTCACATATGTGTTACAAGCTGGTCATCTTGTTAAAGAAATTGGGTATAAAATAACAAGTGCAACATTGCACTTAGTCATTATATAAAAATACACAAGTTAAAAACATGACAATATTTTGTAAGCTGTCATGTTTTTAATGTGTGTATTTTTTTATATAATGGCTAAGTGCAATGTTGCACTTGTTATTTTATACCTAATTTCTTTAACAAGATGACCAGCTTATAACACATATGTGAGCAGATGATGGTGACACAGTGCACCGATATCGGTCATCATTTATTAAATTACTAATGTGCGATTTGGATTTTCATTTTGAAAACTACATTCCATAATTGTTAAATGGAGGACTAACTGGTGTCCCGAATTACTTTCGAAAAAATTCGAGACCGAGCTAGAAAAATCGTGACTGTCATAAAAAAAGAGGGGGATAAGCTTACCTTAAATTTGTGCAATATGTAGCACACAAGATATCTAACCGGCATTCCAGTTCCACGTTCGCATTGTACTTCGTCATTAACGTGTCCCCTTGCTGCTCACAACTATTCCAGACACTGTACCAACTGCTGAGAGGTGGCAAGCAAATAACTGACATGGGAAAATAAGACGAAGGAAAAAAACACAAAGATTTACATGCGTGTGAACATCATGCCACAAACCTACCCTTTCTACCTATCCCCTATCTCCAATATAAGTGATCAAAAATAAAAACATTGTTTTGGAAAATCCTGTATGTGCACAGGACAGCATCTAAGCATGCTTGCCTCTTTCTTTCTTTTTTTTAAATAAGCAAGCTGTTATGAAGAAATTAGCTGTGGGATGGCACTCATTATTATTATTATTATTATTATTATTATTATTATTATTATTATTATTTAAGAATCTAATTATAATCACTTGACTTTCCACAAATAAGATAAAACATGCTGGTTTATCGCCGACAGTTGTATATTAATCTCTCCAATACGCCACTGGACACCCACAAAGCTAGGACCAGTCTGGTAATAACTGGACATAACTGCAGACACAAGGTGACTATAATGCTCACCTTCAATGAAAATGATAGTAAACCTGCCACTTTTTAGTGACAGTTTGCAGTTAGTTTTACAGAAGATGTGGGATGGTATTCACAAATTAAAAGTCACTTGCATCTACACCACAAACATATATTCAGCAATGTATTTATGTGCTGTTTACATTATACAGTGTGCGAAAAGTAGCATGTGTAGGTGGTGACGGATAAGGAGAAGAACACACACATTCAAACATTGGTGCTTAATTTCACAGTTAGCCATATCTCATTGCAGCAATGTACACCGTCTGTACCAGCATAATTAGATGGCACCCCCTAGTTCACTGAGAGCGACAAAGGGTCTCGCCTGGCAGGAGCAAGCTATTATAGCATCATTGTTGACTACACTGTTGTCGCCTGTCATCACTGCCGTTCTGAGATTTGCAGCATTTCAGTTTATCGTCCGCATATATTGGTAGTGTGTTTACGCAATAGTGAGTTTTCTGTTTGAGGCAAAATGCCTAAATGCTCTGTTGCATGGGAATTTTACACAAAAACTGACAGATGTTGCTGTCTGTACGATCTGTAAAAAGGAAATATAAGTTTTCACGGTTCATCCAGTAATCTAATGGACCATTTGAAAAGGAAGCACCATCCGTTCTTAAACATTGCGTCCCCGGATAGTGCATCAGAAGACACAACAGGCAGCCAACGTGCCCCATCTGATGTTGGCACCATGTCTACTTCTTCCATGTCTGAGTCCACAATGTGCGCTGCCTTTTCATCTTCAGCTGTTGGCCTGCTACAATCACGAATGTAGCTGGTATGTCAAATATGCAATCTGATTTCACAAACAGTAATATGGCTGAAACAACTCTAGTAAACCAACCTGCTAATCGCCCAAGTACTGTAATCAGTCAAACGTCCAGAAAAATACGAAGGCAGGTGACGATTTTTGGCACTATGAAGGTAAAAGAACTCACTAGTAATAAAAAAAAAAGAGAATGACAATCTACTTGTTGATACTTTGACTGAGATTACCTTCCATTTTCTGTGGTTGAAAATACCAAGTTTATAAAACTAGTTCAGACACTAGAGCCGCAGTATTCATTGCCTTCCAGGAAGACCCTGTCAAATGATCGTTGTCTAGAAATTAGGGAAGTTGTTGGCAATATACCGGCTGAAACTAGAGATGTCGCACTGACTGCGGATATGTGAACCAACATAAATGCAGAAGGATTTTTAACAGTGACAGCACACTTTATTGAGCAGTACAAGCTGCAGTCTGCTCTTCTGGCCATTGTGCACATCACTGATCATAACACTTCTGAGAACATTACCAACAATTGTTTCCAAATGGGGAATGGGTGATTAGGTGTTTTCTCTTGTCACTGACAACGCGAGTCTTATTATGGATGTAGCAAGGAAAATGAATGTTATTCATTTGGGTTGTGCTGCTCACACATTTAATTTAGCAGTGTCAGATGTTTTCAACCTTTCTGAATCACGAGCACCAAGATCATTGAGACAGAAATGTTGCAAAATCATCGGGTTTTTTAAACGCAGTACAGTAGCCACTGAAAAACTGGTAGACTGCCTAGTTCAGCTGAATTAAAAACAGTTAAAACTGAAACAGGAGACACCCACTCAGTGGAACTCTACGTTTCTTATGATGCAGTGACTAGTGTTGGTCATAGACACCCTCATAATGACATCTACATATGTTAACTGAAGTTTTGACGACTGATGAGTGGAGTATTTTGAAGGACTGCCCTCCTCTACTGGAACCTCTGTTCCAGTTAACAGAAGAACCACCTGGGGAACAGTTCACAACTACTTCCATTGTAGTACCATTAGTTCAAGGATGCCAAAGAGCAATGAAAGAGACAACGCCAACTACTAAGGTAGGCATCACTTTGAGGAAATATCTCCTGAACGCCCTAACAAGAAGGATGGCACCTTATGAAGAAAACATTACTGGCATCTGCGCCAAAGCGACTATTTTGGACCCTAGCTTCAAAAAGTGTGGATTCGGAGCAGCTCAAAGTTCTGAAAATGCCGTGAGCTCATAGCTGAGATTAGCTGAATTCCAGACAATGCCAGAGTTGAGGGTGATAGCTTGGTGACTCAGATAGTAGACAGTGGAGCACAAATTAAGAAAAAGGAGATCTGGACCTTCTTCGTGGAACAGAAGAACAAAAATGAGTCAGCATCAGCAGAATTTACAAATGCACCGGAGGGCATGAGGCTCTACTTGTCCCAAAAACTTTTAGACCAAGAGCAGAAAGCTGATCCACTGATTTTTTGGAAGAAGTACGAGTCCATGCCATCTGTCTGACGCTGCCCTAAAGTATGTGTGTGTTCCAGCCACTTTGAGCCCATTAGAGCGAGTATTTTCTAAGGCCAGACAAGTTTGTACAGTAGTGATGGGCAGTTCGGATCATTTCAATGTTTCGAAACATACGGATCATCTGAGTCTAGTGAGTCGACTCACTGTTTCGACACACGAAACATCTGGCGTGCCGCAGTGCCGTGCGCCACGCTTGTGTTGTGTGTGTTGTGGTCTTCAGTCCGGAGACTGGTTTGATGCAGCTCTCCACAATACCCTATCCTGAGCAAGCCTCTTCATCTCCACATAAGAACGACAACCTACATCTGTCTGAATCTGCTTACTGTATCCATCTCTTGGTCTTCCCCTGCGATTTTTTCCCCACACACTTCCCTCCAACGCTAAATTCACAATTCCTTGATGTCTAAGAATGTGTCCTACCAATCTATCCCTTCTTTTAGTCAAGGTATGCCAGAAATTTCTTTTCTCCCAATTCTGTTCAGTACCTCCTCATTAGTTACGCGATCCACCCACTTAATCTTCAGCATTCTTCTGTAGCACCAAATTTCAAAAGCCTCAATCCTCTTCCAGGTCTGTTTATCGTCCATGTCTCACTCCCATACAGGGCAACACTCCATACAAATGCCTTCAGAAAGGACTTCCTTAGGTTTAAATCAATATTCGATGTTAACAAATTTCTCTTTTTCAAGAACACTTTCCTACCCATTGCCATTCTGCATTTTATATCCTCTGTACTGTGACCATCATTTGTTATTTTACTGCCCAAGTAACAAAACTCATCTACCTCCTCTATTGCTTCGTTTCCCAATCTAATTCCTTCAGCATCACCTGATTTTCTTACACTGCACTCCATTACCCTAGTTTTGCTCTCATTAATGTTCATCTTATATGCACCTTTCAGCACACTGTCCATTCCGTTCAACTGCTCTTCCAGGTCCTTTGCTGTATCTGACAGAATTACTATGTCGTCGGCAAAACGCAATGTTTTTAATTCTTCACCCTGAACTTTAATTCCTTCTCCAAATTAGTCCTTGCTTTCCTTTATAGCTTGCTCAATGTACAAATTGAACAACAATGGAGAAAGACTACAACCCTGTCTTACTCCCTTTCCAACCACTGCATCCCTTTCATGCCCTTAAACTCTGACAACCGCTGTCTGGTTTTTGTACAAGTTGTAAATAACTCTCCTTTCCCTATATTTTACTCCTGCTTGCTTCAGAACTTGAAAGAGTTTATTCCAATCAACATTGTCAAAAGCCTTCTCCAAATCTACAAAAGCTAGAAATGTAGGTTTGCCTTTTCTTAATCTATCTTCTAGGATAAGCCGTAAAGCGAGTATTGCCTCCCGTGTTCCTACCTTTCTCCTGAACCCAAACTGATCTCCCCCAAGGTCGGCTTCTACCAGCTTTGCCATCCTTCTGTATATAATTCGCGTTAATATTTTGCAGCCATGACTTATTAAACTAATGGTTCTGTAGTTTTCACACCTGTCTGCACCTGCTTTCTTAGGGATGGGGATTATAACATTTTTCTTAAAGTCTGACGGTACTTCACCTGTCTCATACATCTTACACACCAGGTGAAACAATTTTGTCATGGCTGGTTCTCCCAGAGACTTCAGTAGCTCTGAGGGAATATCATCTACTCCAGGGGCCTTGTTTCGACTTAGGTCTTTCAGGGCTCTGTCAAATTCTTCTCTCAGTACAGTATCTCCTATTTCATCTTCATCTACATCCTCTTCCCTTCCTACAATATTGTCTCGAAGTTCATTTCCTTTGTAGAGTCCCTCTATATACTCTTTCCACCTTTCAGCTTTCCCTTCTTTGCTGAGAACTGGTTTTCCATCAGTGTCCTTGATATTCATAGAGCTATTTTTCATATCTCCAAATGTTTCTTTTATTTTCCTGTAGGCTGTATCTATTTTTCCCCTATTTATACATTCTTCTACATCCTTGCATTTGCCTTCTAGCCACTTCTGCTTAGCCATTTTGCACTTCCTGTCAATCTCATTTCTTAGTCGTCTGTACTCCATTTTGCCTGTTTCATTTACTGCATTTTTATATTTTCTCCTTTCATCGATTAAATTTAGAATCTCCTGTGATATCCAAGAATCTTTTGTAGGTCTTGCCTTCCTACCTATTTTGTCCTCTGCTACCTTCACTATTTCATCTCTCAATTTTACCCATTCCTCCTCTACTGTTTTATTTTCCCATGTTTCTGTCAATTGTTGCATAAAGCTCCCTCTGAAATTCTTAAGAACCTCAGGTTCCTTCAATTTATCCAGGTCCCATCTCCTTATTTTCCTACCTTTTTGTAGTTTCTTTAGTTTCAGCCTACAGTTCATAACCAACAAGTTATGGTCAGAGTCTATATCTGCCCCTGGGTACGTCTTACACTGTAGAACATGATTCCGAAATCTATGTCTTACCATTATAAAATCTATCTGGTATCTTCCGGTGTCTCCTGGTCTCTTCCACGTATACAACCTTCTTTTGTGATTCTTGAACCAGGTGTTTGTTATAACTAAATTATGTTCTGTGCAAAATTCTACCAGGCGGCTTCCTCTTTCATTCCTTTTGCCCAGACCATATTCACCTACTATCTTCCCTTCCCTTCCTTGTCCTACTCCCGAATTCCAGTCTCCCAAAACAATTAAGTTTTCCTCTCCCTTAATTGTCTGAATAATTTCCTTTAGCTCCTCATATATTTCTTCGATTTCCTCATCATCGGCAGAGCTAGTTGGCATGTAAACCTGTACTACTGTTGTCGGTGTTGGCTTCGTATCTATCTTGACAATGATAATGCGATCACTATGCTGGTCATAGTAGTTTACCCGCATTCCTATTTTCTTATTCATTATCAATCCTACTCCTGTGATACCCGCAATTGATTTTGTATTTATAATCCTGTACTCACCTGACCAGAAATCCTGTTCATCCTGCCACCGAACTTCAGTAATTCCCACTATATCTAACTTCAACCTATCCATTTCCGTTTTTAAATTTTCTAATTTTCCTACTCGATTAAGGGATCTAACATTCCATGCTCCGACCCGTAGAATGCCAGTATTGCCTTTCCTGATGATCACATCCCCCTGAGTAGTCCCCACCCGGAGATCCGAATGGGGGACTATTTTACCTCCGGAATATTTTACCCGAGAGGATGCCATCATCATATGTTCATACAGTAGAGCTGCATGTCCTCGGGAAAAATAACGGCTGTAGTTTCCCCTTGTTTTCAGCCGTTCGCAGTAGCTGTGTGGCAAAGCCACATTAGCTGATGTTACAAGGCCAGCTCAGTCAATCACCCAGACTGTTGCCCCTGTAACTACTGAAAAGGCTGCTGCACCTCTTCAGGAACCACACGTTTGTCTGGCCTCTCCACAGATACCCCTCCGCTGTGGTTGCACCTACGGTACGGCTATCTGTATCGTTGAGGCACGCAAGCCACCCCACCTCGGCAATGTCTGTGGTTCATGGGGGTGGCTTAACTCTCCTGATTCACGTGAACCGCGACAGCTGCAGGGCGCCGTAGGAGTCGACTCACTGCTTCGGCACACGAAACATCTGGCGTGGTGCAGAGTCGTGTGCCGCGCTACCTTCCCTGATTCACGTGAGCCGAGACAGCTGCAGTAGGGCGATACAGCAAATACGACACATCTATGGAATATCAATATGGTTTTAATAAGTTATTCACTAGACTTAATTGAACGGCATGGGATTTGTTTGCTATTACGATTTTACAATTGTGTTAAAGCGTAAACGTTTCCTAAGTTACTCACAGTTTCATACAAACAATAATGTAACAAAGGAAGCACAAAATAATAATGTTTAAATTCCAAAGTGATGAAACATTCCCAACCTTCAAAATTCCATAATAAGTCTAAATTATGGTTCAAATGTCTACGTGCATCCAGAAATGAATAACTTTTCTAACCAATCAATATAAGCAAACTATTAAGATTTGTTCCCAAGACGTATTTAATGCAATAAACAGATATTACTACAAGTGTTAACACAAGGAAACACATTTCACAATTTACGTGACGAAACCACAAAACTGAACTAAAATCTTTCAATGTCCACATACATATTCTAATAATCAGATTCATCTTCAGTCAGTCAAATAAAAGAGAATCAGTTATAGTTTCTGTAAATTGAAATAAAAAAAGTTGTTTTTGACGTCTTACTGAGAATGCGGTTTCGTCTCACTGAAATTATTTGCCCTTACTTCGAAAAGACGTTCACCTGGCACAGATGTAGCAACAATGCATAACAACGTTTAGTTCACGCGAAACTACATAAAAACACCGAAGGACTTCACAATTTTTCTCGGTGGTATACCTGTTTTAAAACAGCAGTTGAAGGGTACCGGTAGCATAATTCAAAATATCGTCGCACGCCTGGGCGCTGTGTCGAACACACCCAGACAGACGGACAGCAAAGCGCATGTTAACGGTATCTAGCGTCCGATACATGAATCACAAGATTCGTTGTTTCGAAACAGTGCCGATTCAAGTTTCGACTCAGTCGAACAGTTCGCTGACTCGATTCACTGTGTCGAAACATCAACTCAGTAGCCAACTCTATTGTACAGAGAGGAGGAACCGGCTGAAATCAAAGAACGTCAACAAGGTGGTGTTTTTAAATGCTAATCAGAAGTACACTGTTTGATAAACAATCTGCTGTATCAACATCTGATAAATATGGATTGATAGAAATTGTCAAGACTTCAATTGTAACTGTCATGTGTTTCAATGTTATTTTTTGACTTTCATTAAAAACAAAGTTAAGTTTATTCATTTTGTGTTTTAATAAATCAATTGAAAGTACACAAAAACCCAGTGTTTCCCTAACCTAATTAACCGAAATACATTCGTCCTCATAATAACAGTGAGCAAGTAAGTTTATTTTTGCAGTCTTGTGTGTGTGAACTGTTCTATTCATTTCAAACATTTTACGAGATTACAAAAGAGACAATATGTTTAAGTTTCTCTTCAACTGAGTCAACCAATACAGTGCTTTTTCCTTCGTATCTCTCATGCACAGGGCACGGATGTAAAAATTAGGGAGAATCGAGGTCTGCAAGAATCTATCTTAATTGTGAACATTCACTTATGGAACAGTAAAACAGAGAAACAGCAGTGGCACATTAAGTACCATCCACCGCACAGCAGAACGAAAGGAAACTACTGTTACATTGTCTTCCATTTCTGAATAATGCTGAAAGTGGTGTGTTTCTTACCCGTCATGAAGTTGGTCTGTAATTAATTACAAAATTTGTAATGAACAGATAAACGAGTACTCTCTGCCACACAGACAAGAAAGTAAGCTACTATTCCATTATTATAGATATATGAACTATTTTGAAAGCTCCTTTGGAAGTTTCAAAACTTGCATCAACAACAAAGTACCCTCCGCCACATACCTGACACGAAAGCAATCTTTTTTTTTTTTCTTCCCCTTCCCCCATTGTAATCCATTTCTGAATAAAGCAGAAAGTTTCAAATCTCTAGCTCACCAGGAAGTTGGTTTCTAATCAATTGTACCACAGAGAAACAAAGTACCCTCTACCATACACCAGAGACGAAAGTGAGATAACACTTCAGGGTCAGGTGCTGAACTGATAGTTTTACGTCTGTAGCTTATCAGAACATTAGTTTAAAGTCGATTGGAAAATTATTCGTGAACACAAACCTAATAAAACCATGATAAAAAGTAAATGTTATTTTATAAAACCACAAATTTACAGTGCAGCACCAGATACTAAAACAACCAAAAAGTGAAATTATAGTCACAAGTACGAAAATCCGTGCATAAGTAAATAAATAAATACATATTTAAAATACTTTATTTTTAGAAATATATTTTTTATTCACACTTTTTTTAAAAAACCCAGTGTTGCATAGGTGTTTATTAACACTTCCTTTCTGTATTTCCTCCTGTCCTCTCTATTTCCTCTTCAGTTTTCTCATGCCTTCGACTCTTCCCTTGTCTATGAAAAAGGTTATTGGTGAAATGGTGTGGAGGTTTATTCCATACCTCCATCATGTACCATACAAAATCTTAGATGAACAGTGAACTGCCACTTGTTTTGATAGTCAAGTGTGCAAACTTTCATCAAGATCAGAATAAAACACTACATTGGCGTCAAAGTCTGGAATACACTCTGTCATGCAACTAATGAAACTAGATGTAGACAGTGACCACTCTATTTGAAGGTGAAGAGTGAAAAAAATAATTAAAACTCTAATACAAACGGAATTTGTCGAAGTCAGTAGGTAAAGTAGCCTACGTGATGCACCTACGAAATTTATTGTACACAGTTACCTTTGCTTTGTTTTAAAGGTCAAGTGTGCAAAATTTCATCAAGATCGCAACCAAATTGTGGTTTTTGTCGAAATCAGTAAGCAAAGTACCCTCCGCCATGCACTGAATGAAATTTGATGTAGAGAGTGACTTTCCTCTTGCTTTTAAGGTCAAGTGTGCAAAACTTCATCAATTGGAGCTCAAAGTCAGGGGTCAATCATTATGAAATGGACAATAGGGCAGGGATAGTGTAAGGTAAAAGTCTCGACCGGTGGCATGGCCTAATGTTCTTATGCGACGTAGTGTGCTAGTGTTGGCAACAGTCACTGTGGATGCTGGGATGAATGGCGGCACACAATGCTTACAAGATGTGAAAATGAATGTGTTAATATCACATTTCTGTAATTTTATTTTCGAATCACGGCATTGGAATGTAGAACATTGCACACTATAATTCTACGCTTCTCCACATGTAATGTCTTTCTGTTCAGATTTAACACTTAGGCGTAAGCATTTTGATTTACGTAACAACTATCTCTAAAATGATACGAATTACTGTGATTTTTTAAATGTCAATTTGGTAGAACGAAAGCAACAATTTAACCTGTACTCTTCGATTCCTGCCTAACCACATCCGTTACAATCACAACATGTTCGTAAAAATCCTAACATTCGCTCACATCAACTGAAACTGTACTCTTAGGTTCCTGCTTAACGGCAACCTTGAAAATCATGACATATTCATAAAAATAATAATATTTTTCGAGTACTCCTGTCCAGTCAGTAAAAGTAATTGGCCTCGTAAAAGGAAGGTTAAAACTCACTTCAGTACTGTTTCGTACAGATCATACATTGCCAACCTAACACTGCTACGGACGCACTAAGACGCTTCTCATGCCGCTGAGCGAGACTTTAGCCATAGCATACCATGAGGAACTGTCGCCATATGTGAAGAGGTGGCTCAGCAACCTCGACGCAAAGACTTAGTATGGGGCTGGTCCAAAATGCCCCAGTGGCTAGACAGATTCCTTCATGAAGCATGATGTCCAACATCTTTAAATAAGATGGTCATGCAGCCCACACCTCTTGCGCTCATTGTCAAACTGAGAACACACAAAGGCTGAACAAATTCAAGTAGGCAAGTCCTGTCCACTCCCCATGAAGTATGGCTAAGACATTTAAAAATACTCCATGCTGTGAGGCACTGTCATTTCAAATCTTTCAGATGCAGCAAGCACAAAAGTTTCATGACAAATGAGAGACCCAGAAATGTCACCATGTCTTTAAAATGCATGGTTCCTTCATTCATAGTTTAGGCAAGTTTAAAATTCAACAATAACAGTTAAATCACACACACACACACACACACACACACACACACACACACACACACACTCCTTGGCTGAAAAATTTAAACTGGTGTTCACTGCACGTTCATCGAACCTTCGAAGTGTTAATTGCAACTGACATGTAGTCGTTGCAATGCTGGAAGAAGAGCAAAATACAGAGAAGTCGTCAACAAATAAACAACACTAGACAGGACGTAACTGATGTTATACTATTAATAGCTGCCATAGCACACTTAAAACATAACCCTGAGGGAGACCGTTCTACTGCATCATAAAGGGCATCACGAACACGATATCTAAGATAGTGCTTATAAAGAAAGAACCGAATAAAATTTTGTAGACATCCACAAAAACCCCAATCATGGAGCTGCCCAAGGATAAGATGCCTCTAAGTAGTATAGCAGGAAAGTGTTATATAGTCGCCACCAGGAAGGCCACATTATTAAAGGAGGAGCTATATCTACTGAAACTGACTAAGAAGCTTCCTGGATTCTAACATCCAGACAAGGCGGCAGTATGCCATCTAATCCAGTCTTTCACACATAGCTAGTAAGGGCAACACTACCATAACTACTCAGGCTTGTTCGGTCTTTCCCAAGTTTTAAATAGGAAATTAAAACTTCCTCTTCAAGAGTCAGCAGAGAGGCCCGAAGCCAAAATGACATTAAAAAGGGTAACGAGAATTTCTTTGTTTCTTTCTGTAAGAAGTTTTAACATACTGTAATCAATCCTGGTGTGGGCATGAGCCACAAGCTACTGATAGTGCAGAATTGAGCTCCCACATGCAAAAGGGGCAGTTGTAATCTTCTTCTTTGGTGGACCTGAGTCCAAATTGCCCCACTCCATAGCCAACCTGTGGCACTGGAATTCAGGCTATCGACAGGTGATAGATGTGACTGTGGCAACATAGGATGCAACAGTCTGCACAATGTCTCACGGGCTCGTTTTCAATTGCCATTTCCCATTAGAGCATCTACTGGGCATCTTCGACCTCTCTCAGAAATTCTCCTGGTTGTCTCCCATATGTTTATACTTTTTGTGGAACAATTAATGGAATTTAGGAACTGTTCCTATGACCTCTTCTGGCTCTCTCAAATAATCTGGCAACATGTGGTCCTTACCACACTAAAAGCCGTGATGTATGCAGTCAAAGCCGCCCACCTGGTGCTGATAAAAGAACGGCATTCACCATTCCATCAAGTGACAGGTTGCCTTTTTGGTCGCCCTGAAGAACATGGAATGGATGCACCAGAGGTGTGGTGGATAATTTCAGTAATATGATGCACCCATTCCTGGACACTCATGATGATCAAACTCAGTAAGTTGGCTGTAAAGTGTCCAGTCTGCTTTGTGACCATGAGCCCCCCCACCCCCAGTGGGAGAGGCATCATCAACGACTTTCCATTGAGAGGTGTTGGCAAGGGCCGGATAGCAAAGTGGAAAATCAATTGCAGAGAACGACCTTGTTGCAGTGCAGGAGTGCAAGATCTAATCCATATTTAGTAAATGGACACTTTAGGACAAGCGAATCCTCTCAAACGCTATACCCCTCAGGCAGGACGCTACACTGCCCCAAAGCATATTGTGGGCATTAAAATCACCACAGAGGATGAATGGGTGGAGGTGCTGTTTAAGAGCCTCTTCACTGATATTATGTGATGGCTGATACAAGGAACATATAGTCAGTGACGGACATGCACTGACAATGCTTGTAGTTTTTTTGGAGGGGGAGAGAGAGGAGGATGGGTATTAGAAAGCTTAAAATTTGTCTCTTAGAGACACATACATATATGTAGTCAATGAGTAAATGTAGTTCCTTCACATGTGTTCTAAATCCCTGCAAGTTTCATTGCATTATGGGAGCCATCTATTGAGGAGGTTGAACCTTCATCCTCTCCTTCTGATGGGACTCTGAGCCCATAACAGGTGAAGGGTCTAACTTGGGGCAATATGTTTGACTCAGTGGAAGGGCAGTCTTGGGATGAGTTGAATGCCCCACAATGAAGTCCAGCTCAATGGGCTCTAGAGCAGGTTTGGTAGGGGGCTACAGTAGTGTTGAGAGAGATGTACTCTACGATTGGTAAGGCTCTACAGTTTGAGGTACCAGGAGTTTTAAAAAAATGTTGGTAACCAATCCCCCCCCCCTCCCAAATCTTTTGGGTGGCCTACAACATGTACAGGTGTTGGTGGTAACTGGTAACACAAACAACCTCCATTTATGTGGAGGCGTTTGGAGAGCAGAGGCAAAAGGGGTTCTAAATAGAGGAGGCTGCAATGCCTTTAAGGTCTCTTTGGCCTCAGTATACAAAATTCACTCAATTGTCTTAATCTCCTTCAGTTTTTCTCCTCATGGTAGACCCTGCAATCTCTTCTGCAAACAGGGGGGTCCTCGTCACAATTTACACAATTTGCAAATGGTTGGGGAAATATGAGTGTACCTTTAATCTAAGAAACCTGCCTTCACACACACTGAGAGCCTGGGAATACTGAAAGTGAGAATGAAGACCTCAGGTTTTCTAAGCACTCCATCCATCCCTTTCAGTATATTCTGGATGTTGACAATACCTTCAGCAGCCCATTTCCTCCCTGAATTCTAATTGCAGAATATCAACCTGATTGCTACAGAAGAGTGCGCCTTTACTGTATGGGGTGAGTACAAAGTCTTGCACTGATTATAAAAATTTATAATAGAATAACCGTTTGACATAATCATTTACATTTGATGCTGTTACATAGGTTAATGTTACTAGTTGTTGTGACCAATAGATGGCACTAATGCTCCACGACAATGACATGGACTGTAATATGTGAAGTTAGTTACTGGCAAATTGGCTTCGATGCAGGGGAAAGCGCAATGTGTGCTTTGGTTTGACGAAACTAAATCACCCATCAGTGTTCAGCCTAAATTTTGGGATTTTTGTGGCAGCAGACCACTTGGCATTAAATAAATAAAGCAATGATATGCAAAGTATAACGAAACAGGCAGCGTTGAAGATCGTCCTCGAAGTGGCAGGCCTCGTGAGTGATGTGACTGTTGATCATGTTTGACAATTGTTTCAACAGAGTCCATCTAAATCAACTCGTCAAGCATAATATGAACTTCAAATACCACAAGAAAGTGTGGTGAAGGTTCTTCATGAAGGGCTTAGGTTGCATGCTTACAAAGTGCAAATCGTGCAGCCCTTGCGACAGAATGACTTGCTGACATATACAGAATTCGAAACAGATTATCAACAGGATTGATGGCGCTAACAATTACTTAAATTGTATATGCTTTACCAATGAATCTATCTACCCCAACAAGATGGTGCTCACTGGGCTTTAATAGTGCGTGATTTTCTGGATGAAACATTCGCGAATTGGTGGATTGAAAGGGATGCTCCAACACCCTGGCCACCCTGCTCTACAGACATTATGCTCCTTGGCTTTTTTCCCTGGGCTATATCAAGGACAGAGTCTTCGTCGCGGCAGTCGCTGACGTCAACGAACTGAAGCTGCTGTGGGTACTGTGACGCAACATGTTACAACTGGCGAGAACTGGAATACCGTTTCAACATTCTCCGAGCTACCAAGGCAGCCCAAGTAGAGGTTTACTAACCTATGTAACTGGATCAAATGTAAATTATTATGTCAAATGGTTATTCTGTTATAAATGTTTTATAATCAGGGTAAAACATTGTGCTCACCCTGTATTTCAAGGCAGTATGTAGTGCTGTTTTTATTTGATACTGTTTGAAGCACTTCACTTTCTGGAGATTTGTAGCCGGTTGGGAATTCAATTTCTTAACCAACAGGGTACCATTTCGTATTTGATTCACTGACTTTAGATTGCCAGCTAGTCCTTCCAAACCATTCCATATATAAAATGGTGAAACTTTTTCAAAGGAACCTTCTGTTCTCTCAATGATTAGAAAAACATTACAGTTAGCAACCTGTGTTCTATTACTTTGCACATGACTTTTTGTTAGACCCTAAGTATGGAGGACTGGTTATCTGACCCATCTTTATTGATGGGATGTTAGTGCTAGGGATGGAAAAACTGACTGGTCGTAACTGATATTAGTATTTTTGTTCTGGATAATTCTGTAGAAGAGGTTGTCCAGGGATTTTTTTTTTTTTTTTAATAAAAAAAGTAATATTTATTCCTAAAATTTCCCCTGCTGTGAAATATTGTAGTTGGATCAGCGTAAGTTGTTCCCTGACAGATGCATTACTGTTGCAAACTTTCAGCAACAAAGTGCAAACTGCTTCAGACCAAAACACCAATAAGGAATTGTCATATATAGACACATACGGAATTGCATAACATGACTGATGACAGTATATGCATGAAGGCGTTGCGACAGTATCATTGCAACTGTCAGGGATCTACTTGCAGCAACTCAACTATAGGTTATCGCAGAAACCAAGAAATGTGACCAAGGATAATTTAAGTACAATTTTAAACCAGATACGAGCATCAAACACTTGACGTATGAATTGGAGCAGCAATTTGAGCCATCAGTGCACCTGTTGCCTTGTGGCATGGCCTATTATATAACATATGCACATGCAGCGTGCAAGACTTGCCTCCGCCTGATCATCCTTACTTTTATTGCTGGGCATCGATTGTGTTTTACATAGCACCATCATGAGTCTAAAAATACTTTACTAAGTGCAATTGTAGTGAGGTACAATGGTCCATTTGCCTGAATAGGCTGAAAACAGGTGGAAGTACTACAAACTTGTGGTATCATTTAAGGTGAAAGCAGCCACAATGTTCGTTGGATAAGAAGATAAATTTGAGTCATATTCTTACATGTTATTTATGTACTAGAGCGTGCGCCACATAACTTGGCGGGTGGACTGGCTCTTCTGCGCAGGTAGCTGTGTAGTGGTGGGGGAAGTTGCTGTCACAGCGTAGCCGGACTGTGCGTTAGCTGCGCTCCGTTCGATTCCGCAGTCAGCTGCTGACTGCCGCTTAGCTTTACAGTTACGGCCGCATACAAGCGCGAGGAAATGTCAAGCTGCAAGTCTTGAACACACACGGCTGTATAAAAAGTGTAATGCAGAAAAACAATGCTCGTTTGATTGTTAGGAAAACTGTGGCGCATTCACGAGTATTTATGAGTCTCTTTCTCTTGTACCTATCATGTTGACATGGCAGGGCATAATTTTCGGAGCGGCACAGAAATTCATTTCGTAGCTCAGTCGATTAACACAAAATATTTGTAAATTATACACACAGTTCTTCTAGGGACATCAATCTATCCATTATTACTGAAAAACCACATTAGACATTCACAACAGATTACAAATTCAAAGTAAATTAATTGTGAAGATAAAAAAGTGATAAATTAGAAATTGACAAATTTGAGATTTTTCCTTTGATTATATCTTGAAATCTGGATTTTTTGAAGCAGTTATTAAAATACTTTATCAATGACTTAAGTGACATAAATAATTGTATATGTTTGGCATTGTGTAAGACAAGGACACTATCTAAAAACGTTACAAGCGACATGTTCAGTCTTCGTAGACAGATGCCCATCAAGCAAGTGCTTACTGATCAAAGCAACATGTTTCACATTTCGTGATTTATTACTACCCGGTGACCATGCTGTCTTGCAAGTTCATCTATCCGTAAGTGCGGTATTTGGGCTTGTATGCATTTACAAGCATGAGCAATTCTGCCCTGGTTTATGACGCACTGTGAGGAATTCCATTCCATTAGATGTTAGCCACAAAATAATTTCGTCTTTTCCGGTATTTGAAGTAGGAGCTCTGTTCACTTGCACACAGTGCACACTTGCCTTGTCTATAACGATAACAGAATTCTCGGCCAGGTATGGAAGCAGTTGACTTGTAAACCACTGACCGAACACTGCGTAAGTCATTTCAGAATGGTAGTCTTCTGAATGCTTCGTCTTTGATGACTTGAATATTAATTTACTTTCAGGTATGAATCCTGTTTCTGCCAAAACCAGTTGTTGCTCCACTCAGTACGACACGAACTCGAGCGCGCGCAACGGCTGACTGACAGCTATTGGCCAGCAGTTCACATGGCGTGACGTACCTGTGCTTCTGCACATCCAGACCTCACCCGCCAAGTTACATTGCGCGCGCTCTACAAGCTTGGAATAATATCAGAGCATTAAATGTTGTCACTGCTTCAGGGTGCAAACTTGATAACAGTTCAAAGTGAGAATGCAGGACCTTATGACCTTACATTCTCACCATTGTCCCATCCATTTCCTTCACCTTTGCTGGCAACTATGACACTGATTTCCATTACAGTCTAACCCCCATTTCCATCGAGATCACCAATTTCTTCAACTTCATTAAAGTAGATCAATGTGTGGTCTCAGAAACAGTCATACAATTTTTTCATTCCAATAAGAACTGAAATTATAAGACAGATCTTAACCAAATGTTTTAAATATAAATACCTGAAGACAGTTACAATGTGCAATGTAATCAACTTTATAGGATGGTGGAAAACTTGACATTGACCTTACAATGCTTTGGTTTTTATGGTCTGCAAAGATAACCTATCTAACTCTCTTGTGGAAGAAGAGGGCTCTACTCAATTCACCAAAATTGCTGTGCCCTTGTATAAGCCACCTGACAGAAGAATTGAAGTACTAACAATTTAATTTACACAAATTAGAAGTTAAAACTAAAGGAAAAGTATTAGTATATTTATTTTTAGGTTCTAATCAAACTACATCTGTCAGCTCACTTGAACTCAAAATTACATGTTCATCATTGTCATTTCCTTGCGACATAACTAGCAGCGAAACATGCTAACCTCCAACACAGTGTCGCTGTGGCGTGATTATCTGCTTCGTACTAATACACTGGTATTAATGCACATTTCTTCTTATTTCAAGTATTAGTTTTGCAATTATGTTCTCCTTTTGAGATACACAACATACATTATCAGTTAGCTAGCTAAATGTATAGGCCTCTATTATGTGTGGCTAGTTATGCCCTCAGTGTTACCAGCAGTTAAAACAGCTGGTTGTATGGAAATGACTATCCACACTATGTGACAACACAAAAGCTCTCTCTCCGAGATTTTACAGCAGGAACCACTAGGAGACCACAATGCCACTCACTACTCACTGATTGACTAATGGAATAAAATTCACATAACTAAGTAGTGAATCACAAAATGTGCCAGGAAAAGAAGTAAATAACTGTGTGGCTAACTGCAACAAGGCTAGCAAAATGTTCAAATGTTTGTAGAACTTATGGGACTTAACTACGGGGTCATCAGTCCCTAAGCTTACAAACTACTTATGAACTAGCTAAGACTAAGGACGGCACAAATATCCATGCCTGAAGGGGGATTCGAACCCCCGACTGCAGTGGCCGCGCAGACCGTGACTGGAGCGCCTCAGTCCCCTCGGCCACGGCTAGCAAAGAAAAGATAACAATTGTCTTGGTGTATATGGAGACTCAAAAATCTACAGCAAAAAAACCATGAACAATCTTCTGCAACTGCTTAGTACCTGTGTGTATGCAGATATGTGGCTATATAGTCTATGTACACCCATGTATGTACTTCATTTGTTGAAACAGTTCATTACTAATATCTGAGTTGAGCACTTTCATTTGATGGTTCACTTCCTTGTATGACTTTGAGAATTGTATAACTAATCTACTGATTATGGTGAATCATATTACATAGGACATATTTAGTAAAACATTTTCACAAACACGATACAGATCAGAAGTTAAAGGGATAACACTACAACTGTTGATATTGAGCATACCTAGAACCTTGGCTTGATCACTTATGACCCAAGTATCTTCTTCTTTTATTCTGCAAGGTCAGTTGGTTTTGTTGCTACTAATGAATTCATTCTTTAAAGTGCTGGGTATTTTATTACAAAATAAATGTACAGTAATTTTCACAAAATATCAATATAATTACAAAAACGTACACACATATGCTGAGTGATTTTACTTGCTAGCATTACATGTGTACAAATAATATTCTTTTGGAAGTGCACCTGTTGCAGATAGTTTTCTTACACACGACACTTTACAAATAATTTGACTTCACGAGGCAACGTGTTCACTTTATTTGTTTTTCGAGAATAGCCTCAGGAGTAAAGCAGGCACTAGTCTTCCTGGTGCTGTAGTATGAAGACCCAGCTTTTTTTCTAATTTTGAGCATTGAACAATATCGAGGCATTCATTGCAGTTAAATCCTACAAGTTGTAAGATGTGTGAACAGGCCATAAACTCAATGCTTTGAGTATTTTCGAGCCTTCGTTATTCAGGAAATTATATGAGTTGGCTCACCCTGAGACTCACAATGCAAAATCTTATTTATGGTATTTACAATGTCCCCTTCTGTTTTCAGACATTTGGCCATTGTAAATGTACTATTTACGTAATAAGACTGCACTACTCACACCGTCTTTCATGGAACAAAACACTGGTTTCACCAAAACCATATTCAGAAATCTAATATTGTGCCTCCTGAGGGGGATGAAACAGGAGGGGGAGAGTACCAAAATTTTGAATTCCACCATCATTCCTGAATCATGTCTGGAAGAAATGTTGTATTAAACAATTCATCTGTGAATACAAAAATTTATCTGATACACCAACAGAAAATCAACAAAATTATTGAAAAAGTGACTACAACCTATCAGTTAAATTTATACTTCGAAATTGTGTGAACATTCTTGGAGGAGGGATATGGTGTAAGCAAGCTCGAATTTAGTATCTGGCATTGCTAGAGCTTTAAAAAGAAATCATTTTGGTGATAAAAATCTTTATTACATTGATCAGCTAAATGCAATGGGATTAGAAAACTGGAATGGGAAGGCCAAAATGTTGCTTGTCCTGCCACTATCTGGTTTTCAAATTGTTCATAAAAGTTATCTGTAAAATGTGTGTATGTTAAAGAATTATGTAAATTTTTCGCCCTTCAAAATTAAATAACATTGTATTTGAAAAGAAAACTTTGGTTATTTTGATAAGAGAAATTCTACTTTTTCATTAATGACGGAAATTCTCCTCAGAGACAACAAATTATTTTTTTAAAGTGGTAGATTCGCTGGCCAGTATTTACCTTTGTGCTGTACCGCCAATAGTGACACAATTGGAGAAAAAAAGAAAACGGATGAAAAAGGAGAAGCTTTCAAAATGTAGTTCCTTCTTCAGGTGAGAGAGAAGGGAAGAAAAAAAGGTTGGGAATGGAAGGGACAGGTAAATCACGACCTAGGTCATGAGGATCATGATAGCAAAATGGGTTAATAGCAAAAACTTTAAGGGAGGACACAGCAATTCATGAATGTACCTCTTTTTTTAGGCGAAGACCAGGGTCCAATGGGAAGCTCAGGCAGGCATGTGCCAAAGATACTCAAAACTAACATGAATCTGACAAAAGTAAAGTAAAAAGTAATGTTACCATATTTCATCACAATATTGGGGGATTAAAGAATAAAGTAGATGAGATACTGTTTTGTTTAGATGACATAGAATCAGAGAATGTAATAGATATACTATGCCTATCTGAGCATCACATTGTGACGGATATGGAAAACGTAAACATAAGCAGTTACAAACTAGCAGCACAAGTGAATAGAGAGAATAAGGTGAGAGGAGGAGTTGCCATCTATGTCAAAAGTTATCACTGTGTAAAAAGGTTAGAAACTCAAACGTTTTGTGTAGAGCAACATATAGAAGCATGTGCCTGTCTGCTTAAACTGAATAAAAGTCCTTCTCTTATAATTGTAACAGTATATAGGTCCCCTTCAGGAAACTTCCAGTTATTTATGGAAAATTTGGATTCCTTGTTGTGCTATCTGTCAGATAAGGGACAACAAATTATTAATTGTGGAGATTTCAATGTTGTCTCACTAAAAGAGTGCAATACGAAGAATGACCTGGAAGTCTTACTTGGTTCTTCCTATGCTTGTCCTGTTGAGAATGGTCTTTACGATCATGGTGCACAGCTTGTTACAGTAAATGACATAGTTGTTCTCTGTAATTTAGAACAGCCCTCCAAAGTTGTGCGTTCAGTTAACGATTCAACACTTAGAAACTTCAGGGAAAATCTTCAGCAGTTAGACATGAATGAGGTGTATAAGGTAGCTGATGCTATTTTCAAATACAACTTATTTCATGATACATTTGTAAGAGTGCAGGCATGCCCCGAAATGAGATCCGTCCTTCATGACATCCTTCCTACTCCACCGAGAGTGTCTTTCCGCCGCCCACCTAACCTCCGTAACCTCCCAGTCCCCAAACCCCCTTCCCTACCTTCTGGCTCCTACCCTTGTAACCGCCCCCGTTGTAAAACCTGCCCTATGCACCCTTCCACCACCACTTACTCCAGTCCCGTAACCCGGAAGGTGTACATGATCAAAGGCAGAGCCACTTGCGATAGTACCCACGTGATCTACCAACTGACATGCCTGCACTGTGAAGCGTTCTATGTGGGAATGACCAGCAACAAACTGTCCATTCGCATGAATGGACACAGGCAGACAGTGTTTGTTGGTAACGAGGATCACCCTGTGGCTAAACACGCCTTGGTGCACGGCCAGCACATCTTGGCACAGGGCTACACCGTCCGGGTTATCTGGATACTTCCCACTGACACCAATCCTTCAGAACTCCAGAGATGGGAACTAGTCCTTCAACATATTTTCTCTTCCCGTTGCCCACCTGGTCTCAACCTCCGCTAAATTCGAATTCCCACCCACCATCTTAACATCTTTGCATCGGTTCTCTGGACAGAGCCTCTGCCTCAAGTGGTATCTCTGTCTAACTTCTTAACTTCTTTGCTTTCTACAGTAGGTCTGCCTAGGTGTACTTGTGTCTGTGTGAATGTGTGGGTGTGGGTGCATTTGTTTACCCTCCATATTTTCCCCCAAGGTAAGTCTTTCCTCTCCCGGGATTGGAATGGCTCCTTATCCCCTTCCTTAAAACCCTCATCATTTCCTTTTCCCTCTCCTTCCCTTCTGCCTGAAAAAGCAGCTAGGCTGCGAAAGCTTGTGTGTGTGTGTGTGTGTGTGTGTGTGTGTGTGTGTGTGTATTTATTTGTGATGCTGTTACACCTGTGCTCCTTCGCCTGATGAGTAATCTTCGTCTATTTTCTATTTTTTATATTTTATATATAAAGATTTGAATTACCTAAAGTACAGGCTCGTCGACAGAAACATAAAACACATACAAAACACACAAACAATCGAGCTTTCACCACCACTGGCAGCTTCTTCGGGAAAAAGAGAAAGGAAGGAGAGGAGAAAGGGAAGGATACGGGTTTTAAGGAAGTGGAAAAGGAGCCATTCCAATCCCAGGAGTGGAAGGACTTACCTTAGGGGACAAAAAGGAAGGTAAACAAATACACACACTCACACATATCCACATGCAAACACACCTAGGCAGACATTTGTAGAAACCAAAGAAGTTGGACAGAGATACCACTTCAGGCAGTGGCTCTGTCCACAGAACGGAGGCAAAGATGTTAAAGATGGTGGGCAGGAATTAGAATTTAGCGGAGGTTGAGACCAGATGGGCAACGGGAAGAGAGAATGGGCAAGTTGCCATCTCCAAAGTTCTGAAAGATTGGTGTTAGTGGAAAGTATCCAGATAACCCGGACGGTGTAGCCCTGTGCCAAGATGTGCTGGCCGTGCACCAAGGCATGTTTAGCCACAGGGTGATCCTCATTATCAACAATCACTGTCTGCCTGTGACCGTTCATGCAAATGGACAGTTTGTTGCTGGTCATTCCCACATGGAACGCTTCACAATGCAGGCATGTCAGTTGGTAAATCACGTGGGTGCTATCGCAAGTGACTCTGCCCTTGATCGTGTACACCTTCCGGGTTACGGGACTGGATTAAGTGGTGGTGGAAGGGTGCATAGGGCAGGTTTTACAATGGGGGCGGTTACAAGGGTAGGAGCCAGAGGGTAGGGAAGGTGGTTTGGGGATTTCATATGGATGGATTAGGAGGTTACGGAGGTTATATGGTCGGCGGAAAGACACTCTTGGTGGAGTGGGAAGGATGTCATGATGTCATGAGGGATGGATCTCATTTCGGGGCAGGATTTAAGGAAGTCATATCCTCGCTGGAGAGCCACATTCAGAGTCCACTCCAGTCCCGGAAAGTATCCGGTGACAAGAGGGGCACTTCTGGGGTGGTTCTGTGGAAGGTTCTGAATTTGGTGGGATGAGGAAGTGGCTCTGAAAATTTGCTTCTGTACCAGATCAGGAGAATAGCCGTGGGATGTGAAAGCTGTTATAAGGTTACTGGTGTACAGGTTCATAAGTACAACATTAGGTGAGAGAATGATCTTCACTATTCAAGGTTAAATCTACCTTTGGCAAAGAAAGGGGTGAATTATGCTGCCACAGAAGTCTTTGGTCACCTACCAAACACCATCAAGAGCCTGACAGATAGCCAACTAGCATTTAAAAATAAATTAAATGAATTTCTGAATGGCAACTCCTACACTATAGATGAATTTTTAGATATAAATTAGTAAATAAAAAAAGAGGATAAATAAAAAATTAAAAAAAAAAAAAAAAAAAGATTTAAAAAAAATATTTATTGTGTTATGTAATATTTAGTGTAAAGTAATAATTTGTAAAGACACGTTCCACATCATTACGAAGTGTCGTATTCAGGATCTATGGAACAAGCACTAATCTAATCTAATCTAACCCTCAGAGATAATCGACCTAGATAGAGCTATGTGAAATTCGTATACACTATGAATACTACCTAACTGCTATAAATGATATGTAACTCCTATTAATGCTATATAAGTAAATTTTAACAATGGAAAATGTGTCTGGAATTTCAATAATGGAGGATAGATAACAACTTACTTTAAAGAGACCGACTGAACTCCCGACAGGCATGAAAAATAGTGAATCACATTCACAGAACTAAAATTTTTCAGCCATGCCCTTCATCAGAAAAAGAAATGCACACATTCACACAATTACTCAGACAAGTAGAGACATACAACCACCATGTCCGCCCATGTCAGGGTCACAAGCATCTTGACTGAGTGAGATGGGGAGTGGAGGGGCAAGGAGGCTGGGTTGTGAAGCCTCTGATGGGCGGTAATGTGAAATGGCGGCATTTAATACCGTGAAGGGAAGGGGTGGGTGAGAATAATAGGTAGTTGTGTAGGAGTGTGGGAGTGTGGGTAGGGAGTGCAGGGATTTGGAATGACAATTAGGAAAATAATAATAATAATAATAATAATAATAATAGTAAATTATAAGTAATAATAATGAAACTCTACTCTACAACTCACAGCAAAGACTTAACGATGAGCTGTGACAGACACGTAAAAAAAAAGTGTTCACACACGCGCGCACACGCACACACACACACACACACAACACACACACACACACACACACACACACACACACACACACACACACACTTAACCCTTACAAAATTTCTTGGACACATATCACTCAAACTTATGATGCACACTTATTTTATTGCATGACAAGTTTCAGAGACCAATGTGGCAAAGAAATTTAACAGAAGAAAATTCTCTCTGGTTATTTTGACCTAGTGCATCTAATTAAGGGTTAAGTTTTGGCCCTGGCCTCCTCCAGAATAAAGAAAAATCACGCAATCACACTTCACAATCCCACAACTGTCGTCATCCAATGCCGCACTCCAAATCGTGCTCTGCGAGGAGGAAAGAGGAAGGAGGGATAGGAAGGTTGTGTCATGATGATGGGAATAGATATAGCATGGCCTTGTGGTGCATGTAAATATTAAATGGGTGGAACTTTGCTTGTTGGATGGTTGGTCGGGCCTGACGATCCTACATTCAACCCCACCACCCCTCCACCTGACAAATTGTACCATGTGTAATGCTACCTGACCACTTCCTGCCTACAATCGTCTGTTGTCTGCACAGCAAACATGCCAAAACAAAAACAGTTTGACAGACAAACACCAGAACAGGAGGATGCTGCAATCACTGTGTGCAGTTTGTCGAAATGTGTGTAAGCTGCTACGAATTTGGTTGGTTCGACAAACAAATAGTTGGTCGGACGATAAATCTGAGCGTGTTTAGGGGCCTTTGGGAATGGAATGGGGAGCCAAGTGAACGAAGTAAAGTGCGCGATCCCATTTGTGCAGTTCAGAAACTGGTGGTGAGTGGGAGGATCCAGAGGGCCCGGGTTGTTAAGCACCCATTGAAATCGTGCATATGCTCTGCTGCATGTTGTGCCACAGGGTCATCTACCTTATTTTTGGCCACAATTTTGTGGTAGCCATTAATCCTAATGGTCAGCTGATTAGTGGTCATGACAATATAAAATGCTGCACAGTAATTTTAGCACAATTGCTAAATTATTTTCACAGGTGGCCTGGCCTCCTGTGTTGTGCGGGTGGAATGGACAGGTCTGGCAGCGGAGTCTTCCACAGGACTATGATCCCTGTGGCAGTGGGCTTGGATTCAGGAAGGCATAGGGATGGACTAGGATGTTATGAGATGCGACGGTAACAGAATACCACTTTAGAAGGATTGGGAAAATCTTTGGCAGGATGAATCTCAATTTCGGGCATGAGGATAGAAAATAAAGTCCTTGGCAAAGGAAGCAGTTTAGTTCAAGTCCAGGTAGTACTGGGCGACAAGGAAAGTGCTCTTGTGTAAGGTTACTGGTGGTAGAGGGAATATTTTATGTGTGTGGAGATATGGCAAGGGAGATCTGTTTGCAGACTAAGTGTATGGAGTAGTTTCTGTCAGTGAAGGCTTTCATGAGACCTTCAGCATATGAAGGAAGGGAGTTCTTGTCACTACAGATATGCCGTCCATGAGTGACCAGGCTGTAAGGGAGGGTTTATTTGATATGGAGGGGATGGCAACTGTCAAATTGTAGGTATTGTTGGTGGTTGATTGGTTGGTTTGGTGTTTTAGGGGGACAAAACTGCGAAGGTCATCAGTCCCCCATTCCATCAAAGGGCGAAATAATAAGAGTGAAATTACTGAAAATTACGCCCAGAGTTAAAACAGCAATGGGAGGAAAAGCAACTCAATCAATAAAATATCAACAAATTTGACAAGAGACAACACAAAAGGAGACATTCACATGGAAACACCAAACAAGTGTGGAAATGGAACAACAAAACCAAACTTCACAGTTGATCAACCATGAAATTAAAATAGGAAGGGTCAGCAATGGGGCAACACAAGGAAACCTTCAAGCAGAGGATATAAAGACAAGAGAAACATATACAAAGGGCTGAAACAAAGCTTCATATAGAGTTGTAAAAACCACTATCGCGAATAAAACCTAAAACAGAGTCAGCCATTATGGCATTGTTACGTAAAACTTCAGATAAAACTGCAGGAAAATTAAAACCCCGCTGCAGGGCTGCTAAAACACGGCAGTTCCAAAAAATGTGGGCCATCATCAAGGAAGAGCCACAGCGACAACGCGGCGGGTCCTCGCCTCGGAGGAGATGGCCAATCCAGAGCCGGCACAGGACTACCAAGTCCCGGCAAGAGGCCTTTGTTGCCCTGAGTTTGGTGGGATGGGTCAGGCTACGGCACTCAGTGGACCATAGCTCACATACTCTATGGCACAACACAGACTGGAGATCAGAAGCCGGGAGGCCAGTCTCTAACACAGATGCATGGGCAGCCTGTTTGGCAAGCTTATCAGCTCATTCATTGTTCAGGATGCCGATGTGACCAGGAGACCAAATAAAGACCACAGAACATCCTGACTGATCAAGAGCAAAAAGTGTCTCACGGATAGCCTTCAAAGACGAACGTGAGTAACAATGGTCCAGAGCGCGAAGACTGCTCAGGTAGTCACTGCAGAGAAGAAAAGACCCGTTTGAGGAGGAACACACATGCTCAAGAGCACAGAGAATGGGCCACCAGCTCTGCAGTGTAAACACTGCAACCATCTGGCAGAGACCGCTGCTCAGTGTGATTGTCATGGACATAGGCAAAGCCAACATGACCATGAACCAACGAACCGTCCATATAGACCTTGTCGTATTCAGTGTATTCTGCAACAACAGCAAAGAACTGACAACGGAGTACCTCTGGAGGAATTGAGTCTTTGGGTCTATTGGCCAAGTCCAGCCGAGAGCATGACCTCGGTTCGTACCATGGAGGTGTATGCATACGGGCCCGATACGGAGATGGGACAGGGAAAGCCTCAAGTTCCAACATAAGGGACTGGACACGGAAGGCGATCGTGTGACTGGAACGGGGTCGCCATTGTTGAGGACAGACAACCATGCGAGAGAAAAGCAAATGTTGTTTCGGGTGGCCTAGCGAGCTATGGACATGAGCAGCATAGGACGTGAGCAGTTGCTGGCGGCAGATCTGCAGAGGTTGGACCCCAGCCTCTACAAGTAAACTGTTCACGGGATGGTGCAGAAGGCAGCCCTCGCGATGTGAACCCCACAGTGGTGAACGGGGTCCAGCAAGCGCAATGCCAAGGGGGTTGCCGAGCCATAGGCAAGGCATCCAAAATCCAGACGTGACTGCACCAGAGCTTGGTATATCTGCAACAGTGTGGGCGATCAGCACCCCAGGTCGTACGGCCCAGATGGCGGAGAACATTCAGATGGCACCAGTAATTCTGTTTCAGCTGACGAATGTGGGAGAGCCACATCAGCCGAGAGTCAAAGATGAGCCATAAAAACCTGTGAGTATCAACGATCTCTAATAGGTGGTTGTTGAGATAAAGTTTGCACTGTGAATGAACCGTCTGACGCCGACAGAAGTGCATAACACGGGTCTTCGCAGGAGAGAACTGGAAGCCATGGGCTACAGCCCAGGACTGCATCTTCCGAATGGCTCCCTGTAACCTACATTCAGCAACTTGGGTGCTGGAAGAGCTAAAAGAGATACAGAAGTCATCAGCATAGAGAGAGAGAGAGGGATATACTGACAACCCAACTGCTGTCGGTAAGCTGATAATGGCCACTAAAAATAAGGGGACACTGAAAACAGAGCCCTGAGGAAACCCATTTTCCTGCACATGACGGGTGCTACGAGAAGCACCAACATGGACAAGAAATGTACGGACAGCTAGAAAGTTATGGATAAAAATAGGGAGCAGGCCTCGAAGACCTCATTCATGTAATGTCTGAAGGATGTGATGTCTCTATGTTGTATTGTATGCCTTTCTCAAATCAAAAAACACCGCAGCAAGATGTTGACGTTGAGCAAAGGCTGTAAGAATACAGGACTCCAAGTAAACGAGGTTCTCTGTAGTGGAGCTGCCTTGATGGAAACTGCCCTGACATGGAGCCAGCAGGCCTCTAGGCTCTTCATACTCAGCACAGCCGCCAGCTCACCATTCATTCCAGCAGTTTGCAAAGAACGTTGCTGAGGCTGATGGGTCGGTAGCTATCCAAATCGCGTGGGTTTTTGCCTGGCTTAAGCACTGGTACAATGACACTTTCTCGCCACTGCAACAGTAAGACACCATTGTTCCAGATGCGATTGAACATGGGTGTTTTATGTAGATGGCACTGACAGTTGTTTCAGAATCTGGTTATGAATGCGATCTGGCCCAGGGCTGGTGTCGGGACTGTGTGCGAGGGCACCAAGGAATTCCCATTCATTCCAGTAATATCCCCGACAGCCTCGTAAGGCAGGACATCGCGTCGGGGGAAACCAGGTTTCCTGCAGGGCAATGCACAGTGCAGGTGAAGTGCTGAGAAGCTGCCTTAACTCAGCTAATCGTGGGAAAAACCTACCGCAATCCACTGGAAAATTTGGTTATTGCCGATTGGATAGGCAATGATTGAAAGGATAAGGAAGATTACTCCACAGGTTCACTTACCTGCTGCTGTCAATTGGGTACCTACCAGATCCAGGACCATTGGTTCTGGAGAGTCCAGGAGAGCGAGATCCTTGGGGGATGCGAGGATCTCTAAATCGTCGTCAGAACCAAAAGATGTGGAAAGGCGTGGCTTTAGAGCCACAGAAGATTCCTTTTCCTTTGTTTTTTTTTTTTTTTTTTTTTTTTTTTTTTTTTTTCCTCTTGCTGTCCTTTCGGTTTTAAGGACTGAGAGGGCTTCTCAGAGATGGTGATAGGGCCTGACAGATTGCGGAACCCTTTGACCAGGGGTGTGCGAGCCCGACAGCCGGTGGCTAGGACCCTCAGTGGTACTCTGAGATGCCTCGGAAGGGAGCGTCCGAGGGACCCCTTCCGAGCGAGAGGAGCCGGAGGAAGGTGTTCCTTCTCCGGCTGAGTAAGGGGGTCGTTGACCCTGATGGTGTGGGGGGGGATGTGCTCACCCAGGACGTGTATTGGGGGGAGCACATGGTGGAGAGCCCCCAACCATCGGGGGGCTGGTTGAGTTTTACGGCCCTGAGGGCCCACAGAAGATGTCACAGACATGGGGACCGCCGTCACCGAAGGAAAACGTGATGACGTGACAGTCGCAAACGATGTCTTTAATGCCACAGGGTGCAGTCGCTCAAATTTCTTTTTGTCCTCATTATATGACAATTTGTCCATGGTCTTGTGCTCTATAATTTTCCTTTCTTTATGGAACATCGTGCAGTTTGGCAAGCAAGGGGGTGGTGCTGTCCACAGTTCAAGCAAATAGGAGGAGGAGCACAAGAAGGGTCTGAATGGGATGGATGCCTGCATTCTCTACAGGTGGAGCTGGAGTTGCACCAGGAGGACATGTGCCCAAATTTCCAGCATTTAAAGCACCGCATCGGAGGAGGAACATAAGGTTTTATGTCACACCAGTATATCATAACCTTGACCTTTTCGGGAAAGGAATCGCCCTCAAAGGCCAGGATGAAGGCACCGGTGGCTACCTTGTTGTCCTTAGGCCCCCCTATATACGTGCCTGATGAAGTGGACACCCCATCATTTCTGTGAAGGTCACAGAAATGTCTCCCAGCTTTTCACGGGCCAGTAGTGCCCATGACTGTGCTGGGGATGCTGTTTCGATGAGGACTACAACGCTTCTCATCTTCGACATTCCTAAAACTTTCCCATACTTATCTTCTAAGTTTTCTACGAAGAAGATTGGCCTAGTGTTACTAAATGTTTCCCCATCAGTTCTAGCACAGACAAGAAATTTAGAGGAGTATAGCACAACCCTGTCTTTTGCCCGTCGTTCCTCCCATGGGGTAGCTTGGGAAGGGAATGACTGGGGGTCATATTGTGCTGCATTAAAGCCACCTCTACCACGCTTAGAGACACTGGTTGTACATACGGTAACGTTCATAAGAATTTTCATGGTGGTCCCACGAGTAGCTATGGATCTAAAGGTCCACCGAGGCAGAGCCCCACTTGCCTGGGTAAGCCTTACACAAGTGAGGTGCGGCAGGTTCCTCAGAGATTGCTCGCTAGCAACTGTTCAACCTCAACAGCCATGCATCTCCTCGGCACGTAGCACACCTAGAGATTGAGGTTTATATAATATTATAGAAGGAGACCTTCTAGGTGGGAAAATGGTATAAAATAAAGATTTTTGACTTACCTAAAGTACAGGCTAGTCGATAGAAACACGAACCACACACAAAAACACAACCATTCGAGCTTTCGCCACCAGTGGTGGCTTCTTCGGGAAAAAGAGGGAGGAAGGAGAGGAGAAAGGGAAGGATACGGGTTTTAAGGAAGTGGAAAAGGAGCCATTCCAATCCCAGGAGTGGAAGGACTTACCTTAGGGGACAAAAAGGAAGGTAAACAAATACACACACACACATATCCACATCCAAACACACCTAGGCAGACATTTGTAGAAACCAAAGAAGTTGGACAGAGATGCCACTTCAGGCAGAGGCTCTGTCCACAGAACCGAGGCAAAGATGTTAAAGATGGCGGGCGGGAATTAGAATTTAGCGGAGGTTGAGACCAGGTGGGCAACGGGAAGAGAGAATGTGTTGAAGGGCAAGTTCCCATCTCCGGAGTTCTGAAAGATTGGTGTTGGTGGGAAGTATCCAGATAACCCGGACGGTGTAACACTGCCAAGATGTGCTGGCCGTGCACCAAGGCATGTTTAGCCACAGGGTGATCCTCATTATCAACAATCACTGTCTTCCTGTGACCGTTCATGCGAATGGACAGTTTGTTGCTGGTCATTCCCACATAGAACGCTTCACAGTGCAGGCATGTCAGTTGGTAAATCACGTGGGTGCTATCGCAAGTGGCTCTGCCCTTGATCGTGTACACCTTCCGGGTTACGGGACTGGAGTAAGTGGTGGTGGAAGGGTGCATAGGGCAGGTTTTACAACGGGGGGTGGTTACAAGGGTAGGAGCCAGAGGGTAGGGAAGGTGGTTTGGGGATTTCATATGGATGGACTAGGAGGTTACGGAGGTTAGGTGGGCGGTGGAAAGACACTCTTGGTGGAGTGGGAAGGATGTCATGAAGGATGGATCTCATTTCGGGGCAGGATTTAAGTAAGTCGTATCCTTGCTGGAGAGCCACATTCAGAGTCCGCTCCAGTCCCGGAAAGTATCCGGTGACAAGAGGGGCACTTCTGGGGTTCTTCTGTGGAAGGTTCTGAATTTGGGGGGTGAGGAAGTGGCTCTGGAAATTTGTTTCTGTACCAGATCAGGAGGATAGCTGCGGGATGTGAAAGCTGATATTAGGTTATTGGTGTACTGGTTCAGGGATTCGGGACTGGAGCAGACTCGTTTGCCACGAAGACCTAAGCTGTAGGGAAGGGAACGTTTGATGTGGAATGGATGGCAGCTGTCATAGTGTAGGTACTGTTGTTTGTTGGTTGGTTTGATGTGGACGGATGTGTGAAGTTGGCCGTTGGACAGATGGAGGTCGACATCAAGGAAAGTGGCATGGGATTTGGAATAGGACCAGGTGAATTTGATGGGACCAAAGGAGTTGAGGTTGAAGAGGAAATTCTGGAGTTCTTCTTCACTGTGAGTCCAAATCATAAAGATGTCGTCAATGAATCTGTACCAAACTTTGGGTTGACAGGCTTTGGTATCCAGGAAGGTTTCCTCTAAGCGTCCCATAAATAAGTTTGCGTACAAGGGGGCCATCCTGGTTCCCATGGCTGTTCCCTTTAGTTGTTGGTATGTTTGGCCCTCAAAAGTGAAGAAGTTGTGGGTTAGGATGAAGCTGGCTAGGGTATTAAGGAAAGAGGTTTTAGGTAGGGAATTGGGTGGTCGGCGTGAAAGGAAATACTCCATCGCAGCAAGGCCCTGGGCATGTGGGATGTTTGTGTACAAGGAAGTGGCATCAATGGTTACAAGGATGGTATCTGGAGGTAACTGGCTAGGCAAGGATTTCAGGCGATCGAGGAAGTGGTTGGTATCTTTGATAAAGGATGGGAGACTGCACATGATGGGTTGAAGGTGTTGGTCTATGTAGGCAGAGATTCGTTCAGTAGGGGCTTGGTAACCAGCCACAATGGGGCGGCCGGGATGATTGGGTTTGTGGATCTTGGGGAGTAGGTAGAAGGTGGGGGTGCGGGGTGTCGGTGTGGTCATGAGGTTGATGGAGTTAGGTGAAAGGTTTTGTAGGGGGCCTAAGGTTTTGAGGATTCCTTGAAGCTCTGCCTGGACATCAGGGATAGGATTGTGTTGACAAACTTTGTAGGTAGTATTGTCTGAAAGCTGACGCAGTCCCTCAGCCACATACTCCCGCCGATCAAGTACCACGGTTGTGGATCCCTTGTTGGCTGGGAGAATGACGATGGAACAGTCAGCTTTCAGATCACAGATGGCTCGGGATTCAGCTGTAGTAATGTTGGGAGTAGGATTAAGGTTTTTTAGGAAAGACTGAGAGGCAAGGTTGGAAGTAAGGAATTCCTGGAAGGTTTGAAGAGGGTGATTTTGAGGAAGAGCGGGTGGGTCTAGCTGTGATGGAGGATGGAACTGTTCCAGGCAAGGTTCTATTTGAGTCATGTCTTGTGGAGTTGGATCATTAGGAGTAGGGTTAGTTTTCTTCATGGCAAAGTGATATCTCCAGCAGAGGCTACGAGTATAGGATAGTAAATCTTTGACAAGGGCTGTTTGGTTGAATTTGGGAGTAGGGCTAAAGGTGAGGCCTTTGGATAGGACAGAGGTTTCAGTTTGGGAGAGCGGTTTAGAGGAGAGGTTAACTACTGAATTGGGATGTCGTGGTTCCGGATTGTGTGCAGTAGGATTTAAAGGTTTGGGGGGGAGTGGAGCTGGAAGTGGGAGATTGAGTAGATGGGAGAGACTGGGTTTCTGTGCAATAAGAGGAGCTTGAGGTTTACTGGAGTGGTTGTCGAGGGAGAGTGTATTGCCTTTCCGGAGGTGGGTGACAAGGAGTTGGGATAGTTTTTTGAGGTGGAGGGTGGCATGTTGTTCTAATTTCCGGTTGGCCTGTAGGAGGATGTTCTGAACTGTGGGTGTGGATGCGGAAGTGGAAAGGTTGAGGATTTTGATTAGGGATAGGAGTTGACAGGTGTGTTCATTGGCGGAGTTGATGTATAGGTTAAGGATTAGGCGGGTGAGGGCTGTGGATTGTTCTGTTTGGAATTGGTGTAGGGCTTGATGAAAGGATGGATTACAGCCGGAGATGGGAACTTTTATTGTGAGGCCCTTGGGGGTTATGCCAAATGTTAGACATGCCTGAATAAACAAAATGTGGGACCGTAATCTGGCGAGGATGAAAGCATGCTTGCGGAGGGAATGTAGGTAAAACTTGATGGGGTCAAGGTAGGGTAACATAATGTATGGAATGGAAAAGTGAGAACTATGCGTTGAATAAATGACTACAAAGTATTTAGAAAGGAAAGAAAAATAAAATTATATATATATATATATATATATATATATATATATATATATAGAGAGAGAGAGAGAGAGAGAGAGAGAGAGAGAGAGAGAGGTTTGTACCGTCCTCGTGACCCAGGCGATTAAGCCAAGATCCACGGGCTCTGAAACAGTGTAGAGGACTGTTGGCGCGACGCAGCCCACAGCTCAGGACCCAGGGTTCGCCAAGCCTGTACTCAGCAAATTAATGCTGAGCCCCTGAGGGATATTATTGGTGGTTGGTAGATTTAATATGGATGGAAATGTGGATAGAGCCATCAGTGAGGTGTAGGTTAACATCAGGAATGTGGCATGGTGGTTGAAGAAGACCACGTGAAGCAGATGGGGGAGAAGGAATTGAGGTGTTTGAAAGGAGGAGGATGAAGTGTCTTGACCCTGAGTCCACATCATGAAAATATCATCAATAAACCCAAAACAGACCAGTGGTTTGAAGTTTTGGGGTGCTAGGAAGGCTTCCACCAGGTGGCTCATAAACAGGTTGGCAGAGAAGGGTACCATCTGCGTACCCATGGCTGTGCCACGGATTTTATGGTTAACTTTCCCCGCAAAGGAAAAGTAATTGTTTGTTACAAGTGAGTGTTATGAAGAATGTGGTATCGGATTTGAATTCAGAGGGATGTTGGGAGAGGTAGTGTTTGGGACGGGCAAGGTCATAGGCATTTGGGTGGTTCGTGTATAGAGAGGTGGCATCCACTGTGACAAGGAAGGATCCAGGAGGTAAAGGGGTAAGGATGATGGAGAGCCTGTGAAGGAAGTAGTTGGTATCACTGACATGGGAGGATAGTTTTTGGACAATTGGTTCTAAGTGTTGGCCAACAAGGGCTGAAATTCTTTCGGTCTGAGCACAGTAACCAGCCACAAACAGGCATCCAGGATTACTTGGTTTGTGGAATTTTGGGAGCATGTAGAAGATGGGTGTGCAGTGTGCTGTTGGGGTGAGGTCAGAGATGGATTCTCCGTACATAGGGATGGTAAGTTATCTTAGGGTGAGGCCAGGTTGGTTGCATGACCACAGAATGTGTTGAAGAGTCAACTCCCACCTGTGCAGGTACTAAAGCAGACATTGAAATCCAGATTGCTGTGTTCAGCCACATGCTATTTAAGGGCCATCTAAAGGAAACCTTCCTAGCCTCCCCAAATCTATGGCCTGGTTCAGGTTTGTTGTTGATATTTTCATTATTTGGACTAAGGGCTAGGAAACCTTCCTACACAACCTCAAGTATTCCTCCCCCAGAAGTTTCACTTGGACCTTCTAAACCCGGCAAGTGGATATTAACCTCCATCATAATGACGGCTCCACCCACACCTCCGTCCACTTTGAACTTACTGATTGCCAACAGAGCCTGCACTTTGAACACAGCCATTCATTCCACATCAAAGAATCCTTCCCATACAGCCTTGCCATCCGTGGAGAGCAGAAGTGCAGTGATGAGAAATCACTAACCCAATGTGCCGAAGGCCTCACAAAGTCCTTCGCAGACAGACATTAGTCTCCTGAGCTAGTCACATGCCATATTCCCACACACAACCAATCTTCCCACCAACCCCAATAACCAGTCACATATGAGTGTCCTCCTCGTAACCCTCAGACTGGAACGATCAAATTACATCCTTCAACAGGGCTTCGTTATCTGTCATCATGCCCTGAAATTAGAGACATCTTACCCAAACTCCTTACAACCACTCAAAGTGGTGTTCTGTCACTCACCGAACCTTCACATCATCTTAGTTCATCCCCTTGCCACTTCCAATCCCTACCCCCTAACCACAGGGATCATATCACTATGGAAGGCCCTGTCACAGGCTTATCATACTCCATCAGTGGCCAAGACACCTGTGAAAGAAGCCAGGTGATTTACCAACTACGCTGCCATCATTGCACAACATTTTATATTGAGCACAGTCATACCAAGTTGAATGGCCGCCATCAAACTGTGGAGAGAAAAAAAAAACCTCTTTGACTAACCTGTGGCACAGCATGTGGCTAAACACAGCACTCTCTATTTCAATGGCTGCTTTACTACCCAAGAGCCATTTGGATCTTCCCCTCTAGCACCAGCTCTTCTGAACTGTGCAGATGGGAGTTGTTCCTTCAACACATTTTACAGTCATGCAAACATCTGAGCATCAAACCTAAGATAACTTACAATCCCTGCACCCTAAGCCTAACATTATTCCACCCACACACACACCCTCCTTCTTCCCCAATGATTATCCTGTATTCCTCCAATTTATGTCTTCCTTGCAACACTGACACCCCTTACAATGCCCCCTTATTACTTTTTTTATTTTATTATTTAGTAGTATCAGAGGTAATGTCATGTTGCGACACTGTTCACAGAATGACAAATGCATACAATCCTCAGACAAATGGCCTTACAGAATGTTTTAACAAGACGTAATCAGATATGCTGTCGATGTACGTCAATGTTGAGCAGAAGGATTGGGATACAATACTGCCAGTCATGACATTTGCTTATAATACTCCAAGACAAGACACCACAGGCTTCGCGCCGTTTTTCCTGCTCCATGGCTGTGAAGCTGAGATGACAATGGATACGCTGTTCCCATTCCAGCCGGACGACACTCATGATGACTATGTGAAACAAATCATCACCAGGGTTGAAGAAGCAAGACAGCTGATTCGCAAATGGACACTGGACGCCCAAGAGAAGGAGTATCGGCCGTATAACGACAAGCACCGACCTGTTGTGTACAGCCCAGGAGATCTGGATTTTTACCCCTGTATGGAAAGTTGGGCTATCAGCAAAGTTGTTTAAGCGATACTTTTGTATGTACTGTGTCATACGCCACCTGTCAAGACATCACATACGAAGTCGAGGATTATGAGCTGCCATTGAAACAACAAAAACAGAGAGACATTGTTCACATCCTCCGCATGAAGCCTTACTACGATCCTGTAGAGCAGATAGGTGAAAATGGCTTCTTGTTCAAGGACTCCAAGGACGGTAATGATACTCATGAAACCACAACAGGAACATCAGTCATCGGTAATAGTGCAAAAGGGAAGTATTCTCCAGAACTGCCATACTGAGGGCCCATGACAAGATCAAGATCCAAGACATTGCAGCTGGCAACAAAGGGAACCTAACAGGAGAGAGAGCAATGCCTCAAGATCACATGTTATCCAACTGCCGGTATGGCGCAATGGATAGCGTCACCAATTACCGTGCTGAAGGTCACCGGTTCAGGCCTGTCGACTGGCAAAAATTTATTTCTTTGAATTTATCATTTCTGAATGTTCTACATGTTTCTTATGTTCACTTGTAATTTCTACATGTTTCTTATGTTAACTACTCTTCTAATTTCTGGTACATTTTGTCTGTGTATAAATAGCAGAGCACTGACTGAGAGGCAGTCAGTGCTACGTGTATGTTTCAGTTCTCAATGAACCTGCTTTCTGTATAAGTGCTGTGTTCAGTTGACAACCCTGCCTTCGAAGTCAAACCTGATTCCATTTCATCACGACAATATGATACTATTAAGGGTACGGAAACATCTGGTACTTCTAGTGTTAAAGAATTCCGATAATATCACAATGTTCGAACATTTATAGTAGAACCGCAGAGAAAACAATATTTAAAAATCTGGATAATATCACAACTGAATATACATTATATGTCCTGAGAAATTTTTCTAATTGTTACAGAGTATAGTGTTGATTGTATCCTAAGGTAAGAGTTCTGCACTTCTACATTCATAAATCGAGGACTTGAATTAAAAAAGGCTGTATCAAAATCATGTTTCTGAGAAAAAATGGAACTACATGAAGGTAACAATGAGGATAAAGTTTCGGAACACACAAAATCTCATATGTTAACTGCAGTGGTTGTTATACCGCCTACCATCTGTTGAATGCAGTTGCTACTACTTTCGTTGCAGTTGGCGTTATTTATATGTGGCAGTTTGCACTTTTGAAACATAATAGGGCTTGGTATCTAGTTCCCATTTTACCCAAAACATCAATGTTTTTCTTGTCATGGTACATAGAGCATATTTTATTTTAAGTCTTGAATTTATAAACATACTTACTTCATTTGTTACAACAAATTAAAATGAGTGCGGCATAAATGCTAACATTCAGATTTCTTGTAATTATATGTCAGTTAAGCCGTATTGGCAATATGCCAGAATCTTTTTGCAAATTCTAAAGTAAAAAAGATAATAACAATGAAAAAACTGAACTATAGCAGGACACGAACCATTGCCCAAAATGATGGAAGTAAAATGATGGAAGTACATGTCATGACGCGTTAAACTGCATGGCTAAACATGACATATACTATGTGTACCTCTGCTGTTGTAATAGGAGCTTATTATAACTGTTAAGTATTTCAATTCATATATTTCAAATAAATTACTTGTAATAAACATTTTGAAAAATAGCCTATATCTTAATCCAGGTCATAAGCAATCTCTAGATGAAATTTCATCTAAATCGATGCTACAGTTTTAGTGTGATGCAGTAACAAACTTACAAACTTTTGCATTTATAATATGTATAGGATTTGTTTATTTACTATTATTTTTATTGTTTCAAATCCCCACTCCCTCCCCACACATTCCTTCACAACTCTCTTATCCTCTCCCATCCCTTCTGTTCACGGTACTCAATACATTATCTCATGCCTGCCTATCAGAGCCTTTGCAATCCATCATGCAATGCAGAACTTTCCATTCCCACCATTTGCCAGCATCCTTCCACCTGCATTCCACACATCACTCACCGTCAAGATGCTTGTAACGCTGAAGCATCCGGAAATGGTGGTTGTGTGTGTTCAGTTGTCTGAGTGACTGTGTGAATGTATGTGTTTCTTTTTCTGATGAAGGCCAAGGCAGAAAATTTAAGTTGTGTGAATCTGATTGTCTATTTTTCATGCCTGTCAGCAGCTCAGCTCTTTTTGGTGCATAGTTTTCTATCCTCCCATTCATCCTAATGGATAGCTGGTTGGTCATGCCAATATAGAAAGCTGCACAGTGATTGCAGCACAGTTGGTAAATTACATGGCTGCTTTCACAGGTGGCCCGGCCTCTGATAGGGTAGGATAAGCCTGTGACAGGACTGGAATAGGAAGTACTGCGTGGGTGGATTGGACAGGTCTTGCAGTGGGGTCTTCCACAAGGATATTATCCCTGCGGCAGTGAGCTGGGTTTTCAGGGTGGCATAAGGATGAACTAGGGCGATGTGGAGGTTGGGTGGGCGACTGAACACCACTTTAGGAGGGGTGGGAAGGATCTTGGGCAGGATGTGGTGATGGTTGTATGACTGTGTTGTGTGCCTGTGTGATTGCATAAGTATTCTATTTTCTGAAGAAAGCCATGGCCGATAGCTGAAAGTGTTGTAAGTGTGTGTCTTTTGCATGTGGCTGTTGCAGCTCGTCGCCACATCTTTGCAGCGAGTTGTAAACTGTCCTAACTATATTATTAATTCCAACCTGGACTTTCCATTAGTATATTTTGCCTAATTGTCTCCCATCCCATAACCTCGTGATTCTTCCTTTGTTACTGCTTTCTAAAACATCCCTCTATCAATATTTCCTCCTCTCTTGTATTTTCCTTCTTCTCAATCATTTGTAACTATCACATTCCAACTTCCGAGCCAACAATCTCACCGGCTTTCAACAGAGGGCCTTAAACCACGCCAATTGTTGATGCAGCTAACTCCCGTCCCTTCCAGTAATTCTAATACACATTTTCTTACTCTCCCTCTTCTATTTTCACACATTTTTGATCATCTGTATATACATTTTATTTTATATTTTTTTATCACTTTAAATAATTTTTCATTTATTGACAAGCCAACAATTCCGAAACCAGTTTCGTTTGAATGAACGGGCCCGCCCACGGATATGTACATGTAATCATTATCCCCAGTCCCATATATTCTTCTCCTCTGGCACAATAATATAAGAATTACGTACATTTACGTTACTCTGTCTTGAGTTTTCTTATTCTAGAAGCTCCGTTATAGTCGTCGTCCTGCATTTCAGCGTACGAATTTCCGTACTAACACGTTGTTTAACATTTATGTACGCATTTTTGTGGTGGGCTGCTTGGTTATGCGAGAGATCTGTCATTCTAGTGCACGATATTGCGTTCTGGTGCACGATTTTGCAGTTTTTCTGTCGTTTTGCATGCTTGGGCATGAATGTGTGGACTTGTGTGGGCAACTTTCCAAACTTTTGCGTGCCTGGTGTGTATTTTGTGTGTTGAGGAACCTCTTCCCAGGAAATTAGGCTCATCATCATCCACTGTCTCTCCATCATTCATCATTTTCCATTTTTCCTGCACCATCCCTGCCCCCAATGGACCCCTGCTCCATACCATTGGTAACCATGAATTTCTTCCTGACACTGCCACAGTGCCCCATTCTTTGCATGCCTTACTTCGAAAAAACACTGACACCAGCTTGTGAAAAGGCCTTTCAGAGGTTGAAACCCCAACTCACATCTGCTCCTTGTTTGATCACATATCATCTGGGACAGTGCTTGGTGTTGGCTACTGACGCTTCCCAGACAGGATTGGGTGCTGTCCTATCTTACAAATTTGATGATGGCTCTGAGTATCCAATTTCATTTGCTTCCAAGACCCTCACTGCTACTCAGCAATGACACTCCCAAATTGAGGAGGGGGCACTTGCCATTGTCCATGCCGTTCAGAACTTTTGTGTGTTTCTCTTTGGGTCTAAGTTTCACCTCATTACTGACCACAAGCCGTTGGTTGCCTTACTCAATCCTTCAGCTTTGTTGCCTGATAGAGCTGCCCACACGCTTCAGCGCTGGGCACTGTTTCTTTCACGGTATCACTATACAATCCATTTTCGGCCCATCAATCGACAAACACACCAATGCTGACACTCTCTCTCGGCTTCCGATGGGGCCAGACCCCTCCTTCGACAGTAGTGAGTTGCTGTATTACCATTTAGATGTAGAGGCTCAGAGCATTGGGACGGGTGTCCCACTGATGCTATGACTGTCGTTAGGGATCCAGTGCTCCTTCAAAATGGGTGGCCGGAAAAGCCTCCGGGCAAATCTTTGGATCCCTTGCACAATAACTTTGCTCTGCGCTACCGCCTCACTATCTTCCAGGGTGTTTTGGCTACTGAAGGCTCGTCTTCCAGGATCATCATTCCTGCTGCTCTTAGACAGCAAGTCCTTTGGTTGCTTCATCAAGGCCACTGAGGTGCCTCTCACACGAAGAATTCGGCATGTCATCACGTGTTCTGGCCTGGCACTGATAGCGACATTGCTCACATGGTTGCGACATTCCTGTTCTGCACTCAACATCAGGCGGCTCCACACTCAGCTCTCTCAGCATGGCCGCCCTCCCAGTCTCTCTCAGAGTGCATTCATGTCAATGTTGTGGGCCCCTTTTTCTCTTCATACTGGCTGATTGTTGTTGATGCCTTCTCAAAATTTCCTTACGTAGCTCATTGTGCTTCCATAACCTTGGCGGTCACTATTCAGGCTCTGTCCCATGTATCTGCTATTGAATCGTGTGACAACGGCCCTCAGTTTGCCTCCCAATCCTTTCGGGACTTCTGTGCTCGGCAAGGCATTTGCCATATTCGAGCTCCTCCCTTTCATCCTCAATACAACTGTGAGGGAGAGAGGATGGTTTGCACATTCAAGTTCAAATGAGGAAACATGTTGAAGGTTCATCCACTATAGAGGCCTTGACACATTTTTTGAGTTCCTATCGCTTCACTCCCATTGGGGATAAGAGCCCCGCGGAACAGTTACATGGGCGACAAACTCGCGCCCTCCATCTTCTCCTGTTCCTTCTCGGTATGACCCAGGCGCAAGATCTGGGTCAGAGGGTTTGGGCGCCGCCCTAAATTGGTTCCCACTGTGGTGCACAGTTTGCAAGGTCAGCACCTTTGTCAGGTTCAGACCTGCGATGGTGTGCCAATGCACCACCATGATTGCGTCCACGGGTGGTGACTGGAACACCTGGTCGACCTTGCCGGATCTACGAGTCACAGCCTCTTCCTGACCCTGGTGGTACGCCTGTTGCAGAGAGGCTACTGCCTCCTCCTTGTGCATTACTTCCTCCTGTGGTCACCTCTGCAACTCCTCCAATGTGGCTCCTGCAACTCCAGGTGCCAAAGGAAACACATCCTTGGGTCTGTGCACCAGACTGAACACCTCCGTGCATTGAGCCTATTGTACCCTTGTCCTCAGACGATGCAACATCCGTCAGGGATGTTCTGGAGGATAATGACCACCACCATTCGCTCTAACCAGTTGTTGCTAAAGGTCATCAGTGCCCTAAGTCTCACCATTTCCGACCAAATCACAATGTTCCAGCACAGAACCACCTCCAGGATGGAACGTGAGGTGAACTGCCAGATGCGAAGATGTCGCCTGTGCCACTTCCTTCAGTCATTGGATGTACATTCAAATGCCCCAAGCCTTGTCACTTTGTTCCATCCTCATCCGTACCGGCCAGAAATCTCTCTTCCCCCAGTGTAGACTGTCCTGTGTCTTCCTCCATGGAAGGCTTGGAGATCGACGAGTAAGGTACCTCGTGAGGGGCGGAGCATCTACTTCCTAAAGTGGGAGTGATGTTACGAAGCACGTTCGACTAAGATGTGGACTATTTCAAATCCCACGAAAAGTACTCAAGATGTCCACCAGAGGTCTTGTTCATTGTTCAACTAAGCTGCCGCCACGACACCTAGTGCAGAGCTGAGGCAGAGGCAGCCGCATTGGAGTCCAGGCTCAGACTTGACAATATGAGCCTCGTATGTTGAAGTGTGCATTACAGCAATGACCAATATTTTGGCAGTGCTGTGTTAATTACGTTTTTATGACCATAAATGTTCCTTGCTGTTATTTTTTCTATGTCTGTTAATTGTGTCCTGTATTGTGTGTGAATGTTGTGGATAGGAAAAAATATATAACAAGTCAGAATTTATCCTGGATATTTATTTTTGCTACGCTAGTTTTCAACACAAATAAATACCTTTGAAGTAAAGAATATATCACATATGTCCGTTAGATTTTATGGTTAAAACACGGTGAAAGTATTTAGTACGCCCACTGACTCCAAGGTATTAAAAAATGTGTATGCATGAACTGAGTTTGCAGGAGTGATGAAATGCCTACCTGACGGAAGGTGGCCCATTTTCATGACAAAAACTCCTAAGTGACACTTTCATAATGTGAAACACACAGAGAGCAATAATTTAGAAAAACACATTTGAAAATATACACTCTAAATTAATACACATATATAAAAATGGAACTTGGGATGTATGTCCATATATATCACTTGGTAGCCCAAATTATTCACTGCAGAACAACGACGGTTATGCATGAGAGTAGCCTTTAGGTTCACAGTGTGCACTGTGGTGTTTTGGTCGCGGTGTGTGGCGGTGGGTGAGTGTGGCGAACAAAAATCCGTAAAATGTGGAGAAATACGACGATCAACAGATGCTCAAAGATAAAATGACTCAAAGATAAAACACTGGGAAAAACAGACATACATTAACTGAGCGTTAACTACACTGGCAATACACCTATGATCTCAATTAGGGATTGGTCGAATCCCAATTTTACCGAATCGAATCCGAATACCGAATCTTAGATATAACATGAGCCGAATCCTGAACCCGAATCGAATCCCGAACCCAAATAATCTGTCAACTCAAGTGTATGTATTTAAAAAGAATTACTACCCATCGCAGCCAGTGATGAAGATGAAGCCTTCTGTGATGGATCTCAAATGACAATATCACAGTAAAATTTAAGAAATAAAAATTTCATTTAGGTTTTTATTTTAAATTTTAAGAATTTTTTAATACCCCCTTATCCTCTTAAAAGAAATTTTTATGAAACATTTTGAGATATATGTTGTTTAGATGCTCTAAAAGATAATAAGAAACTTTCTTCACTCTATTACCAACTATTTCATTTTGATGAAATAAAAAATAATTGCATAATGAAGTCTTACAAAGGAAAGAATTACTTTCTTTTCCTTTTTCAAAGGTGAAGAATCAAAAATAAAACCTGAAAATGTGAGTAGATATTTTGGAAGCTTGAAAAATAGGTTCTTAAAAAATAGGATGTGTAAATGTTTAATGATTTTATAGTCACTTATATAAGCCATTATAAAATTTATTATACATCCACAGCTAATTTATTTTGTTGGTTAAATTGTATGACGCTTCTCGCCGGGCTGCAGTGGTTATGTTGGCACCAGTGGTAATGACGGCAACTCGGATGACCAATAAATGTTTTTTCGTGGCAACTTCAATTAAAACAAAAATTATTTTTTTCTGAACAGGCAAGGGTACATACAAGAACCTGTCAACCATAGAGCAGGTACAGTATTAATTTAGCTGCAAGTGAAACGAGCAGCAATAACACTTATTCTGTACCTCATGAAAAATATTAACGCAATTCTACACTTCATTGTTCATCTGTTACCAACATAAGAACTGGAGCCCGGCGAGAAGCGTCTTAAAATTTTACCTAATGAAGTGTAGAATTGCGTTAATATTTTTCACGAGGTACAGAGTGTTATTGCTGCTCGTTTCACTCGCAGTTAAATTAATACTGTACGTCCTCTAAGGTTGACATGTTCTTGTATGCACCCTTGTCCATTCAGAAAAAAAAAAAAAAAATTGTTTTAATTGAAGTTGTCACGAAAAAGCATTTATTGGTCATCCGAGTTGCCATCATTACCACTGGTGCCAACATAACCACTGCACCCCGGCAAGAAGCGTCATACAATTTAACCGGATTTATTGAAACAGACGTCAGGTGTTTGTTGAATTGACGTTATCTCACCTGAATGGCGCACGATTAGAACTTTTTTTCCACATACGGTAGTAAATAACTTTCTTCCTGAAATCCTAGTGTTTCTCTAAGGTTCACATACCCCAGCACTTCACAAAATTCGACGAAAGAATACGCGAAATTAGAATGAGACAACTTATGCAAGAATCGTAGGTGATGTCCTAGAAGCCGTGTACACCGAATGAAGCGGCAGTACGAGTGATATATATTGGATAGTGTTTCATATAGAAACGATAGGTCTGTGCGATAGGTATCGAAAAAGCTAATGTTATGATTTTTATGAGTATGTCATGATTTTAAAGGATGTGTTTAGTCAGGAACCTAAGAGTACAACGTAATTTGAGAGTGAACAAGTTGTACTCTTAGGATCCTGCCAAGCCACATCCTTTAAAATCAAGACATATTCGTAAAAATCATAACATTCGATTGTTCGAATACTGGTACCTATAGTCTAACGACCATAGCTTTGACTGAAAAGTCCATTGACAACAAATTAAGGCCGATTCACACTGTCCGTCACGTCAATTTGCTTTTTCTAGTACTCCATGTTGAAAGTGAGGTTATGAGTGGCGACGTGTTATGTAGAAAGTCATTTTATAATACTTTAATTGAAGAAACAACAACACTAAACGTTATTGGTTGCCAAAATCAACTTTACAATGTATGTTTTGGGCTAACTTAATGTGGTAAAATGGTGGGAACTGAAACATGTCAAAACATGAACAACTATTTTAACAATGTTAACAATGAGAGGTCAAAATTAATGACAATTAAGAGAGGAATCCCACAAGGGTCTGTCCTTGGACCATTCCTTTTTATGGTCAATATTAATGATTTTCCAAATTATATATCCTGTAAAAATGTGCTGTATGCAGATGATATGACAATGATTATATCTGGTGAAAATAAACAGGTAGTGAAAGACAAAAATAAGCAACTATATGAAAAAAGTAATCAGTGGTGTAAAGCCAATCAGTTATGTATAAATACTACAAAAACTGGGGAAATATATTTTAACTTAAAGGTACGAAAAGAAGACAATGTGTTAAACTGCTGGGCCTTAAAATAGATCAATGACTTTCTTGGGATGATCAAATAAAAAATGCATCTAGCAAACTCGCACGTGTGATTTTTCTATTGTATAAATTAAGGCAGTGTGTAAACAAAAAATTACTGATTCTCTGTTACTACGCATTCTTTCAGTCACAGTTGCAGTATGGAGTATTGCTATGGGGAAATGCACCAGACACATCCCTTATTTTCAAATTGCAGAAAAAAGCAATTAGATGTATACAAGGGCTGGGACCTAGAGAATCCTGTAGGAAACACTTCAGAGAGCTCAGTATAATGACACTCCCAAGTCTCTACATGTACTACTGTCTACTTTATATAAAAGAAAATATACTTAAATTTACTGTCAGAGTGAATCTACATACAAATAATACTAGAAACAGTACTATGTTAGATATTCCATATTCAAGACTGTCCCTGATACACAATAGCCACAAACAACTAGGTCTTAAATTATATAATAAGCTACCACAGTCTGTAAAAATCCTTACATTAAGTAATTTTAAAACAGTGTTAGAGGTATGGTTCAAAAACACGCCATATTACTCAGTTGAAGAATACCTCCAAAGTAACTTAGAGAATATGCACAATTAAATTAAATTCATAGATTGATAGTAATTAAGATGTATAATGACAGATAATTATTTATGTAAAAGAAAAACTGTAATAATGTGTATATGCTGTAAATTATGTGATCAATTTGTAATCTAAAAAGATAAAATGTATATGTAAAACCCCATATGACGAAGCCAATTACTTGGTGAACATGCTGAAAGGCTAATAAATAAACAAATAAAGCGAAAAAAATAAAGTTCCTTGCTACTGCTAGCGGAGCGAGAGTTGAATGTCTGATATATATCGATTGTATTGCCATTTCATTCGATGTATACGGTTCCTGTTACCAACGTGATCTGCTACATTTGAAGTGGAGCAATACTAAAGTTCTATTTCCTTAGTTCACGGGATGGTGCAGAAGGCAGCCCTCGCGATGTGAACCCCACAGTGGTGAACGGGGTCCAGCAAGCGCAATGCCAAGGGGGTTGCCGAGCCATAGGCAAGGCATCCAAAATCCAGACGTGACTGCACCAGAGCTTGGTATATCTGCAACAGTGTGGGCGATCAGCACCCCAGGTCGTACGGCCCAGATGGCGGAGAACATTCAGATGGCACCAGTAATTCTGTTTCAGCTGACGAATGTGGGAGAGCCACATCAGCCGAGAGTCAAAGATGAGCCATAAAAACCTGTGAGTATCAACGATCTCTAATAGGTGGTTGTTGAGATAAAGTTTGCACTGTGAATGAACCGTCTGACGCCGACAGAAGTGCATAACACGGGTCTTCGCAGGAGAGAACTGGAAGCCATGGGCTACAGCCCAGGACTGCATCTTCCGAATGGCTCCCTGTAACCTACATTCAGCAACTTGGGTGCTGGAAGAGCTAAAAGAGATACAGAAGTCATCAGCATAGAGAGAGAGAGAGGGATATACTGACAACCCAACTGCTGTCGGTAAGCTGATAATGGCCACTAAAAATAAGGGGACACTGAAAACAGAGCCCTGAGGAAACCCATTTTCCTGCACATGACGGGTGCTACGAGAAGCACCAACATGGACAAGAAATGTACGGACAGCTAGAAAGTTATGGATAAAAATAGGGAGCAGGCCTCGAAGACCTCATTCATGTAATGTCTGAAGGATGTGATGTCTCTATGTTGTATTGTATGCCTTTCTCAAATCAAAAAACACCGCAGCAAGATGTTGACGTTGAGCAAAGGCTGTAAGAATACAGGACTCCAAGTAAACGAGGTTCTCTGTAGTGGAGCTGCCTTGATGGAAACTGCCCTGACATGGAGCCAGCAGGCCTCTAGGCTCTTCATACTCAGCACAGCCGCCAGCTCACCATTCATTCCAGCAGTTTGCAAAGAACGTTGCTGAGGCTGATGGGTCGGTAGCTATCCAAATCGCGTGGGTTTTTGCCTGGCTTAAGCACTGGTACAATGACACTTTCTCGCCACTGCAACAGTAAGACACCATTGTTCCAGATGCGATTGAACATGGGTGTTTTATGTAGATGGCACTGACAGTTGTTTCAGAATCTGGTTATGAATGCGATCTGGCCCAGGGCTGGTGTCGGGACTGTGTGCGAGGGCACCAAGGAATTCCCATTCATTCCAGTAATATCCCCGACAGCCTCGTAAGGCAGGACATCGCGTCGGGGGAAACCAGGTTTCCTGCAGGGCAATGCACAGTGCAGGTGAAGTGCTGAGAAGCTGTCTTAACTCAGCTAATCGTGGGAAAAACCTACCGCAATCCACTGGAAAATTTGGTTATTGCCGATTGGATAGGCAATGATTGAAAGGATAAGGAAGATTACTCCACAGGTTCACTTACCTGCTGCTGTCAATTGGGTACCTACCAGATCCAGGACCATTGGTTCTGGAGAGTCCAGGAGAGCGAGATCCTTGGGGGATGCGAGGATCTCTAAATCGTCGTCAGAACCAAAAGATGTGGAAAGGCGTGGCTTTAGAGCCACAGAAGATTCCTTTTCCTTTGTTTTTTTTTTTTTTTTTTTTTTTTTTTTTTTTTTTTTTTTTTTTTTCCTCTTGCTGTCCTTTCGGTTTTAAGGACTGAGAGGGCTTCTCAGAGATGGTGATAGGGCCTGACAGATTGCGGAACCCTTTGACCAGGGGTGTGCGAGCCCGACAGCCGGTGGCTAGGACCCTCAGTGGTACTCTGAGATGCCTCGGAAGGGAGCGTCCGAGGGACCCCTTCCGAGCGAGAGGAGCCGGAGGAAGGTGTTCCTTCTCCGGCTGAGTAAGGGGGTCGTTGACCCTGATGGTGTGGGGGGGGATGTGCTCACCCAGGACGTGTATTGGGGGGAGCACATGGTGGAGAGCCCCCAACCATCGGGGGGCTGGTTGAGTTTTACGGCCCTGAGGGCCCACAGAAGATGTCACAGACATGGGGACCGCCGTCACCGAAGGAAAACGTGATGACGTGACAGTCGCAAACGATGTCTTTAATGCCACAGGGTGCAGTCGCTCAAATTTCTTTTTGTCCTCATTATATGACAATTTGTCCATGGTCTTGTGCTCTATAATTTTCCTTTCTTTATGGAACATCGTGCAGTTTGGCAAGCAAGGGGGTGGTGCTGTCCACAGTTCAAGCAAATAGGAGGAGGAGCACAAGAAGGGTCTGAATGGGATGGATGCCTGCATTCTCTACAGGTGGAGCTGGAGTTGCACCAGGAGGACATGTGCCCAAATTTCCAGCATTTAAAGCACCGCATCGGAGGAGGAACATAAGGTTTTATGTCACACCAGTATATCATAACCTTGACCTTTTCGGGAAAGGAATCGCCCTCAAAGGCCAGGATGAAGGCACCGGTGGCTACCTTGTTGTCCTTAGGCCCCCCTATATACGTGCCTGATGAAGTGGACACCCCATCATTTCTGTGAAGGTCACAGAAATGTCTCCCAGCTTTTCACGGGCCAGTAGTGCCCATGACTGTGCTGGGGATGCTGTTTCGATGAGGACTACAACGCTTCTCATCTTCGACATTCCTAAAACTTTCCCATACTTATCTTCTAAGTTTTCTACGAAGAAGATTGGCCTAGTGTTACTAAATGTTTCCCCATCAGTTCTAGCACAGACAAGAAATTTAGAGGAGTATAGCACAACCCTGTCTTTTGCCCGTCGTTCCTCCCATGGGGTAGCTTGGGAAGGGAATGACTGGGGGTCATATTGTGCTGCATTAAAGCCACCTCTACCACGCTTAGAGACACTGGTTGTACATACGGTAACGTTCATAAGAATTTTCATGGTGGTCCCACGAGTAGCTATGGATCTAAAGGTCCACCGAGGCAGAGCCCCACTTGCCTGGGTAAGCCTTACACAAGTGAGGTGCGGCAGGTTCCTCAGAGATTGCTCGCTAGCAACTGTTCAACCTCAACAGCCATGCATCTCCTCGGCACGTAGCACACCTAGAGATTGAGGTTTATATAATATTATAGAAGGAGACCTTCTAGGTGGGAAAATGGTATAAAATAAAGATTTTTGACTTACCTAAAGTACAGGCTCGTCGATAGAAACACGAACCACACACAAAAACACAACCATTCGAGCTTTCGCCACCAGTGGTGGCTTCTTCGGGAAAAAGAGGGAGGAAGGAGAGGAGAAAGGGAAGGATACGGGTTTTAAGGAAGTGGAAAAGGAGCCATTCCAATCCCAGGAGTGGAAGGACTTACCTTAGGGGACAAAAAGGAAGGTAAACAAATACACACACACACATATCCACATCCAAACACACCTAGGCAGACATTTGTAGAAACCAAAGAAGTTGGACAGAGATGCCACTTCAGGCAGAGGCTCTGTCCACAGAACCGAGGCAAAGATGTTAAAGATGGCGGGCGGGAATTAGAATTTAGCGGAGGTTGAGACCAGGTGGGCAACGGGAAGAGAGAATGTGTTGAAGGGCAAGTTCCCATCTCCGGAGTTCTGAAAGATTGGTGTTGGTGGGAAGTATCCAGATAACCCGGACGGTGTAACACTGCCAAGATGTGCTGGCCGTGCACCAAGGCATGTTTAGCCACAGGGTGATCCTCATTATCAACAATCACTGTCTTCCTGTGACCGTTCATGCGAATGGACAGTTTGTTGCTGGTCATTCCCACATAGAACGCTTCACAGTGCAGGCATGTCAGTTGGTAAATCACGTGGGTGCTATCGCAAGTGGCTCTGCCCTTGATCGTGTACACCTTCCGGGTTACGGGACTGGAGTAAGTGGTGGTGGAAGGGTGCATAGGGCAGGTTTTACAACGGGGGGTGGTTACAAGGGTAGGAGCCAGAGGGTAGGGAAGGTGGTTTGGGGATTTCATATGGATGGACTAGGAGGTTACGGAGGTTAGGTGGGCGGTGGAAAGACACTCTTGGTGGAGTGGGAAGGATGTCATGAAGGATGGATCTCATTTCGGGGCAGGATTTAAGTAAGTCGTATCCTTGCTGGAGAGCCACATTCAGAGTCCGCTCCAGTCCCGGAAAGTATCCGGTGACAAGAGGGGCACTTCTGGGGTTCTTCTGTGGAAGGTTCTGAATTTGGGGGGTGAGGAAGTGGCTCTGGAAATTTGTTTCTGTACCAGATCAGGAGGATAGCTGCGGGATGTGAAAGCTGATATTAGGTTATTGGTGTACTGGTTCAGGGATTCGGGACTGGAGCAGACTCGTTTGCCACGAAGACCTAAGCTGTAGGGAAGGGAACGTTTGATGTGGAATGGATGGCAGCTGTCATAGTGTAGGTACTGTTGTTTGTTGGTTGGTTTGATGTGGACGGATGTGTGAAGTTGGCCGTTGGACAGATGGAGGTCGACATCAAGGAAAGTGGCATGGGATTTGGAATAGGACCAGGTGAATTTGATGGGACCAAAGGAGTTGAGGTTGAAGAGGAAATTCTGGAGTTCTTCTTCACTGTGAGTCCAAATCATAAAGATGTCGTCAATGAATCTGTACCAAACTTTGGGTTGACAGGCTTTGGTATCCAGGAAGGTTTCCTCTAAGCGTCCCATAAATAAGTTTGCGTACAAGGGGGCCATCCTGGTTCCCATGGCTGTTCCCTTTAGTTGTTGGTATGTTTGGCCCTCAAAAGTGAAGAAGTTGTGGGTTAGGATGAAGCTGGCTAGGGTATTAAGGAAAGAGGTTTTAGGTAGGGAATTGGGTGGTCGGCGTGAAAGGAAATACTCCATCGCAGCAAGGCCCTGGGCATGTGGGATGTTTGTGTACAAGGAAGTGGCATCAATGGTTACAAGGATGGTATCTGGAGGTAACTGGCTAGGCAAGGATTTCAGGCGATCGAGGAAGTGGTTGGTATCTTTGATAAAGGATGGGAGACTGCACATGATGGGTTGAAGGTGTTGGTCTATGTAGGCAGAGATTCGTTCAGTAGGGGCTTGGTAACCAGCCACAATGGGGCGGCCGGGATGATTGGGTTTGTGGATCTTGGGGAGTAGGTAGAAGGTGGGGGTGCGGGGTGTCGGTGTGGTCATGAGGTTGATGGAGTTAGGTGAAAGGTTGTAGGGGGCCTAAGGTTTTGAGGATTCCTTGAAGCTCTGCCTGGACATCAGGGATAGGATTGTGTTGACAAACTTTGTAGGTAGTATTGTCTGAAAGCTGACGCAGTCCCTCAGCCACATACTCCCGCCGATCAAGTACCACGGTTGTGGATCCCTTGTTGGCTGGGAGAATGACGATGGAACAGTCAGCTTTCAGATCACAGATGGCTCGGGATTCAGCTGTAGTAATGTTGGGAGTAGGATTAAGGTTTTTTAGGAAAGACTGAGAGGCAAGGTTGGAAGTAAGGAATTCCTGGAAGGTTTGAAGAGGGTGATTTTGAGGAAGAGCGGGTGGGTCTAGCTGTGATGGAGGATGGAACTGTTCCAGGCAAGGTTCTATTTGAGTCATGTCTTGTGGAGTTGGATCATTAGGAGTAGGGTTAGTTTTCTTCATGGCAAAGTGATATCTCCAGCAGAGGCTACGAGTATAGGATAGTAAATCTTTGACAAGGGCTGTTTGGTTGAATTTGGGAGTAGGGCTAAAGGTGAGGCCTTTGGATAGGACAGAGGTTTCAGTTTGGGAGAGCGGTTTAGAGGAGAGGTTAACTACTGAATTGGGATGTCGTGGTTCCGGATTGTGTGCAGTAGGATTTAAAGGTTTGGGGGGGAGTGGAGCTGGAAGTGGGAGATTGAGTAGATGGGAGAGACTGGGTTTCTGTGCAATAAGAGGAGCTTGAGGTTTACTGGAGTGGTTGTCGAGGGAGAGTGTATTGCCTTTCCGGAGGTGGGTGACAAGGAGTTGGGATAGTTTTTTGAGGTGGAGGGTGGCATGTTGTTCTAATTTCCGGTTGGCCTGTAGGAGGATGTTCTGAACTGTGGGTGTGGATGCGGAAGTGGAAAGGTTGAGGATTTTGATTAGGGATAGGAGTTGACAGGTGTGTTCATTGGCGGAGTTGATGTATAGGTTAAGGATTAGGCGGGTGAGGGCTGTGGATTGTTCTGTTTGGAATTGGTGTAGGGCTTGATGAAAGGATGGATTACAGCCGGAGATGGGAACTTTTATTGTGAGGCCCTTGGGGGTTATGCCAAATGTTAGACATGCCTGAATAAACAAAATGTGGGACCGTAATCTGGCGAGGATGAAAGCATGCTTGCGGAGGGAATGTAGGTAAAACTTGATGGGGTCAAGGTAGGGTAACATAATGTATGGAATGGAAAAGTGAGAACTATGCGTTGAATAAATGACTACAAAGTATTTAGAAAGGAAAGAAAAATAAAATTATATATATATATATATATATATATATATATAGAGAGAGAGAGAGAGAGAGAGAGAGAGAGAGAGAGAGAGAGGTTTGTACCGTCCTCGTGACCCAGGCGATTAAGCCAAGATCCACGGGCTCTGAAACAGTGTAGAGGACTGTTGGCGCGACGCAGCCCACAGCTCAGGACCCAGGGTTCGCCAAGCCTGTACTCAGCAAATTAATGCTGAGCCCCTGAGGGATATTATTGGTGGTTGGTAGATTTAATATGGATGGAAATGTGGATAGAGCCATCAGTGAGGTGTAGGTTAACATCAGGAATGTGGCATGGTGGTTGAAGAAGACCACGTGAAGCAGATGGGGGAGAAGGAATTGAGGTGTTTGAAAGGAGGAGGATGAAGTGTCTTGACCCTGAGTCCACATCATGAAAATATCATCAATAAACCCAAAACAGACCAGTGGTTTGAAGTTTTGGGGTGCTAGGAAGGCTTCCACCAGGTGGCTCATAAACAGGTTGGCAGAGAAGGGTACCATCTGCGTACCCATGGCTGTGCCACGGATTTTATGGTTAACTTTCCCCGCAAAGGAAAAGTAATTGTTTGTTACAAGTGAGTGTTATGAAGAATGTGGTATCGGATTTGAATTCAGAGGGATGTTGGGAGAGGTAGTGTTTGGGACGGGCAAGGTCATAGGCATTTGGGTGGTTCGTGTATAGAGAGGTGGCATCCACTGTGACAAGGAAGGATCCAGGAGGTAAAGGGGTAAGGATGATGGAGAGCCTGTGAAGGAAGTAGTTGGTATCACTGACATGGGAGGATAGTTTTTGGACAATTGGTTCTAAGTGTTGGCCAACAAGGGCTGAAATTCTTTCGGTCTGAGCACAGTAACCAGCCACAAACAGGCATCCAGGATTACTTGGTTTGTGGAATTTTGGGAGCATGTAGAAGATGGGTGTGCAGTGTGCTGTTGGGGTGAGGTCAGAGATGGATTCTCCGTACATAGGGATGGTAAGTTATCTTAGGGTGAGGCCAGGTTGGTTGCATGACCACAGAATGTGTTGAAGAGTCAACTCCCACCTGTGCAGGTACTAAAGCAGACATTGAAATCCAGATTGCTGTGTTCAGCCACATGCTATTTAAGGGCCATCTAAAGGAAACCTTCCTAGCCTCCCCAAATCTATGGCCTGGTTCAGGTTTGTTGTTGATATTTTCATTATTTGGACTAAGGGCTAGGAAACCTTCCTACACAACCTCAAGTATTCCTCCCCCAGAAGTTTCACTTGGACCTTCTAAACCCGGCAAGTGGATATTAACCTCCATCATAATGACGGCTCCACCCACACCTCCGTCCACTTTGAACTTACTGATTGCCAACAGAGCCTGCACTTTGAACACAGCCATTCATTCCACATCAAAGAATCCTTCCCATACAGCCTTGCCATCCGTGGAGAGCAGAAGTGCAGTGATGAGAAATCACTAACCCAATGTGCCGAAGGCCTCACAAAGTCCTTCGCAGACAGACATTAGTCTCCTGAGCTAGTCACATGCCATATTCCCACACACAACCAATCTTCCCACCAACCCCAATAACCAGTCACATATGAGTGTCCTCCTCGTAACCCTCAGACTGGAACGATCAAATTACATCCTTCAACAGGGCTTCGTTATCTGTCATCATGCCCTGAAATTAGAGACATCTTACCCAAACTCCTTACAACCACTCAAAGTGGTGTTCTGTCACTCACCGAACCTTCACATCATCTTAGTTCATCCCCTTGCCACTTCCAATCCCTACCCCCTAACCACAGGGATCATATCACTATGGAAGGCCCTGTCACAGGCTTATCATACTCCATCAGTGGCCAAGACACCTGTGAAAGAAGCCAGGTGATTTACCAACTACGCTGCCATCATTGCACAACATTTTATATTGAGCACAGTCATACCAAGTTGAATGGCCGCCATCAAACTGTGGAGAGAAAAAAAAAACCTCTTTGACTAACCTGTGGCACAGCATGTGGCTAAACACAGCACTCTCTATTTCAATGGCTGCTTTACTACCCAAGAGCCATTTGGATCTTCCCCTCTAGCACCAGCTCTTCTGAACTGTGCAGATGGGAGTTGTTCCTTCAACACATTTTACAGTCATGCAAACATCTGAGCATCAAACCTAAGATAACTTACAATCCCTGCACCCTAAGCCTAACATTATTCCACCCACACACACACCCTCCTTCTTCCCCAATGATTATCCTGTATTCCTCCAATTTATGTCTTCCTTGCAACACTGACACCCCTTACAATGCCCCCTTATTACTTTTTTTATTTTATTATTTAGTAGTATCAGAGGTAATGTCATGTTGCGACACTGTTCACAGAATGACAAATGCATACAATCCTCAGACAAATGGCCTTACAGAATGTTTTAACAAGACGTAATCAGATATGCTGTCGATGTACGTCAATGTTGAGCAGAAGGATTGGGATACAATACTGCCAGTCATGACATTTGCTTATAATACTCCAAGACAAGACACCACAGGCTTCGCGCCGTTTTTCCTGCTCCATGGCTGTGAAGCTGAGATGACAATGGATACGCTGTTCCCATTCCAGCCGGACGACACTCATGATGACTATGTGAAACAAATCATCACCAGGGTTGAAGAAGCAAGACAGCTGATTCGCAAATGGACACTGGACGCCCAAGAGAAGGAGTATCGGCCGTATAACGACAAGCACCGACCTGTTGTGTACAGCCCAGGAGATCTGGATTTTTACCCCTGTATGGAAAGTTGGGCTATCAGCAAAGTTGTTTAAGCGATACTTTTGTATGTACTGTGTCATACGCCACCTGTCAAGACATCACATACGAAGTCGAGGATTATGAGCTGCCATTGAAACAACAAAAACAGAGAGACATTGTTCACATCCTCCGCATGAAGCCTTACTACGATCCTGTAGAGCAGATAGGTGAAAATGGCTTCTTGTTCAAGGACTCCAAGGACGGTAATGATACTCATGAAACCACAACAGGAACATCAGTCATCGGTAATAGTGCAAAAGGGAAGTATTCTCCAGAACTGCCATACTGAGGGCCCATGACAAGATCAAGATCCAAGACATTGCAGCTGGCAACAAAGGGAACCTAACAGGAGAGAGAGCAATGCCTCAAGATCACATGTTATCCAACTGCCGGTATGGCGCAATGGATAGCGTCACCAATTACCGTGCTGAAGGTCACCGGTTCAGGCCTGTCGACTGGCAAAAATTTATTTCTTTGAATTTATCATTTCTGAATGTTCTACATGTTTCTTATGTTCACTTGTAATTTCTACATGTTTCTTATGTTAACTACTCTTCTAATTTCTGGTACATTTTGTCTGTGTATAAATAGCAGAGCACTGACTGAGAGGCAGTCAGTGCTACGTGTATGTTTCAGTTCTCAATGAACCTGCTTTCTGTATAAGTGCTGTGTTCAGTTGACAACCCTGCCTTCGAAGTCAAACCTGATTCCATTTCATCACGACAATATGATACTATTAAGGGTACGGAAACATCTGGTACTTCTAGTGTTAAAGAATTCCGATAATATCACAATGTTCGAACATTTATAGTAGAACCGCAGAGAAAACAATATTTAAAAATCTGGATAATATCACAACTGAATATACATTATATGTCCTGAGAAATTTTTCTAATTGTTACAGAGTATAGTGTTGATTGTATCCTAAGGTAAGAGTTCTGCACTTCTACATTCATAAATCGAGGACTTGAATTAAAAAAGGCTGTATCAAAATCATGTTTCTGAGAAAAAATGGAACTACATGAAGGTAACAATGAGGATAAAGTTTCGGAACACACAAAATCTCATATGTTAACTGCAGTGGTTGTTATACCGCCTACCATCTGTTGAATGCAGTTGCTACTACTTTCGTTGCAGTTGGCGTTATTTATATGTGGCAGTTTGCACTTTTGAAACATAATAGGGCTTGGTATCTAGTTCCCATTTTACCCAAAACATCAATGTTTTTCTTGTCATGGTACATAGAGCATATTTTATTTTAAGTCTTGAATTTATAAACATACTTACTTCATTTGTTACAACAAATTAAAATGAGTGCGGCATAAATGCTAACATTCAGATTTCTTGTAATTATATGTCAGTTAAGCCGTATTGGCAATATGCCAGAATCTTTTTGCAAATTCTAAAGTAAAAAAGATAATAACAATGAAAAAACTGAACTATAGCAGGACACGAACCATTGCCCAAAATGATGGAAGTAAAATGATGGAAGTACATGTCATGACGCGTTAAACTGCATGGCTAAACATGACATATACTATGTGTACCTCTGCTGTTGTAATAGGAGCTTATTATAACTGTTAAGTATTTCAATTCATATATTTCAAATAAATTACTTGTAATAAACATTTTGAAAAATAGCCTATATCTTAATCCAGGTCATAAGCAATCTCTAGATGAAATTTCATCTAAATCGATGCTACAGTTTTAGTGTGATGCAGTAACAAACTTACAAACTTTTGCATTTATAATATGTATAGGATTTGTTTATTTACTATTATTTTTATTGTTTCAAATCCCCACTCCCTCCCCACACATTCCTTCACAACTCTCTTATCCTCTCCCATCCCTTCTGTTCACGGTACTCAATACATTATCTCATGCCTGCCTATCAGAGCCTTTGCAATCCATCATGCAATGCAGAACTTTCCATTCCCACCATTTGCCAGCATCCTTCCACCTGCATTCCACACATCACTCACCGTCAAGATGCTTGTAACGCTGAAGCATCCGGAAATGGTGGTTGTGTGTGTTCAGTTGTCTGAGTGACTGTGTGAATGTATGTGTTTCTTTTTCTGATGAAGGCCAAGGCAGAAAATTTAAGTTGTGTGAATCTGATTGTCTATTTTTCATGCCTGTCAGCAGCTCAGCTCTTTTTGGTGCATAGTTTTCTATCCTCCCATTCATCCTAATGGATAGCTGGTTGGTCATGCCAATATAGAAAGCTGCACAGTGATTGCAGCACAGTTGGTAAATTACATGGCTGCTTTCACAGGTGGCCCGGCCTCTGATAGGGTAGGATAAGCCTGTGACAGGACTGGAATAGGAAGTACTGCGTGGGTGGATTGGACAGGTCTTGCAGTGGGGTCTTCCACAAGGATATTATCCCTGCGGCAGTGAGCTGGGTTTTCAGGGTGGCATAAGGATGAACTAGGGCGATGTGGAGGTTGGGTGGGCGACTGAACACCACTTTAGGAGGGGTGGGAAGGATCTTGGGCAGGATGTGGTGATGGTTGTATGACTGTGTTGTGTGCCTGTGTGATTGCATAAGTATTCTATTTTCTGAAGAAAGCCATGGCCGATAGCTGAAAGTGTTGTAAGTGTGTGTCTTTTGCATGTGGCTGTTGCAGCTCGTCGCCACATCTTTGCAGCGAGTTGTAAACTGTCCTAACTATATTATTAATTCCAACCTGGACTTTCCATTAGTATATTTTGCCTAATTGTCTCCCATCCCATAACCTCGTGATTCTTCCTTTGTTACTGCTTTCTAAAACATCCCTCTATCAATATTTCCTCCTCTCTTGTATTTTCCTTCTTCTCAATCATTTGTAACTATCACATTCCAACTTCCGAGCCAACAATCTCACCGGCTTTCAACAGAGGGCCTTAAACCACGCCAATTGTTGATGCAGCTAACTCCCGTCCCTTCCAGTAATTCTAATACACATTTTCTTACTCTCCCTCTTCTATTTTCACACATTTTTGATCATCTGTATATACATTTTATTTTATATTTTTTTATCACTTTAAATAATTTTTCATTTATTGACAAGCCAACAATTCCGAAACCAGTTTCGTTTGAATGAACGGGCCCGCCCACGGATATGTACATGTAATCATTATCCCCAGTCCCATATATTCTTCTCCTCTGGCACAATAATATAAGAATTACGTACATTTACGTTACTCTGTCTTGAGTTTTCTTATTCTAGAAGCTCCGTTATAGTCGTCGTCCTGCATTTCAGCGTACGAATTTCCGTACTAACACGTTGTTTAACATTTATGTACGCATTTTTGTGGTGGGCTGCTTGGTTATGCGAGAGATCTGTCATTCTAGTGCACGATATTGCGTTCTGGTGCACGATTTTGCAGTTTTTCTGTCGTTTTGCATGCTTGGGCATGAATGTGTGGACTTGTGTGGGCAACTTTCCAAACTTTTGCGTGCCTGGTGTGTATTTTGTGTGTTGAGGAACCTCTTCCCAGGAAATTAGGCTCATCATCATCCACTGTCTCTCCATCATTCATCATTTTCCATTTTTCCTGCACCATCCCTGCCCCCAATGGACCCCTGCTCCATACCATTGGTAACCATGAATTTCTTCCTGACACTGCCACAGTGCCCCATTCTTTGCATGCCTTACTTCGAAAAAACACTGACACCAGCTTGTGAAAAGGCCTTTCAGAGGTTGAAACCCCAACTCACATCTGCTCCTTGTTTGATCACATATCATCTGGGACAGTGCTTGGTGTTGGCTACTGACGCTTCCCAGACAGGATTGGGTGCTGTCCTATCTTACAAATTTGATGATGGCTCTGAGTATCCAATTTCATTTGCTTCCAAGACCCTCACTGCTACTCAGCAATGACACTCCCAAATTGAGGAGGGGGCACTTGCCATTGTCCATGCCGTTCAGAACTTTTGTGTGTTTCTCTTTGGGTCTAAGTTTCACCTCATTACTGACCACAAGCCGTTGGTTGCCTTACTCAATCCTTCAGCTTTGTTGCCTGATAGAGCTGCCCACACGCTTCAGCGCTGGGCACTGTTTCTTTCACGGTATCACTATACAATCCATTTTCGGCCCATCAATCGACAAACACACCAATGCTGACACTCTCTCTCGGCTTCCGATGGGGCCAGACCCCTCCTTCGACAGTAGTGAGTTGCTGTATTACCATTTAGATGTAGAGGCTCAGAGCATTGGGACGGGTGTCCCACTGATGCTATGACTGTCGTTAGGGATCCAGTGCTCCTTCAAAATGGGTGGCCGGAAAAGCCTCCGGGCAAATCTTTGGATCCCTTGCACAATAACTTTGCTCTGCGCTACCGCCTCACTATCTTCCAGGGTGTTTTGGCTACTGAAGGCTCGTCTTCCAGGATCATCATTCCTGCTGCTCTTAGACAGCAAGTCCTTTGGTTGCTTCATCAAGGCCACTGAGGTGCCTCTCACACGAAGAATTCGGCATGTCATCACGTGTTCTGGCCTGGCACTGATAGCGACATTGCTCACATGGTTGCGACATTCCTGTTCTGCACTCAACATCAGGCGGCTCCACACTCAGCTCTCTCAGCATGGCCGCCCTCCCAGTCTCTCTCAGAGTGCATTCATGTCAATGTTGTGGGCCCCTTTTTCTCTTCATACTGGCTGATTGTTGTTGATGCCTTCTCAAAATTTCCTTACGTAGCTCATTGTGCTTCCATAACCTTGGCGGTCACTATTCAGGCTCTGTCCCATGTATCTGCTATTGAATCGTGTGACAACGGCCCTCAGTTTGCCTCCCAATCCTTTCGGGACTTCTGTGCTCGGCAAGGCATTTGCCATATTCGAGCTCCTCCCTTTCATCCTCAATACAACTGTGAGGGAGAGAGGATGGTTTGCACATTCAAGTTCAAATGAGGAAACATGTTGAAGGTTCATCCACTATAGAGGCCTTGACACATTTTTTGAGTTCCTATCGCTTCACTCCCATTGGGGATAAGAGCCCCGCGGAACAGTTACATGGGCGACAAACTCGCGCCCTCCATCTTCTCCTGTTCCTTCTCGGTATGACCCAGGCGCAAGATCTGGGTCAGAGGGTTTGGGCGCCGCCCTAAATTGGTTCCCACTGTGGTGCACAGTTTGCAAGGTCAGCACCTTTGTCAGGTTCAGACCTGCGATGGTGTGCCAATGCACCACCATGATTGCGTCCACGGGTGGTGACTGGAACACCTGGTCGACCTTGCCGGATCTACGAGTCACAGCCTCTTCCTGACCCTGGTGGTACGCCTGTTGCAGAGAGGCTACTGCCTCCTTCTTGTGCATTACTTCCTCCTGTGGTCACCTCTGCAACTCCTCCAATGTGGCTCCTGCAACTCCAGGTGCCAAAGGAAACACATCCTTGGGTCTGTGCACCAGACTGAACACCTCCGTGCATTGAGCCTATTGTACCCTTGTCCTCAGACGATGCAACATCCGTCAGGGATGTTCTGGAGGATAATGACCACCACCATTCGCTCTAACCAGTTGTTGCTAAAGGTCATCAGTGCCCTAAGTCTCACCATTTCCGACCAAATCACAATGTTCCAGCACAGAACCACCTCCAGGATGGAACGTGAGGTGAACTGCCAGATGCGAAGATGTCGCCTGTGCCACTTCCTTCAGTCATTGGATGTACATTCAAATGCCCCAAGCCTTGTCACTTTGTTCCATCCTCATCCGTACCGGCCAGAAATCTCTCTTCCCCCAGTGTAGACTGTCCTGTGTCTTCCTCCATGGAAGGCTTGGAGATCGACGAGTAAGGTACCTCGTGAGGGGCGGAGCATCTACTTCCTAAAGTGGGAGTGATGTTACGAAGCACGTTCGACTAAGATGTGGACTATTTCAAATCCCACGAAAAGTACTCAAGATGTCCACCAGAGGTCTTGTTCATTGTTCAACTAAGCTGCCGCCACGACACCTAGTGCAGAGCTGAGGCAGAGGCAGCCGCATTGGAGTCCAGGCTCAGACTTGACAATATGAGCCTCGTATGTTGAAGTGTGCATTACAGCAATGACCAATATTTTGGCAGTGCTGTGTTAATTACGTTTTTATGACCATAAATGTTCCTTGCTGTTATTTTTTCTATGTCTGTTAATTGTGTCCTGTATTGTGTGTGAATGTTGTGGATAGGAAAAAATATATAACAAGTCAGAATTTATCCTGGATATTTATTTTTGCTACGCTAGTTTTCAACACAAATAAATACCTTTGAAGTAAAGAATATATCACATATGTCCGTTAGATTTTATGGTTAAAACACGGTGAAAGTATTTAGTACGCCCACTGACTCCAAGGTATTAAAAAATGTGTATGCATGAACTGAGTTTGCAGGAGTGATGAAATGCCTACCTGACGGAAGGTGGCCCATTTTCATGACAAAAACTCCTAAGTGACACTTTCATAATGTGAAACACACAGAGAGCAATAATTTAGAAAAACACATTTGAAAATATACACTCTAAATTAATACACATATATAAAAATGGAACTTGGGATGTATGTCCATATATATCACTTGGTAGCCCAAATTATTCACTGCAGAACAACGACGGTTATGCATGAGAGTAGCCTTTAGGTTCACAGTGTGCACTGTGGTGTTTTGGTCGCGGTGTGTGGCGGTGGGTGAGTGTGGCGAACAAAAATCCGTAAAATGTGGAGAAATACGACGATCAACAGATGCTCAAAGATAAAATGACTCAAAGATAAAACACTGGGAAAAACAGACATACATTAACTGAGCGTTAACTACACTGGCAATACACCTATGATCTCAATTAGGGATTGGTCGAATCCCAATTTTACCGAATCGAATCCGAATACCGAATCTTAGATATAACATGAGCCGAATCCTGAACCCGAATCGAATCCCGAACCCAAATAATCTGTCAACTCAAGTGTATGTATTTAAAAAGAATTACTACCCATCGCAGCCAGTGATGAAGATGAAGCCTTCTGTGATGGATCTCAAATGACAATATCACAGTAAAATTTAAGAAATAAAAATTTCATTTAGGTTTTTATTTTAAATTTTAAGAATTTTTTAATACCCCCTTATCCTCTTAAAAGAAATTTTTATGAAACATTTTGAGATATATGTTGTTTAGATGCTCTAAAAGATAATAAGAAACTTTCTTCACTCTATTACCAACTATTTCATTTTGATGAAATAAAAAATAATTGCATAATGAAGTCTTACAAAGGAAAGAATTACTTTCTTTTCCTTTTTCAAAGGTGAAGAATCAAAAATAAAACCTGAAAATGTGAGTAGATATTTTGGAAGCTTGAAAAATAGGTTCTTAAAAAATAGGATGTGTAAATGTTTAATGATTTTATAGTCACTTATATAAGCCATTATAAAATTTATTATACATCCACAGCTAATTTATTTTGTTGGTTAAATTGTATGACGCTTCTCGCCGGGCTGCAGTGGTTATGTTGGCACCAGTGGTAATGACGGCAACTCGGATGACCAATAAATGTTTTTTCGTGGCAACTTCAATTAAAACAAAAATTATTTTTTTCTGAACAGGCAAGGGTACATACAAGAACCTGTCAACCATAGAGCAGGTACAGTATTAATTTAGCTGCAAGTGAAACGAGCAGCAATAACACTTATTCTGTACCTCATGAAAAATATTAACGCAATTCTACACTTCATTGTTCATCTGTTACCAACATAAGAACTGGAGCCCGGCGAGAAGCGTCTTAAAATTTTACCTAATGAAGTGTAGAATTGCGTTAATATTTTTCACGAGGTACAGAGTGTTATTGCTGCTCGTTTCACTCGCAGTTAAATTAATACTGTACGTCCTCTAAGGTTGACATGTTCTTGTATGCACCCTTGTCCATTCAGAAAAAAAAAAAAAAAATTGTTTTAATTGAAGTTGTCACGAAAAAGCATTTATTGGTCATCCGAGTTGCCATCATTACCACTGGTGCCAACATAACCACTGCACCCCGGCAAGAAGCGTCATACAATTTAACCGGATTTATTGAAACAGACGTCAGGTGTTTGTTGAATTGACGTTATCTCACCTGAATGGCGCACGATTAGAACTTTTTTTCCACATACGGTAGTAAATAACTTTCTTCCTGAAATCCTAGTGTTTCTCTAAGGTTCACATACCCCAGCACTTCACAAAATTCGACGAAAGAATACGCGAAATTAGAATGAGACAACTTATGCAAGAATCGTAGGTGATGTCCTAGAAGCCGTGTACACCGAATGAAGCGGCAGTACGAGTGATATATATTGGATAGTGTTTCATATAGAAACGATAGGTCTGTGCGATAGGTATCGAAAAAGCTAATGTTATGATTTTTATGAGTATGTCATGATTTTAAAGGATGTGTTTAGTCAGGAACCTAAGAGTACAACGTAATTTGAGAGTGAACAAGTTGTACTCTTAGGATCCTGCCAAGCCACATCCTTTAAAATCAAGACATATTCGTAAAAATCATAACATTCGATTGTTCGAATACTGGTACCTATAGTCTAACGACCATAGCTTTGACTGAAAAGTCCATTGACAACAAATTAAGGCCGATTCACACTGTCCGTCACGTCAATTTGCTTTTTCTAGTACTCCATGTTGAAAGTGAGGTTATGAGTGGCGACGTGTTATGTAGAAAGTCATTTTATAATACTTTAATTGAAGAAACAACAACACTAAACGTTATTGGTTGCCAAAATCAACTTTACAATGTATGTTTTGGGCTAACTTAATGTGGTAAAATGGTGGGAACTGAAACATGTCAAAACATGAACAACTATTTTAACAATGTTAACAATGAGAGGTCAAAATTAATGACAATTAAGAGAGGAATCCCACAAGGGTCTGTCCTTGGACCATTCCTTTTTATGGTCAATATTAATGATTTTCCAAATTATATATCCTGTAAAAATGTGCTGTATGCAGATGATATGACAATGATTATATCTGGTGAAAATAAACAGGTAGTGAAAGACAAAAATAAGCAACTATATGAAAAAAGTAATCAGTGGTGTAAAGCCAATCAGTTATGTATAAATACTACAAAAACTGGGGAAATATATTTTAACTTAAAGGTACGAAAAGAAGACAATGTGTTAAACTGCTGGGCCTTAAAATAGATCAATGACTTTCTTGGGATGATCAAATAAAAAATGCATCTAGCAAACTCGCACGTGTGATTTTTCTATTGTATAAATTAAGGCAGTGTGTAAACAAAAAATTACTGATTCTCTGTTACTACGCATTCTTTCAGTCACAGTTGCAGTATGGAGTATTGCTATGGGGAAATGCACCAGACACATCCCTTATTTTCAAATTGCAGAAAAAAGCAATTAGATGTATACAAGGGCTGGGACCTAGAGAATCCTGTAGGAAACACTTCAGAGAGCTCAGTATAATGACACTCCCAAGTCTCTACATGTACTACTGTCTACTTTATATAAAAGAAAATATACTTAAATTTACTGTCAGAGTGAATCTACATACACATAATACTAGAAACAGTACTATGTTAGATATTCCATATTCAAGACTGTCCCTGATACACAATAGCCACAAACAACTAGGTCTTAAATTATATAATAAGCTACCACAGTCTGTAAAAATCCTTACATTAAGTAATTTTAAAACAGTGTTAGAGGTATGGTTCAAAAACACGCCATATTACTCAGTTGAAGAATACCTCCAAAGTAACTTAGAGAATATGCACAATTAAATTAAATTCATAGATTGATAGTAATTAAGATGTATAATGACAGATAATTATTTATGTAAAAGAAAAACTGTAATAATGTGTATATGCTGTAAATTATGTGATCAATTTGTAATCTAAAAAGATAAAATGTATATGTAAAACCCCATATGACGAAGCCAATTACTTGGTGAACATGCTGAAAGGCTAATAAATAAACAAATAAAGCGAAAAAAATAAAGTTCCTTGCTACTGCTAGCGGAGCGAGAGTTGAATGTCTGATATATATCGATTGTATTGCCATTTCATTCGATGTATACGGTTCCTGTTACCAACGTGATCTGCTACATTTGAAGTGGAGCAATACTAAAGTTCTATTTCCTTAGTTCACGGGATGGTGCAGAAGGCAGCCCTCGCGATGTGAACCCCACAGTGGTGAACGGGGTCCAGCAAGCGCAATGCCAAGGGGGTTGCCGAGCCATAGGCAAGGCATCCAAAATCCAGACGTGACTGCACCAGAGCTTGGTATATCTGCAACAGTGTGGGCGATCAGCACCCCAGGTCGTACGGCCCAGATGGCGGAGAACATTCAGATGGCACCAGTAATTCTGTTTCAGCTGACGAATGTGGGAGAGCCACATCAGCCGAGAGTCAAAGATGAGCCATAAAAACCTGTGAGTATCAACGATCTCTAATAGGTGGTTGTTGAGATAAAGTTTGCACTGTGAATGAACCGTCTGACGCCGACAGAAGTGCATAACACGGGTCTTCGCAGGAGAGAACTGGAAGCCATGGGCTACAGCCCAGGACTGCATCTTCCGAATGGCTCCCTGTAACCTACATTCAGCAACTTGGGTGCTGGAAGAGCTAAAAGAGATACAGAAGTCATCAGCATAGAGAGAGAGAGAGGGATATACTGACAACCCAACTGCTGTCGGTAAGCTGATAATGGCCACTAAAAATAAGGGGACACTGAAAACAGAGCCCTGAGGAAACCCATTTTCCTGCACATGACGGGTGCTACGAGAAGCACCAACATGGACAAGAAATGTACGGACAGCTAGAAAGTTATGGATAAAAATAGGGAGCAGGCCTCGAAGACCTCATTCATGTAATGTCTGAAGGATGTGATGTCTCTATGTTGTATTGTATGCCTTTCTCAAATCAAAAAACACCGCAGCAAGATGTTGACGTTGAGCAAAGGCTGTAAGAATACAGGACTCCAAGTAAACGAGGTTCTCTGTAGTGGAGCTGCCTTGATGGAAACTGCCCTGACATGGAGCCAGCAGGCCTCTAGGCTCTTCATACTCAGCACAGCCGCCAGCTCACCATTCATTCCAGCAGTTTGCAAAGAACGTTGCTGAGGCTGATGGGTCGGTAGCTATCCAAATCGCGTGGGTTTTTGCCTGGCTTAAGCACTGGTACAATGACACTTTCTCGCCACTGCAACAGTAAGACACCATTGTTCCAGATGCGATTGAACATGGGTGTTTTATGTAGATGGCACTGACAGTTGTTTCAGAATCTGGTTATGAATGCGATCTGGCCCAGGGCTGGTGTCGGGACTGTGTGCGAGGGCACCAAGGAATTCCCATTCATTCCAGTAATATCCCCGACAGCCTCGTAAGGCAGGACATCGCGTCGGGGGAAACCAGGTTTCCTGCAGGGCAATGCACAGTGCAGGTGAAGTGCTGAGAAGCTGTCTTAACTCAGCTAATCGTGGGAAAAACCTACCGCAATCCACTGGAAAATTTGGTTATTGCCGATTGGATAGGCAATGATTGAAAGGATAAGGAAGATTACTCCACAGGTTCACTTACCTGCTGCTGTCAATTGGGTACCTACCAGATCCAGGACCATTGGTTCTGGAGAGTCCAGGAGAGCGAGATCCTTGGGGGATGCGAGGATCTCTAAATCGTCGTCAGAACCAAAAGATGTGGAAAGGCGTGGCTTTAGAGCCACAGAAGATTCCTTTTCCTTTGTTTTTTTTGTTTTTTTTTTTTTTTTTTTTTTTTCCTCTTGCTGTCCTTTCGGTTTTAAGGACTGAGAGGGCTTCTCAGAGATGGTGATAGGGCCTGACAGATTGCGGAACCCTTTGACCAGGGGTGTGCGAGCCCGACAGCCGGTGGCTAGGACCCTCAGTGGTACTCTGAGATGCCTCGGAAGGGAGCGTCCGAGGGACCCCTTCCGAGCGAGAGGAGCCGGAGGAAGGTGTTCCTTCTCCGGCTGAGTAAGGGGGTCGTTGACCCTGATGGTGTGGGGGGGGATGTGCTCACCCAGGACGTGTATTGGGGGGAGCACATGGTGGAGAGCCCCCAACCATCGGGGGGCTGGTTGAGTTTTACGGCCCTGAGGGCCCACAGAAGATGTCACAGACATGGGGACCGCCGTCACCGAAGGAAAACGTGATGACGTGACAGTCGCAAACGATGTCTTTAATGCCACAGGGTGCAGTCGCTCAAATTTCTTTTTGTCCTCATTATATGACAATTTGTCCATGGTCTTGTGCTCTATAATTTTCCTTTCTTTATGGAACATCGTGCAGTTTGGCAAGCAAGGGGGTGGTGCTGTCCACAGTTCAAGCAAATAGGAGGAGGAGCACAAGAAGGGTCTGAATGGGATGGATGCCTGCATTCTCTACAGGTGGAGCTGGAGTTGCACCAGGAGGACATGTGCCCAAATTTCCAGCATTTAAAGCACCGCATCGGAGGAGGAACATAAGGTTTTATGTCACACCAGTATATCATAACCTTGACCTTTTCGGGAAAGGAATCGCCCTCAAAGGCCAGGATGAAGGCACCGGTGGCTACCTTGTTGTCCTTAGGCCCCCCTATATACGTGCCTGATGAAGTGGACACCCCATCATTTCTGTGAAGGTCACAGAAATGTCTCCCAGCTTTTCACGGGCCAGTAGTGCCCATGACTGTGCTGGGGATGCTGTTTCGATGAGGACTACAACGCTTCTCATCTTCGACATTCCTAAAACTTTCCCATACTTATCTTCTAAGTTTTCTACGAAGAAGATTGGCCTAGTGTTACTAAATGTTTCCCCATCAGTTCTAGCACAGACAAGAAATTTAGAGGAGTATAGCACAACCCTGTCTTTTGCCCGTCGTTCCTCCCATGGGGTAGCTTGGGAAGGGAATGACTGGGGGTCATATTGTGCTGCATTAAAGCCACCTCTACCACGCTTAGAGACACTGGTTGTACATACGGTAACGTTCATAAGAATTTTCATGGTGGTCCCACGAGTAGCTATGGATCTAAAGGTCCACCGAGGCAGAGCCCCACTTGCCTGGGTAAGCCTTACACAAGTGAGGTGCGGCAGGTTCCTCAGAGATTGCTCGCTAGCAACTGTTCAACCTCAACAGCCATGCATCTCCTCGGCACGTAGCACACCTAGAGATTGAGGTTTATATAATATTATAGAAGGAGACCTTCTAGGTGGGAAAATGGTATAAAATAAAGATTTTTGACTTACCTAAAGTACAGGCTCGTCGATAGAAACACGAACCACACACAAAAACACAACCATTCGAGCTTTCGCCACCAGTGGTGGCTTCTTCGGGAAAAAGAGGGAGGAAGGAGAGGAGAAAGGGAAGGATACGGGTTTTAAGGAAGTGGAAAAGGAGCCATTCCAATCCCAGGAGTGGAAGGACTTACCTTAGGGGACAAAAAGGAAGGTAAACAAATACACACACACACATATCCACATCCAAACACACCTAGGCAGACATTTGTAGAAACCAAAGAAGTTGGACAGAGATGCCACTTCAGGCAGAGGCTCTGTCCACAGAACCGAGGCAAAGATGTTAAAGATGGCGGGCGGGAATTAGAATTTAGCGGAGGTTGAGACCAGGTGGGCAACGGGAAGAGAGAATGTGTTGAAGGGCAAGTTCCCATCTCCGGAGTTCTGAAAGATTGGTGTTGGTGGGAAGTATCCAGATAACCCGGACGGTGTAACACTGCCAAGATGTGCTGGCCGTGCACCAAGGCATGTTTAGCCACAGGGTGATCCTCATTATCAACAATCACTGTCTTCCTGTGACCGTTCATGCGAATGGACAGTTTGTTGCTGGTCATTCCCACATAGAACGCTTCACAGTGCAGGCATGTCAGTTGGTAAATCACGTGGGTGCTATCGCAAGTGGCTCTGCCCTTGATCGTGTACACCTTCCGGGTTACGGGACTGGAGTAAGTGGTGGTGGAAGGGTGCATAGGGCAGGTTTTACAACGGGGGGTGGTTACAAGGGTAGGAGCCAGAGGGTAGGGAAGGTGGTTTGGGGATTTCATATGGATGGACTAGGAGGTTACGGAGGTTAGGTGGGCGGTGGAAAGACACTCTTGGTGGAGTGGGAAGGATGTCATGAAGGATGGATCTCATTTCGGGGCAGGATTTAAGTAAGTCGTATCCTTGCTGGAGAGCCACATTCAGAGTCCGCTCCAGTCCCGGAAAGTATCCGGTGACAAGAGGGGCACTTCTGGGGTTCTTCTGTGGAAGGTTCTGAATTTGGGGGGTGAGGAAGTGGCTCTGGAAATTTGTTTCTGTACCAGATCAGGAGGATAGCTGCGGGATGTGAAAGCTGATATTAGGTTATTGGTGTACTGGTTCAGGGATTCGGGACTGGAGCAGACTCGTTTGCCACGAAGACCTAAGCTGTAGGGAAGGGAACGTTTGATGTGGAATGGATGGCAGCTGTCATAGTGTAGGTACTGTTGTTTGTTGGTTGGTTTGATGTGGACGGATGTGTGAAGTTGGCCGTTGGACAGATGGAGGTCGACATCAAGGAAAGTGGCATGGGATTTGGAATAGGACCAGGTGAATTTGATGGGACCAAAGGAGTTGAGGTTGAAGAGGAAATTCTGGAGTTCTTCTTCACTGTGAGTCCAAATCATAAAGATGTCGTCAATGAATCTGTACCAAACTTTGGGTTGACAGGCTTTGGTATCCAGGAAGGTTTCCTCTAAGCGTCCCATAAATAAGTTTGCGTACAAGGGGGCCATCCTGGTTCCCATGGCTGTTCCCTTTAGTTGTTGGTATGTTTGGCCCTCAAAAGTGAAGAAGTTGTGGGTTAGGATGAAGCTGGCTAGGGTATTAAGGAAAGAGGTTTTAGGTAGGGAATTGGGTGGTCGGCGTGAAAGGAAATACTCCATCGCAGCAAGGCCCTGGGCATGTGGGATGTTTGTGTACAAGGAAGTGGCATCAATGGTTACAAGGATGGTATCTGGAGGTAACTGGCTAGGCAAGGATTTCAGGCGATCGAGGAAGTGGTTGGTATCTTTGATAAAGGATGGGAGACTGCACATGATGGGTTGAAGGTGTTGGTCTATGTAGGCAGAGATTCGTTCAGTAGGGGCTTGGTAACCAGCCACAATGGGGCGGCCGGGATGATTGGGTTTGTGGATCTTGGGGAGTAGGTAGAAGGTGGGGGTGCGGGGTGTCGGTGTGGTCATGAGGTTGATGGAGTTAGGTGAAAGGTTTTGTAGGGGGCCTAAGGTTTTGAGGATTCCTTGAAGCTCTGCCTGGACATCAGGGATAGGATTGTGTTGACAAACTTTGTAGGTAGTATTGTCTGAAAGCTGACGCAGTCCCTCAGCCACATACTCCCGCCGATCAAGTACCACGGTTGTGGATCCCTTGTTGGCTGGGAGAATGACGATGGAACAGTCAGCTTTCAGATCACAGATGGCTCGGGATTCAGCTGTAGTAATGTTGGGAGTAGGATTAAGGTTTTTTAGGAAAGACTGAGAGGCAAGGTTGGAAGTAAGGAATTCCTGGAAGGTTTGAAGAGGGTGATTTTGAGGAAGAGCGGGTGGGTCTAGCTGTGATGGAGGATGGAACTGTTCCAGGCAAGGTTCTATTTGAGTCATGTCTTGTGGAGTTGGATCATTAGGAGTAGGGTTAGTTTTCTTCATGGCAAAGTGATATCTCCAGCAGAGGCTACGAGTATAGGATAGTAAATCTTTGACAAGGGCTGTTTGGTTGAATTTGGGAGTAGGGCTAAAGGTGAGGCCTTTGGATAGGACAGAGGTTTCAGTTTGGGAGAGCGGTTTAGAGGAGAGGTTAACTACTGAATTGGGATGTCGTGGTTCCGGATTGTGTGCAGTAGGATTTAAAGGTTTGGGGGGGAGTGGAGCTGGAAGTGGGAGATTGAGTAGATGGGAGAGACTGGGTTTCTGTGCAATAAGAGGAGCTTGAGGTTTACTGGAGTGGTTGTCGAGGGAGAGTGTATTGCCTTTCCGGAGGTGGGTGACAAGGAGTTGGGATAGTTTTTTGAGGTGGAGGGTGGCATGTTGTTCTAATTTCCGGTTGGCCTGTAGGAGGATGTTCTGAACTGTGGGTGTGGATGCGGAAGTGGAAAGGTTGAGGATTTTGATTAGGGATAGGAGTTGACAGGTGTGTTCATTGGCGGAGTTGATGTATAGGTTAAGGATTAGGCGGGTGAGGGCTGTGGATTGTTCTGTTTGGAATTGGTGTAGGGCTTGATGAAAGGATGGATTACAGCCGGAGATGGGAACTTTTATTGTGAGGCCCTTGGGGGTTATGCCAAATGTTAGACATGCCTGAATAAACAAAATGTGGGACCGTAATCTGGCGAGGATGAAAGCATGCTTGCGGAGGGAATGTAGGTAAAACTTGATGGGGTCAAGGTAGGGTAACATAATGTATGGAATGGAAAAGTGAGAACTATGCGTTGAATAAATGACTACAAAGTATTTAGAAAGGAAAGAAAAATAAAATTATATATATATATATATATATATATAGAGAGAGAGAGAGAGAGAGAGAGAGAGAGAGAGAGAGAGGTTTGTACCGTCCTCGTGACCCAGGCGATTAAGCCAAGATCCACGGGCTCTGAAACAGTGTAGAGGACTGTTGGCGCGACGCAGCCCACAGCTCAGGACCCAGGGTTCGCCAAGCCTGTACTCAGCAAATTAATGCTGAGCCCCTGAGGGATATTATTGGTGGTTGGTAGATTTAATATGGATGGAAATGTGGATAGAGCCATCAGTGAGGTGTAGGTTAACATCAGGAATGTGGCATGGTGGTTGAAGAAGACCACGTGAAGCAGATGGGGGAGAAGGAATTGAGGTGTTTGAAAGGAGGAGGATGAAGTGTCTTGACCCTGAGTCCACATCATGAAAATATCATCAATAAACCCAAAACAGACCAGTGGTTTGAAGTTTTGGGGTGCTAGGAAGGCTTCCACCAGGTGGCTCATAAACAGGTTGGCAGAGAAGGGTACCATCTGCGTACCCATGGCTGTGCCACGGATTTTATGGTTAACTTTCCCCGCAAAGGAAAAGTAATTGTTTGTTACAAGTGAGTGTTATGAAGAATGTGGTATCGGATTTGAATTCAGAGGGATGTTGGGAGAGGTAGTGTTTGGGACGGGCAAGGTCATAGGCATTTGGGTGGTTCGTGTATAGAGAGGTGGCATCCACTGTGACAAGGAAGGATCCAGGAGGTAAAGGGGTAAGGATGATGGAGAGCCTGTGAAGGAAGTAGTTGGTATCACTGACATGGGAGGATAGTTTTTGGACAATTGGTTCTAAGTGTTGGCCAACAAGGGCTGAAATTCTTTCGGTCTGAGCACAGTAACCAGCCACAAACAGGCATCCAGGATTACTTGGTTTGTGGAATTTTGGGAGCATGTAGAAGATGGGTGTGCAGTGTGCTGTTGGGGTGAGGTCAGAGATGGATTCTCCGTACATAGGGATGGTAAGTTATCTTAGGGTGAGGCCAGGTTGGTTGCATGACCACAGAATGTGTTGAAGAGTCAACTCCCACCTGTGCAGGTACTAAAGCAGACATTGAAATCCAGATTGCTGTGTTCAGCCACATGCTATTTAAGGGCCATCTAAAGGAAACCTTCCTAGCCTCCCCAAATCTATGGCCTGGTTCAGGTTTGTTGTTGATATTTTCATTATTTGGACTAAGGGCTAGGAAACCTTCCTACACAACCTCAAGTATTCCTCCCCCAGAAGTTTCACTTGGACCTTCTAAACCCGGCAAGTGGATATTAACCTCCATCATAATGACGGCTCCACCCACACCTCCGTCCACTTTGAACTTACTGATTGCCAACAGAGCCTGCACTTTGAACACAGCCATTCATTCCACATCAAAGAATCCTTCCCATACAGCCTTGCCATCCGTGGAGAGCAGAAGTGCAGTGATGAGAAATCACTAACCCAATGTGCCGAAGGCCTCACAAAGTCCTTCGCAGACAGACATTAGTCTCCTGAGCTAGTCACATGCCATATTCCCACACACAACCAATCTTCCCACCAACCCCAATAACCAGTCACATATGAGTGTCCTCCTCGTAACCCTCAGACTGGAACGATCAAATTACATCCTTCAACAGGGCTTCGTTATCTGTCATCATGCCCTGAAATTAGAGACATCTTACCCAAACTCCTTACAACCACTCAAAGTGGTGTTCTGTCACTCACCGAACCTTCACATCATCTTAGTTCATCCCCTTGCCACTTCCAATCCCTACCCCCTAACCACAGGGATCATATCACTATGGAAGGCCCTGTCACAGGCTTATCATACTCCATCAGTGGCCAAGACACCTGTGAAAGAAGCCAGGTGATTTACCAACTACGCTGCCATCATTGCACAACATTTTATATTGAGCACAGTCATACCAAGTTGAATGGCCGCCATCAAACTGTGGAGAGAAAAAAAAAACCTCTTTGACTAACCTGTGGCACAGCATGTGGCTAAACACAGCACTCTCTATTTCAATGGCTGCTTTACTACCCAAGAGCCATTTGGATCTTCCCCTCTAGCACCAGCTCTTCTGAACTGTGCAGATGGGAGTTGTTCCTTCAACACATTTTACAGTCATGCAAACATCTGAGCATCAAACCTAAGATAACTTACAATCCCTGCACCCTAAGCCTAACATTATTCCACCCACACACACACCCTCCTTCTTCCCCAATGATTATCCTGTATTCCTCCAATTTATGTCTTCCTTGCAACACTGACACCCCTTACAATGCCCCCTTATTACTTTTTTTATTTTATTATTTAGTAGTATCAGAGGTAATGTCATGTTGCGACACTGTTCACAGAATGACAAATGCATACAATCCTCAGACAAATGGCCTTACAGAATGTTTTAACAAGACGTAATCAGATATGCTGTCGATGTACGTCAATGTTGAGCAGAAGGATTGGGATACAATACTGCCAGTCATGACATTTGCTTATAATACTCCAAGACAAGACACCACAGGCTTCGCGCCGTTTTTCCTGCTCCATGGCTGTGAAGCTGAGATGACAATGGATACGCTGTTCCCATTCCAGCCGGACGACACTCATGATGACTATGTGAAACAAATCATCACCAGGGTTGAAGAAGCAAGACAGCTGATTCGCAAATGGACACTGGACGCCCAAGAGAAGGAGTATCGGCCGTATAACGACAAGCACCGACCTGTTGTGTACAGCCCAGGAGATCTGGATTTTTACCCCTGTATGGAAAGTTGGGCTATCAGCAAAGTTGTTTAAGCGATACTTTTGTATGTACTGTGTCATACGCCACCTGTCAAGACATCACATACGAAGTCGAGGATTATGAGCTGCCATTGAAACAACAAAAACAGAGAGACATTGTTCACATCCTCCGCATGAAGCCTTACTACGATCCTGTAGAGCAGATAGGTGAAAATGGCTTCTTGTTCAAGGACTCCAAGGACGGTAATGATACTCATGAAACCACAACAGGAACATCAGTCATCGGTAATAGTGCAAAAGGGAAGTATTCTCCAGAACTGCCATACTGAGGGCCCATGACAAGATCAAGATCCAAGACATTGCAGCTGGCAACAAAGGGAACCTAACAGGAGAGAGAGCAATGCCTCAAGATCACATGTTATCCAACTGCCGGTATGGCGCAATGGATAGCGTCACCAATTACCGTGCTGAAGGTCACCGGTTCAGGCCTGTCGACTGGCAAAAATTTATTTCTTTGAATTTATCATTTCTGAATGTTCTACATGTTTCTTATGTTCACTTGTAATTTCTACATGTTTCTTATGTTAACTACTCTTCTAATTTCTGGTACATTTTGTCTGTGTATAAATAGCAGAGCACTGACTGAGAGGCAGTCAGTGCTACGTGTATGTTTCAGTTCTCAATGAACCTGCTTTCTGTATAAGTGCTGTGTTCAGTTGACAACCCTGCCTTCGAAGTCAAACCTGATTCCATTTCATCACGACAATATGATACTATTAAGGGTACGGAAACATCTGGTACTTCTAGTGTTAAAGAATTCCGATAATATCACAATGTTCGAACATTTATAGTAGAACCGCAGAGAAAACAATATTTAAAAATCTGGATAATATCACAACTGAATATACATTATATGTCCTGAGAAATTTTTCTAATTGTTACAGAGTATAGTGTTGATTGTATCCTAAGGTAAGAGTTCTGCACTTCTACATTCATAAATCGAGGACTTGAATTAAAAAAGGCTGTATCAAAATCATGTTTCTGAGAAAAAATGGAACTACATGAAGGTAACAATGAGGATAAAGTTTCGGAACACACAAAATCTCATATGTTAACTGCAGTGGTTGTTATACCGCCTACCATCTGTTGAATGCAGTTGCTACTACTTTCGTTGCAGTTGGCGTTATTTATATGTGGCAGTTTGCACTTTTGAAACATAATAGGGCTTGGTATCTAGTTCCCATTTTACCCAAAACATCAATGTTTTTCTTGTCATGGTACATAGAGCATATTTTATTTTAAGTCTTGAATTTATAAACATACTTACTTCATTTGTTACAACAAATTAAAATGAGTGCGGCATAAATGCTAACATTCAGATTTCTTGTAATTATATGTCAGTTAAGCCGTATTGGCAATATGCCAGAATCTTTTTGCAAATTCTAAAGTAAAAAAGATAATAACAATGAAAAAACTGAACTATAGCAGGACACGAACCATTGCCCAAAATGATGGAAGTAAAATGATGGAAGTACATGTCATGATGCGTTAAACTGCATGGCTAAACATGACATATACTATGTGTACCTCTGCTGTTGTAATAGGAGCTTATTATAACTGTTAAGTATTTCAATTCATATATTTCAAATAAATTACTTGTAATAAACATTTTGAAAAATAGCCTATATCTTAATCCAGGTCATAAGCAATCTCTAGATGAAATTTCATCTAAATCGATGCTACAGTTTTAGTGTGATGCAGTAACAAACTTACAAACTTTTGCATTTATAATATGTATAGGATTTGTTTATTTACTATTATTTTTATTGTTTCAAATCCCCACTCCCTCCCCACACATTCCTTCACAACTCTCTTATCCTCTCCCATCCCTTCTGTTCACGGTACTCAATACATTATCTCATGCCTGCCTATCAGAGCCTTTGCAATCCATCATGCAATGCAGAACTTTCCATTCCCACCATTTGCCAGCATCCTTCCACCTGCATTCCACACATCACTCACCGTCAAGATGCTTGTAACGCTGAAGCATCCGGAAATGGTGGTTGTGTGTGTTCAGTTGTCTGAGTGACTGTGTGAATGTATGTGTTTCTTTTTCTGATGAAGGCCAAGGCAGAAAATTTAAGTTGTGTGAATCTGATTGTCTATTTTTCATGCCTGTCAGCAGCTCAGCTCTTTTTGGTGCATAGTTTTCTATCCTCCCATTCATCCTAATGGATAGCTGGTTGGTCATGCCAATATAGAAAGCTGCACAGTGATTGCAGCACAGTTGGTAAATTACATGGCTGCTTTCACAGGTGGCCCGGCCTCTGATAGGGTAGGATAAGCCTGTGACAGGACTGGAATAGGAAGTACTGCGTGGGTGGATTGGACAGGTCTTGCAGTGGGGTCTTCCACAAGGATATTATCCCTGCGGCAGTGAGCTGGGTTTTCAGGGTGGCATAAGGATGAACTAGGGCGATGTGGAGGTTGGGTGGGCGACTGAACACCACTTTAGGAGGGGTGGGAAGGATCTTGGGCAGGATGTGGTGATGGTTGTATGACTGTGTTGTGTGCCTGTGTGATTGCATAAGTATTCTATTTTCTGAAGAAAGCCATGGCCGATAGCTGAAAGTGTTGTAAGTGTGTGTCTTTTGCATGTGGCTGTTGCAGCTCGTCGCCACATCTTTGCAGCGAGTTGTAAACTGTCCTAACTATATTATTAATTCCAACCTGGACTTTCCATTAGTATATTTTGCCTAATTGTCTCCCATCCCATAACCTCGTGATTCTTCCTTTGTTACTGCTTTCTAAAACATCCCTCTATCAATATTTCCTCCTCTCTTGTATTTTCCTTCTTCTCAATCATTTGTAACTATCACATTCCAACTTCCGAGCCAACAATCTCACCGGCTTTCAACAGAGGGCCTTAAACCACGCCAATTGTTGATGCAGCTAACTCCCGTCCCTTCCAGTAATTCTAATACACATTTTCTTACTCTCCCTCTTCTATTTTCACACATTTTTGATCATCTGTATATACATTTTATTTTATATTTTTTTATCACTTTAAATAATTTTTCATTTATTGACAAGCCAACAATTCCGAAACCAGTTTCGTTTGAATGAACGGGCCCGCCCACGGATATGTACATGTAATCATTATCCCCAGTCCCATATATTCTTCTCCTCTGGCACAATAATATAAGAATTACGTACATTTACGTTACTCTGTCTTGAGTTTTCTTATTCTAGAAGCTCCGTTATAGTCGTCGTCCTGCATTTCAGCGTACGAATTTCCGTACTAACACGTTGTTTAACATTTATGTACGCATTTTTGTGGTGGGCTGCTTGGTTATGCGAGAGATCTGTCATTCTAGTGCACGATATTGCGTTCTGGTGCACGATTTTGCAGTTTTTCTGTCGTTTTGCATGCTTGGGCATGAATGTGTGGACTTGTGTGGGCAACTTTCCAAACTTTTGCGTGCCTGGTGTGTATTTTGTGTGTTGAGGAACCTCTTCCCAGGAAATTAGGCTCATCATCATCCACTGTCTCTCCATCATTCATCATTTTCCATTTTTCCTGCACCATCCCTGCCCCCAATGGACCCCTGCTCCATACCATTGGTAACCATGAATTTCTTCCTGACACTGCCACAGTGCCCCATTCTTTGCATGCCTTACTTCGAAAAAACACTGACACCAGCTTGTGAAAAGGCCTTTCAGAGGTTGAAACCCCAACTCACATCTGCTCCTTGTTTGATCACATATCATCTGGGACAGTGCTTGGTGTTGGCTACTGACGCTTCCCAGACAGGATTGGGTGCTGTCCTATCTTACAAATTTGATGATGGCTCTGAGTATCCAATTTCATTTGCTTCCAAGACCCTCACTGCTACTCAGCAATGACACTCCCAAATTGAGGAGGGGGCACTTGCCATTGTCCATGCCGTTCAGAACTTTTGTGTGTTTCTCTTTGGGTCTAAGTTTCACCTCATTACTGACCACAAGCCGTTGGTTGCCTTACTCAATCCTTCAGCTTTGTTGCCTGATAGAGCTGCCCACACGCTTCAGCGCTGGGCACTGTTTCTTTCACGGTATCACTATACAATCCATTTTCGGCCCATCAATCGACAAACACACCAATGCTGACACTCTCTCTCGGCTTCCGATGGGGCCAGACCCCTCCTTCGACAGTAGTGAGTTGCTGTATTACCATTTAGATGTAGAGGCTCAGAGCATTGGGACGGGTGTCCCACTGATGCTATGACTGTCGTTAGGGATCCAGTGCTCCTTCAAAATGGGTGGCCGGAAAAGCCTCCGGGCAAATCTTTGGATCCCTTGCACAATAACTTTGCTCTGCGCTACCGCCTCACTATCTTCCAGGGTGTTTTGGCTACTGAAGGCTCGTCTTCCAGGATCATCATTCCTGCTGCTCTTAGACAGCAAGTCCTTTGGTTGCTTCATCAAGGCCACTGAGGTGCCTCTCACACGAAGAATTCGGCATGTCATCACGTGTTCTGGCCTGGCACTGATAGCGACATTGCTCACATGGTTGCGACATTCCTGTTCTGCACTCAACATCAGGCGGCTCCACACTCAGCTCTCTCAGCATGGCCGCCCTCCCAGTCTCTCTCAGAGTGCATTCATGTCAATGTTGTGGGCCCCTTTTTCTCTTCATACTGGCTGATTGTTGTTGATGCCTTCTCAAAATTTCCTTACGTAGCTCATTGTGCTTCCATAACCTTGGCGGTCACTATTCAGGCTCTGTCCCATGTATCTGCTATTGAATCGTGTGACAACGGCCCTCAGTTTGCCTCCCAATCCTTTCGGGACTTCTGTGCTCGGCAAGGCATTTGCCATATTCGAGCTCCTCCCTTTCATCCTCAATACAACTGTGAGGGAGAGAGGATGGTTTGCACATTCAAGTTCAAATGAGGAAACATGTTGAAGGTTCATCCACTATAGAGGCCTTGACACATTTTTTGAGTTCCTATCGCTTCACTCCCATTGGGGATAAGAGCCCCGCGGAACAGTTACATGGGCGACAAACTCGCGCCCTCCATCTTCTCCTGTTCCTTCTCGGTATGACCCAGGCGCAAGATCTGGGTCAGAGGGTTTGGGCGCCGCCCTAAATTGGTTCCCACTGTGGTGCACAGTTTGCAAGGTCAGCACCTTTGTCAGGTTCAGACCTGCGATGGTGTGCCAATGCACCACCATGATTGCGTCCACGGGTGGTGACTGGAACACCTGGTCGACCTTGCCGGATCTACGAGTCACAGCCTCTTCCTGACCCTGGTGGTACGCCTGTTGCAGAGAGGCTACTGCCTCCTCCTTGTGCATTACTTCCTCCTGTGGTCACCTCTGCAACTCCTCCAATGTGGCTCCTGCAACTCCAGGTGCCAAAGGAAACACATCCTTGGGTCTGTGCACCAGACTGAACACCTCCGTGCATTGAGCCTATTGTACCCTTGTCCTCAGACGATGCAACATCCGTCAGGGATGTTCTGGAGGATAATGACCACCACCATTCGCTCTAACCAGTTGTTGCTAAAGGTCATCAGTGCCCTAAGTCTCACCATTTCCGACCAAATCACAATGTTCCAGCACAGAACCACCTCCAGGATGGAACGTGAGGTGAACTGCCAGATGCGAAGATGTCGCCTGTGCCACTTCCTTCAGTCATTGGATGTACATTCAAATGCCCCAAGCCTTGTCACTTTGTTCCATCCTCATCCGTACCGGCCAGAAATCTCTCTTCCCCCAGTGTAGACTGTCCTGTGTCTTCCTCCATGGAAGGCTTGGAGATCGACGAGTAAGGTACCTCGTGAGGGGCGGAGCATCTACTTCCTAAAGTGGGAGTGATGTTACGAAGCACGTTCGACTAAGATGTGGACTATTTCAAATCCCACGAAAAGTACTCAAGATGTCCACCAGAGGTCTTGTTCATTGTTCAACTAAGCTGCCGCCACGACACCTAGTGCAGAGCTGAGGCAGAGGCAGCCGCATTGGAGTCCAGGCTCAGACTTGACAATATGAGCCTCGTATGTTGAAGTGTGCATTACAGCAATGACCAATATTTTGGCAGTGCTGTGTTAATTACGTTTTTATGACCATAAATGTTCCTTGCTGTTATTTTTTCTATGTCTGTTAATTGTGTCCTGTATTGTGTGTGAATGTTGTGGATAGGAAAAAATATATAACAAGTCAGAATTTATCCTGGATATTTATTTTTGCTACGCTAGTTTTCAACACAAATAAATACCTTTGAAGTAAAGAATATATCACATATGTCCGTTAGATTTTATGGTTAAAACACGGTGAAAGTATTTAGTACGCCCACTGACTCCAAGGTATTAAAAAATGTGTATGCATGAACTGAGTTTGCAGGAGTGATGAAATGCCTACCTGACGGAAGGTGGCCCATTTTCATGACAAAAACTCCTAAGTGACACTTTCATAATGTGAAACACACAGAGAGCAATAATTTAGAAAAACACATTTGAAAATATACACTCTAAATTAATACACATATATAAAAATGGAACTTGGGATGTATGTCCATATATATCACTTGGTAGCCCAAATTATTCACTGCAGAACAACGACGGTTATGCATGAGAGTAGCCTTTAGGTTCACAGTGTGCACTGTGGTGTTTTGGTCGCGGTGTGTGGCGGTGGGTGAGTGTGGCGAACAAAAATCCGTAAAATGTGGAGAAATACGACGATCAACAGATGCTCAAAGATAAAATGACTCAAAGATAAAACACTGGGAAAAACAGACATACATTAACTGAGCGTTAACTACACTGGCAATACACCTATGATCTCAATTAGGGATTGGTCGAATCCCAATTTTACCGAATCGAATCCGAATACCGAATCTTAGATATAACATGAGCCGAATCCTGAACCCGAATCGAATCCCGAACCCAAATAATCTGTCAACTCAAGTGTATGTATTTAAAAAGAATTACTACCCATCGCAGCCAGTGATGAAGATGAAGCCTTCTGTGATGGATCTCAAATGACAATATCACAGTAAAATTTAAGAAATAAAAATTTCATTTAGGTTTTTATTTTAAATTTTAAGAATTTTTTAATACCCCCTTATCCTCTTAAAAGAAATTTTTATGAAACATTTTGAGATATATGTTGTTTAGATGCTCTAAAAGATAATAAGAAACTTTCTTCACTCTATTACCAACTATTTCATTTTGATGAAATAAAAAATAATTGCATAATGAAGTCTTACAAAGGAAAGAATTACTTTCTTTTCCTTTTTCAAAGGTGAAGAATCAAAAATAAAACCTGAAAATGTGAGTAGATATTTTGGAAGCTTGAAAAATAGGTTCTTAAAAAATAGGATGTGTAAATGTTTAATGATTTTATAGTCACTTATATAAGCCATTATAAAATTTATTATACATCCACAGCTAATTTATTTTGTTGGTTAAATTGTATGACGCTTCTCGCCGGGCTGCAGTGGTTATGTTGGCACCAGTGGTAATGACGGCAACTCGGATGACCAATAAATGTTTTTTCGTGGCAACTTCAATTAAAACAAAAATTATTTTTTTCTGAACAGGCAAGGGTACATACAAGAACCTGTCAACCATAGAGCAGGTACAGTATTAATTTAGCTGCAAGTGAAACGAGCAGCAATAACACTTATTCTGTACCTCATGAAAAATATTAACGCAATTCTACACTTCATTGTTCATCTGTTACCAACATAAGAACTGGAGCCCGGCGAGAAGCGTCTTAAAATTTTACCTAATGAAGTGTAGAATTGCGTTAATATTTTTCACGAGGTACAGAGTGTTATTGCTGCTCGTTTCACTCGCAGTTAAATTAATACTGTACGTCCTCTAAGGTTGACATGTTCTTGTATGCACCCTTGTCCATTCAGAAAAAAAAAAAAAAATTGTTTTAATTGAAGTTGTCACGAAAAAGCATTTATTGGTCATCCGAGTTGCCATCATTACCACTGGTGCCAACATAACCACTGCACCCCGGCAAGAAGCGTCATACAATTTAACCGGATTTATTGAAACAGACGTCAGGTGTTTGTTGAATTGACGTTATCTCACCTGAATGGCGCACGATTAGAACTTTTTTTCCACATACGGTAGTAAATAACTTTCTTCCTGAAATCCTAGTGTTTCTCTAAGGTTCACATACCCCAGCACTTCACAAAATTCGACGAAAGAATACGCGAAATTAGAATGAGACAACTTATGCAAGAATCGTAGGTGATGTCCTAGAAGCCGTGTACACCGAATGAAGCGGCAGTACGAGTGATATATATTGGATAGTGTTTCATATAGAAACGATAGGTCTGTGCGATAGGTATCGAAAAAGCTAATGTTATGATTTTTATGAGTATGTCATGATTTTAAAGGATGTGTTTAGTCAGGAACCTAAGAGTACAACGTAATTTGAGAGTGAACAAGTTGTACTCTTAGGATCCTGCCAAGCCACATCCTTTAAAATCAAGACATATTCGTAAAAATCATAACATTCGATTGTTCGAATACTGGTACCTATAGTCTAACGACCATAGCTTTGACTGAAAAGTCCATTGACAACAAATTAAGGCCGATTCACACTGTCCGTCACGTCAATTTGCTTTTTCTAGTACTCCATGTTGAAAGTGAGGTTATGAGTGGCGACGTGTTATGTAGAAAGTCATTTTATAATACTTTAATTGAAGAAACAACAACACTAAACGTTATTGGTTGCCAAAATCAACTTTACAATGTATGTTTTGGGCTAACTTAATGTGGTAAAATGGTGGGAACTGAAACATGTCAAAACATGAACAACTATTTTAACAATGTTAACAATGAGAGGTCAAAATTAATGACAATTAAGAGAGGAATCCCACAAGGGTCTGTCCTTGGACCATTCCTTTTTATGGTCAATATTAATGATTTTCCAAATTATATATCCTGTAAAAATGTGCTGTATGCAGATGATATGACAATGATTATATCTGGTGAAAATAAACAGGTAGTGAAAGACAAAAATAAGCAACTATATGAAAAAAGTAATCAGTGGTGTAAAGCCAATCAGTTATGTATAAATACTACAAAAACTGGGGAAATATATTTTAACTTAAAGGTACGAAAAGAAGACAATGTGTTAAACTGCTGGGCCTTAAAATAGATCAATGACTTTCTTGGGATGATCAAATAAAAAATGCATCTAGCAAACTCGCACGTGTGATTTTTCTATTGTATAAATTAAGGCAGTGTGTAAACAAAAAATTACTGATTCTCTGTTACTACGCATTCTTTCAGTCACAGTTGCAGTATGGAGTATTGCTATGGGGAAATGCACCAGACACATCCCTTATTTTCAAATTGCAGAAAAAAGCAATTAGATGTATACAAGGGCTGGGACCTAGAGAATCCTGTAGGAAACACTTCAGAGAGCTCAGTATAATGACACTCCCAAGTCTCTACATGTACTACTGTCTACTTTATATAAAAGAAAATATACTTAAATTTACTGTCAGAGTGAATCTACATACACATAATACTAGAAACAGTACTATGTTAGATATTCCATATTCAAGACTGTCCCTGATACACAATAGCCACAAACAACTAGGTCTTAAATTATATAATAAGCTACCACAGTCTGTAAAAATCCTTACATTAAGTAATTTTAAAACAGTGTTAGAGGTATGGTTCAAAAACACGCCATATTACTCAGTTGAAGAATACCTCCAAAGTAACTTAGAGAATATGCACAATTAAATTAAATTCATAGATTGATAGTAATTAAGATGTATAATGACAGATAATTATTTATGTAAAAGAAAAACTGTAATAATGTGTATATGCTGTAAATTATGTGATCAATTTGTAATCTAAAAAGATAAAATGTATATGTAAAACCCCATATGACGAAGCCAATTACTTGGTGAACATGCTGAAAGGCTAATAAATAAACAAATAAAGCGAAAAAAATAAAGTTCCTTGCTACTGCTAGCGGAGCGAGAGTTGAATGTCTGATATATATCGATTGTATTGCCATTTCATTCGATGTATACGGTTCCTGTTACCAACGTGATCTGCTACATTTGAAGTGGAGCAATACTAAAGTTCTATTTCCTTAGTTGAATGGTGTGTTAAAATTCAATAGTGGAAAATAAAGTGGAAAATAGATTCTACTTCCTTCTTTTTATTTTTATGAGTGCAAAAGTTTTAGCGCCAGGATTTACATTTGCGCCTACGAAGCAAGCCACTCACTACGTTTACATGTAACACACCTTCCGGAAGACGAAAAACGATTTTCGTAAACCGTTTTTCGTTTTTGGAGTGTTTACACGACCAACCAAAAGCGGAATTGGGAAATCTGTTTACGAAATCCAGTTTTGGGAGCCCATGTAAATGGGGGGTGTGTAGCACTGCTCCTAGTGCCATTCAGAACTTCGTTTTGTACTCGATTTAACCCCGTTTTATGATGTCACGTCTTTCAGCGGATCTATGAAACAATAATGTAAATAACGCAAACGAAAGTGCACTGTTATGCAAAGTTAACTACAACATTCGTAACTGAAGGTTTCCATATAAACTTTGGATTCGGGATTCGGTAGTGTTCGGCCATTATGCATCGAATCTCGAATCCGAAGCCAGTGTGCTAAATTCGGCGAATCTTGATTCGGCCGAACCAATCAGACACAACTCTAATCTCAATATAAACACTGGAAAGACAACTGTAGTGCTTAGGATCAAAATAATGACAACTGGATTAGCAGTTCTGAGTCGATAGCTATAAGAGGGTGAATGATTTAGTAGTTGAAAGTCGTTGGCTTATATAAAATTCACACTAAAGACCAGCGATGACTTTTGACACTATGATAGCGAAGAGGTTATATACAGCGAAACGTGATGCACATTCTTCAGTTGCTTTTCTGCAGCAAGTGTACGAATAAAGAAAACTAAGTGCATATTGCAGTTTGAAAAGTACAACTGCCAAGAAAGATGCCAAAGTGTAAGAAAGAAATTTTGTGTCCTCAATCCGTTTCTAAAAGATACAAAATGGTGCTGAAAAGTGAATCTACAGACGATAGAAACTTGAAATTTGTCAATGTTTATCTTACACTGTAAGCATCAGCTAGTTATCGATATTCCCTTTCCAAAAGGGATGAAATAGGGGCTGAACGGTTTTTTGAAAATACTTTGCTAGTCAGGCAATTTCGAAGAAGAAATACAAAACTGCAGATTTAGATTTTTCATTGTTCGATATTTTTGGAAATTCAACCATTAAGCGGGTGATATAAGGGAAAATCTTTTAAGGGAGCTACTAAGACTATTCTGATGCTAGAAATGTGAAAATTTGGGTTTGAAACCATGGTTATAATTTTAAAAAATGTGTTTCGGGATGTTTTGAACTCTGCCAACAATGGTGCAATAGGGCGTGGCCAGTTTTATCAAAATACTTGATTAGGAAAGCATTTTTAAAGCTACATCTATGAAAATGTATATTTAGGAGTAGAAACAACCAATGCAAACCATCCAGTCTACGCATGTGAAGTAGCGGAAATGTAGCTAGTAAATAATAAATTTAAATTTCAGAATGCTAAGTTTTCAAAGTTTATTTTCTAATTCAACATATTGAAAAGTATAGAAACAATATAATTAGAGCTAAGTGTTTAATACAAATCGACATTTTAGCATCACAAATGTTTTCCTGTGTAACTGTACATTATGGTATAATAAAAATTAATTTAAAAAAAATTTCATTGAAAATACAAGTTACTGTTGTAACGTGTCACTGGCTGTTTGCATTGCCTCAATGCATTTTCTCTCAGTGGTTCAGTGTACTTCACATTTGCAACAGTATGTGACAAATGGAAATTTTTCTCAATTCAGGCAGTGAGAAGTAAGTTGCTGACTGCATTATTATTCCAATAAGGTGACGGATAGTGAGGAAGAATCCAGCAAGATTTTTTCCTCATTTTTTGGTAGTCAACTGTAACACTTTGTATCATGTCCCAGAGCATTGGTTGTCTATAATTGGTAAATATTGGCAGGTCATCAACCTGTGTTGCAGCAGAATAAACACACTTTGTTCATACCAAGATTCGTGCTACACTGAAGTGTATGAGCTGCTGGTAATATTTTCACTCTCTGCTGTGAATTATGAAGTATTGTGCAACTTAAAATGACGGGGGAGGGGGGGGGGGGAGATCTTCTAATGCCCTAATGGAGGTCTCAATTTCTTGGAGCTTCCCCAACAAATCAGACTAGTGTTAGCTTATCCTTTTTACTTTACACACTAAATAATATGCTTTCAAATAATATTTAACCATCACTGTATCAAAATAAATTAAAACTAGTGACCTGTCCCTGGGTAACACTATGAGACACGAACCATCCTCATGCATCAGTCAGCCAATTAGCGAGAACCATATCAAAACCCATATAGTAGACCCTGTGATTAGCCTACACACACACACACACACACACACACACACACACACACACACTTTAATTTATATAAAAAGTGACTCACATTTGCTACCCTTCGCTCCACGGGCTCAGCCACAGCCAGGCATCTAGCATCAGTTTCTAGTTTTCTCAGCCACAATGATACTGGCACAATTCTCTCATCCTTTGTCACCATTTCAACCTACAAAATCAAAAAGTTATTTAGCAACTAATACAACACTGTTTATTAGCCTAAATAAGAATCTGTAAAAGTGATCCAACTAAATGGAGGAAACAAACTCACAACTTTGCCACTCAAGAACACCATGTTTCCATCCTTCAACTCCAGCTGTTCCTCCGCTAATGCAGTGACGTGATTTTTGTGTCGCCCACACAATAGCTGTGTTAATTTAACCTGACACAGTTCATCAGGATTATATCCCAGAAGATTGCAAGCAACACCATTTACAACAAGGATCTGAAAATAAAATGAAAAATATTTTGTCTTTATCACAGAAATACAGACATATTCATTTATTTTTCTCAAAAGAAAATGCTCTAAGTTCACTATACTCTATCACAAAAATAAACTGATATAAACAAACAATGATTGGCCAGCAACCATAGAGCACGGTCTTCTGCTCTTGGTAATAGGTCCTAATTATGTATTATATATCTTATTACTGTGTTGCTGCACATGCTACTATAAGATTTGTGGCTCACTGGCTCAGTAGTAAATGTCCAGCCTACAAATCCAAAGTTTCTGGATTCAATTATCGGTCAAGCCACTTATGTCTTTCATCTCTCGCAACATTTGTTGATGTAAAAAAATGATGGGTTGCACTCTGGTTCAGAATTCTTGTTAAACTTTGTCTTCCAATAACTGGGTGAGTGAGTTCAATGGTCAGAGGAAGGTAACAACATGTCTCCTCCTACAGTCCTACACAAACCAATGTTCTGATTAACAGCCACCAATGTTTCCTTTTTCTCATACTACAGCCATATAGTTTAAAAATTAAAAAAAAATTGTGTAGAAATGTATATCTCTGAACATTCATTATGCTCAGACTGTTGCATTACTAATATGTACTGTAAAAATGGCTGATGCTGCTCCAGTTCCATAATGAAATAAAAAGACAACATTTTGAACACTGTTAGAAAGTGATGGGAGACTGGTTGTTCTTATATAAGTATTATTCACAAATTTACAGACAAAAATCTGCTTTGTAGTCCCAATGTACTTTAGTGCTAAAGTGTTGGTGTAGATAATCTGTGTGACTACATATAGCTGGAGACTAGTGATTGAACAAAGTCAATGGATCACACATTGAAATATCTCTGGAATCAAATGTTTGCTTTTTTATGTTTAGTTTGAATATTGAAGTTATTTAAACATAAAATTCATGTAATTTTGGCTAATTAGCAAATATCTTATTCCATTTTTAAGAAAAAAAGTCCATCTTTTAGTTTCTAATTCCATATTGCATTCACAACTCCAGTTTTCATTGCATATATAACTTGTGCCATCCAAAATGTGTTAACCATACAGTGAGGTTTACATCCAGTTTATTCTTATGATAAACACAGTACACCAACTTTTGTGTGTGTGTGTGTGTGTGTGTGTGTGTGTGTGTGTGGTGTATTTCAGTTTAATGGAACTGTGTTCATTCTTCTCTGGATTACCTAACAAATTAATATATGGGGAACACAATAAATGTAAAATTTTGAAATTACATTAAGCAAGACAAAGGCAACCACTCATCTACACTGGATCAATGTGCCGAGTATACAAACATGTAACAGGAGTCGAATATTCACATAAGCTTTCAAATATATACTTTTTCTAGCAGAAGTGCACACATGCACAAGCGTAGATACCTATGGTTGCACACGCACAAATCTGCTGTACAAAGAGCATATGCTTAAATGGCATGAATATGGTTTCCTGTTACATGTGTCTCCCCACACAAATTTGTTTTAAGTGAATGGTTGCCTTTCCCTTATTTGACATATGCTCCATCCAGGGATTGTTATAAATTGTTACAAATGTTTAAAACTGTTTTAAATGTATTGTTTGAATTGGAAATTTATTCAAGGACTTCTAGGAAAGTGCACTTTATAACATGAACATACTATTGAACAGGCATCCAAGATTGCTACCATATACATACCATATACTGTCAGTGTATGTCCTCCATGTTGACCCTGATAAAAGTATCCCAGGAAACCAGCTGTGTAAGGCATAGTAAAATTCACCACTTACACGATTGATTTCCTGAGAGACTTCTATCTTTAAAATATGCTGTTAAACTTCAAGTGAGGTGCAAATTTTAGTCTCTGCAAATGTCACCACTGCTGTCAAACTAACATATGTAATATTGCATTTGAACAAACCTGGCTAGCAGTACAGAACTACATTAAATTTCCTCTTCTTTTTCCTCTTATGTATAGGCGTATATGTCCTCTTTATATCAGGCTGAAACAACTTATGAAGGAAAAAAACAATATCTGACTTCGTGAAGACCTGTAAGAAACACATTAAACTCCATTTTTTCCTTTAATGAATATCTATGTCATTATTCCAAGATCAATGGCGGGTTACTTATTAAACACCTTTCTGTAAGTGTTGCAAAGGAAAACAACAACTACACTTAAGTCCCTCTCCCTCATTAGGGTCACAATGTGTTTCCCTAGACTGGCAGACAAAACACAAATAGCAATGAAAGTGGTTTTGTTATCCTGGAAATTACATTAAAAAAGTAATAAATAAATAAAATTCACACATCTAAACTATTTTCTCAAAAGGCAAATACTGCCATAACTAGTCTAAATATAGTTTGGATATCTATTTCTTTAATTATTCGATTAATGATTTTTCAACAGAGATAGATTGGCTGGCCAGTATTTACCTTTGTGCTGTACCGCCGATAGTCCCACAAAAAAAGAAAAAGGACGAAAAAAGAACAAGCTTTCAGAACAGGGTTCCTTCTTGTGGCATCTCTCTTTCCATCTTTCCCTGTTAATCAAAAAGATTTTAGACAACCCCCTCCTCCATCCCTCAGCATCATCGGTTCACTCATCTTTTCTTCTCTTTACTGCTAGATCTTTCCTCTTTGGTTATATATATCCTCTTTGGCATGGCTCAATCCTAATATACAGTATCTCCGACTTCCACTATCCTCAAACACCATCCTCATGACCTAGGTCGTGAATTACCTTCCCCATCCATTCCCATTCCTTTTTTCTTCCCTTCTCTCCTACTTGAAGAAGGAACCGCGTTCTGGAGGTACAGCACAAAGAAGTACTGGCCAGCCAATCTACCTCTTTTGAAAAATAATTCATTTCTTTCAATTCAATTTCAGTCACGTCTTGCTTCATTACCAAACTTCATCATAAAGCCAAAAGAAAGAAAATTGAGAAAAGGAAATAATGTCTGTAAAAGTTTACAGTTGATAATGAAGAGAAAATATTGCCAGCAAAGAAAATTTGTTGGCCGTTTTTTGCTTACATAAAATATTTTCACTTTATGCCGAGCAGCAGACAGAAATACAAAAGTTATTAATTGAGAAAAAGGACACATTGTAAGTCACAGACTACACTTTTTTTCCATTCAACATTCACAGGCAATGTCATTTAACAATTTTGCAGAATCTAGATCACTGACAGAAAGCATGCACAATAACTATATTGATTACTCAAGGTAATACATGAAATGCAAATCTACAGCCAAGTCAATTAAGTGAAGTTGCTTAATTAGAATGAAAACTAACACATTTAGTACAAACAGGTAATTCATCCATTCAAATGCAAACTTGTGCAAGTGCACAGCTGTGGAAGCACATGTTACTTACTCTGCAACTAAGAATTAGGAAAAGGACATACCCTAGAATCATATTTTGGGGAAAAAAAATATCCTCTTTTATGCAATTTTTCTTTTTTTACCTGTGATGTTTTCATGTCGATTGTGAAAACAGCTTTATTTGGATTCATGGGTGCAATAGGATAACTAGTGCTAACACCTCCTACAGCACTGATGAAGCTACTGCTAAATGACCATGCTGAATCACTTATGCCTTGCAAAGATCGTATGTTGCACCCTGCATCACTGACAGGTTGAACCAGCTTTGCTCCACTTGATTCTGGGAAGCGGCTCATTGAAAATGATCCACGACATCTTCCAGCCGAGAAGCTGCATGTGTTTAAACCATCACCTGTCATAAAAAGTAAGTCTCAGTGAATCTATCTAGCTTATTTAAAAAATAGGTATTGACAATAAGATGCTATTTTTTTTTTAATTAAAAGATATCTTCTGACAACAAATATTTACAAGCCTTGGGCACTAAGCACTCAAGATCTTTTAATTAACAACAGTTTTTTTGACTTTCGTTATCCAATCTTGGCAACTTCCTTCTAAGCTTGTCTTACACTCACACAGGACGTCATAATATCACAACGCAAACTGAGCTTTCCATGGACACACATCAAAATGCTGCTGAATGACTGTATTAAAACCCCATTTAATAACCCTATAGTCTGATTAAAATTACTTGCTACTCGACAGTTCACATGCTGGAGATGCTTTCTTCCATTTAGAGCACTCAATGTCACGCCTGAAGCGTTTCCAGTTGCCAAACAGCCACAAAAATTGATCTGTTCACTTCCATTGCCTTTACTGATACTCTTGATTTGTTTTGTTCCTGAGTCATAAGTCAACTCTCTTTATTTCACTTTTCATCGCTTAATGATAAACACACAAAAAACAAGACATGACAATGCTGCTAATAAAACAAATACTCATACACAGAAATAAGCACATGGTACTGGATCCTTTTGTACAAGCCGTGATTTATCATCATATATACAAGTATTAAATAAAGATTTTTGACTTACCTAAAGTACAGGCTCATCGACAGAAACATAAAACACACATAAAAACACACAAACATTCGAGCTTTCGCCACCACTGGTAGCTTCTTCGGGAAAAAGAGGAAGGAAGGAGAGGAGAAAGGGAAGGATACGGGTTTTAAGGAAGTGGAAAAGGAGCTATTCCAATCCCAGGAGTGGAAGGACTTACCTTAGGAGACAAAAAGGATGTGTGTGAGTGTGTGTGTGAGTGTGTGTGTGTGTGTGTGTGTGTGTGTGTGTGTATTTCTTTACCTTTTTGTCCCCTAAGGTAAGTCCTTCCACTCCTGGGATTGGAATGGCTCCTTTCCCACTTCCTTAAAACCCGTATCCTTCCCTTTCTCCTCTCCTTCCTTCCTCTTTTTCCCGAAGAAGCTACCAGTGGTGGCGAAAGTTCGAATGTTTGTGTGTTTTTGTGTGTGTTTTATGTTTCTGTCGACGAGCCTGTACTTTAGGTAAGTCAAAAATCTTTATTTTATACATATTTTTTCCCACCAGGAATGCCTCCTTCTAGAATATTATATACAAGTATTATATCACATATATTAGTTTACATTAGATGAGCTTTGTATGATTTATGTGAAACAGAACTCTCCAAAGGTTTCAATTCAGTGTTATCAGGACTGTAGTTTCACTTTGCCATTCATAACCATGTGGCTATGTAACACAGTCAAAAAGCATTTGCTTCCCATTCAGAAGATCGTGGGTTTGAATTCTCTCCTGTGGGATAATTTTAATTTCTGAATCCAAATTATTTTTATTATTTTCATTAAATTAATCTATTTCGTTGAATTTTAGAAGTTCTAAAACTTTGTTATAGTATTACTAGCTGAAAACCCGGCGTTACCCGGGTATTTATTTATTTATTTATTTATTTATTCGAACCTTGAGTTAGTATTTTTCCTATCCTCTCTCTCTCTCTCTCTCTCTCTCTCTCTCTCCTTTTTTCAAAAAACGTGTTACATTTATAAGAGAATATATAAGAAATAAGAAATCACACTCGTTTCGAAGAATCCAATCATGAAATTCAACAATAATGATTGTAATAATATCACAGATCTATCACTTGCTGTAATGCACGAAACGTGAAATAGATTCTTTCTAAAGAGATGTATTAAAAGAAATTTCTTTTTTACTGCGTTATTTATTTATTGTTATATTTCCTTATTCGTAATTTTACCCTTACAGAGAAAGAGCTGAAGACATTGTAGCACGCATAGACCAAAGATATGGTCTGTGGCATCACATTTCGCAGTACGTAACACCTCCTTGCTATAGAGTCGCAAACGTCATCGCTGGCCTTCAGTCCGAATTTTTTTATAATTTGACGACTTTCAACCACCATATCTTCCACCCCCTTATAGCTATCGGCATGCAACTGCTATGGTGTACAACGGGAGACTTCGGGAAACAATTCAACTCAGACAATTCGTTTGCGTTCTGTAGTTTTCGCTGCGGAGCGAATTAACAACACACACACACACACACACACACACACACACACACACACGCGCGCGTGCGCGCGCGTGCGTAGAATTTTATATACACCGAAAACTTTCAATCCCAATATACTCCACTCTTTTATCATTATCAATCCTTAAGCAACAATGCAACCAATAAAAACATTTTCAAAGAATAAATATAATTTTCGAACAATCATTATTGTTTCGCATTTCACGTTAAATTCTTCAAATTACTAAATATCTATCAGATAAAACCGTGCCTAAAATCTTTGTCAGGTATAAATTAGTAACTGTACAAATATTTAAGTCTCTGTGTCTTGTCATTCGGACGTGATAAGTGTACACCGAACCGACATTCACATTAACACACACAGATAAATAGCTATCCAATCACCATAAAACCGTGCCTAAAGCCTTCCACGGGTAGACGTTAGTAACTGCACAAATTTTTAGCTCTTTATGTCTTGTGGTTCAGACGTGATAAACTTACACCGAACAGACATTCACATTTATAGGTATAGATTAAATTTTTATTTGCTCTTATTTTTCATCCTATGATTATTTTTTTATCATTGCTAGTATTATTATTGAAATCTGCTTGTGTCATTAACAACCTGTAATTAAGTGCCAAGTAAAAATGCTTATTGGTTCGTGACATGACAGGTCGTGTAACCACTAGCCAGTGTGAGGATATTTTCAAATAACCAATGGCAGTGAGAAATTAGCTTGCTTTTAGTGCTGCATCTGAAATTTTTCAGTTTGAGTTTGCTCAGAGATAAGTTTTATTAGCCGTGAATAAATAAATCATGATTTTAGTTAGGCTGGAGATGTCTGACCGCTGTTTTGTGCTTCCGTTAGAACATGGGATTAAATTGAGAACTACAAAACACCTCTTCTGCTGCAGTTCAGTGATTGATCACTTAAAATTTGCAATGCCACCATTAGCTCTTGCTGGCCTCTTCCAACAGTTTGTGAAGTGACTTGCTGTGTTTGTGACCCATATAGTTGAGTGGTAGTCGCCTGCCTATGTGGTCACACTGCATTGCCATGTGACAAATGTCAACCAGAAAGTAATTTTAATCCAACTATAGTAGTAAAAATTACTGAAAAAACACCAACCTAAGTCAAAACATATAAACAAAAAATATGGTGGAGAAAGATTGCCACCAGAATAACCAGCATAGGAAGTTGCGCACAAATAGCAGAACACAATGAGGAGCAGCAACTTTATTTCCTATAAGAGCACCAAGTGTTACATACTGTCTGTTCACTTTCTACAGAGTCATGGTGTGGCAACTGTTGACAGTAGATATTTCACAAAGAGATGTAAACAGAGTTCACAGTGACACACTTGTTTCCATCATTAACAACCACTACTTTGATATTTTAGTAACCACACTGTTTCAGTGGGTTCAAGATTTTGTGCTGTGATTTGAGAATTCGTGTTTAGTTCATCACTTCCAAAATGAGTAAATCTTAGTTGCTATACATTTTAGAAGCATCTGAAATCTATATTGGCAACTGCAAATAAATATGTAAACAGGCCATATTTTCAGATGTAAACACAATCAGGCAAAAATGTTACCTTTAGCAATGTTTTTATGACTAAAACCAAAACTAAGGTAAAAATACGAACACAAACATTTACAGTGGTAGCAATGTTGCTTTTAACCCTTTCACTGCTAAAGCCATGCATCCTGCCTGCTGGGTTGAGCGCGCCCTTGAGGCAGGCTAATTCCACTACCTGCGCAAAAGACAGACCGACCACTGCTCGCACTAGCTTGCTCCTCGGCCTCCCTCGCCCTGTGCTGAATTTTTCTGGAGCCAGCACTCATGTCTGTCTTGCCTTCCAAATGTGATCACTGACACACAATGTATCTGCATACTTTTTACATGGCTTTCAAACTGCTGATATATAATTGAACAGACTTTATGTGCATTTAAACTGCTTACCACTATGTGCCATTTCATGTTAAAATGCCTAATTTTGAAACATTTTCCCTCTCAAACATCACATATTTTGAAGAAATTTTATGTGAACATTCGTATACATCCTCTATGAACATTGGTGAAGTTTAACTATTGTCAAAATAATACTGGATTAGATTTCCGAAATTCGTTCACCAAAGAAGAAAGACGAAGTGAACACTCCAGTATTCAATCCAAGAACAGCTGCCAGCATGCGAAACTTAGAAGTAGATGTTCCTGGAGTAGTAAAACAACTTAAGTCACTAAACAAAAATAAATCTTCCGGGCCTGATTGTATACCAACTAGATTCCTCTCAGAGTATGCTGATGCAATAGCTCCGTACTTAGCTATCATTTACAACCAATCACTCAGCGAAAGATCCGTACCCAAAGACTGGAAAGTTGCCCAAGTTACTCCAATATTCAAGAAAGGCAATAGGAGTTATCCCCAAAATTACAGGCCTATCTCATTGACGTCGCTTTGCAGTAGGATTTTGGAACATATACTTTGTTCGAATATTATGAACTACCTCGAAGAGAACGACCTATTAACCAGTAATCAACACGGTTTCAGAAAGTATCACTCTTGCGAAACACAGCTTGCCCTTTATTCACATGAAGTGATAAGTGCCATCGACAAGGGATCTCAAATCGATTCCATATTTCTGGATTTCAGGAAGGCTTTTGACACTGTACCCCACAAGCGGCTTCTTATGAAATTGCATGCTTATGGAATATCTCCTCAATTGTGCGATTTCCTATCAGAAAGAACACAGTTCATTGTAATTGACGGTAAGTTCAATTTGGGAGTGGAATAGGAAAGGAAATGCCTAGTAGTGGTACAATGTACCCTCCGCCACACACCTTATGGTGAATTGCGGAGTATGAATGTAGATGTATGTAGTAGATGTAGAGTAAAACAGAAGTGATACCTGGCGTTCCACATGGAAGCGTTATAGGACCCCTACTCTTCCTCGTGTTTATAAACAATTTAGGAGACAATCTGAATAGCTCCCTTAGATTGTTCGTGGATGATGCTGTCGTTTATTGGTTAGTGAAGTCAACAGAGGATCAAAAGCAACTGCAAAGCGATTTAGACAAAATTTCTGCAGGGTGCGAAAATTGGCAATTGACACTGAATAAAGAAAAGTATGACTTAATACACATGACCACTAAAAGAAATCCGCTGAACTTCAATTACGCGATAAATCAGACGAACCTTAAGGTCGTAGATTCTACCAAATACCTAGGAGTTACAATTACGAACAACTTTGACTGGAGAGAACACATAGAAAATATTGTGGGGACATAGAAAATATTGTGGGGAAGGCGAACCAAAGGTTACGTTTCATCGGCAGAACGCTTCGAAGATGCACCAGCTCCACCAAAGAGACTGGCTACATCACACTTGTGTGTCCTCTCCTGGAGTACTGTTGCCCCTTGTGGGACCCCCCCCCCCCCCAGGTGGGATTGACGGAATACATTGAGAAGGTTCAGAGAAGGGCAGCTCGTTTTGTTCTATCACATTACGGGGAGGAAAGCGTAACGGAAATGTTGCACGAATTGGGTGGAAATCATTAAAAGAATGACGTTATTCATTGCAGCGTGATCTGTTTGTTAAGTTTCAATCACCGACTTTTAGTTCTGAATGTGAAAATATTTTGCTAGCACCCATCTACTTAAGGAGACATGACCATCCCAATAAAATAAGAGAAATCAGATCGAAAACTGAACGATTTAGGTGTTCTTTCTTCCCGCGCGTTATTAGAGAATGGAATGGTAGAGAAAAGTTATGAAAGTGGTTAATAAACCCTCTGCCAGGCACTTGAATGTGATTTGCAGAGTATCGATGTAGATGTAATTACTAGCTTGACTTCATTCGCGAAGTTGCGCTGAGTAAGCATGAAATTCTGGTGAATTTGAGCCGTTATATCTCGGGCAAGCTTCTGTTATAATAAATGAAATCTGGCCACCTTGTACAACTATAAGTGTTCTTTTAGGATTTTACAGGCCATATTCAGCCAGATAATATTAAGCAAAGTTGCTAGAAAAAAAACCTACACCAGAAAAAAAATCTCAAAGTTCGACTTCTTATATCTGAGGAACCGGAGGTACGAGGAATGTGAAATTTGACATGTAGTAAACTAATAACACAAAGTTCGCTAATATAAAGTTTCATTTATGTGCCTCTTTCCTATACTGAGTGAATTTAGTTCAAATTTGCCAATCAAGTCATATGAATATTACGATTGTTGAATATTACCAGTTTTTTGGCCTTCTCCATTCTTTTTGATCGGGCTTTGGTCCAACACTGGCGAAGTTTAAAAAAATGTTTTTTCTTTATGTTATTTTATTTATTTCTTTAATTTTTTTCCTTATTTAGTTCTTTTTCTTTCGATTCTGAGTAATTCATTCAGATTGTCAATAAATTATCTCTGCTTTGTTTCCCAATGATTAGTACTGCTTCTTTGTACATTAAGACTCGAAGCAGGGTACAACATGTAATGGAACATTGCAAGTTTTAGATTGGTATTGTGACAGTACCGTCGAAGGAGTCGCACTCAAGTCATTAGGATTGGAGATATTGATAACCATAATCCCGTTTAATTTGTCAAGATACATTAAATGCACCTTGCCAATGCACAAAATTTTTATAATCTTATTTTATTAATTTTGGTAGCATTGTATCTATGTGGACAGGTGACATTGATAGGAATGCATTATCTGTATAAATCTGTAATTTAGAAAAATCATGTTTAGCAGCTGTGTGGCTAGGGCTCGTAGTAGGCTGGCCAGCAGAGAGCTTGTGTGTGTAAGGCGGAAACGGCCACCTGGGAGAGACCTGAGCGGCTTGGAAAAGCCGTGACGTCAGAGGCTTTTCTCTGCGCAGCCATGGAAGGCTGCAGTGTATTGCATATGATAAAGTTAAATTTAAGAATAAAACATAATTGAGAGAAGTGTGGCACCGTTTCTGAAAGGTTTTTGTACGACACATCTGGTGACGCACAGATATCCTTCCTATAATGAGTTTTAATAGAATGAAAAAAATGGCAATTTAGTAATTAGTTAAAAATTCATATCTTTTAAACCATTTAAGATACAGAGGTGAGTGAGGGCTCATATGAAAAGTTTCTACAAGGTGCGTATGTGTAACTGACGAAGGCCTGAAAGGCCGAACCCTATAATGTTGTTGCCTATTATTTGTACCTATCTGCGGCTCATTGGACATCTCTGTGATGAGTAAGCAACCTATCCACCTCAAAATTTTATTGAATCCTTCCTGTAATTTCCATTGTTTGCTTCAACAAGGTGCATTACCTAATACGCTTGCATTCGAAGTAAGATAACTATTGATCACAGGAAACCTAATTCACTAATACGATTGTATAAATTTGTTAATATCATAAAGTACAAGACAGATACACGACCAGCATCACAGTGTTTGTTCACAGATGTCGTAATACACATGATTATACCACCAAATCACATTGTTCATATTAACTTATGTTTTCTTGTTTAAATAATTTGTATATAAATGTCCATAATTGTTTAGTTTGCAATGGTATGCCAAAACAACTTGTGCCATTGTAAAGAGCAAACTAAAAAATATATAATATGTTGCATACATATTTTTGCAACAGGGTTTATCACATAAATAAGTTTAAAAGAGATAAATAATACTGCAGATGGTGAAAGAGTTGATATTGATATCTGAATCGCTTCATAGGAGAAATGCAGTGTAAATATCTAACAAGTTATTTGTGTTTGGTAGATGTATGTGTATGAATGTACAGTATAGTACTTGGCAAAGCATTCTACGTTGGCGAGAGGTGGCAACTGGGGATTTTGATGACTTTTGGAAGAGTGAAACTTTAAAAGTTTTCAGAGTGCGGAAAGTGCAGTCAAACTTAGAAGAATTTACGAGTGTGGCAAATTACTATTTCAACTTGCAAGGTTTCTTCTTGAGACGCAGAGTGCTATGTTGGCTTGAAGATTGTAGCATGTGAAGTTTGGGCACTGTGACTTAGATAAATTTACATGGATCAGAACGGTTATACCAAGTTGTCGGGAAACTGGTTGTAAAAGTACATATTGTCAGGAAGTGTTGGCCAAGTTTCATTAACATTCATTCATTCCACTGAATTGTGCAGATGTCTGTTCAAGAACATAGTTTTTGTCAAAGGAACTGTGATTTGAGAGAATCTAAAGACGAAGTATTCACACAGTCAGACACAGGCTAGTGGAATGGTTTGATGCAATGAACAGTAGCCTGGTAGGCTGATTTGAAATATTTTCAGCAAAGTAAATTTCGTCTGGGGGCTCATGAGCTATGTTAGGTATGTCAACATACACTGCTATTACCAGTGAACTGTGCTTTGTTCTGATAAATAAACGTACTATGTAAAAGTTTAAGCAAAAGTGTTAAGTAAGTTATTTCTACGTAACCCCCTTTCTTATCATTTTATTTGTTTTTTATTAACCATATGCAGGAGGGCACTGTGGACGAATTTATATCATCCCCTAGACAGAAAAATAACTTTTTGTATTAATTTTATATAAGATTATCCACACACAGCTCTTCTTATATATAAATAACACCGCAGTATCTAGTTCCCCGGCGCACTTTCTGTTTTGTGCAAACAACGTACTTTTCTGCGAATGTTCACTTACAATAACATCTGGAAATTGTCTGACTGTGAAATGCAGAAGAGTCTTCCCCTACCAGCTTTTTCTGTTCAGTGGCATATTTTCCTACTATCTCCCTTACGAGAGAAGGGTGAAATTCTGCATCTTTTTCACTGTTATCAACTCGTGGAGAGCATAAGCATTTAAAATGTACAAATCCAGAATGTGAAAAAAATATTTCTTGTACCATATCACAGTGTAACGGAGTGCTCCCACTGAGCTCGGTAACATGTCACAATGGCCCAGTGACCCCTTACTCTAATTGTAATCTACAATACATTTTTTTCCAGTATTTCTGTCAGCCTTCTCAGTTTCAACAATTTGTGGTGTGTGACATGTGGTCAACATCAACCTTTCTATCTTATCGCACCACTTGATAGCAATGATCTTTACTGGACATAAACAGTTTCTCCCTGTTTTAATTTCTTCCGCGCCTATTCTTACGAACAGTGCCACATGCGGCTGCTCCGTGGTTGTGAACCAGGAACAGGTCTGGGCTAGAGTACCAATTATCGACAAACAGAATATGATCTTTTTCCAAATATGGTCCCATAAGAGTTGCCAGTACGTCACCACTTTTCCCTAAACCGTGGAACCCAATTTCTATTGTTAAGCTGTGTATACAATAAAATCCTAAATGTATCCCCTCTGACAGTCATAGTACAAATGTATTTATCCCAAATCTACTTCACTTGGATAGAATATATTGCTTACAAGACAATCACCCTTAACAATAAGAGACTTTCATCTATACAAAGCTTGTGATGTGCACAAAATGAATTGCGAAACATCTCACGAACTTTGTCAACAATCATCCTAATTTTTAACAGACTGTCAGCTCTGGTACTCACAGAGTATGAGAAGTGTAGTATTCCCAGAAGTAGAAAAAAGTGGTCTCAGGACATAACTGAAAACTGGGGTGTTCAGAAGTTTGTCTCTGGACCAATAATCACTTAATTTTACCTACTTAACTTGCGTCATTAGAAGGCAAATGGCTACAAAACAACACACATTTCCTGAGAGCCAATGTCTTTTTACTTTGACACTTAAGAATTCACAGATTCTGTGGAGTAAACGTAAAATTGATTTGTTTTGTCTGCAATAAATTGCAACAGTTCTTCAGACATAAATATCACAAAAAATTAAAGAATGCTCGAGTTGAATTTAGTTGACATTTGTGTCCTGCACTCGAGTCAACAAAGTCACAGTTTAATGGCTCAAAATAGATTTCTTTCCAGCCACATGTGTCACTAAACTGAGCTCTTTTCCAACCCCTTTCACTGTTACACTAATTCCTCAGATTCTGAGGAACTGCCGACTGCACATCTTACTCTCCCCTCTGATGTAGAGGGCTGAGATATACAGCTTCGAGGTTCTGTTGAAGATTCTTCACTGCTAGAGAATTCATGCTCACTGTCACTCCTAGTGAGCATATCCATCTTCTCTTTACCAGTGCAACCATGGCAATGTGATATTTCTGCCACAGACAATAACGAAAATACGGAAACACGGGAAGTGAAGTTGAATTGCCCAAAGACAGATCACAGCAGTAAATGATATGCACTCTTGAACTATACAACCAGAACACTGAAGAGCTACTGCAAGTGAAGGGCAGAAAGCCAGCCCTGCGTATTAATATGTCAGAAGCACTCAGGAATTTGTGACTCACCGCACCTAAACTCATCCATAGCAGTGAGGGGGCTGGCAGCACCAAATGTGTCAACATGTCGTTAGCACTGTAGGGAAACCTAACGGCCATGTGTAAACAAATCCGCAGCACCGGTGGAATGGTGAGCCAGGACGAGTTAACAGGTCCAAAGTAGTCAAAGGTTTACTTCCTACACAATAAAATGTGTGTGTTTAATGTTGATAATAAATTGACTGAAAACACAAAATTAACCATTTGCAATGAGGTGTAATCTGGATTAATTGAAGGAACTTTAGATTTTGGTAGTTTGAGAATGAAATGAAGGAGAGCAATACAAAGAAGCAGAATGGGGAACTACGTGTATTGAAGTAGTGACAGCCACAGAGGATCAAATAGAAGAACAAGGCATATTAAAAATCCTTCGATAGCACAGGAGATACCGATCTAAATTGATGAAAGGAGGAGATATAAAAATTCAGGAAATTAAACAGGTTTAGAAAAATGAGCTTCACAGGAAGTGCAAACTGGCTAAACAGAGTGGCTCGATGGCAAATGTAAGTATATAAAAGAATGTATAACTAGGGGAAAGATAGATACCGCCTACAGGAAAATAGATACGTTTGGAGACAAGAAAAACAGATGAAATAATCTCAAGGATTTGGAAGGAAAACCAGTAATAAGCAAAGAAAGGACAGAAGGTGGAAGGAATAAATAGAGGCTCTATACAAGGAAAATGAACTTGAAAGTAGTATTATAGAAAGGGAAGAGGAAGTAAAAGACGATAAATATGACACTGTGAGAAGAATTTCACAGAGAACTGAAAGGTCCGAGTCAAGACAAGACTGCTGGAGTAGATGAGATTCCCTCTGAACTACTGACATCATTGGAAGAGCCAGTCATTGAAAAACGTGGATGGATAGGTTGATGTGGGCACACGGCACTAGCTCTTTAGCGCTCTTACAACATATGTAGGTGACAAATGTGACCTGAGTAAACAGTGATTGAAGAAAAACAGGCAACAGGAAGGTAAGTACCCAAACTAGACAAATGGCACAGCGGACGAAGCAAACACACAAACAAATACTGCGTGTCAGCAATGTAAGTTGGCCCACTTAAGTTCACAGTCTTAAAAGCACTCTTAACACAATACAACCTGGGTATCATGGACTGATCACTGATATAAAAGGGATCCGCCAGCCATTCTTTAACATACTAAATCCTCCAGCCTAAAAGCTTAGACCAGAGTCCAGAAAGTTCGAAAATTTTAAAATGTTCGTCACACTCACCTCATTATCAGCTAAAACAGAGGGCAGAGCACCACCAAGGTTCGCTGCTGCCCTCTCAGCATGACATAAAATACATTCAATTAAAATGTGGTGTACAGTAATTTGCATGCAACAGGCATCACAAAATGGGGCATCCTCTTGACAGAGTAAAAAACTGTGTGTCAAAAGGAAGTGTTCAATATGGAGACATGTCAAGGCTACATCATGCTGTCTCAATGACTGACAGGAGGTATGCCATGGTCCGGCAGATTTTTTTTTTTTTTTTTTGTGGATTTAGGGCGCACAACTTCTACGGTCATTAGTGCCCAGACAAGAACATAGATTCGCTAGATCTCAAAAGAAAAAAAAAAAAAAAATGGTGACTGTCAGAAAATCAAGAAGAGGCTAAAAACGAAAGATAAAAGACAAGTAAAAGGGTTAAATATCCTTCGATAAGTTGGCCAAGTTGATAAAACGCAAAACTCGAGCAGCTGCTCGTGTGTCATCAGCTAAAATTTCCTCCAGAGTAGACGGAAAGTGAACAGCTACATGTTGAACACGTTTAAATTTGATCACAAGACTAACATCTAGTTTTGCAACACTGCTCAAAATCAGCCCCGAACGAAGCAGAAAACGCAGTTATTGATGTGCCATAGTGTTAGTGTGCAAAGGAAGATTTCCGTTGTTCGTATGTTAGTCACACGCGCCTGTTTGGGAATGTATGCTGTGTCACTGTTTCATAATAATCACTATTTGGCTATGGTGATTCTAGTAGCAACCTTTCTTCTGCTCACTGCATTGTATTACAACAGCTTTGATTTGAAATCGTTTTATAAGTAAACACCATTTTTGAACCCAACGTCTCTATAATGGGCTTGCATGAAATGTTCCGCATGAAATATACAAATCTGTGCTAGACCTGAGTTGTGGGTTAGTCTGTTCTGATATCACACGTAAACATTCCTCTTCAAGTACCTTCGTAACTAGACGAAAATTTCCACCTTCTTTCTCGCCCAGAACATCCCTGATGTTTTGCGCCTATTGTTCTGTTTAATATGACAACAGCCAGCTATAATGCTTTAACCAAGGAGATTAGAATTACTAACCACATTGATTTTAACAAATAAGTATTGTGGTATGCAAGTTTCATTTACGGGAATTTATAATCATTAAGGTGCCGTACCAATAATATTTCTCACACTAGAAGACTAATCTATTTTTAAATGTTTCATGACAGACTTTTTGCCTCTGTATTTTATTTACACCAATGAACACGATCAGAACAAAGAGGGGGAACTTGAATGCACATTTGTGTAATCATTATGAAATTAAATAAGACACAGTAACGGCTATCTTCAAACGCAGTGTTTGTTTTATTTATCAGTGTGATATTACAGCTGTTGTAACATAACACAGTGTGCAGAATAGTTTCTACTAAAGTCATCAATATCAAATCGTTTAAATTGCCACAGTTGAAAACGGGACAGTCGACAGATGTTCCGAATCGTGCCAACATGTCATCGCGGAAAGAACTAGGTGAGTCCTTGTCATGTCTCTAATTATTCATGCATATTTAATTACTAATTTTGAAACAAAATGCGTCATTAAACTTCACTACCAGGAGCCATAAATTTTTTATTCTACCCTTTCCATAAAATCAGATTTTTCAACGCAACAAGGAAGATGTAATTTAACAATGATATCGAAAAACTACTACTGCACCGGAAATAATAAGAAAACAATCACCAGTGTAGAACGTTCTGTATTAACTTGTGTCGGTGCCTACAAAAGAAATGAGTAGAAAAGATAGAAAATGTATTTCTATGGAAGAAAAAAATGAGGATTCTACAACATGTAGATTCACATAATGGATCGCGAGTTCAACTAGCTACGGACTTAGGGCTTTCTACTTCAACCCTGAATACAATTGTGATAAATCGGTCCCACATTGAAGCTACTGCAAGACAATGTGGTCCCATGGCAAAAAAGCACAAATATATTCGGGCATCCGCATATGATGATTTGGATAAACCAGTTGCAGAGTAGTTTGTTGGCACAAGAGCATCAGGAATTCCGCTTGATGGTAATAAACAGAGAGAAGGCGCTACAATTTGCTGGAAAATTGGGGATCACGAACTTCACAGCATCTAGTGGCTGGATTTGTAGATTTGAAACTAGTTATGATATTGTTTACAATGAACTGTCTGGTGAAAGTTCAAGTGTTGATAGTGGAACAGTAGACCAATGGAAAAAAGAACTGCAAGATATCATTAAAGGTTATGATCCAAAAAATATTTTTAATGTTGATGAAACAGGTCTTTTTTATAACATATTACCAAGTAAGACCATATGTTTCAAAGGTGAGAAATGCCATGGTGGGAAACTGAGTAAACAGAGGATAACTGTTTTGCTAATGGTAAATGCTGATGGGTCTGAAAAATTACGCCCCTTGGTAATAGGTAATTTAAGAAGCCAAGGTGTTTCAAAAATTTGAAAACTCTGCCCACTAATTATGAATCTAACAAACTGCATGGATGACTACTTCAATCTTCACAGCCACTATGCATGCCCTGGATGCTAAAATGGAGGCAAGAAATAGGAAAATATTACTGATATTTGACAGATGTCCAGCACATCCTGACAATCTGAAGCTCAGAAATATTAAATTGTTGTTCCTGCCTAATTGTACTAGTGAGCTTCAACCATTAGATCTTGGAATAATCCATTCATTTAAATGGGAATACAGAAAACTGCTTATGCAGATGGCTGTATTTATGCATAATAATGGCATGGATCCAAAATCTATGACAATATTGCTTTTGGATGCTATGCATTATGTACTAAAGCATGGATGGATGTAACACCCTTGACTATTTTCAACTGCTTCAAGAAAGCCGGAATTGAATTTGCAGATAAAACACAGGAGTCACAGGAAGAAGTTTTGTCTGAGCCTCCAGACTTTTCTGTGATAGACAAGTCGTCAACATTTCAAGATTATGTTGGTGTTGATGCTTCAGTCATCACATCAAAGGTGCCAACAGCAGACAGCATCATTGACAAACATTTTGAGGACGAGAAGATAGAGCAGGATGGTGAAGAGGACAATGATGATGACCAAGAACCAATTGTTCCAACCAGTAAAGAAGCTATTAATATTTTAAGACAATACATAGGTAGTGCATCAGGTGATAACACATTTGATGCATTGTATTCTTAGGTCTAGGATTTTTATCTCTCACTTTCCACTTCTTTCACCTCTGGCAGTATTGTTCATGTGAAAAAAACCGAGTAGCACCGTGGTTCGGAACCCACATTAAACTGTAGGTCCCCCTATAACTGGCTGGGTAAGTCAGTTCGAAGGTCGGAGGAAGGCAATGGCACGCCACCTCCAAAACAGGACCATGCCTAGTAAAGCACTGAGGAGTTCAAACCAATCTTCGGATTGTTGACTGCTTTATCTTTATCTTTATCAAGACTTATTCTGTGGTAAGACAGGTACAGCTGATTGCTGTTAAAAAGAAACAAAAACAGTTAACTATTTCAGATTATTTTAAATAGGCAAATGTAAATTCTCAGTCTCATATTTTGAACAATGTAACCATAAAGATAGTAAAAAGAATTTATTTATTTTTATCTTGTTGTGTTTCTTAAACGTTCCTGCATTTTACACTTTCCTGCCTTTTACACTTTTTTTGTGTCAGTCCGCTGAAAAGTGTAAAAAGGAGGTTTTACTGTAGTGCTTTCAGGCACCATCTGTTGAAGTCTAAGATGCGGTAACCAGGTAAGTTTACAGTCAAATGTGAGACCCAAAAACAAACAGTGTCTTTAAAATTCAGGACAGTGTGCTTTGTCTGCAGTTTAGGTAAATTAAAAACACAGACTTCTTGGTTGAAAATTTAAAACAAGTCTTTTGTGCCCATTGGTCCAGCCGTCAGAGTTAGCTGCAATTGACAATTTGTCATTGCAAGGCTACAAGAAAAGACAGAGAAGTCATCAACAAATAAAGAACTCTGGACAGGACTATGGCAAACCAAGTCACACTTAAAACACTACCTTGAGGAACACCGTTCTCCTGCTAGAAGTGGTCAGAGAGCGACTCTATACATAAAATAACATGGAGAAAGGAAAGACCGAATAAAGACAGGAAGACAACCACAAATTCCTCATTCGTGAAGCCCACGTGAGTATAAGATGCCTCAAAGTAGTATCAAAAGCCGACTCGGTGTATATAACACCCATAATGTGATGACGATCACTGTGGCCAGTCTGCAAGACTCAGCACAGCTGAGGCGACAGAACCAGTGGTGGGGGTGAGAAAGTGGCAAGGAGAGAAGAAGGAGGGAAGGGGGGAGCTGCACGGAACAAGTGTGGGAATACGCCAGTGTTATCTGACGAAGATGCTGGAAGGATGGAAAGGAACTGAAATGTGTGGGGGATGGTAAATGCATGTAACAATAGTGTGGGCGTGGAAGGGCAGAGGGTGGTGGCTTCATGAACTAGCAAAGGTTTAGGCCTGGGAGATTGTGGGAGGATAGGATATATTGCAGGATATATCCCACAAGTGCAATTCAGAAAAACTGGTGTTTGTGGGGAGGATCCATATGGTACAAGCTGTGTAACAGTCATTGAAGTGAGCACATCAAGCAGGGTTGCGTGTTCTGCAACAAGATGGTCTAGCTGTCTCCTGTGCACAGTTTTACCATGGTCATTCATGCGGACAGACATCATGTTGCTGGTCATGAGCACATAAAAGCTGCATATTCGTTTTAGCTCAGTTTGTAAATAATATGACTGCTTTCATATGTTGCCCCTCCCTATTATGGGATAGGAAATGCATGTGACAGGACTGGTGGTGGTAGTATGGTTTATAGGACAGCTTTTGCATCTAGGTCTATTGTATATATATGAGTCATGGCGCAGGAGTTTGGGAGTAGGGATGGACAAGGATATTACGTAGGTTTGTTGGGCAGCAGAATACCACTGAAGGAGGGGGTGGGGAGGATATTGGATAGGGTATTTCTCTTTTCAGGGCAGGTTGAAAGGTAGTCCAAACCCTGGCAGAGAACATGGTTTAACTGCTCCAATATTGGGTAGTTTTGGGTCACAACAGGGTACTCCTGTGGCCGGATGGTGGGTGTGGGGGAGGTGGTGGGTGACTGGACAGACAAGGCCCCTTAGATCCGTTAGTGGACATGATTTGGAGGGTAATTACAAATGTGTGTAAATCTACTGGATCAAACTGCATGGTCATCAGTCTGTAGCTTAGAAACTACTTAAACTAAGGTAAACTAACCTAAGGACAAACAAACACAGCCATGCCCCAGGGAGGACTCGAACCTCCGACAGCGAGCAAGGGATAATTGCAGTCAGTGAAATCCGCAGTGAGGTGTTTGGCATATTTGGACATGGACTGCTTGTGACTGCAGATGTAAAGACCATGGTGGCAAGGCTCGATGGAAGGGACTTTGTGTGGAATGGGTGACAGCTGTCAAAATGGAGGTATTGTTGATGCTTGGTATGTTTTGATGAGGACGTACTGATTAGGCCATCTCTGATGTATAGGTAATGTCAAGGAAGGTGGCTCGTTGGGTTGAGTAGCACCAGGTGAAGTGAATGGAGGAGAAGGCAGGGGAACCTGAAAGCAGTCATGTTATCTACAAACTGAGCTGCAACCACTGTGCAGCTTTCTACCTGTGCATAACCAGCACCAGGCTGTCTACCTGGATGAATGGCCATCGTCAAACTGTTGCCAGGAGGCAGCTACACCATCCTGTTGCAAAGGATGCAGCGTCGTATAATGTGGCTCACTTCAATGACTGCAACATGGCCTGTGTCTATTATTCGTGCCTTTTTTATGGTCAACAATATCACAGCTGCTAACATTTTTGGTCTTGATGCTTTCAATGTCTCTCATTCTGTTCCATTTCGGACCTTGAGCTATTTTGTCAGGAATCTTCATCCCTTTTTTACCGACGGCTTAGGTTGTTCTACTGCTTTTATGACACACATCACTACAAACCACGAAACATATGATGCTCCACAAGTTTTTTCACAGCTGTGGCTCCACAGCACCAAGTCAAGGCCGAACTCTACCACCTGCAGGCTTTACAGGTAATTAAACCTATTTCCTCTAGTGAGTAGGCTACCACTCTTGTGACTGTCAAAAATCCTTGGGTTCCTTACTTTTATGTGACAACTTTATAGTTATTAAGAATGCTCAGTCTATTATTGATTCCTATTCCCCTGCCACACACTGATTAACTGCATGCTATGCTCAGTGTCCCTCCCCCCCAACACTTTTTCTCAAATGGATTTGACTTAAGCTTATCTACAACCTCTGCTGGACGATGACTAAACGCTTTTGGTCTTTACCAGTACCAGTAACTGCAGTTTGGTGGAGCCACTGCCCCACCTATTTTTCAAGGTTTTTTGGTGCAACTTCTGCATCCCAACACTGGCTGTGTTAACTATTTGAATGATATTGTGATCACGGGGTATTCCCCCACTGACCATTAATGGAGCTCGCGTGCCCTCTTCTCAACTCTCCAGGCGTTGGGTCTTTGGTGTAATTTGGTCAAGTCACGTTTCTTTCAACTGTCTATTCCATACCTTGAGCTAAAGAGATGTCTTCTGTTGGGGACTGCCACTTCCAGATCACGTGGCCACAGTTGTTTCTCTGCTTCGCCCACTTCAGTTAAAGATTTGCAAGCTTTTCTGGGTAATATCACGTATTAGCAGAGATTTCTGTTCATGGCTGCTACGGTCGCACACCCACTCCATTGCCTTTTACATAACAATGTGCCTTTTGTCTGGCCCATGTCTATTGTACCTTGAAACAGCAACTTGTGTCTACTCCATGCTTAACTGGTTATTCTCTGGGTCAACACCTTGTGCTTGCTACAAATGCCTCTCCATATGGGGTGGGGGTGGTGCTTGCACACAAATACTCTGAGGGATCTGAATTCCCCATTCCGTACGCATCAAAAACTTGACACCTAAACACAAATGTTATTTACAAATTGAGAAGGAGCACTAGTCATTATTTATACCTCGAACGAAATTCATATCTATCTGTATGGTGTGAAGTTTCTTATTACAGACCATAACCCTTTAGTGTCACTTTTCCATCCTACTGCGTCCCTGCGAGAAATAGCAGCTAATCGACTGCAGTGCTGGGCCCGGTTTCTTTCTCAGTAAAATAGTTAGTAGGTGTAATGTGGATAGAGATGTGGATGGAGCCATTAATGAGGTGGAGGTTAACATCCAGTAAGGTAACTTGCCAGGTTGAGAAGACCAAGTGAAACTGATGGGGGAGAAGGTGGAGTTGAGATTATGAAGGAACGAGGATAGGATTTCCTGGCTCTGAGTAAAAAAAAATGAAAATACCAACAATGAAACTAACAGACCAGGGGTTTGGGGTTTTGGGAGGCTAGAAAGGATTCCAACAGAAAGCCCATAAATAGGATGGAATAGGAGGGTGCCATAAGGGTGCCCATGGCTGTGCCGCAGATTTGATTGTACATTTTTCCCTTTTCCTTCAAAGGACATGTAATTGGCTGTTAGGCTGCAATCAGTAAGGATTGTAAGGAATGACGTATCAGGCTCGGAGTCTGAAGAACATTGAGTAAGGTAGTGTTTGAGAGCAGCAAGACCATGGGCATGTGGGATACTGGTGTACAGCGAAATAGCATCAACAGAGACACGTAAGGATCCAGGAGGTAAAGTGGTGGGGATAGTGAAGAGTCTGAAGCAAGTTGTTGGTATCTTTGATGTGGGAGGCTAGGTTTCTAACAACTGGTTGGAGGTGCCTGTCAACAAGGGCTGAAATTCTTTCAGTGGTAACACAGAAACCAGCCACAATTGGTTGTCCATGGTTGTTAGGTTTATGGATTTTTGGGAGCATGTAAAAGTTAGGCGTGAGGGGTTGGAGTGAGGAGGGAAATGGATTTGGGAGAGAGGTTATGGGAAAGGGATTTTTAGATCATTCTGGACTTTCAGGATGGGGTTGTCCTGACATGTCTTATAGGTGGAGGAATCAGACAATTGACGTTTTAACCATGTTGGAATTGTTAAAAGACCACCTCTCCTTCTGCCTATACCTACAGTGGAAAAAACTTTGCCACCAATCCCTTCAATCAAAACCAATCTAACAATGAACCCTGCCTCTGTCAATTCATACCACTATCCAACTGTGACCCTTCCTCACTCCAACCTAACCACCCTCTGGTCACCTTCCAAGAATTCCACACATCCAACACAGCATCACCATCCCTCCCTAAGTTCCTTCCTAAGAATACTAAGTTTTCGGCAGAACAAAGGACAGTCTTACACAACCTCAAAACAGATCCCAACCTAATCATTCTCCTTACAGACAAGGGTTCAACCAATGTTGTGATGAATCACAGTGATTAAGTGAAAGAATACCTAACGTTAATTGTCTGATTCCCCAAACTACAAGTTGTGCCCCTCCCTCCGAACCCACTCATTATCCTGCATTTCTCCAATTCATATCTTCCTTGCTAATGTGTGTTGTCCCTTACAATATCCCCTTAATTACCTTTTATGTTACTACTACTACTACTACTATTTTTCCCAATCCCCCCCCCCCCATCTTTTGCTAATTTCATTTTTCCTTATTACTTTTATCATTTCAAATCCCCCAACTCCTCTACACCCCCTTTTATCCTTTCTTGCTCCTTCCCTTCACTGTATCCATTACCACAATTCAAATTCCCGCCTATCTATTGTGCAACATGGAACTTTCCATCCCCACCCTTACCCGTTCCCCTTTCACTCCCCATTCTAGATGCTTATGGTGTTGGAGTGGCCGGACATGGTGATTGTCTGTATAGTAGTCTGAGTGTTGCGTGAATGTACGTGTATCTTTTTCTGGCCAAGGTATGGCCGAAAATTTAAATAGTGTGGATGTGTCTATTTACTGCACCTGTCAGCAGCTCAGCGAATCTCTTTACAGTGAGTTTTTGTTTATCCTCCATTGACAATAAGAATAATTTTTTGGACTTACATTTCCACATGCTAGATTTTGGTACTGAAACTGTACGGTCCCGTTTTTTTTTTTTTTTTTTTTTTTTTTTTTTTTTTTTTTTTTTTTTTTCCCTCTTTTTTTTTTTTTTTTTTTTCCTCTTGGCTCACAGAAAACGGCTTTGCAGTGGTGTCATTGGCACTGTTAAAGAGACTGATAATAAAAGCAAGACTGCAGATGGTGTATAACAACCAAATAATTGCTCCATAAAAACTTTTGGATTGGGCAGTTAAAAACATTATATTTGTACACTTTAAATTTTATCTCCTAATAAATACATACAAGCTGATGACTTCTGGATGAGCAGTTTACTGTCTTATCATCAAAGGGACAAAATGAGTTTCACGATTTCATACTGGTATCATTAAGTAAATCAAAAATATTGGTAAAGACTTTTTCCAACTTTGATGTAATCTACTACAGAAAGTCACAAAATTTTCTGAAAAATTACCTTTGAGAAATATTTATGGACGTGTCACTGCCACTTATGACTAGTGACTAGCTCAAGTTTGAACAAAAGTCTAAATTGAAGTTAAAACTTAATTTCTTTCACTCAACTGACTCAACACTGTCTATAAAACTTGGATATTGAAGGGTCTCCATAAATGATATTCTTTATTAAGTATCCCTTCTATGCTAACACACAAAATATATCAAATTCTTGGGGATGATACTGCAAGAACAAACATCTAAAAGAAGAAATCTTAAAATACACAGAGTCAATTATCAGGTTTTGCAAGTGACATTTCAAATAAATATTCAAATGGTGAATTTGAATGTGAACATATACTAAGAAAAATGTTGAGTGTATTTCCAATGGATCTATTTTAGAAAAAAAAAGGTATTTTTAAAGTGAAAGATGAATTTTAGATTTTTATAATTGTGTAGTCTCACGACTATCTCACTTTCATACTTAGTTAAGAATAAAGGGATGTGCTGTATATAACTATTTTTGGGAAATATTAGTCAGAGAGAGGGTGGCTGGCCGGTACAATATCAGTCACAAATGAAGACTACTAGCTTTCAGTAATCTTTTCCTTCATCACATAGGAGAGGTTGTGAGATAAGGATAGAGGCCTTGGTTGTGAGTAATCTTTCCCTTCTGTCCACTTACTCTTCTCTCCGCACTCATATTTGAAGAAGGAAAAGATTTCCAAAAATTTGCATCCACATTTGTTCTTATCTTCATTTGCTCTTCTCCCCCCCCCCCCCCTTTCTGTGAGACTATTGGTGGTACTGAGCTGAGGCAAGTTCTGGCCAGCCTCTCTATCTCTGTTGAATAATATTTTTGCCTATCAGTAGGGAATTATCATGGTGCATTTTGCATAAATTTTAAATTTCATTTAAATTTGAAAACCAATTTTCATTTCAAACCCTTACATGTTTTCCACAGAAATGCAGAAGAGAAAGTGTGCTCCAAAACAAAACATAAATAATAGACAATACAGGCCGATGATCAACATATCATTACTCACAAAATTTAAGTTTCACGCACATTATTGGGTTGCAGATGACAACACCACCACTGTCTAACCATGTAAAAAGCGCCCTATATGTCCAAGAAATGTAAAATCAAGGTGGTAACAAAAAATATCACATATGACTTTTAGGCCTAATATTTAAACATGTGTAAGTACTAAGACAATATATTTTGATTTTCACAGCCATAAATAAATAAATAAAAACTCAAAGATGATGCAACAGAGGAACTTAATGTTTGAGTGAAAAGTAAAAACAGTGTTTTGTGTTTCAGGCAGACCTCATATACAGAATTTAATTAGGAGAGTTATGACAGCAATTGAAAATTATGGGAGAGACGCACCTTTTGATCATTTTGACAATTTCAGATTGCCATAATTTAAAAATCAGTCACCAATTTAGTAACAGTGTGAATTTTCTTAACCTATATGTTAGCTACCTCTATGCCACGTTTCATCAAAATCTGAGACAAGCAGCATTCACTATGTTGACTTTACATTTAATGACTCTGGAACTAAAGTAAGAGACTATTAGTTGCAATAATTGCAACCAAGACTGGGTTTTATTAGAAATTATATTAGACTGGGTGCTGTACCATATGGTTGGATAGAATAAGATATTTAACAGACTTAATTTATTACTACAATTCTTCTAACATTAAGTCAAGTACAAGGCAGGTTTGTAAAAATTAGAATAGATATCTATTATTTAACTCCACATGGTAAAACAAAAAAGTATAAATATAAATGGATAAAACATTACATTCTTCATAACTGCTTCATTTTACACATACCTCTAATGCGTTCCATTTTTTTTCTTATTGGAGTGTCAATACTGATTTCGTCCCTGATTAATCGTGGCTTATTTATACGTGGAAAGCTCTGGTTGCCTTCAAAAGAAGAGTTCTTCCACCCAGTCCATCCGAGAGCTTCAGCTCTTTCATATTTTCCTACCCTTAAGTGCAAAACACACAATAAATTTGCATTTCTTTATCACACAAAACAAAAACGCAACGACAATGCATGCAATAAAAATATTTCTAATGCCACTCTGTGTGGGTGTAGGAAATAATAAAGCTCACACAGTCAAATATTGCAACATTATAAATTAAATTTTAGTTAGTAGAAAAACAGCTTAATCTACGTGCAGCTATGTCATTGCAGTAACAGTTTTTCAAACTTGAGACTTTTGAGCAAATTTTAACAAAATAAAACAATTTTATTTAGAGCAACATAACCGCTGAAAAACCAGATTCCCTATGTTATTCAAATTTTATAATAAAATAAAACGTAACTAAATAAAATAAGAAGGACAATGCAGATTCTACACAGGTAGTGATTAACATAATGGACAAATATTGACAAGCATTCATGACCTTTAGTAAATGAATTGTAGCCACATAGCACTGCAGACACAGCATGTCTCAATGTGAGTTCTTCTGAATAATATGATTCGCAGAGAGCAACATTAAGATTGGTGAGATGGTAGACTACTCATATGGAGGAGCTGAGCATATTATGTATGTAAGATTTAAGTCTTCAATTGAAAATACCAAAGGAAGGGTATGTTAAAGCAAAGCCTAGTGTCAGCTGCCACTTGTGTAACATATCTATACCACCACATAACATAATTTTTCTTCGTTTTTCTTAGTAGTCAATTGTTAAATTTAACACATTTTGGTTTCAACAGGTTTATTCTCGTGTTTTTGTAATTCTTAGTGCAAATTCGATTAGTCTGTAAAGTTGCTGGAGAGGAACTCAGATCGAATTCTTTGCTCTCCAGCATTTTATTTATTTATTTATTTTTTTGGCCCACAACTGCATTGGTCATTAGCGTCCAAATCGGACCCTAGATTGTAAAAAAAAAGGGATAAAAAGGTGTCAACATGGATAATTTCAGAATATCACTAAAACGAGGAATAAAAAATATCAATAGCAGGAATTAAATGTCCTTTGATAAATTAGTCATATGTATAAAATACAAAACTCCAGCAGCAACCCATGCGTCATCAGCTAAAATTTCCTCTAAAGTGGATGGTAGATTTACTGCAACACAAACATAATGAAAATTTGGGCAAAACATTAAAACATGTCACACCGTCATCTGCTGACTGTAGGAACACAATGGTGGAGGTGTCACCTGTTAGTAAATGTCGGTGGCTGAACCAGCAATGACTGTTTCTCAGCCGGGTCTAGATGACCTCCTCCCGCCGACATCAGTTGGTTGGTTTGGTGTTTTAGAGGGACAAAACTGCGGAGGTCATCAGTCCCCCATTCCATCAAAGGGCGAGGCGAGTGTGGAAATACTTAAAAATTCGCCCAGAGTTAAAACTGCAATGGGAGGAAAACCCCACTCAATCAATAAAATATCAACAAGTTCGACAAGGGACAACATGGCAGGTGACGGCACGAAAGGAGACAATCACGTGGAAACAGCAAACAAGTGTGGGAATGGAATGACAAAGCCAAAGTTCATGGTTGACCGACCGTGAAATTACAATAGGAAGGGTCAGCCACGGAGCAACACAAAGAAACCCTCAAGCGGAAGACATACTGACAACACAAACGAATACAATGTGCTGAAGCAAAGCTTCATATAGAGTTATAAAAACCGCTGTCGCGAATAAAACCTAAAACAGAGTCAGGCATTATGGCATCGTTACGTAAAACGTCACGATAAAATCACAGGAAAATTAAAATCCCGCCGTAGGGCGGCTAAAAGATGGCAGTCCAGCAAAATGTGGGCCACCATCAAGGAAGAGCCACAACGACAATGAGGCGGGCCCTCACCGCCGAGAAGATGGCCATGGGTCAACCAAGTGTTACCAATGCAGAGCCGGCATAGGACTACCGAGTCCCGGCGAGAGGCCCGCATGGAAGAGTGCCACACAGCCGTGGTCTCCTTTATTGCCCTGAGTTTGTTGGAATGGCTCGGGCTACGCCACTCGGCGGCCCAAAGCTCACGTACTCTATGGCACAACACAGACTGAAAATCTGAGGTCGGGAGGCCAATCTCTAACATGGATGCATGAACAGCCTGTTTGGCGAGCTTATCGGCTCGTTCGGGATGCTGATGTGACCAGGAGACCAAATGAAGACCACAGAGCATCCTGACTGTTCGAGAGCAAAAAGTGTCTCATGGATAGCCTTCACCAATGAGGAACATGAGTGACATTGATCGAGAGCACGAAGACAGCTCAGTGAGTCACTGCAGAGCAGAAAAGACCCACCTGAGCACGAGCGCATATGCTCAAGAGCACGGAGAATGGCCACCAGCTCGGCAGTGTACACACTGCAGCCATCCGACAGAGACAGCTGCTCGGCGTGATCACCATGGACATAGGCAAAGCCAACATGGCCACAAACCAACGAACCGTCCGTATAGACTATGTCGTATCCAGTGTACTCTGCAACAACAGTGAAGAAATGACGGCGGAGTGCCTCTGGAGGAACTGAGTCTTTGGGTCTACCGGCCAATTCCAGCCTAGAGCATGGCCTCGGTACACACCATGGGCCCAATACGGAGATGGGACAGGGAAAGACTAGTTCCAAGGGACTGGACACAGAAGGCGATTGTGTGACTGGAACGGGGTCGCCGTTGTTGAAGACTGACGACCATGCGGGAGAAAAGCAAACGTTGTTTCAGGAGACCTGGTGAGCTATGGACATGAGCAGCATAGGCCACGAGCAGTTGCTGGATGCGGATCCACAGAAGTGGGACCGCGGCCTCTGCAAATAAACTGTCCACGGGACTGGTGCGGAAGGCACCCGTCGCGATGTGAACCCCACAGTGGTGAATGGGGTCCAGCAAGCGCAATGCCGAGGGGGATGCGGAGCCATAGGCAAGGCATCCAAAGTCCAGACGGGACTGCACCAAAGCTTGGTATATCAGCAACAGTGTGGACCGATAGGCACCCAAGGTCGTATGGCCCAGATGGCGGAGAACATTCAGTTGGCGCCAGCACTTCTGTTTCAGCTGTCGAATGTGAGGGAGCCATGTCAGCCGAGAATCAAATACGAGCCCGAAAAACCTGTGAGTGTCAACAACCTCTAAGAGGTGGTTGTTAAGATAAAGTTCTGGCAGTGGATGAACCGTCTAACGCCGACAGAAGTGCACAACTCCGGTCTTTGCAGGAGAGAACTGGAAGCCATGGGCTAGAGCCCAGGACTGTGCCTTCCGAATGGTTCCTTGTAACCTACATTCAGCAACTTGGGTGCTGGAAGATCTAAAAGAGATGCAGAAGTCATCAGCATAGAGAGAGGGTGATACTGACTACCCAACTGCTGTCACTAAGCCGTTTATGGCTACTAAAAATAAGAGGACACTCAAAAAAGAGCCCCGAGGAACCCCATTTTCCTGCACATGAGGGGCACTACGAGAAGCACCAACTTGGACACGAAATGTACGGACAGCTAAAAAGTTTTGGATAAAAATAGGGAGCTGGCCTCTAAGACCCCATTCTAGACTCTTAATACCCAGCACAGCCGCCGACTTACCATACATTCCAGCAGTTTGCAAAGAACGTTGGTGAGGCTGATGGGTCGGTAGCTGTCCAAATCGCAGGGGTTTTTACCCGGCTTAAGCACTGGCACAATGATACTTTCTCGCCACTGTGACGGGAAGACACCATCGTACCAGATGCGATTGAACACTGATAAAATGTTTCGTGTATACTGCGACAACAGGTGTTTCAGCATCTGGTTATGCATGCGATCTGGCCCGAGGCTGGTATCGGGACTATGAGCAAGGGCATCGAGGAATTCCCATTCACTGAATGGAGCATTGTAGGATTCCATTTGGCGGGTTGAGAAGGACAGTTGCTTCCGTTCTTCCCGCTCTTTCACGGTACTGAAAGATGGCGTGTAAGTGACAGATGCAGAACTACGAGCATAGTGCTCAGCGAGGTCCGTACAAACTACTCCATTCATAGAAATCCCTGACACACCTGTAGCACTATGGTATCCATAGAGGCGTCTAATTTTCTCCCAGACCTGGGATGGAGAGGTACATGTACCAATAGTGGACACGTACCATTCCCAACACTCCTGCTTACGATGCTTAATTAAAAGTCGTGCTAGTGCATGGAGTCGCTTGAATACGATGAGGTTCTCCGAGGATGGGTGTCTCTTATGGCACTAGAGTGCACGCCTACGATCCCTAATAGCCTCAGCAATCTCTGGCGACCACCAGGGCACCTTCCTCCGCCGAGGGGATCTAGAAGAACTAGGCTGCAGAGATAATGGCTGCGGTGAGACTTTCAGTCACCTCATCTATGGTGGCATCCGATGGAGGGCCTATTTTTGCAGCAGTAGTAGTAAACTCCTTCCAATCAGCCTTGTTAAGGGCCCATCTGGACAAACGTCCAGGGCACTGAGGCCGTGGTAGTGAAAGGAATATCGGGAAATGGTCACTAACACACAAGTCATCATGCACTCTCCAGTGGACAGACGGTAGGCCAGGACTACATACCAATATATCAATTGCAGAGTAAGTGCCGTGAACCACACTGAAGTGTGTGGCAACACCAGTATTTAAGATGCAGAGGTCAAGCTGAGATAGTATACTCTGAACATCTCTGCCACGACCAGTAAGCGTAGCAACCCCCCCCCACAGGGGGTAGTGGGCGTTAAAATCCCCCAAAAGTAAGAAAGGTGAAGGGAGCTGAGAAATCAGCGCCGCCAAGAGATGTTGGGGTACTACGTCGTCTGGGGGCAGGTATACACTGCAAACGGTGAGGTCAATTGTAGTCTTCACCTTGACTGCCACAGCTTCTAAAGGTGTTTGGAGACCAATAGATTCACTGTATGTAGATGAAAGGACAAAAATACAGACTCCACCTGAAACCCTGCCATAAACTGTGCGATTCCAGTAATATCCCCTATAGCCTTATAAGGCAGGGCATCGTGTTGGGGGAAACCAGGTTTCCTGCAGGGCAACGCACAGTGCAGGTGAAGTGTTGAGAAGCTGCCGTAACTCTGCTAAATGGGAGAAAAAACCACCACAATTCCACTGGAGAATTTGGTTATTGCTGACTGGAGAAGCCATGATAGTATAAGGATGATTAGTCCATAGGTTCACTACCCTGGGTTCACCAAGCCCGTACCCAGCAAATTAATGCTGAGACACTGAGGGGGCCGACAACGATGGGAGGTGGTCTTCCAAGCAGTCTGGATCGGTTTTACGGTTCTAAGCTTATTGTCATGAAGCGAGGACCACAGCCTATGCCAAGATGCAAAACTACTCCGGCAAAGAGCCCCTTGATTTTCGTTTGACGGGACACAAACAGTAGCTGCCCGAGAGAGGAGAGTTGCAGCCCTGGACACAGCGTCAGCAGCCTCATTCCTTGGCAGACCTACGTGGCCAGGTAGGGATGAGTGTTTGGGCATCATCAGCAGCCGGCAAGCATACCGACAGAGTAATATATATATATATATATATATTGCACAAACGTTTGTTTTCGTAAATCTTTCCGCCACAATGTAAATTTCAGGACAATATATATCGAATCGATATGTTTCGAAACAATATGCATGGAATAAGCGAATGTTTCTGAACTGGAGATTCAGGCACTATGTGCCCTCACCTACTAATAAAAGTTTCTTATTTGACCAATAAATAACCTAACTTTCAGTTTAAAAAGTTATCTGTAGTGTAACCTTAAGAACGTTAAGTACAGGTTAAACAAAATGCTATTTTTCTTTTTAGTACTTGAGGGCACACAGTGCCCGAAGCTGCAGTTCAGAATCACTAAATTGATTTATAGTTTTATGTTCAACGTATATAATTTCACGTTGAGCTACTTCGAGTGTAAGCTTTCTTGTAAATTGCCCAGAAAGATTTACTCTTAGGTTCCTGCCCACCACATCCTTTAAAATCACGACATATTCGTAAAAATCATAACATTCGCTAGTTCGATACCCTTCGTTTCAATACTTAACCACTTCAATATACATTGATTGGAGGTCGAAGCCTAGCTATAGCCACGCTATGCAGCACATTTGCAAAATTACCAATTTCAGACTAAATTTCTTTTTTTTTTTTTTTTTTTTTTTTTTTTTTGTACCTTTGTATAAGATGACATCAGATTTTTGGGCCTTTACAGCCATCGTTTTAATCTGCAGAAATACACGGTAATTATTTCTGACACATCTATCATTACTCCAAGAGACGACAGTTTCCAATGAGAATTGCATTTTCTATTATGATTGATAAATCACAGGGCAATCTATTAAATACTGCGAAATGGATATGATGTTTATGTTTCACACACACACACACACACACACACACACACACACACACACACACACAGAGAGAGAGAGAGAGAGAGAGAGAGAGAGAGAGAGAGAGAGAGAGAGAGAGAGAGAGAGAGAGAGAATACTGCTGCACTGTAGTTCAGTCCCCATTTCATTACTTTCCTATGGACAATTCATAGTTTACCTCAACTTTTATTTTTACAAAACTATAACAACCAATTAGCCACAATAAAAACAAATCAAAAACACAAATAATATCTAACATGCAATAAAAACATGTTTGTGTGTGATTTTATTTGTGTCTATCGACGAGCCGGTCCTTTGGGTAAGTCATCCATTTTCTATTTTTTATATTTGTTTAATTAGATACATAACTACATATCTAAAGTTAACTTAAAATTCTGATCACAAACAAACAAAATAGTTACACCATATTACTCTTGCTAAAATAACACACCAACTAATAACATATGAACTTTACCAAACTGTCACATAAATTAAAAAAATAATATATTTTTATTTTGTAAACAAATGGCGCCATTGGCCAAAGTAAAAATAAACTTCAGAACTACCACACATCTTAACCCCTCAACTGTGCTAGACGAGTTGAGTTTGGGCCAACAATTGTCAACATTCGAGAACACATACCAAATGAATTGAGAATTTTATACCAGCTGCAATGACCTTCAGATATTGTCGCGTTGAAATGGAAGCAGGCTTGACTTCAAAGGCAACTGAACACAGCACTTATACTCAAAGCACGTTTATTACGAACTCAACATACACGCAGCACTGACTGCCTCTCGGGCAGAGTGCTCTGCTATTTATACAAAGACAGAATTTACCAGAAATTAGAAGAACAGTTAACATAAGAAACAAGTAGAATTTACAAGTGAACATAAGAAAGATGTAGAACATTCTGGAATTGTTAATTACAAAGAAATAAATTTTTCCCGGTGGGTGGGATTGAACTGGCGACCTTCAGCACCAGAGTCCGCGACGCTATCCACTGCGCCACGCCGGCAGTCAGTGCACTTTGTTTCTCGCGGCATTGCTCCCTCTCCTGGAAAAACAGCAACCCACTGTTACGTTCCCTGTGGAGCCAGCTGCAATGTCCTGGATCTGGACCTTGTCATAGGTCCTCTGTATGGCAGTTCAATGGAATCCTTCCCTTCTCCACGATTATCGACAACAGACGTTCCTGTCATGGCTTCATCAGTAACATTACCGTCCTTAGCATACTTTAACAAGAAGCCATTGTCGTCTACCTGCTCTTCAGGACCGTAGTAAGGCTTCATGCGCAGGACGTGAACAATGTCTATTCGCTTTTGTCGTTTCGACGGCAGCTCATTATCCTCAACTTCGTATGTGACGTCTGACAGGCGTTGTATGACACGATACGGACCAAAGTATCGCTTCAATAACTTTTCTGACAGTTCAACCTTCCGTACAGGGGTAAAGATCCATACAAGATCTCCTGGGCTGTATACAACAGGTCGGTGGTTGTCGTTATACCGCTGACGGTCCTTCTCCTGGGCGTCCAGTGTCCATGTGCGAGCCAGCTGTCTTGCTTCTTTGGCCCTGGTGATGAGCTGTTTAACATAGTCATCCTGATTGTCGTCTGGTTGGAAAGGGAACAGCATATCCATTGTCATCTCAGCTTCACGCTCACGGAGCAGAAAAAATTTTGAAAAGAAAATAGTTCTGCTTGTTTTCGAATGCGCATTTTTGCTGCCAATATTGTAGAACTATTAGCAATGTAAAATCGCAGAAGAGCACACCAAAACATATCAGATTACTAAGCGACGCATGAAATGCCGTGAAGGTCAAGAAAAATTACATGTTCAAGGCATTAAAATTCATTCACAAGTATATAAAACAACACATATGTGCTAGAATAAAAAACTGAAGTATTTAATTTCTACTAAAAGTGTTTAGCATATTTGTTTAATTTTTGAGTTTCTAATCAATTGTCACATAACAATGTGTTTATTTTGAATAAAGATTAAGTTCATATTCACAGAATATATATTATCAACTGCAATTAAATCATTGTAAAGAGTGTCACTTGAACTGATTACACACTTCAAGCACTACAGTAGAACAGAGCACTTACACTTGTTGTTGCAGAGGAGTGATGATTAAATAAACTATTATTGTCAATGCAAAATACATATATAATTGCAACCAAGATCGTATTATAACATTTACTGCCATCAGAAAGAAAACAATTGGCTCCTGATTAATATTTGCATATTTAGCATTACATCCACAAGACTACATCGGGCAGAAGACAAAAGCTAATTACAATAACTTAACCCATGAGCACTCACGGTATAATCATTTTGCTCACAGTAATTTTAAAATGATCACTGTTTTGTCATTTTTAATTAGACAAATACGAGTGTTTTTATTATAAAAAATGCTTGTGTTGTTGTTGTTGTTGATGATGTCTTCAGTCCGGAGACTGGTTGATGCAGCTCTCCACAATACCCTATCCTGAGCAAGCCTCTTCATCTCCACATAACCTACATCTGTCTGAATCTGCTTACTGTATCCCTCTCTTGGTCTTTTCTGCCGTTTTTACCCCACACACTTCCCTCCAACGCTAAATTCACAATTCCTTGATGTCTAAGAATGTGTCCTACCAATCTATCCCTTCTTTTAGTCAAGGTATGCCAGAAATTTCTTTTCTCCCCAATTCTGTTCAGTACCTCCTCATTAGTTACGCGGTCCACCCGCCTAATCTTCAGCATTCTTCTGTAGCACCATATTTCAAAAGCCTCAATCCTCTTCCTGTCCGCACTGTTTATCGTCCATGTTTCGCTCCCATACAAAGCAACACTCCACACAAATGCCTTCAGAAAGGACTTCCTTAGGCTTAGATCAATATTCGATGTTAACAAATTTCTCTTTTTCAAGAATGCTTTTCTACCCATTGCCATTCTGCATTTCATATCCTCTGTACTGCGACCATCATTTGTTATTCTACTGCCCAAGTAACAAAACTCATCTACCTCCTTTATTGCTTCGTTGCCCAATCTAAGCATCACCTGATTTTCTTACACTGCACTCCATTACCCTAGTTTTGCTCTCGTTAATGTTCATCTTATATGCACCTTTCAGCACACTGTCCATTCCATTCAATTGCTCTTCCAGGTCCTTTGCTGTATCTGACAGAATTACTATGTTGTTGGCAAAAAGCAATGTTTTTAATTCTTCACCCTGAACTTTAATTCCTTCTCCAAATTTCTCCTTGCTTTCCTTTATAGCTTGCTCAATGTACAAATTGAACAACAATGGAGAAAGACTACAACCCTGTCTTACTCCCTTTCCAACCACTGCATCCCTTTCATGCCCTTCAACTCTGACAACCACTGTCTGGTTTTTGTGCAAGTTGTAAATAACCTTATGTTCCCTATATTTTACTCCTGCTTGCTTCAGAACTCGAAAGAGTTTATTCCAATCAACATTGTCAAAAGCCTTCTCCAAATCTACAAAAGCTAGAAATGTAGGTTTGCCTTTTCTTAATCTATCTTCTAGGATAAGCCGTAAAGCGAGTATTGCCTCCTGTGTTCCTACATTTCTCCTGAACCCAAACTGATCTTCCCCGAGGTCGGCTTCTACTAGCGTTTCCATCCTTCTGTATATAATTGGTGTTAATATTTTGCAACCATGACTTATTAAACTGATGGCTCTGTAGTTTTCATACCTGTCTGCACCTGCTTTCTTTGGAATGGGGATTAAAACATTTTTCTTAAAGTCTGAGGGTATTTCACCTGTCTCATACATCTTACACACCAGGTGAAACAATTTTGTCATGGCTGGTTCTCCCAGAGACTTCAGTAGCTCTGAGGGAATTTCATCTACTCCAGGGGCCTTATTTCGACTTAGGTCTTTCAGGGCTCTGTCAAATTCTTCTCTCAGTACAGTATCTCCTATTTCATCTACATCCTCATCCCTTCCTACAATATTGTCTCGAAGTTTGTTTCCTTTGTAGAGCCCCTCTATATACTCTTTCCACCTTAAAAAAAATGCTTATTTACACATATTAACACATTAAGTACATCTGAAACGTTTTCTTGACTGTGAGCAAAATGTTACACACATCCCATAACTTTAATAGGCACAAGTTCTCGCAGGTTAATTATCTCCCCCCCCCCCCTTACTTTTGTACTCCTCTGGGAACACCCTGCCAAATTGAAAGAACTCTCACCAAATCCTATGAACACAATGGACAATGGTGAGGAGTGTTTAGACAGAAACCAAACTCAGAGGAAGGTTACAAACTAACTGCATCTTAATGAGTCCACTCCATTATACTTGTCTTCTATATTTCCAAAAAAGAATAATGGCTTGCTGAGTAAAAGTTTATGATGCTTCTCACCAGGCTGCAGTGCTTATGTTGGCAACAGATGAACAATGAAGCGTAGAATTGCGTTAATATTTTTCACGAGCTACTGAGTAAATATTACTACTCGTTTCACTTGCAGCAAAATTACTACTGTACCTGCTCTATGGTTGACAGGTTCTTGTATGTACCCTTGTCCGTTCAGAAAAAATAATGTTCGTTTTAATTGAAGTTGTCAAGACAAAACATTTATTGGTTATCAGAGCTGCCGCCATTACCATTGGTGCCAACATAACCACTGTAGCCCAGCGAGAAACGTCGTAAACTTTAACCGCTTGCTGACAGTGACATTATCTTCATCAGATTTGATGCAAACCAGGTAACCAACAAGGTTTTCACACCAATGCTGAGCCTCACCCTCTTCCCAAGCGATACACAAGCAAAGAGACATACGATGGGTAAAATTTTACTTTGTATCAGCAGCCTGGTGTAATTATGTTGGCAACATCAACAACACATTGAAAAATAATTGCCAAGATGACAATAACAAATCCGAATGACAAAGCATGACTTTATTAGTTTTTTGAACATATCATTACGTAAATAAATAATGTTGTACCTGCTCTATGGTAGACAGGTTCTTGAAAGTACAATTGTCCATCTGTAAAAGTAACTGTCCACATATAACAAAGACTTCATGACAAGACATTTAAGTTGTCATTCAATTGGCTAATGCCAACATCATGTGATTACCAGCACTTGACATCCATGGCTAACATTAACACACGAAGTCACCAGGATGGGAAGTAAAATTTAATCGGGTCAGAGGAAGCAGGACAAAGTAAAATTCTTAACTGAAGAGACACATATAAAGGGACAGACATTTTGTTGGAGCTTGAAGCATTTCATACAGAATGTGTGTCCTGATACAACCCACTGTAATCAGGGTCTCTCCCTGTGAGCACCATTCAGCCACTACATAGGCAGCCTGGAACAGTGGCTGTTGCTGGTGTGAGGGTACATGGTTATGACTGAAAAGTATGTTTTTCTTTCTTTATTAGTTGAGATGATAATTTATTATTTGATATACGAACCCATATTTGAAATTGTATTGATTTTTTTTTTTTTTTTTTTTTAAATCGTAGTTGACACATGGTTTTCCATTTGCAAAGTTACTAGGAAATTGCTAGGGGCGTTGTTGTTGTTGAGCTGGTTACAGTAAAAAGAAAAGCTGTATTGTATTCTATTAAAACACCGTTTTTAACGATGAAATAAAAGAAACCCAATTGGAATTATAGAAGCAATGTGTTTCTACTTTAGTAGAAGTTGAACTTCAGACTGTGGAAGAGATGGGGGTTCCAGACTAAACACAATAAGGTAAACCAAACAAGGTGAACCCTCGCACAGGGGATTCCATAATGACAAGAAATCAGTCCTAGCCATACACATGAAGGTGTCAAAATCAGGTGTTATTAGTTTTCAGGGATCTCAATCAAAAGGCTATTCGGACTAACATGCAACAAAGTAACAACAGCGAGCACAAGATGAAAAGGTGTGGGGATGATAGAAGAGTTCTTAACTTTTCACCCCCGTTCTGCACAATAAACAGCTGTAGTGGAAGCTTCGTGGGCCAGGGAGTTGACATTAAAATAAGAGATTTACCGGCACAATAATAAAGAACTTGGTAAGGGCCTGAAAAGATAACAATGTTGATGTTCTATAGTTGAGATGATTCCAAGTGTTTGCGCCAGTCAGCTTTGAATGCCGGCTGTGGCAGCAGACCATTGGAGTAAGTGAAATGCGAACTTTGCCACATGAGCAATACTGCCAGAGGTGAAAGAAGTGGAAAGTGACAGATAAAAATCCTAGGTCCTGGCAGGAATCGAACCCGCGACCTTTGGATTTGTAGTCTGGCACTATCACTGTGCTACGGAGCTGCACATCCTAATAAGAAGCGTAAATGTGAAATATCTGAACTCAAGTGGGATCTGCAGCAACTTCAAAATAATCTAATTCAGACCTATCTGTGAATGCGCGAATCTGGCAGCTAGACAGCATTATTAATATTTTCCTGGGTAGTGTCTGGCTGCTTGCTGCAACTGCTGGAACACCCAACAGCCACCCTCCAAGCAGCCAGAAGCAGAAGAAGGTGCAGCTGGTACATAATTTCAGCATTGCGCATGTGAGTCAAGCACTCTGGCAGCTACTGGAACAAACCTTTCACTATAGCAACAAATCATAGCATTACCTATCAGACAAGACAACTTCAGCAATTCAATTCTCAATTCTTTCCGGCTCACCTGAAGACAGGGATACCGCCGTCAGCTTAGACCAGTGACATCATTGCAGTGCAGTAGTTTTGAGATGTGAGCATGTTTGTAAACAGTGTGAGTAATTAGGTGGTGGCTGAGTTAAAGATAATAGTTTATTTAGAAACAGAACAGATTATAAATTAATATTTTGTGTTTAAAAAGTGTTCTGTAGCTTCCCTCTGATGGTAAGGCATAGGTTAGGTTAGAGAGTTGCTTCCCCCCCCCCCCCCACCCCGCATTTGAGCATCAACAGGCACAAATTTTTGGGCCGAGATCTGTGATCAATGGTACTTTCTATTATCTGTAATTTACGGGGATAACTGCAAATTATTTTTATCTACAATACCGAAGTATTAAGATATCCAGAATACCGGTTATCCGACATGTAGATGACATTACGGGTCAAAGTTGAGGGGTGGTACCCCAGTTTTCAGTTATGCCTTCTTTCCTACATTTTTGGATGGCATTTATGATTAGGAAGCATATTTACAATGCCTCAACCAAAATGTCACTGCCATAAAGTAACCTATTCAAACAGGTACCATCAATTTTCTTCCTTGATTTTTGCAGTGTTTGGGTTTTAATCCATAACCTGTTTGTTATGAAAACATTAATAGCTTGTCTTTGCTGAACAGTGTAATCCACTGGTGGATCATTGTGGTTGTCAATCACATTTGGAATTTATAAACAAATTCCCCCCCCCCCTTTGTAAATGTCTGAAATCTGCAAAAAATGGGTCACTGATCATGCTCTTAATTCAGCATTAAGCTTTTGTGTTCCAAAGAATAATGTTGCCAAACATCTACCATTTTTGTCATTTACAACTTGTTTCTACAATATTGCCTATATGAACTGATCCCTGAAAGTCAAAGGCTAACCATAAAGTGAACTACTCTTATCTGTTGCATGGTAAACATTTCATTTTCATAAAACAGGAAATAAAACACACACACACTGGCCATTTCAGTAAACAGGATAGATGGTACCACTGTCTTGCTCTTCAACACAACAGTCTAAAACGTAATCAGACAAGTATTCAAATCTTCTGCAACCTCCATCTTGACTAAAGTCTAATCAATGTTGTTTATCCTACCATCCACACAGTGTTTCCTATGCCCACATTAGTTGACTACTCGTTCTTCACGCAGTGTTAGAGGTGACCATGTGTACTGGTCATCTGAGACCCAACAACATTGTATGATGTAGAGTCTTGTTCTACTATTTCCTCCTCAGCTGGATATCATTAATGCTTGCCTGAGGAAGCATTGCACTATAGTAAAGAATGACTCATCCTGATAAAGGTAATCCTGTCAAATGGCCATTGACACTGTAAGTAAAGGTTGTGGGTTCTCATATCAGATTGATGCTGGTGTATCTTTTTCTCTTATAACTGGAAATACCTACACTGTTTTGAATCCTCTGCCAGTACAACCAATTTGTAAGAGATTAACAGTACACGATACAAACGTGAAAAGTATTTTTTTCAGTGGAAGCCTCTTATAAATGTTTCACAGGTCCATTTGTGTTACATGAATTCAAACATTTTGGTATTTAATTACAGAAAATATGAATGTAAGTTTATCACAGCAATTCCATTTCATCACTTACTTATCTCTTATTTGGGATTTGTTTACCCCTGGGTTAGGACGAGTTGTGGAGGTAGACCTAAAACTTCACTTAACACCATGGCCTTTCATTTCTCGCAGACTTGATCAATCCCACACGTCCTGCAGGGCATAGTCAAGACAGAATTGGACTGGTTAGAGGCCCTCAAGGTGATTTATCATTTTCTCAAGCCAGTACTTTGCTTCTCTCAAGGGTTTGTTAAGGTTATGGGACTTAACTGCAGGGTCATCAGTCCCTAAACTTACAAACTGCTTATAAACTAACTTATAGGCCCTACTAAAGACAACACAAACATCTATGCCCGAGAGAGGATTCAAACCCCCAATGGAGAACGGCCTCGCGCATCTGAGCATAGCCTCAATGCACTTGTCCACTCAACCACAGTGTTGCTTCTCTGGTAACAGAAAAAAAACTGATGGCTCTCTCCAAATATGTGGTAATTTTAAGACTTAATACTCTTATCATTATCAATACTTTTCCAGTTCCTCAACAAGAATTTATGGATTGTAAAATGGTGACTATTACACCAATATAAATTTGACAAAGGCATACCAACATTTATTGCAACATCCAGATTCGCAACAATGCCCCCCCCCCCACCCTTTTGCTTCTGCTATTATAGCAGCCTGCCTTTCCTGCACCTCAGCAGTCTACTAGATATACTTGTAGCAGCTAATACATGCTATTGCATTTCATATTGCAATTACTTGGGTGACATCACAGTCACAGGTATATCAACTTTAAGAATTTGCAATCTTCATTTGTAACTGAGACAGTCTCAAACATAACTTCAAAATGCATAAATTTTACCTCCTGCCTGTGGATGATGCAGTAATATATAACGAAGTCGAAACACTGGGCAAGGGTAACAAAATGCAGGTTATCTGCAGTCTACTGATACTTGGGGCAAGGAATGGCAACTGAACCTTAAAATGAACAAATGTAAAGTGCTGCACTTACATTAAAAAAAAATTGTTATTTTAACTAAGGTATTCAATAACAGGACAAACACTGGAAGGAGTTACTTCCATAAAATATCTGGGAGTGAACATTATGTGTGATTTGAAATGGAACAAAAATATGCAATCAGTCTTGGTTAAAGTAGATGCAAGACAGATTCATTGGACGAATCATCAGGAAGTGTAGTCTGTCAACAAAGGAAGTAGGTTACAAAACTCTCCTTCGGGCAGTGCTCAAGTGTTGCTCATCAGAGCGAGATCCATAACAAGTATGGTTAATAGAAAACAAGAATATCCAATGGAAAGCAGCACACCAAAAATGCTGCACATAAACATCACAACAAATTTTTAAACTGGCGCTAAATTTATTAGACATCAAATAAAATCTTATTGGCCACTTTAACGGGGCCCTTCATTGGCTGCCTTCACCTCCCATCATTCATCACACTGTTGTCAATGTCAACAAGCCATGCGCCAGCTGCGATCGCGTAAACTGCATTTTAACCAAAAACCTCTCCATTAGGAACAATAAAAGTCCTTCATGGCAGTGCTCTACCAAGCAGGTGACATTACGAATGATCAAAGTCTGACGTGCGTTTTTTAATTAAAAGTTTAACTGAATCATTGTGTTCAGCAAGTGAATGTAAATTGATCAGAACTGTAAAAAAGTAACAACACATTCAAAACAAAAGAAAAATACCATTGCAAGTTTTCAGTGTTTTGAATCTAACAAGTGTCAGTATCAGGGATGAAAGCCAATTGGTTGTATCCTGTGCTTCAGTTGATCCTAAATGTTTACATGTGTTTTTTGGTAAATGATGAATTGCTGCAACACTGCACTACAGTGCTTTATTAACAGTTTTCTGAATTACACAATTGTGTGTGTGTGTGTGTGTGTGTGTGTGTGTGTGTGTGCGCGCGCACCTATTTGTGTGAACAGGCAAAATAGTTACCAAGGATGAAAAACGTGTAGTTATCTGACAACACATTTAAAGTATGTTAGGCAGGAAAGAATGTTCCATTTCCACTTCTTTGATGCACAGATAAACATGACAAAGAAATGGAGAAACACTAAGTCACCATCCACAAAATTCCTCCTACCTCTGTTAAGTAATAGGCTACCTTGCTTCAGTACAGCAATATTTTTGAAATTACATATGATATTACGGCATCACTGACTTCGTTACGCATTTATAGATTTTCACACACACATTTATTGCAGCTCTAAGTTACTTAGAGAAAACACTAAATTTTTCAGAACATAGATATGCTACATATGACATCAATTCCCTACATCTTCGTTAACAAAAAATTAGTGAAGATCGTATATTGTCACACTTTACATATTAAGTATACGGAAACATTGCCAATACGAACCTTATTCTGTCTACTGGCGAAAGATAGCACTGCAAGTTATTTTCTGCTATCTTTCTGATACCACGGCCTGTGGCATTCTGATCCCACTTCAATATTTTCTGAAAAGGGAAACCCAAGTAAGTTCTTCATCAATTGCAACAAAACTGTTTCTAAATCATGCTTCAAACAGGCATACAACAATGATATGCTTACACGTTCACTCCTTGGTAAAGTCTTCGGCGAATACCAGGCCGCAGATACGGGAGATCTGTAAAATTCGAACACACACTTTGCAACTGTAACAATAACCGAGATTATTTTTCATCTTCTGGAACTATTTACGCGTAACATTAATAGTGACACCCGAAGAACAATTCCCATTTCTGGTTCATACCGATAACACCGAAATATATCGGGCAAAAGTTTAATCTACTTCAAAATGCACTTATTTGTGGACTTATTAAGTGATATAAAAACAACGAAGAAGAGTTCTATAAATAAAATGTTTATTTCTGCTAAGAATTTCACGGATAGAACGCCTCCCTCTGCTAAAGATGTGTCTATACAAACTGATCAATACGAGAGCTTCGCGACCGCGCAGACTGTTTGGTGGTGGAAAATATTTTCTATTGTTAGTTGCAGAAGTTAAATATGTATGCAGATTTTCGGTGTTACAGGGAAGATGGAACATGTTTAATGGTTCAAGACTCCAAATTTCAAGTTTCTTTACACTGAAACATAGGCAGTATCACATAATTTTACGTTACCCATTTGAAAATTCCGCCATGTTCATACAGCAGTCTATCAAACACAAACTGTGCTGAAATCAGACGATACAAGTCAAGATTCCAGTATCTCTGACGGCATAGCTTATTCCATACAAGAAGAGTACACCGGCAAAATAAAATAGTTATTTCAGCATTCATAAATGACAGTAATATTTGTCATCAGCAAAATTTAGATAAGTGTCAGCAAGACGAAATAAACTAAGTGATGAAGTTTTAAAAATGACTCTCATTTATTATCTTATTAAATATCCCATTTCACTGCCTATACGTTATACATTATAGAACGAAGAAAGCAATGATCATTGAATTAATTTACGAACAAATCCATTTAAAAATATATATTTTAGTTTATGTAGTAATCTTGATTGTAACCAAATGAAATATTAAAACGAAGTTATCCAATCCTCTTTTGAGATTTGAAGGGGGACATAACTTCTGTTGCAAGCGACGAAAACAGAAGACTTAAATTTATAGGTTTTACTACTAAGTTTTTCTCCGCTAAAGACATCACTTTAAATACTTAGTTATACTGACAAATCAACTTCCATTTTTCATTTATTTATTCAGCTTAGACATAATTACAAACTAAGTAACCAAAATCGTGGCATAGCTAGGCCTTACATCCAAATATCTTGTTGGACTTCATTTTGCCCGGCGACGTTCGTAGGGTTATCGGACGTCCGCATTCAGGCGGACATGGTCCGCATTTTCCAATGTCTAATTTGGCGTCTGCATATATTTCTACAATTTCTGCTAATGTCCGCATTTTATAGTTTTGATTTTTTTCTTTTCGTATCATCCGCAATAGACATACATAATTGTAAAAGGTTGGTCCAAAACACTGTAATGTATTATTTTATTTATTTATTCACCAGATATCTTTTGGCGCAAGTATATATAAAACACTGCCTCATAAATAGTCAGTTGAAGCAGTTAAGGCCACCAAAGACACCTGACGACAGCACTTACGAAGAAAGATATCTTGTGAATAAAAAAATAAAAATAACTAATTACAGTGATTTGGACCAACCTTTTGCAATTATGTCAATCTTCCACATCTGTAACACTGTGGGCCCAATATATAACAAATACTATATATACATTTTACTTCAGCTATTGAATTACGTAATTTGTTATTTTCTTATAATAGTTGATCTGTTATGCTTCGAAAACTAGTCTGAGACTCTGAGTATCGGAATATGCGAACAGAACGAATAGAAGGTTTAAGCAAAGAGGTTAGAATACCTTTAACCCCCTTGGGTATCCGTCATGATGTCGACATAACCATTTAATGAATTTTCTTGTTTTAAGACGCTTGAATTTCAAGATGTATTCTGCAGTCACGTGGAAGAATGTACAAATTTTCTGTTGGATAAATATATTGCAACTAATGATGATAAGTGTTTCAGCGAATTTTCAGATTTGAGAAAGAAATCGTAGCCACTTACGATAGGAAATTTGAAGCAAGTTAAAAAGAATGTTTACAGTTTAGTGAAATGGTTGAGACGGCATAGTTTTCTGCACTGCCAGCCCTTAACGTCTGTGTTGAAAGGCTGTTCTCCGTAACACCGGCACAACTGACAAAACGTTGATTTAGTGCTTGGATTTCAGGGGACTGAACAGCAAGATCATCAGTCCCCTGGACAAAAGGACATTCTATCAAAGCGATTTCAAATGAAAATTAAATGTAGAAGTTTGAATTGTTTCAACAGAAGCGATAGAATTCGGTGCAATGAAAAAGATACAGGGGACATAGGTCCTGATGTTGTTAATATTCTTCTTTGTTCCTTTTGTAATACATTTAAAATATGGAAAGTGTCCTCATTTTCTATCAGAAATTGTGGGAAGTGTCCTCATCTTTCATCCTAAAATATAGTAAGGTCCTAATTATTGCATTCTGGCCTCAAAACTAACCACTAAACAAAAGTGTCTCAATATTCTCAGCCTCCTGAATTATCTGATTCTTTCAAACAAAAGAGTCAATTAAAAGTGAACCAGTACCTCCAGGGACCTTACTGACGGGTCAACTAATTTATTTATTTATTTATTGGTGTTATACTAAACCGTATGCAAGAAAATTTCACAGAAATTGAACGAGTCATGATTTTACATGGATATGGTACAATCAGTGGTGTCTAATGCGGGCTATCAAAGAATCTCTGAAGCCCATATCTAAAGCAAACTAGAAATTAAGAACCAATACTAACAACAATGGCAATATAATCCAACTTCCATCATGAAGAATTAGCGTAGAATTCGCTTCATTCCAACAAGTGGCGTAACACTGTGGAGAGGGATGAGGGGGATAGACCCCCCCCCAGAACGCAAAAAAAAAAAAAAAAAAAAAAAAAAAAAAAAAAAAAAAAAGAGAGAGAGAGAAGGAAAGAAATCGTATAACAGCAACCTGGTAAATGTAAAGATTGAAAACGTGGGGTGTTTTACCATAATCTTTCATTGGATGGGAGTGAATTAGTTTCTTCAACAGGAGTGGTAGATAGTAGTCTGTCTGGAAACTGACTAAAATTTTGCTCGTCAAGCAGATCTTCCCCCCCCCCCTCCCCCGCCAAATCCAAGTCCTAGTTACGCCACTGATTCCAACAGTGGGAGAACGGAGCTTTGGACGCTCACTGCCGCAGCCTTCGCGCTATGGTGAGGGGAAGATAGGGGTGGGTTGGGGTAGTGCTGCCAACAGCAGGGCCACACTTCAAATCTCAAGTCGCAACACAAGCACGAGTGCTTCCAAAATGTGACGGACGGACACGACTCGCTCTAGACGAACTCCGCATCAGTTTAAAGCAACAAAGAGTGTGAAACTTCCTGGCAGATTAAAATTGTGTGCCGGAACCGGGACTCGAACCTGGGACCTTTGCCTTTCACGGGCAAGCGCTCTACCGACTGAGCTACCCCGACACGACTCACGATGCCGCCTCACAACTTTACTTCCGCCAGTACCTCGCCTCCTACTTTCCAAACTTCACAGAAGCTCTCTTGCAAACACGCAAGACTAGCACTCCTTTCTTCCAGGAGTGCTAGTCTTGCGTGTTTGCAAGAGAGCTTCTGTGAAGTTCGGAAAGTAGGAGGCGAGGTACTGGCGGAAGTAAAGTTGTGAGTTCTTCCAGGAGTGCTAGTCTTGCGTGTTTGCAAGAGAGCTTCTGTGAAGTTTGGAAAGTAGGAGGCGAGGTACTGGCGGAAGTAAAGTTGTGAGGCGGCATCGTGAGTCGTGTCGGGGTAGCTCAGTCGGTAGAGCGCTTGCCCGTGAAAGGCAAAGGTCCCAGGTTCGAGTCCCGGTTCCGGCACACAATTTTAATCTGCCAGGAAGTTTCATATCAGCGCACACTCCGCTGCAGAGTGAAAGTTTCATTCTGGAAACAAAGAGTGTGTTTGTTACGTTTCACAACAGCTGTATTGATGTTATTTATTTCATAGTGTACTGTGTACTTTGACAGCTCCTCATGCTAATTCTTCAAACTGGATGGACAATGTGTAATGAAACAGTTATTTCGATTGTCCATGCATAAATATGTAACTTTTTTATAATACATTTTTTCCGTTTCATGATAAATGGCGCTGAATTAGACAAAACTAAAAATGCTATCACAAAAACAATGCAACTGGTCATTCTCACATCAACAATGCAACTCATTCTCTCTGGGTGCTGCCAGGCGTGCTGGCAAAGAAGCTGGCAGATAGAGGAGCTACTACACCACAAAGCCCCCCCTACCCCTCCCGGAAAGTGGAGTGGAGGTACTGGAAACGGCGTCGGGGCGCCAATGATGCTGGCGCCAAGTAATCATGGAGGCAGCGAGGCCAACGGATGGTGTGGTAGCTGTGCGGCCTGGATGCTGTGGGCGGCATCGTGAGGTGCAAGATGGCTGGCTGCGGGGAGGTGGGCGAGGCAGTGTCCTTGGCGAGAGAGGGTGTGGCCTCATGACACTATAAGTCAGCGCGCCAGTGTAGAGGGCGCCTGGCTCGGCCTGGTCAGTGCCTCTGCCGGGGAGGTAGGCGTATCGTAGGTGAGAGGAGGTTACAAAGCAGAAGACAACTTGAATGGAGTCTAAGTATCTCGCTCGATGTTATCAGGCCATGATAGCTCAGTGAAAGCAGTACAACACTCCAGCGAAGAGCGACTCTTGTTAGGAGCGGAAGGAGATTTGTAAGTGTCCATTACATCTAAGACCCAAGGTGGGTTTTGGCGAAAATAGAGACTGTCTGTGGTGGTTCCGACATGGAATTGTCAAAAGTCTGTGAACCACGGCTTAGAACACGGTAAGGGCTGGAATAAGGGGGAGACAGAGCCGGCCAGATGGTGTCATCACGTGACATCATATAGTCAGAAGCACACAGCTCTGGGTGTTCGTACGGGCGTTGTGTGCAATGGTGGCGGCAGCTGTACTACTCGTATGGTGTCACAGATCTGTCGAATGGTGGCCTGTGCACCATCAGTGTCGTCGGAGGGGTCCACAAACTCGGCCGGGAGCACTAAAGGCTCGCAGTAAAGTAGTTCGGCCAGCAATGTGCCTAGCTCCTCCTCAAGCGCAGTTCTGGTGCACAGAAGGACGCATGGTAATGCTTTCAGTCCAAGATTGTTCATGACACATGAGCGACGACTTCAATGAACGGTGCCTTAATTCTACTAGGCCAATATATTGTGGGTGATATGCCGTTGTGTGGACTCGCTCTGCAGAGAAACAGAGCGCGTCAAAAAGGCGTGCTTGTATCTGCCTGCCTTCGTCAGTTGTGACTGTTGCAGGGGCATTGTACCGGGAGATCTAAACTGAGATAAAGGCAATAGCAAACAAGTCAGCAGTTATGTCCTTCAAAGGAATGCCTTCAACCCAATAGCTATAGTGGTCGATGACGGTCAATAGATATCGATAGCAGTCAGATTCCTGAAGGGGACCGACAATGTCCACGTAGATATGAGGAAATCAGCCCAATGGCGAGGTGAATTTGCCGAAAACGGACGTGTTGCATCGGCTCACTTTCACACGTTGGCAAGGTAAACAGGTTTTACACCTCACGCTTAATATTTGGCCAGACAAACTAGTCTGTGAGCACTTTTGTTGTAGCTTGAATACTGGGGTGCGTGAGTGAATGAATCCCGTCGCAAGACGGCAGGAATCAAAGGGGGTCGTTTCCCAGTGTAGATGTAGCAGATGACTTTCGTGGAGAGACTGTGGAGTTCGAAGTGGAGCGAGTTTGAGTTGTCATCTAAGGTAATTGTGATCTCAGGATCCGACACTCGGTGTCGCAATCGTGTCATAGTCTGTCCGATAGTTGATGGTGTTCACTTAAGAAAAGTAGTTCATGACCATGTTAACAGCCAGACGCATGTAGTGGTCATCGATTGAGAACTGGCAGATGAGATCCCTGTGGCGGAACCGATGGGGGGAGGGGGGGGGGAGAAGGTCCAGTGATGGATTGCGAAAGGCGTCTGCAATGTGCTTGTGGTCGGTATAAAACATGAAGGCCTTCGATGTCTTCACGAAATTGTTTGACAGCACTATACAACGCGAAAAAGTTCTCTGTCGATCTTAGACCCTTTGCGTTGTGCACTGGTCAGTTCACCGTTGACGTGTTGTTGAAGCACTGCTCCAACCGCGAAGTCGCTTGTGTCTGCAGTGATGGATAGCTCAAATGTTCAAATGATTGTAAAGCTTATGGAACTTAACTACAGGGTCATCAGTCCCTAAACTTACAAACTACTTATGAACTATTTACGAACTAGGATGGCACAAATATCCATGCCCTAGGGGGGATTCGAACCTCCGACCGTAGGATGGATAGCTCAGTGCGGTGTGACGGAGAGAGTGATGGCCTGTAACAGGGCAGTTTTCTAGTTCTCAAATGCTGTGTTAAGTTCCTCCGTCCACACGAGTTTCTGTGAGGCTGAAGTACCTTGCCGGCTAAAGTGTCAGTGAGTGGGCCTTGAATAGATGTGGGAAATGTGGCGCCTATAAAAAGTAAGCATACTGAGGAAATGGCGCAATTTACCATAACCTTGTGGAGGTGGCAAACTGAGGATAATTTCCACACGTCAGGATATTGGTTGAACTCCCTCACCAGAAACAGTATGGCCTAAGAAGGCGACTAATTTCTTGGCGAGCTGTAACTTTTCGTCCTTAATTATTACTGAAACCGTGTCTAAAGCACTGCGGACACGCCTGACGTGTTCTTCTACTGGCGACAAGAAAATAAGAATGTCATCGAGGCAGGCATAGGTGAAGGGGAAACTGAATAGGATTGAATCTATGAAACTTTACCTATGTCTGGGCATATGGCCATATGGCATGGTGCAATATTCTTACGGACCAAACGGCGCGATGATTGCAGTTTTAAGACTTTTGGGTGGGTACATAGGAATATGTTGAGATGCCTTCTTTTGTAATCGATCAAAGAGAAATGTTAAGCACCATGCAGTAGTTGTGTAAAGTTTTGGATGTGCCAAATGGGGTAATTGTCAATGATAGTTCTAGCATTAAGGGCCCTATAATCCTCACATATCCTGAAAGAACCATTATTTTTAGGTCTGAGATTGATCAGAGATGACCAATTGCCATTGGAAGGGCATATAACACAGCTGTCCAAGAGATCTTTCACAATGTATTTAGCTGCAATGTGTTTGGCTGGGTTGTCTACGAGCCTTATGTCAAGAAGGAGGTCCCTCAGTAGTGTTGTTGAAAGTACCTTTATAAAAAACAACAACACACAAGAATGCTCGGGTGGAAATGGCTTGCACAAGTAAACACTGGATCACAAACTTGGTGTTACTAACTTGAGAGTCCTGCAGTGGGTGAGTTGTTGCAGTATCCGCGGGCAGTGGTGAGTTCTGCAGTGCATTATTCGATGCAATGTCATAATGTAAAAGGAAGTGCACAGTGAGAGTGGGTATGTCAACCTCAGCTAAGTAGAACGTTCACGAGAATGTTAAATTCTCGCCAAAGCGAACTGTCCCACTTAATAGAGCTGGGGACTTTGACTGGAGAATTGTTCGTGGCGTAGAGCATGACAAGCACGTCCAAAGGGATGAGACTGACGTCTGCGTCCGTGTTGACAGGAAACTGATGTTATGGTTGTAGTCCCGCATGTAGAGCTGATGAGATTTCAGGGCATCATCAGAAGATGCAGGAGGATAATGCAGGCGACTTGAAAGGATTACATGTCGAAGGGAGGATGCGCCTGTGGTTCCAGTTTTACAGGTCTATGCATCTAGCAGAAAATACAGGAAGACAGATTAAAGGTAAAGCAGTCAACAATCCGAAGATTGGTTTGAACTCCACAGTCCTTTACCTGGCATGGTCCTGTTTGGAGGTGGTATGCCGTTGACTTCCTCTGACCTTCGAACTGACTTACCCAGCCAGTTATGGGAGGACCTACAGTTTAACATGGGTTCCGAACCACGGTGCTACCCGGTATTTTTCACATGAGCAGTACTGCCAGAGGTGAAAGAAGTGGAAAGTGACACATAAAAATCCTAGGACCTGGCAGGGATCGAACCCGGGACCTTTGGATTTACAGTCTGGCACTCTACCACTGTGCAACCGAGGCGCACTTATGTGTCAGAAAAGCACAGTGGAGTGGCCAGGCGGTCTAAGACCGGTAATGCACTAGGCAGCCAGGCTCCAGCAGCAAGGCTGTGGCAACCAAAATATTGAGCAGCTAGTGCGCCTCGGTTGCACAGTGGTAGAGTGCCAGACTACAAATCCAAAGGTCGCAGGTTCGATCCCCGCCAGGTCCTAGGATTATTATCTGTCACTTTCCACTTCTTTCACCTCTGGCAGTGTTGCTCATGTGAAAAATACCAAGTAGCACCGTGGTTCGGAACCCATGTTAAACTGTAGGTCCCCCTATAACTGGCTGGGTAAGTCAGTTCTAAGGTCGGAGGAAGGCAATGGCATACCACCTCCAAAACAGGACCATGCCTAGTAAAGCACTGTGGTGTTCAAACCAATCCTCGGACTGTTGACTGCTTTACCTTTTTAGTTGGTGGCAGCCAGCTGACGGCCAGTTGTATCCAATCGGCCGAGCTACATGGACGTGGAAGATGCAATAATCGTCCACCTGTTGTCTCAAAAGAAACGCAGAGCAAAAAAGATATTTGGATTCATCCTCTGCTTGCGGAGTGGCACTCGAAGGGTTTATTTAAAAATTACTTCAAGGATCTTCGATACTACCCAGATCGCTTTTTTAACTATACAAAGATGTGGAATCTTTTGATAACCTTCTGGAAAATATAAAAGAATCTTTAACTACCGACTGTCGCGAGCTAGTCGCTTCATAGAATGTACGTTTGGCATTCTGGCAAATAAATGGAGAATTTTTCATCGCCTAATGGATGTTCAGGAAGAATTTGCAACTGCCATAATAAAAACATGCTGTGTTTTACATAACTGTGTGCGAGAAAGAGATGGCTACAAATTCTAAGACACACTGTATGTCCCTCCAGAATTGGAAGTTTCCTCAGGTCCTGCAACAGCAGGGTGCCGTTCATCAGAATCAGCATATAGAGATTTATTTGCGGATTACTTTACGAATGAAAATCCGCTGAAATGACAAAACTGAATTGCATTGGGGTAGTAATTACATATTATGTATGTAGCTATTGTTGTTTCCGTGTGAATTAGTGTGTATTAAGTGTACAATGAAACCCTCTTCTTCCTTATTGTAGCTGTAAGCAATTTTTTGTATGTAATAAATAAAAAATAACTTATCGAATTCATTCTTTTCATTTTCATACATGTTCTCCTCACACATTACATTTGCGATTTCCTCCCACCTCCTTCTCGTCAATTCACGATCACTATATTGCTCACAAGACACACCCCGGATTTCTCTTCGTCTTTGAATTGCATGTATAAATGTCTCTGTGTCGAACGTGATGACAACTTGTAAACAAGGTGTGGCTGCTTCAAGTGCGCGGAGATGGCTGGCAGCCACACGCGTTCACTGCGAGGCTCGCTGTTGGCACTGGCTGCCACTGCCGTGCAGTCGGCCGCGTTTTGATGGCTGCCGCTGCCGCAGCCACCAATTCCTGGCTACCCAGTGCGTATAACGGTCTGCCGTATACTACCATTGTTGGCTGCCGCAGCCTGACTGCCTAGTGCGTTACCGGCCTAAGGCGCCTCGTTGCGGAGCACGCGGTTGATCGCCGTCAGAGGTTCAAGTCCTCCCTGGGGGCATATATGTGTGTGTGTGTGTGTGTGTGTTGTCCTTAGGTTAGTTTACCTTAGTTTAAGTAGTTTGTAAGCTAAGGACTGATGACCACACAGTTTGGTCCGATAGATTTACAACCATTTGAACTTTTTTTTTTTTTTACTCATGCAAGCTATAATGGCAGTTGTAGTAAACTCATATGGTAAATACTTCGTTTGTGTCAACTGCAAGGAAATGATCCATATAAGTGTTGCAGTATTTGTCGGTACTATGATTGTGCGTGGATGTCTCTTTATGATGTGTAGAGGTTAGTTAGAGTTGTGGTAATAGAACTGGTATAGCTGTGACAAATCGTTGGTTTTTTATTCTTGTGGTTGTTGATAGAAGCAATGTAATATTCTATATTTGTAAACTTAGGTCTCAAGTACTCGTAATTTGTTGCATATGCCGTATCTTGAATTCTGCGAAATAGTGATGTCGATCTGTTTAGTCATATGGCTCATTGCAACCTAGAGGTGTTCTACATTTGTGGACTGCAAATTGATACTTATTAGAATGGTTATGTGTTAGGGTGTGGTGTATTTATCCCATCTTTTAATGGTGTTTGCTTTACAAATGGACGCCTCTTGGCAGCATAGTGGGGACGCTTTCGGTGGTAAATTTTTGTTCTTCGGTCGAGAAGCGTCGAATTCAATAAACGCTATGGTTAGGTGATTTAAAGCTCGATAGTTACCTTCGTTGGGAGGCGTATTTAATCTTTTGTTTAGTCTCTAAAGGACTGCTCTTGGCGTGCGATAAAATTTTCGGGTGTTGTATTAGTTCGAAATGGTATAGACTATTTTATTTCGTTTTTGGTTGTAAGGATTAGATATATAGATTTAAGAAAAGAGATTGGTGTTGATCTGGATAATTCCTTGTTAGCTGTTCTATGTGTCTCAGTCATTTTTACGATGGAATTGATTGTGGAATTGATGTTTATCGGGAGTATTGATTTATTAGAAGGGGGGGGGGGACAATGACTATTTGTGCTCGAGTGACTGTTAAATGTACGAGGTATGGGGTCTAGTGACTGATAGAAAACGTTTCAGAAATACCTTGTGGTGGAGTATGCAATGCAGAAAGATGCATGATCAATCGATAAGATGTTCGAGGAGGATCCAACAATGACGTAGAGTTACTGAGATTGTCGCCACTTGCTAGTTAGTTTAGAATTTAGTAGAAAAGAGCTGGGATGGTTAGATCATGTTGTTATAGTTCCGTTGTTGAGTTTGCGATGGTTGTTGTTACACAGACTGTCGCAGACTAGTTGGGATAGAATTTAAGTAAAAAGTTTTTGAAATACTCTAAAATATGCTATTCAGTGTCTGTTTCCAGTTGTGGATGATGTTGTGTTGCGATAGACCTCTAAAGAAATCTATTTAGGATTATGTTCTTGTGGTAGTAAAAAACTTTGCGCTGTGTATGTTATGAAGTATTGTCTGTTTGATCGTGAACTAGTGATGTTTAATTTACGACTGGTGCCAGATGTTTGCGATGGTAAGTTATTGCTGATCTTTTAACTTACCATGCGTAGTAAATTCGACAAGTTCGTCATTGCAAGCCATGGAGACAAGGCAACATTACCATTTGTCCAACCTCGTGGCATCGTTGTGAGAGCACTCAGAATACTGGAGAAACTCGGCAAGAAAACACCGGAGAACATCCAACAAATCATTTATAGTCGGATTAAAGTTACTTGCAAGTTGACGTTTGTCAGCTGCGGCTGCAGTGTTGCCACGACAGCTGCCGGCTCAGAGCTGGCGCTCCGTACAGGCGGCACTGCGCCCAGTACTGTGGGCGATTTGCACACGTTCAGTACCGCTAGTTGTCAGTGGCGGCGCTACACGAAAAGTAGGCGTCGGCGAACTCGTCTTTGCGAGGCCTTTTTCATATTTTCAGTAAGAAAAAAAAAAACGTTAAATGAGCTGAATTATACATCAATAATCATTATATTATAATGATATTAGTATAATAGACAAGTATTATTGCAATAACAAAAATTACAATAAACAAACAAAAATTAAAATAGATCAACTTTTCGGCTTTTCGCCTCATGAATTTTTTTAAGATCACATCATAATTAATACTAGCCGTTATTTCATTTCAATTGATAGTACTGACAACGCATATAGAGTGTCTTGGCTCATTGTGCTGCTCACGTAAGTCTTAATTAGTTTTATCTTTGAGAAGCTTCTCTCGGCCGAAGCTGTACTGACTGGAACCGTGAGCATGAGCCTGATTTTTAGATAAACATTTTGATATACTTCCTCCAAAATGATTTCTAAAACGTTGTTTTGTAAGTATTTAACTAAAACTTGCATTACTGCTGAACTCATACGGAAATAAATACGGACAACTAAATAGCTGCCGGCCGGGAACGGCGTCATACCACGGTGAGCGAGATCGCCCTCGTCGGGGTTCGAATCAGACCCTTGGGTAGGGATGTTGTGTTCCTCCTTTGGTTAAGCTAGTGTAAGCTAGATTTAGGTCGTCGTGACATAATCTATCACTTGAAAAGCGCCGTTAAACATCAAATATAAAAACAGAAAAAAATTAAAATTTTAAAAACCTTTTGCGAGGCCCCCCACAGGCGCGAGGCCGTCGGTGGTTGCCGACGTCGCCGCCGCCTAGCGCCGCCACTGGTAGTTGTTGACAATACTAAGCTTTAAATGTACTAAGATGACATTCACAGTTAAATATTGTTAACATTGCCCACATCAATAATACTGTTAACATTTACTGTTGACAATGCGATTTTAGAAGGCTATGATGTTGAACACCAAATAGAAAGCGTGTACCGCAATTATTTTCGGTGTAACGAATACAACGAAAAAGACGGAATACTTCTAAGAATGGATGAAAAAATACTTCTGTGAACTGATGTAAAAAAAAACGGAGTTGTTTTGTGTTATTTACTGACTAAAATGTTGATATACGAGAGATAAACAAAATTCGTTAATGGGATGAGCGATAAACAAAAATCTTTAATGGGATGAGAGATGAAGTGTAGCGTAACTGAGATAATTGGCAACAGGCAGTTTAGTGCTGCAATATCAACCAACACAATTAGCAAAACTGTTATAAAAAACAGTGAAGCAATTATCGTTGGGCTGCAACGATACAGTCAGGTAACAAACGTAAAATATATATTCTTACATTTTTTCGTAATCTGATAACGCTGATTCATATTTATCAGTCACTGAATATTTACATATATACTGCAGGGACTTCCATGTTTCCAAATTAATAAAGAAAGACATGCCATAGTGAATACGTCTTTCACCACTGTATATTGTTAATACGACCACTGTTCCGTAGTTTTATTAAAGCTCTCCAGAGTTAAAAGACCCCTTGAAAAACTGAATCTGACAATCGTTATACTTAGAGATTTGGTGAAACAGTAAACACACTAACGCTATGTGGCTGGTTCATGAAGCGTTGTCAACATCTAAATGTAGAATGCTGTCAGTATGTCAATATTCGTAGATACGAGCAAATTCGAAACAGAAGTCAATGCTGAAAACAAACTATAATTTCTCGCCATAATTAGTTACATGAAACTGTCCTCAATGAGCTGACGTGTTACAGCTTATAGGCGACACAGTCAGGACACATACATTGCAAAACGAAGCTCACCGTTTAAAATGAAGGAAATTTTCTGTGTGTACATACCTTCACCGACTGCTAACTGCAAGCTGTTGCATCATCGAAAAGAGGGTAGATACCACTTATTTCCGAATCACTAGAAGCTTTACCAGACATTACGACGACACCAGATAACAACACACACGCACAAAGAAAACGGTTCCTAACGTAAGACGCACGCTTCTACACAGTAGAGTTGGCTACTGAGTTGATGTTTCGACACAGTGAATCGAGTCAGCGAACTGTTCGACTGAGTCGAAACTTGAATCGGCACTGTTTCGAAACAACGAATCTTGTGATTCATGTATCGGACGCTAGATACCGTTAACATGCGCTTTGCTGTCCGTCTGTCTGGGTGTGTTCGACACAGCGCCCAGGCGTGCGACGGGTTTGAAGTTGTTCCCCTAACGCGCTACGCGATATTTTGAATTATGCTACCGGTACCCTTCAACTGCTGTTTTAAAACAGGTATACCACCGAGAAAAATTGTGAAGTCCTTCGGTGTTTTTATGTAGTTTCGCGTGAACTAAACGTTGTTATGCATTGTTGCTACATCTGTGCCAGGTGAACGTCTTTTCGAAGCAAGGGCAAATAATTTCAGTGAGACGAAACCGCATTCTCAGTAAGACGTCAAAAACAACTTTTTTTATTTCAATTTACAGAAACTATAACTGATTCTCTTTTTTTGAGGTTTGATTCCATTACTTTGAGGTGCTCCACGACCACACAATGATGAACTCACCAGATGTAATTAGCAGCATTGGCCGTTAATGTTTTATTTTAAAAAACCACAGATCGATTTCGATCACATAATGATCATCTTCAGAGTGACACTGAAGATGATCATATTTTTTAAAATAAAACATTAACGGCCAATGCTGCTAATTACATCTGGTGATTCTCTTTTATTTGACTGACTGAAGATGAATCTGATTATTAGAATATGTATGTGGACATTGAAAGATTTTAGTTCAGTTTTGTGGTTTCGTCACGTAAATTGTGAAATGTGTTTCCTTGTGTTAACACTTGTAGTAATATCTGTTTATTGCATTAAATATGTCTTGGGAACAAATCTTAATAGTTTGCTTATATTGATTGGTTAGAAAAGTTATTCATTTCTGGATGCACGTAGACATTTGAACCATAATTTAGACTTATTATGGAATTTTGAAGGTTGGGAGTGTTTCATCACTTTGGAATTTAAACATTATTATTTTGTGCTTCCTTTGTTACATTATTGTTTGTATGAAACTGTGAGTAACTTAGGAAACGTTTACGCTTTAACACGATTGTAAAATCGTAATAGCAAACAAATCCCATGCCGTTCAATTAAGTCTAGTGAATAACTTATTAAAACCATATTGATATTCCATAGATGTGTCGTATTTGCTGTATCGCCCTACTGCAGCTGTCTCGGCTCACGTGAATCAGGGAAGGTAGCGCGGCACACGACTCTGCACCACGCCAGATGTTTCGTGTGCCGAAGCAGCGAGTCGACTCCTACGGCGCCCTGCAGCTGTCGCGGTTCACGTGAATCAGGAGAGTTAAGCCACCCCCATGAACCACAGACATTGCCGAGGTGGGGTGGCTTGCGTGCCTCAACGATACAGATAGCCGTACCGTAGGTGCAACCACAGCGGAGGGGTATCTGTGGAGAGGCCAGACAAACGTGTGGTTCCTGAAGAGGGGCAGCAGCCTTTTCAGTAGTTACAGGGGCAACAGTCTGGATGATTGACTGAGTTGGCCTTGTAACATCAGCTAATGTGGCCTTGCCACACAGCTACTGCGAACGGTTGAAAGCAAGGGGAAACTACAGCCGTTACCGTTCCCGAGGACATGCAGCTCTACTGTATGAACATATGATGATGGCATCCTCTCGGGTAAAATATTCCGGAGGTAAAATAGTCCCCCATTCGGATCTCCGGGCGGGGACTACTCAGGAGGATGTGATCATCAGGAAAGACAATACTGGCATTCTACGGGTCGGAGCGTGGAATGTTAGATCCCTTAATCGAGTAGGAAAATTAGAAAATTTAAAAAGGGAAATGGATAGGTTGAAGTTAGATATAGTGGGAATTAGTGAAGTTCGGTGGCAGGATGAACAGGATTTCTGGTCAGGTGAGTACAGGATTATAAATACAAAATCAATTGCGGGTATCACAGGAGTAGGATTGATAATGAATAAGAAAATAGGAATGCGGGTAAACTACTATGACCAGCATAGTGATCGCATTATCATTGTCAAGATAGATACGAAGCCAACACCGACAACAGTAGTACAGGTTTATATGCCAACTAGCTCTGCCGATGATGAGGAAATCGAAGAAATATATGAGGAGCTAAAGGAAATTATTCAGACAATTAAGGGAGAGGAAAACTTAATTGTTTTGGGAGACTGGAATTCGGGAGTAGGACAAGGAAGGGAAGGGAAGATAGTAGGTGAATATGGTCTGGGCAAAAGGAATGAAAGAGGAAGCCGCCTGGTAGAATTTTGCACAGAACATAATTTAGTTATAACAAACACCTGGTTCAAGAATCACAAAAGAAGGTTGTATACGTGGAAGAGACCAGGAGACACCGGAAGATACCAGATAGATTTTATAATGGTAAGACATAGATTTCGGAATCATGTTCTACAGTGTAAGACGTACCCAGGGGCAGATATAGACTCTGACCATAACTTGTTGGTTATAAACTGTAGGCTGAAACTAAAGAAACTACAAAAAGGTAGGAAAATAAGGAGATGGGACCTGGATAAATTGAAGGAACCTGAGGTTCTTAAGAATTTCAGAGGGAGCTTTATGCAACAATTGACAGAAACATGGGAAAATAAAACAGTAGAGGAGGAATGGGTAAAATTGAGAGATGAAATAGTGAAGGTAGCAGAGGACAAAATAGGTAGGAAGGCAAGACCTTCAAAAGATCCTTGGATATCACAGGAGATTCTAAATTTAATCGATGAAAGGAGAAAATATAAAAATTCAGTAAATGAAACAGGCAAAATAGAGTACAGACGACTAAGAAATGAGATTGACAGGAAGTGCAAAATGGCTAAGCAGAAGTGGCTAGAAGGCAAATGCAAGGATGTAGAAGAATGTATAAATAGGGGAAAAATAGATACAGCCTACAGGAAAATAAAAGAAACATTTGGAGATAAGAAAAATAGCTCTATGAATATCAAGGACACTGATGGAAAACCAGTTCTCAGCAAAGAAGGGAAAGCTGAAAGGTGGAAAGAGTATATAGAGGGACTCTACAAAGGAAATGAACTTCGAGACAATATTGTAGGAAGGGAAGAGGATGTAGATGAAGATGAAATAGGAGATACTGTACTGAGAGAAGAATTTGACAGAGCCCTGAAAGACCTAAGTCGAAACAAGGCCCCTGGAATAGATGATATTCCCTCAGAGCTACTGAAGTCTCTGGGAGAACCAGCCATGACAAAATTGTTTCACCTGGTGTGTAAGATGTATGAGACAGGTGAAGTACCCTCAGACTTTAAGAAAAATGTTATAATCCCCATCCCTAAGAAAGCAGGTGCAGACAGGTGTGAAAACTACAGAACCATTAGTTTAATAAGTCATGGCTGCAAAATATTAACGCGAATTATATACAGAAGGATGGCAAAGCTGGTAGAAGCCGACCTTGGGGAAGATCAGTTTGGGTTCAGGAGAAAGGTAGGAACACGGGAGGCAATACTCACTTTACGGCTTATCCTAGAAGATAGATTAAGAAAAGGCAAACCTACATTTCTAGCTTTTGTAGATTTGGAGAAGGCTTTTGACAATGTTGATTGGAATAAACTCTTTCAAGTTCTGAAGCAAGCAGGAGTAAAATATAGGGAACGTAAGGTTATTTACAACTTGTACAAAAACCAGACAGTGGTTGTCAGAGTTGAAGGGCATGAAAGGGATGCAGTGGTTGGAAAGGGAGTAAGACAGGGTTGTAGTCTTTCTCCATTGTTGTTCAATTTGTACATTGAGCAAGCTATAAAGGAAAGCAAGGAGAAATTTGGAGAAGGAATTAAAGTTCAGGGTGAAGAATTAAAAACATTGCGTTTTGCCGACGACATAGTAATTCTGTCAGATACAGCAAAGGACCTGGAAGAGCAGTTGAACGGAATGGACAGTGTGCTGAAAGGTGCATATAAGATGAACATTAATGAGAGCAAAACTAGGGTAATGGAGTGCAGTGTAAGAAAATCAGGTGATGCTGAAGGAATTAGATTGGGAAACGAAGCAATAGAGGAGGTAGATGAGTTTTGTTACTTGGGCAGTAAAATAACAAATGATGGTCGCAGTACAGATGATATAAAATGCAGAATGGCAATGGGTAGGAAAGCGTTCTTGAAAAAGAGAAATTTGTTAACATCGAATATTGATTTAAACCTAAGGAAGTCCTTTCTGAAGACATTTGTATGGAGTGTTGCCCTGTATGGGAGTGAGACATGGACTATAAACAGTGCGGACTGGAAGAGGATTGAGGCTTTTGAAATTTGGTGCTACAGAAGAATGCTGAAGATTAAGTGGGTGGATCGCGTAACTAATGAGGAGGTACTGAACAGAATTGGGAGAAAAGAAATTTCTGGCATACCTTGACTAAAAGAAGGGATAGATTGGTAGGACACATTCTTAGACATCAAGGAATTGTGAATTTAGCGTTGGAGGGAAGTGTGTGGGGAAAAAATCGCAGGTGAAGACCAAGAGATGGATACAGTAAGCAGATTCAGACAGATGTAGGTTGTCGTTCTTATGTGGAGATGAAGAGGCTTGCTCAGGATAGGGTATTGTGGAGAGCTGCATCAAACCAGTCTCCGGACTGAAGACCACAACACACACAACACAAGCGTGGCGCACGGCACTGCGGCACGCCAGATGTTTCGTGTGTCGAAACAGTGAGTCGACTCACTAGACTCAGATGATCCGTATGTTTCGAAACATTGAAATGATCCGAACTGCCCATCACTACTACACAGCACTAGCCTAACAACGGACGTGAGTTGTCCACCTGTTGCGGCAGCTTGGCAACAGGGAGCAGTCTGGGTGTGACGTTGAGCACTCTGATTGGAGGAAGGTAGCTCCAGCCCGTGAACTCAACTAGCAAGTAATTTTAATCGGAGTATAGCTGTAGAGTGGGGCTAGTCGATGTTAAAACTAGATGTAGTAATGGAGGAGTTCCCATCTCCAGCTTCGTGTAGATGACTTTAATCTCTTGGATTTTGCTGGGATTTTTTTTAACAAACTGGAAATATGCTAGTTCCTAGTATCCACCCATCCCAGGAGGCTGTATAGGGGAAAGAAACGTGATTGTGGACAATGATAGGGCAGTTGGAATCGATTGTTTAACGTAATTGACGATGAATACATTTATTTGTCTAATAAAGAGTTCTGGTTTCAATAAAATTACCGGTGTTCACCTTATCGATTTTATAACATGTGTTTTGGGCTGGCGGCTACAATATACACTTATGGACTAGATAGGAATATAGGAATACTATTTAAATGAGCAGAGCCAATATTTACAACTTCAGTCTATACTGTGTGTCAATACCGTCCATGCGGCCTCAGCTAACAAATTCCTTAGAGAGCAGTCGTAGTTTTTTTTTTTTCCAAATTGTTTGCTGGTTTAATAAGAACACTGAAATTTGACTGGTGTTTCCGTAAATCTAGCGAACTCCTCTGTCCAACAGGATGTTTGCGTTCTTAAGGATTAGTTGATTGGTACATTGCGTTTGCGTGGTCATCAGAAAAAAAAATGTAGAAATATGATGATCGATGTGTGCGTATCTGTCACGTTTTCTTGCATTGTGATGACCTCGTTTTCGATCATTCCGTTACACGTACGCTGTTGTAGTGTAACCAAAAAGTGTAAACACATCATGTTCGATGCCTGTTTATCTGACTCTCTTATCGCACTGTGTGCTGTCGTTTTTGAGACCTAAGGTGTACTACTATCGTCTTTAAGTTGTTGGTTTAAATGTTTTTGTTTGTGTAATAGGCTACTATTCCGAGAGAGGATGATGGATCAGACGACCTTATTGTTGAATGTTTTTACCTCTAGAGGGTCTACTAAATTTCGTTGTATTTAAGCATTGTCTACTGTTATTATTAGGATGGATCATCTGTCATCGACTGTACTTTGACATATGACTTAAAAATATGCGAGGTTTGTTGGTGTTTTACGGCGATGGCTATAAATTTCTTTTTAACAGTCAGGTTTTGTGGTGTGTAGGTTAGCATTCTAGGCATCTTCGTTTGCGGTAATTACCGATTTAAAAAATAAATCCGAGTTCGTTTTAGTGGAATGAAAAAAAGAAACCCAGGAAAGGAGCTTGATTTGTGTCTATATTCTACAGAACTGATAATCTGATTTGCATCGGGCAGGTAAAGTACTACCTCGGTTCCGTGGTTGCTGTATTGTCGAGTGTCATTTCGAAGAAGTATATTGTTAGGTAAGTGCTTTTGAGATAAAAATGTTTAAGTGTAGAGGGTCGGAAATCGGTAAACTGTTGATTTCAAATTATTTCGTGAATTTTTTTATTGTTCACATTGTAACTCTCCAAGAAAGTATCGTTGTATAATAGGGTTTAGTTTTGTTTAAACATCTTCTGGAGTGCTCAATTATCGGTATTTGACCTGTGTCAGATAAATGTTGTAAAGAATCGTTTACATTGTATCAGGACATGATCGCTACGTTTAGGTGGGTGTACGCAAGAAGATGTGTACTGCTGTAGAAAGGAAATGAGAGGTAAAATTGAACTACCCGAATTCTCGGAGTTTTCGGAAGGCGCAGAGCTGGATATTAAGTGGATTACAGGAAGACTGAAAACTTACCTGTCGAAATACTTGATGGGAGACAGCGATTCATCGAGCTAGGGAAACGGAACAGGGCATGATAGAGATATTACATTTCAGAACTTGGCCACAAAGTGCAGTAGGTATGATTTCTAATAGAGAGCAGGTTGTCTTTCTGTCAGAGTCCTGCCAGGTCGTCTGATACGATCGCTTGCAGATCGAAATTTAGACGCATTCCTTCCTGGTATAAGGGCGTTTGAATGACAGAGCAGCTTTCGCCGCATGTTTGCTTTCGGGATGGGAGGTCAGGCACTCAGCTGGACCCAGCTCCATCGTAGTGTGTTTATATAAACTCTTCTTAAATGCAATGAGCGCTATCCCCGTCAAAGTGGTGTCTGCAAAGGTCTTGCATAGAAAATTTTGTTGTCTCTTAGATAATTTGGATATGTACCTCAGAGAAAGAATGTTTAAAACATTATGATATTTTGTTTAAATATTTAGCATATGTTCATAGAATTGTTTTATGTAGCTTGCCAAGATAACACTGTGTGTTTGTAGTCGCACTGGGGATCGAACTGTACTCAAGTTACTCGTAACACGTCTAGACATCTAAAGGCGGGTCCAGACTGAGCGGTGGCCGAGCGTTCTGCGGCGCGTCAGTCACAGTCTGCACGGCCACTACGGTCGGGGGTTCGAATCCCCTCTCGGGCATGGATATTTGTGCCGTCCTTAGTATTAGCTAGTTCACAAATAGTGTGTAAGTTTATGGACTGATGACCCCGTCGTTAAGTCCCATAAGCTCTACAAACATTTGAACATTGCCGGCCACGGTGGCCGAGGGGATTGAGGCGCTCCAGTCATGGTCTGCACGGCCACTACGGTCGGGGGTTCGAATCCCCCCTCGGGCATGGATATTTGTGCCGTCCTTAGTATAAGGTAGTTGATAAGTAGTTTGTAAGTTTAGGGACTGATGACCCCGTAGTTAAGTCCCATAAGCTTAACAACCATTTGAACATTTTCCACGTAGCGCGCCGCACCGTGCTGCGTCGCGCCGCTGCAGCCCACGCACTGCTTTAGCACAGTAGTATGCGCCGTCCGTGCCGGGGCCGTTCCGAGGCGCGCACTGTGGTTCCAGTTGGAGCGTGCGCACGTCTCAAGATGGAGCGAGCCGAGATTGTGAGTGCCGCATGTATTGTGCTGTACCATCAGTTAAGGAAGAATCGTCGTCATTGAGTAACCCCAGTTTTAAAGAGTAGGGCATTGTACGGTGGAAATGATCTTTTCAGTGAACTACTTGCAGGCGACAGTGGACAATTCGAAAACCTTTATCGAATGTCTTTCGAAGACTTCGAATGTCTGTTGAAAGTGATCAAACGAGACATAATGTATGTACCGATTCCGAACGTTTCAATTAAAACATAGGATGTCGTGATAAATATGCAGATTAGGTATAAAAAATAATTAGGGGGTGGCGGGCGGGGGCGGTAGTGATTTGTTTAGGAAACTATCAGGTACATGTTCAATGTGTTTCCAGATAATTGTACTGTCCGAAGTACAGAATAATTGTCTCTTTTTTTTCTCAATGCTGGTGTATGTCGATAAATAACAACTTTTGTAAACATCTTTTTTTAGTGGAGCGGGTTCGAGTCCCACGCCGGGTCGCACGGGGGCGGCAATCTTTAGTACTGTCATTTGGGCGGTGGCAGGGGTGAGGATTGGGGCGGGCAAAGGTGGTTAAGTTGTTCAAAATTAAATTGATATGCAAATTTAATATGGAATGTTCTAATTGTTAATGCATAAATTAAATTGATATACAAATTACGAACACAAAATAATAGGGAGCGGTGCTGGGGGCAGGTGGGGGTGGTAGTGGCCCCAGTGTCCACTTGTGGAGGCAGCCGTGTTCAACGTTATTCCAAATAATTGTACTGTCTGAAGAAGGCAATAATTGTCTCTTTCTTTCCAATGTCGGTGTACATCGATATGTAATAACTTTCGTAAAAAAAAAAAAAAAAAAAAAAAAAAGTAAAAAAAATTGGGGCGGTGGCGCGGGTTCTATTCCCTGACCGGGTCACCCAGTGGTGGCACTCTGTAGGGCTGTCGATGGGGTGGAGATGGGGGCGGTAATGGGGGTGGGGGTTGGGGCGGGGACTGTGCTAACGCAAGATGATAAAAGCATAGGTTCTTACAATTAAATAAATATGCAAATCTAATTGAAGTAATTGGGGCGGAAGTCAGGCCTGTGGGCGTCTCCTGGGGGTAGAGGGGTGAGGGGAGTAGCGGAAAATCGGCGGTCGGGCAAGTGGCCGAGGGTGATAACGGTACTTGGCGTCGATGACACTGACGTCGACGGGCGGATCTTGTTGATCCAGAACCGGTGTTACCCTACTACTTCCGTTTACTCGGAATCGGTATACAGTTTAAGTAACGTAATACATCGAACCTTAATTACAACTCCAATGGAACGCAATTTTGCACGTAAATGTTGACACAACATAGAAAAATTCGGGTTAATGCCACGGATGGGTGTACTCGAAGTGTTGCATAACCTACGTAAATTTATCGACAATTATTTAAAAAAAATTCTAACTAAACATTAAGGACTTTAAAAAAATGTTCCGTCTTTCGGAAGTCGTTCTTCACCTAAGGTATCTAAGCAAAATAAATTTATCTCTTCAAATAGAGCCGCGGTGGAGTAGCCGAGCGGTCTAAAGCGTCTCGCTGCGGAGCGTCAGGTTGCTCGCCGTGGAGGTTCGAGTCCTCCCTGGGGCATGGGTGTGTGTGTTTGTCCTTAGGTTAGTTTACCTAGGTTTAGGTAGTTTGTCAGCTACGGACTGATGACCACGCAGTTTGGTCCGATAGATTTACAAATATTTGAACATTTGATTTTCTTCACATAGACCATGTTTGTAAAAAAAAAAAAAAACAATAATAATAATAATAATTGTTGCGTTAGATAATAAACTGAATGTAACGGTAACGATCGCCACAACTCAAAAACGATCTTGTGTGTCCATCTTAACAAACACAATTTCGATGTCCCGATGTGAAACAGAACAATAACATCAGAAGACATTCGTTACCTTAATCAATTTCTCTCGCCATGTGCGATACACCACGGGACCGCCAATCACAAGCAACGAACGATCTAGAGGAGAACGTCGTTTTAAATGTTGGGTTAAGACAAAGTAATACAACCTGTTGGTGCGTGACTGTTGCACAAGAACAAAATCACTGTGCTGCTTCATCCTCCATCTCTTGAGACCGGACAACTGCAATCTTTTCTTTTACTTCCAAAAACCTCCGTTGAAAGGACGAAGATTTGTACGACAGACGAGATAAAAGGAAATTCACAGACAGCGTCGGGTCTGGTGGTCTAGGGATGAACCACTCGACTGGGAATCCATGGGTAGCGGGTTAGAAACCTGGTCGGACCTTGGATTTTTTCAGTCTGTGTTTTAACCCATTCTTCACCTCTCTGTAAAGTGCGGTGAGGCGGAGGTGGTGGCGGGGACGGTTGCCCTTGTTACTGTAAAACCATAGATTGTCATAATTAAATTCGGTATGGAATCTGTGGCGGCTGATGGTTCAGAAGACTGGGGTTTCACATCTTTCAGTGCCGGATCTTGATAGACGCGCCGCCCCCCTCTCCCTGCTCGGTGTTTGCCCCCCCCCCTTTTAGATATATTTCCGTTAAAAGATCTGCAGAATGTCTAACTCGGCTTGCTTGCGCTTACTTCAGCTAGAGCTAAGATGTCGGCCTAATAAGCTTCGTTTTCACACTTCTTCCAAGGTTAAAACTGAGTAACTTGTTTCTAAAAGATACTGAACGTTGTTCATTTTTCTTTGATAATAAACACCAGAATATATGAATATGCACATTAACACTAAAACACAGTAAGTAACTAATCACACTGTTAAGTAACTGTAACAAAATGAATCTGTTACGATGAAGAGACAAGCTACCTTCGGGTCACGTGATACTATAAGCTGCAACCCCTCCTAATCTTACACATGCGCAAACGCTGCTCTTCCTCACATTCTTTCAAACAGTTAAATATTTGTTTCAACGAATAGTATAAATGTCATTCACTCTCAGAATCGCGATACATTCGCAAAACCTTCCAAATATAAGTGCAAATAACAATACAAAAGTATCTGTTAAAAAGAAGATTGGGTTAAAATAATTTGCTTGAAAGCAGGCTCGCACCCACCTTTCACATCGCAGAGAGATGCCACTAACAGCACGAATCTCCTTTCTAGGTGTAGAGTAGTGACTTCATAATTTTTGATGATCGGATCTTCTAAAAGCTTTTACAGTTGATTCATCTTTAATTGATAGTTATAAGATATTTTACCAAATATGATGTGTTTTTGATAAATCTTCACTGCACCAAAACCAAATATGAAGGACGGATGTCGCCCTCACGGAGGATTTACCCATGAGCAAGACGAGGTGCGCAGTAGCTCCATTATCTTTGCTTCGGAACCATTCGTGCGTAACCGCCAGAGCTCGAGTAGACAGGAGCTGGTGTCTCTACCAGCACCAACGCCAATGTTAAAAGTGGCGTTTCCCCTCGCCCCTCTGTGCCGCGGGAGTGCCATCCTCCATGGTGGTCAGAAGAGAATATGAACCTCGGCTGCACGTGCGCAATGTAACGTTGCGGCCACTGACGCCTATAAGAGGCCGCGCTCGACTCGTGTATGTGCCGTCTACGCGACGTAAAACGATTCTCATGCGATAAAAATACTTTGAATGTGCATATAAAATGATCTGATAGAAGAGCGAAACGAAGAATGATCATTTAAAAGCACTTTTATTTTATTTATTTACTTTGTCTCACGACGAGTTTATTTCTGGGGGTTCACTGAACAAGTGAACACAAAGGACTCGCCGCCACTGTGTGCAACTGAGTCTCAGGCTAGCTGCCCGCCTGTTAACACCTCGTGCCGCTATTGTGTGACTGGTCAGCAGGAAGAAAGTTTACCGGACGACTCCCGTTCCCGACAGACATCCGCGCCGTACCTGCCGATCTACATCTACATCTACATAGATACTCTGCAAATCACATTTAAGTGTCTGGCAGAGGGTTGATTAACCACTTTCATAACCTTTCTCTGCCGTTCCATTCTCTAATAGCGAGAGGGAAGAAAGAACGCCTAAATCGTCCCGTTTTCGATCTGATTTCTCTTATTTTATTGGGATGGTCATGTCTCCCTAAATAGGTCAACAACAGTGCAGTGCAGTGCAGGAACAGCATCTATTATTATTATTATTATTATTATTATTATTATTATTATTATTATTATGAGAAGAGTGGAGAGCTAATAAAAATCTGTTTCATATACTTCTATTAATTTTGTGGTTGATGTAACACACGAGACCAATATTCTCAGCTGCACACTCAGGACGAATTTCTCTGTTGAGTACCTCCGCCATTCTCTTGTAACTGTAGAGTCTGCTTAACCATCAATGACTCACATTATGAAATCAGCTTTGGAAAAACTAAAATTCAGATTTTTTCCTTTATTAATACAATGCAGTAAACATAAAAATATATGTTTTAAAATTTTTGGTCCAACTATTGATTTTTCATGCATAACACAGACGTTTGTATTGAGGTATTTTATTACATGGACGTTATTTTGTTGATAGTTAACACTGCCAGATCAATAATGCTAGCATAATCTTCCCCACAGCACCAAATACAAGACAATTCACTGCCGGAATAAAATAAAAGGAACCACATTCACGCTCACACTCTCAGCAACGTACAGTCTGCAATGCAACACAGCCTCCAAGACGGACCAATTAATGCATCAGAAGTGGCTACACGCCGTATCAAGCGACAAAATGTCGTACTAGAAGCAAGTTGTTCATCAACAAAAATGCAACTTTAAGGATTGATGCACAAAATACGGTATAAATCAACTTTTAATACGTTGTCCACGAACAACACTGGCAATGAAATGGTTAATCTGTTCTAGTTCTTATTCAGGGTGTCTGGGATTATACAGTGCTTCATCTGCTTCAGAGAGTTCGATTGATTTTGTCGAAGACGGCACACACCAAATAAACTTCGACGTCATGTTTTCAACAAGGACGTTTGTTTTCAAATAAGCGCGCTCCAAGAGCTACAGCAATGCTACCGCTCCAAGCGGTTACATTCGCATTGCAGTGAACAAAATACAAACGACTTTTTATGATCAAATCTACTAGATATGATCATATTTTTTGACGAAAGCAGAGATGTCAAAGTTCCCTATTAGACTATAAAATTTTTATGATGTAAATTTTTGACAAAGAAATATGACAGTGTAATACCGGCCTAAGCGCCCGCTATCGTGCAAAGCATTGCATTGAAGCGGTGGTACACGCTGCGACCAAGCTAACTGGGTTAGTGTGAGAACATGGAGCGCAAATTGGAGCAACACGTTAACATCAAGTTTTGTTTCAAATTAGGCAAAACAGCGACGGTGACCCAAGGGATGTTAATGAAAGTGTTGTTGTTTTTGTTGTAGTCTTCAGTCAGCAGACTGGTTTGATGCAGCTATCCACGCTACCCTGTCCTGTGCAAGTCTCTTCGTTTGTGAATATGTTCGGCAACCTACATCCTTTTGAATCTGCTTACTGTATTCGATCCTCGGTCTCCCTATACGTTTTTTACCCGACACACTTCCTTCTCATGCTAAGTTGACACTTCCATGAAGTCTCAGAATGTGTCCTACCAACTATCTCTTCTCTTAGACAGGATATGCCAGTAACTCCTTTTCTCAAATTCAAATGTTCAAATGTTTGTGTAGCTTATGGGACTTAACTACGGGGTCATCAGTCCCTAATCTTACAAACTACTTATGAACTAGCTAACACTTAGGACGGCACAAATATCCATGCCCGAGGGGGATTCGAACCCCCGACCGTAGTGGCCGTGCAGACCGTGACTTGCGCGCCGCAATCCCCTCGGCCACCGCGGCCGGCAAACTCCTTTTCTCCTCAATTCGGTTAAGCACCTCCTCCTTAGTCTGCACAATTCACTGCCGGAATAAAATAAAAGGAACCACATTCACGCTCACACTCTCAGCAACGTACAGTCTGCAATGCAACACAGCCTCCAAGACGGACCAATTAATGCATCAGAAGTGGCTACAGGCCGTATCAAGCGACAAAATGTCGTACTAGAAGCAACTAATTTTCATCATTCGTCTGTAGCACCACATTTCAAAAGCTTCTATCATCTTTTTGTCCGAATTTCTTATCGTCCATGTTTCGCTCCCATACAATGCCACACTCCAGACAAATGTTTTCAGAAAAGACTTCCTAACATTTAAATTAATATTGGATGTTAACAAGTTTCGCTTCTTTAGAAACGATTTTTTCTTCCCATAGTCATTCTGCATTTTATATCTTCTCTACTTTGGCCATCGGAAGTTATTTTGCTACCCAAATAACAAAACTCATCTACTACTTTTATTGTCTCATTAACTAATCTAATTTCTTGAGCATCGCCTGATTTTCTGGTGCTACATTCCATTATCCTTGTTTTATTCTTGTTAATGTTCATCTTATATCGACCTTTAAAGACACCGTCCAATCCATTCCACTGCTCTTCCAGATCCTTTACAGTCTCTTACAAAATTAATATGTTATCGGCAAACCGCAAAGTTTTTATTTCTTTTTCCTGAACTTTAATTCCCTCTCCAAATTTCTCCTTGATTCCTTAACTACGTGCTCAATGTACAGATTGAACAACATTAGGGAAAGGCTACAACTCTGTCTTACTCCCTTCCCAACCTCTGCGTCCTTTTCTTGCCCTTCGACTCTAATAATTGCTGTCTGGCTTTTATATAGGTTGAATATAAATCTTCGCTCCCTATATTTTACCCCTGCTACCTTCAGAATTTGAGAGAGTTTATTCCAGTCGACATTGTCAAAATCTTTCTCCAAATCTACAAACGCTAAAAATGTAGTTTTGTCCTTCCTTAGCCTATCTTCTAAGTTAAGTCATAATGTGAGTATTGCCTCCATGTTCATACATTTCTCCCAATCCCAAATTGATCTTCCCTGAGGATTCCACAAGTTTTTCCATTCGTCTGTAAATAATTTGTGTTAGTATTCTGCAACCACGACTTATTAAACTGATAGTTCTGTAATTTTCATATTTGTCTGCACTTTCTTTCTTTGGAATTGTAATTACAATATTCTTCTTGAAGTCGGAGGGTATTTCGCCTGTCTCATATATCTTACATATCAGGTGGAACAATGTTTCATGACTGGCTCTCCTAACGATATCAGCAGTTCAGGTGCTTTGTTGCATCTGAAATCCTTCAGCGCTCTGTCAAATTCTTGTCGCAGTATCATATCTCCTATCTCATTTTCTTCCACTTTGTCTTCCATTTCTAGAATACTGCCTTCAAGTTTATTTTCTTTGTATAGGCCCTCTATATATTTCTTCCACAATTCAGCTTTGCCCTCGTTGCTTAGTACTGGTTTCCCGTGTGTGTCTTTGATATTCATACCGCTGTTTTTCTTGTCTCCAAATATCTCATTTATTTTCCTGTAAGCGGTATCTTTCCCCTAGATATGCATTCTTCTACGGTTCTGCATTCGTCCTCTAGCCACTCCTGCTTAGCCAGTCTGCACTTCCTGTCAATCTCATTTTTCAGACTTTGTACTCCCTTCTGCCTGCTTCACTTGCTGAATTTTTATATTTTCTCCTCTCATCAATTAAGTTCAGTATATCCTGTGTTAACCAGGTATTTCTATTAGGCCTTGTCCTTCTGCCTATAAGATCCTCTGCAGCCTTCGCTACCCTATCTCTCAGAGCTACCTATTCTTCTTTTACTGTATTACGTTCTCCCGTTTCAGCCCGTCCTTGCCTAATGCTCCCTCTGAAACTCTCAACCACCTCTGGTTCCTTCAATTTGTCTAGGTTCCATCTCCTAACTTTTCTACCTTTCTGCAGTCTCTTTAAGTTTTAATCTGCAGTTCATTATCAGTAAGTTATGGTCAGAGTCTGGATATGTCTTACAGTTTAGAACCTGGTTTCTAAATCTATTCCTTACCATTATAAAGTCAATCTGGTACCTTCAGGTGTCTCCTGGTCGCTTCCACGTATACAGCCTTCTTTCATGACGATTAAACCAAGTGTTGGTGATAATGAAATAGCGCTCTGCGCAAAATTCTACCAAGCGATCTCCTTTTTCATTCCTTTTTCCCAGTCCGTATTTACCTACTACATTTCCTTCTCTTCCAAATGTTCAAATGTTTGTATAGTCTATGGGACTTAACTACGGGGTCATCAGTCCCTAAACTTACAAACTACTTATGAACTACTCACGAACGAGGACGACACAAATATCCATGCCCGAGGGGGGATTCGAACCCCCGACCGTAATGGCCGTGCAGACCGTGACTGGAGCGCCTTAGTCCCCTAGGCCACCGCGGCCGGCCCTTCTCTTTCTTTCCTACAATCTAGTACCAGTCGCCCATCAAAATCAAATTTTCGTCTCCCTTAACTTTCCGAATGATTTATCTCCTCATACATTTCTTCGATATCCTCATCATCGGCCGTGCACTACTGTGGTCGGTGTTGGTTTCATGTCTTTCTTTGCTACGATAATGCATTCAATATACTGTTCATAGTAACTTACCCGCATTCCTGTTTTCTTATTCATTATCATAACTACTCCTGACTATTACTGATTTTCTTTTTATAACCCTGACTCACCTGATCAGAAATCCTGTTAATCCTGACACCAAACTTCACTAATCCCTACGACACCTAACTTTAAACTATCCATTTCTAGTTTCATTTTTTCTAACTTACCTACGTGATTAAGGGTTAGAACATTCACGCTCCGACCTGTAGAATGCCTGTTTTGTTTTTCTTGATGACGACATCCTCTTGAGTAGTCCCCGCCCGGAGATCCGAATGGGGCACTGCTTTATCTGCGGATTATTTTACCCAAGAAGACGTCATGATCATATATTTATACAGTAGACCTGCATGTCCTCGGGAAAGGTAACAACTATAGTTTCCCCTTGCTTTCAGCCGTTCGCAATAACTGCATGGTAAAGCCAAATTAGCTGTTGTTGCAAGGCCAGCTCAGTCAATCATCCAGACTGTTGCCCCTATAACTTCTGTAAAAGCTGCAGCGCTTCATCAGGAATCGAACGTTTGTCTGCCCTCTCCACAGATACCCCTCCACTGTGGTTGCACCTGCGGTACGGCTATCTGCATCGTTGAGGCACGCAAGCCAGCCCCATCTCATCAATGTCTGCGGTTCATGGGGATGGGGGTGCAAGTGTATGGTGTTAAATCAGCGAGTAAAAACTGTGTGTTTGGGTCGTTTAAACGCCTTAGAGGCGGAAAGGAAGGTGTCGAGGATGAGCAACGTTCGGGTTGACCCTCCACAACCACAGTCGCAGACAACATGGAACGGGTGCGACGGATGTTTGCGGATGATGTATTTCGACGCCTTAAATTAGCCCTGAAAGGCTTACGCTTTGCAACGGTTGCGGAGATCCAACAACACGTGACCTCAGTGCTTCGAGCGATTCTACAAGAAGCGTTTGCTGACAGTTTCCAACATGACGATTAAACCAAGTGTTGGTGATAATGAACTAGCGCTCTGTTACTATGAACAGTATAGTGAATGCATTATCGTAGCAAAGAAAGACACGAAACCAACACCGACCACAGTAGTGCAAGTTTATATGGTAGACAATGACAGTGACTTCGAAGGCCAGTATTCTGTTTGTAACTCTTGTTTCCTATATTTCCTGAGACTACTCACGGAACTTCTCAGAACCATCGTGTTATTTACTTGACGTACCATATGTGGAACAGACGCAGACCTTTTAGGTAATGGCCAACTAAATGAATTTTTGTGAATGAATGACTCACACAGACCGCCCGACTAACGGTTTCAGCCATGTATACACGGTACACATACATTATCCAAAGGAAAAAGAAGAAACTCCTCAATCAACGTTCCATTCGTGACGCCTTTCACAAGACCGATAACCTTATTATGTACGCCTAGGTCATCAGTCGTCGTTGGGTTTTTGACATGAAGTGATTAAGAAATTTACGGCTACCGGTATTAACGGCCACTCGGTATATTTCTGCAGGCATATGCTATTTACACAGGTCATAGACTATGTAAAGACGTCCAAACAGAACACGTTAACTAATGCTTTCCCTGAATCTTTTTCTTCCAATTCCGATAAACTTGTTTGTAAACGACAGTAGATGCTTTTCTCATTGCATTCATTGAGTAGCTGCTTTGCGATGGTACATTTATCCTGTGACCATCTGATCGTCGCTGAGAACAGATAAATATACACATAATACGTTAGTACATCTACATATACATGGGATACTCTGCGAATCACATTTAAGTGCCTGGCAGAGGGTTCATCGAACCACCATTATACTATTTATCTCCCATTCCATTTTCAAATAGCGCGCGGGAAGAAAGAACACCTGAATCTCGCTGTTTGAGCTCTGATTTCTCGCATTTTATTCTGATGATCATTTCTACCTATATAAGAGCGAGTCAACAATATATTTTCGCGTTCGGAGGAGAATGTTGGCGATTGGAGTTTCGTAAGTAGCCCACGCCGCAGCGATAAGCGCCGTTGTTTTAATGATTCCCATCCCAGATCCTGTATCATTTCCGTAAAGGTACGTTTAGATGGGCAATGAAAATTGCATATTGTCGACAATATATCCCGGAAATGTTGTCGGGCAACATTGCAGCCACATGTGTTGCAGCAACACAAATGACAACACGTCGGCATCTATTGCCCAGCAATGTTTGCGGCAACTAATTTCCGGGCAGATGCTACACAATTTCATACAAAATGGATGAGTGCGACGTTATAGAAATGAGTGCGGCTTTCTTACATGAAACAAGTGATAATGCTATTCGAAACAAAAAGAAGAGAAATCGGACTCTGTGGATGCGTCCTTTTTTGAGTAGGCGGAGTAATTCAGGAAATTTAACTCGTGAGTTAATGCTAGATACGTACCGTATGTCTAAAAACGATTTCGAATATCTCGCCCAATTAATTGGTCCGAAGATAGCTAAATCCAATACAAACAAGAGAGACTGTATTCTAGTAAAAACACATCTTGCGATCACACTTCGATTTTTAGCTACTGGAGACTCGTATAGAAGTCTGATGTACCTGTTTAAAGTCCACTATTCTTCCATCAATTACTGATACACATGTTCGTCATCGTCTATAACGACTGTTGCAGCAATGATGTCAGCATATGCATTTTCCTCATTGTTCCTTCCACACTTTCTTCATAAATAACATTTGCCGAGCTGTATGACGTCGACTGTTGCCCACTTTCGTACTGTATTCTCAAATCTGCTTCGTATAATAATTTACTAATGTTGAACTCAACATCTGCTCGAATTACTTAGTTGTAGCCCAATAACTTCTCTGCTACATTATCTCCGAAACCCGAAAACGGATAAAACAGTATAAAAATTAGAAATTGCTAAGCTTAAAGCAGTGTTACGTTACATTTGAAATACAAAATTAACTTTTTTAATCATTACATATCTAGTAGAGATTTTGTATTTTCTAGATGCCATCATCTCCTGAAGAATGGAAATCAATTTTTCAAGAATTCGAGGATAAATGGAATTTTCCTAACTGTGTAGGATGGGAAGCACGTTGCTATTACGTGCCCACCAAATAGTGGTAGTAAATACTTCAACTATAAACATTTTTTCAGCATAGTGTTGTTTGCAGTATTGAATGCAAATTACCAATTTATATACGTGCACACCGGATGCCAAGGGAGGATCTCAGATGGGGGAGTTTTTAGGCACACTGCATTTAGCGAAGCAGTTCTTAACCAATCACTGAATTTGCCAGAACCTGTGCCTCTTCCAGGGAGGGAAGAGCCAACTCCGTTTGTATTTACGGCAGATGATGCGTTTCCATTAATGGAAAACATTGTGAAGCCGTTTTCTTCAGATGTTGTTCCCCATTCAATAAAACGTGTGTCCAATTATCGGATATCAAGATCCAGAAGAACTGTAGAAAACACTATTGGATTACTGGTGACAGTTTTCCGTATCCTTCACAAAACCATAGATTTGAAAGTGGAAAATAATGCGAAAATTTTGTTAGCTTGTTCATTTCTACACAATGTTTTTGCGACGAAATGCACAGAGCAAAATGCTTTATTCACTTCCAGGGGTTTTTGACAGTGAAGATGCGGGTACAGGGAGAGTAGTACCAGGTTCTTGGCGAAACAACGACGTCAATATACAAGGCCTCCAACAAGTTTCACGAAACCCAAGTAAAAGAGCCAAAGAAGTACGAGAAGAATTTATGAATTATTTTGTAAGTGATCAGGGTCGGGTAGCCTGGCAAGATGTATACTAAATTGATGTACAAGCAAATTTATGTTTATATTGTGTTTATGCTGTCAAAAACCGCTTCAGGCACATCCCTGGACAGTATGAAACCGATGCTATTGTAGGCGAACCACGTGGAAGGAGAGCCACCTGCACTTCCACTTTTCTTTTGATTTTTCTTTGCCTCGCTTTTAGCGTAGGTTCGAAGACATCTAAATTTCTTGTATGCGTCCTGAACTGCAATCCCAAAGTCGTCAGCAACTGCCTGCTAACTATCTTTTTCACATTCCTTTCTTTATATGTATTGCATTCTACGTCCCACAACTCAGGACGTAGATGAATAGAATTAATAAATGAGATTGTTTTCTCGTTCGACCACTTTTCCATATCTGACAGAAAAAAAAAACTCAAGACGATAATAACTGTAAGAAGTCTTCCTTCCTTCAAAACAGTCACGGTAAGATCGAAAACAATACACCAATATAGTAACTATAAACATCAATACTACTTTCAAAATAAACCAGCGCGCGCAAACTTTCGAAACAACAAAAGCGAAACGATACTCTGTTTTTGTGACTGCAGCGCTGTCACTGAGAGAAGCATAAACAGCCTTGAGAACGAGAGCAAAGCATTTACAGACAAGGATCGAGATAGGTATTGCCCTGCAATACGAAATGTTCTCCACCGTTCCCGGACAACATGGCAACCCCTCGGCAATCCCTCGGCAACTACCTGCAACATCAGTAATATTGACCATCCATAACGAAATATTGCTGTGTATTGCAGTCATATTGCAGCAGTGTTGACAGCAACACCATTTCAGTTAAATATTTAGGTAAAATGTTGCCCGTCTAAACGTACCTTAACGCTATCTCCCCTGTATCGTGACAATACGAAACGAGCTGCCCTTATTTCGACACTTTCGATGTCCCGCGTCAAACCCAGCTGATAAGGATCCCACACTGGGCAGCAACACTCCAAAAATGGACGGACAAGCGTAGTGTATGCATTTTCTTTTGTAGTTCTGTTGCATCTTTTAAGGGTTCTGCCAATAAACGCAGTCTCTGGTTCGCCTTTCCCACGACATTATCTACGTGTTCTTTCCAGTTTAAGTCTGAAGTAATAGTAATTCCTAGGTATTTTGTGGAGTTTACAGCCTTTACTTTTGACTGATTTATCTTGTAAACAAAGTTTAATAGATTTCTTTTCGTGCTCATGTGGACGACTTCACATTTCTCATTATTTAGAGTCAATTTTTCACACCATAGTGATATCTTATTCAGATCGTTCTGCAGTTGGTTTCGATCTTCAGATGATTTTACTAGACCGGTAAATGACGGCGTCATCTGCAAACAACCTAAGAGAGCTACTTAGATTTTCCCCTAAATGTAAATATGTAAATAAGGAATAGCAGAGGACCAATAATACTTCCCTGTGGAACGCCCGATATCACCTCTTTTTTAGTCGATGCCTTACTATCGATTACTACGACCTGTGTCCTCTCTGACAGGAAATCCTCTATCCAATCGCAAATTTGGGGCGATATACCATAACCACGCAATTTGATTAAAAACCGTTTGTGAGGTACGGTGTCAAAAGCCTTTTGGAAATCAAGAAATACGGAACCGATTTGCGAACCCTTATCGATATCGCCCATCACTTCGTGTGAATAAAAAGCTAGTTGTGTTTCACGTGAACGATATTTTCTAAATCCGTGTTGACCTTGGATCAATAGATTATTCTGTTCGAGGTAATTCATAATATTTGAATACAGGATATGTTCCAAAACCCTGCTGCACGTTGACGTCAATGAAACAGGCCTGTAGTTTAGTGGGTTACTCCTACTGCCTTTCTTGAATATAGGTGTGACCTGTGCAACTTTCCAAAAAAAATGTTCAAATGTTTGTACAGTCTATAGGACCTAACTACGGGGTTATCAGTCCCTAAACTTACAAACTACTTGTGAACTACTTACGAACTAGGACGGCACAAATATCCATGCCCTAGGGGGATTCGAACCCCCGACCGTAGTGGCCGTGCAGACCGTGACTGGAGCGCCTTAGTCTCCTCGGCCACCGCGGCCGGCGCAACTTTCCAATCTTTTGGTACAGATCCTTCTTTGAGAGAGCGGTTGTATATGGCTGTTAAGTAAGGAGCTATCGCTTCAGCATAATCAGATAGAAATCTAATGAGTATGCAGTCCGGACCAGACGACTTGTTCTTGTTAAGTGATTTTAGTTGCTGCACTACTCCGATGATCTCTACTTCTACGTTACTCATTATGGCCTCTGTTCGTAATTCGAAATCTGGAATATTGGTTTCGTCTTCTTTGGTGAATGAGTTTCTAAAAGCTATGTTTACGGTATCATCGGCAGGATCGCCATTACTATCACGCAGTGAGGGTATTTTTTGTGTTTTACCCCTAGTATATTTAACAAATGACCAAAATCTCTTTGGGTTTTCAGTGAAATTTCGAGAAAGAGTTTAGTTGTGATAAGTACTGTAGGCATCTCGCATTGAGATCCTCGCTAGGGTGAATATAATTTTTTCTGGTTAGCAATTGTTATAGCATTATAAGGAACGTTACTTACCTCTAGGTGTTGAAGGATTGTTGTATGTAGGTATCGGCGTTATCTAATTTGAATCTTTCGCTTGTGGAAGCTGTGCTCAACGTCTCATTTCTTAAGATGTTGAAGGCTTGTAGATGGGTGTCAGAGGTGGTACTATCCATAGCGAACAGTTTTGCTGTGTATGCTGCAACATGATACCAAAATCTGCGAATAAAAACAAACTATAAGTGCCGTATAATTTTTACATTATCATAACATTACAGGAAGTGCTACTTACCTTGAAAGAACGTTTGCATTTGTCCATGTACAGATGGAGGTGTTCGTTTCGTCTGGGAAGCATCAAGTTCTGTAACGAATTCGAGGGTCTGATCCCAAGTTAAGCTTAGAATTTTATCTGTCACTTTTCACTAATTTCACCTCTGGCAATTTTGTTAATGTAAAAAAACTGCTGGTTGCACCGTGGTTCGGAATTGACGTTAAACTGTGTGTCCCCCTATAACTGGATGGACAAGACAGTTCAAAGGTCGAAGGCAATGGTATACCACCTCCAGATACGAACATGCTTAGTAAAGCACTTTAGTGCTGAAACCAATCTTTGGATTGTTGACTGCTTTACGTTATACATATTATACATAAAAAATACATTAAAAGTGAATGTGCTACTCACCGATATCCCACTGAAGTTTGGCTGTCTCCCTTTGCAATATATGCAAATCGACTTTTCCTCCGAAAACAAAGAAGCAATAAACTCTTCAACTTTGTGCTGCTGCATAATTTCGGAAACGTTAGCAGGTTTCATCTGGTGCAACTGCATATATTTCTTCACTTTCGTAAATAAACTGTCGTTAGTAGACAGCACAATCACCGGATGTGGTGTATCTGTAGCAAAACAGCTATAATAGTAAAAGGAAACTTACATTCACAAACAACAAACAAAAATTTGTAAACCTAAAAGACCAAATTGATAAGGTCATCGGTCCCTAGACTTATAAACTACTTAAACTAATTTACCCTATGAACAACACACACACACACACACACACACACACACATGCACAAGGAAGGGGAGCGGCCGCGCAATACGTAGCATGGTGCATTAGACCACGCGGCAGTTACATTAACACTTACTGATAAAGAACGATAATATACTACGATATACTACATCGGTTATTCCATCTGTACCGTCGCCGACCGTTGCACAGAACACCAAAGGCACGAAACAAAGAACTGGAGAAATCAACAGTAGCTGAGCACAGCCTCACAAAGAAACACAAAATCTTATTCGATGAAACAACAATTTCGTACTAGGCCTACGCATACTGGGATTCTGTAATTAAAGAGGCTGTAGAAATAAGAGTGTGCGAGGACAGTTTTAACCATGGCAGTGGGTAAAATCTTAGTGGTGTGTGGAAACGAGCTCTCTATACAGAGAAGCGGCAGACACCCCTTACAGCGTCTCGATACTACGGGAGCGGTGGCGCCACCAGCGCAGACATAGATACCATCTGTGACGGCATTAGATTGCCACCAGCCAATCAGAAGCTGAGCAATCACAAGCCATCTAGTTGCTATTCAAGACCACCGCAGCATTACACAACCAGTCGTTCAGAGTCCGTTGGGTGAGAGCGTTGGGTGAAGAACTCGACGGCCGGCGTAAGAGATGAATTAGCGCGAGGTGTCTTTAAAAGACGTTGAGTAAATTGTCGTGTACTTCCAGATTACACAATTACTGAGATGGCTCCTCCAGGATCTCAGAAGAAGAAACCTAGGAAGCAACAAGAAGAGACCGCCGCGGTAAAACGCAGCGGCAAGCAAGAAACTGCACAAGCCAAAAGGACTGTAATGCAACGTGAAGAAGTCACAGCACCAAAGTGCAGTGACAAAGAAGTGACTGTACCGGTTCCAACTGATGCAGAAAATGAGAAACCTTCCTGGACACGCACCACAAAAAGTCAAGCAGTTCCCAGGGAAACACGAGAAGAAGGGCACGCAGGTTTGATCTCATTGTTCGGGACAATGGGAAAACCCACTGACCAGAAATGAGGAAGGAGATCATCGCGAACACGAAATTCGCGTTCAAAGCGTTTTCCAATCCCTGCGGGAAAGCGCTGACGATCTCCTTCAAAACAGAGGACGACTGGAAGGCGGCCAACCAATCACTGGCCGCTTTCGTCATCGATAAAGAGCCTTGGATAGAGCCTACTTGGAGGGGAACGTTGAAGGCCATTATTAGGGGGTTGCCATGGATGGTGCACATGGATGACCTCGTCAAGGAACTTACCGATCTTGGTTTCTATGGCGACCTAAGACTACGCCAGAAAACCAACAAGAAGAGACCTCCTGTGTGGCAGTTCGTCGGGACATGCTGGCACAAGAACTACGACTTACTGACTATGAAGGAAATTCTGGTGGTGCAAGTCTCCATAGAACCTATGCCAAAAGAATTCGACACCCTGCCTCAATGCTTCTACTGCCAACAGTATGTGCATGTGGCCAAATACTGCAAGAAGAACCCTGTTGTAAACTTTCACATGCTTCAACTGCCAACAGTATGGGCATGTGGCCAAATACTGCAAGAAGAACCCTGTTGTAAACTTTCACGGCCGGAATGGTCAAAATTACTAAAAATTTCCGGGCTGTTAGGCCGTGGTCTAGTGGCTTTATTATTAAAACCCAACGTTTCGTCCCCGACTGCGGAGGACATTCTCAAGGGGGATCGTGGCACTTTTGGATGTCCGATTCACACCAAGGCTCGCTACTGACTGAAGCCAAATTCCGTTTACAAGGGCTCGCGGGAAGTGGTGTGACGTCAGATGTTTTTGACATGCGCGCGCAATTCGTCGTTGCCGATTGCCTCCGTCCATTAATGCCGTCCCGTGATCGAAGACTGTTACATTTCTTCTTCAAAACCGGAATCCAGATATCATTTAGTTTCACGCCCTCCTCCATCCTATTGAAATTATTGGGGTGTTTTACAATTTCTATAGCCTCTCTGTACAGTCGTTCGTGGTATCCATTTGTGGCTGCTAAAACCTGAGTCTTATCAAATTGAATAAGGTGGTCCCCTGTTTGAAAAACATGTTCAGCAACAGTTGATCTGTCAATATCTCCCCTTCTACAGTTCCGCTTGTGCTTATCTAGTCGTTTTTTGACTGTTCTTTTTGTGGTACCCACGTATACGTCCCCACAGCTACACGGAATCCTATAAATTCCTGCTTTTTCCAGCGGTTTGCGAGCATCCTTTGCAGATTTCGGGTGATCCTGTATCTTCTGAGTAGGTTTGTAAATGACGGCAACATTCCGTTTCGTCAAAATTTTACCGATGCGGTCGGTGACGTCCTTAATAAAAGGTAGGAAGACTTTAGATTTCACAGGAACCCTTTCATCGTTTTCAACTCTACGTGTCGGTCTCAAAGCTCTCCTTATTTTACGAATAGCCATTCTTAAGTAAAGCATTACTCAGGTGTTTCAATTCCGCGTCGAGTAATTCCGGTTCGCAGATGTTCCTTGCTCTGTCCGCCAACTTCTTTATAACGCCCCGCTTTTGGTGTGAGTGGTGGTTTGAATACCGGTGCAGAAAACGGTCTGTGTGTGTGGGCTTCCGATAAACTGTATGGCCCAATCTGCCATTCCCCTTTTTGAAAACTGACATGTCAAGAAAATTCAGTTTTCCGCCTACCTCCTTTTATAGTAAACTGAATTCTGGAATTAGTCCCGTTGAGGTGTTGGAGAAAACGATCTAGTTCCTCTCTACCATGCCTCCACACAACAAACGTATCGGCTACATAGCGAAACCAAATAGTAGGTTTTCTGTTTGCTGTTTTCAATGCCTGTTCCTCGAATTTTTCCATGTAGAAATTTACTATAACTGGGGTTAAAGGGCTCCCCATAGCTACACCATATGTCTGTTCATAAAAATCATCGTTCCATTTGAAATAAGTGGTCGTGAGCCAATATTTGAACAGATTTGCAATGTCTGGTGGACGAAACGTTGGGTTTTAATAGTAAATCCACTAGACCACGGCATAACATCCCGGAAATTTTTAGTAATTAAGAAGAACCCTGTGTGCGTCAAGTGTGCGGGCGATCATGCCTCACACAACTGCACACTGGGAGAGAAGGAACCGCCACACTGCTGCAACTGCGGCGGAAGGCACGTCACCAGCTGGAGAGGCTGTATCTACTCCGCGGAAGCGCATCGCTCACCAGCTAAAAAGAGAAGGAAGAGGACCAACCGGAAAAGGCCCTTCCGCAAACAAGAAACTAACCCCAAGGGAGCAACTAGAAAAGAAGATACCGACACCCAGTGTAAGCTGACATCGGCTGGCAGCGGAGGAGGGAAACCGTCAACCCTTAGTGATAACAGGGGAGAGCGGCCAGTCATGCAACACCGGTCACAAGAGAAGTAGTGGGGACCGCGAGCGTTGTCAAACCACAGCTGCAGCCGCCCCACTAAATAAAGGAACCCAAGTAACTCGGAGTGAAGAAGCAATCCCGCGACCTAGCAAAGAGCTAGAACGGATCTGCCAAGACATTCTACGTGCACTGACTGACAAATTAGGCCAGCTAGTGAACGTAGCCACCGAAAAGAAAAAGAAATCAAAGTCAATTGACCACAGTAGGTGTTTACACCAGCATCTCTGGCCCAGGTTTCCTGTTGGCTGTAAAGTGAATACCGGAGCTATACCCATGCCTACGGAATGTTCCCAATTGGGAAAAATCCCCCCTCCATTCCCATCCCTTGAAAATAAAAATAATAAATTGTGCCACAACAGCATAACACAAACTAAGGCCCAATAGGGCAGATGCTCTCTAGCGGCCCGCCCTCGCCCTTCAGCGAGGGAATGAAATGTGAAATAAATAAAACTAAAAAAATTACACAACCAGTCAGCTGCTCCTGAGGAAGGGCCCTTCAGCGAGGGAATGAAATGTGAAATAAATAAAACTAAAAAAATTACACAACCAGTCAGCTGCTCCTGAGGAAGGGCCCTTCAGCGAGGGAATGAAATGTGAAATAAATAAAACTAAAAAAATTACACAACCAGTCAGCTGCTCCTGAGGAAGGCGATGGAGGTAATCCCCGAAAGCTTGAAGTTTTATCAAGATTTGACGCGGCAAGAAGTTCGAGAATGTTTCATACAAGACAAAACGTCTTTGAAATTGTGTTTCAAATGGAAAAAAAAGTTATACCCATCCAAAGAAAAAATGACTTAACTGAAATCTTTGATAAAGAATTTGTTAACGGTACAGTTCAAAAGTACTTCAGTGAATCCTTTGATTTTCTCAATGATTTTTTATGCGACAAGGGGCATTTTCCGACCACTTGGACCGTTCACGGTTACTATTTCGTTTCTTTTTTCAGCAGCTCTGTACAGCTTCTTCCTGTTTTCAAGTTTGATCTACGTTCAGTTTTTGTCACCTTGTCCACTGCGTCAACTTACCAGTGAATCTGACAGGGGTGAGATGAAGTTTCCTTGGTCAGATATTTGTATGATTTAAATTATACCATTTGTGCTTCTTTAACCATGTTATCGAATTTTTACACTTAATGATGCGGTTTAAGGCAGAGTTACTAGTGTTTATATAATATCTGTTAGGGAATACTGACGTTTTATCACGATCTGCTTGAGTATCATTATGTTGCCTCTCCAGCATACACTGGTGGTTACAAGAGGAGGTTCAGGACCCCCCCTCCCCCCAAAATGTATTTCTCTTGTTGAAATATTTTTGTTTTTACAAACGAAGCGTGTACTATGAAAAACTATGAGAATATATTTTTTAAATAATTTCATTTATTTTTCTACATCACATTAACTACTTCAAATATGCGTATTACATACAGAGATGTCCAAAAAAATGTATCCACTGTTTAAAAGTCCATAACTTGCAAACTAATTGACGGGGTTGTCTCATTTTTGGTGAAAGTGTAGCTTAAAGTCCAACTTAAAGATATCACTGTGGGTGTTCGAAATGGTCACCATTTACATCCACACACAAACGATACCGCCGAACTGCAGCACGAACTAATGACTGCAACGTGTTCAGTTGGATATCTGCACATGAATGTACGATGGATTCTCTAAGTTCATCCAATGTGCGTGGCTTTTGTCGATAAACGACGTTCTTTAGTGTTCCACACAGGTAACAGTCCAGAGGAGTTAAGTATGGGGAAAGTGATGGATACTCCACAGCACCTCTACGGTCTATCCATCTTCCTGGTAGATTTTCGTCGAGGTAAGCCCTAACACGATTTTGGTAGTGGGATGGGGCACCATCTTGTTGAAAGTAAAATATTCCGTCTCCGCACAAGTCTCGGATGGCAGGTAAAATGGGTCTGAAGCTTCTGAGGGTACACCTCACCGGTAATTGTGCCGTCTAAGAAGAATGGCCCAATCAAGCACCGATAAGACAACCCACACCACACATTTACACCTGGCAAATTCACGGCTCTGCCTACATGGACGTTCGGATTGTGGCGATTTACTATACCATTGAGTTTGAACTGTGCCTCATCAGACCACACAATCATATTTGCAAACTCTTCATCGTTGCGTGCCATGTTAGTAAACCACTCGCAGTACTCCACTCTACGATCTGGATCGTCCTCGTTCATTGCGTGTAGCAAACGTGAGAGTAGCTCTTTCACTTTGCTGTCTTCAAAATTCGCCGAACACTTGAGCGACTCGCTCCAGTTTCACGGGCACACTTCTCAGATTCTGTGGTGAGCGGGTGAATTGTTGTAACACACGGCGGGAGTTAGCGGGAATTCTTACTGTTACAGGTCGTCCACATCGTTGTTTGTGTACATCTTTAACTCAGCCTTCGGCTTCAAATGTCTCGAATGCGACGAATCGTTAAACGTGTCGGTGGCTCTATTTGATACTCATTTCGCTATTGACGTTGAACCTCATTAATGTTTTCGTACTTAAAATACCACTTCAAAACTGACTTCCTTTCATCGAATGTAAGCCTTGCGCCAGCCATGTTTACTCGAGTAACTAGGTGCAACTAAGAACAAAACACTGACTATCCGGCGACTGACATCAGACAAAACAATACAACGCAATTCAACGCTTGTGTGGCGATTGCAGGAACTACAACTACAACACTACCAAAGATGAGACAACTCCGTCAATTAGTTTGCCAATATGGATTTTTTTTTTTTTTTTTTTTTTTTTTTTTTTTTTTTTTTTTTTACCCCTCTGTATTGTTCGCTTATGACAACGCCTTTTCGAACTCTCCCCTCCCACATACACTACCTTTACGTGCAACACATGTTCCGGAAGACGAAAACCGAATTCATAGACCGTTTTTCGCTATCATGTTTACATGACACGGAGTTCCTAGTCCACTCAGTATGCTGTTTCAGCTCCTGATTTAGTCAGCACAATCGTTATTTTCCTTTATTTAAAATCACATATTCATGCTCAGCTTTCACTGCAGAAAATTTTTCTGTCTTTACCAGCGGAAAACTTAACAAGAAGGCGCACCCTGACAAGCCAAAAACGTTTCAAAAATGGTTGCGTTTACACGTGCACGAAAATCGATTGTGGAATTGGAAAATCGATTTACTGAGATAATCAACATTCTTCTCCTAATTGAAATAGACTTCTATTTGGCACTGTGCAAAATATGTCTTAACAAAGATGCTATTACAGTTCTTACATTAATTACGTGACAGATGGAGTTTGCAAAGTTTAGCACATATTTTTCAAAACCAGTGTTTACGGAAGTGCAATTTATTATTATGCTGAAAAAGTGTAGCGGTTTTATCGACAGGACTTAAACCCTAACCTTCAATTTTTGTGGTATATATTGCCGTAAACAAATTAATAGGTATTACAACTATTATTGTTACATTAAAGTGTCATATATTATAGAAAAACAAAATTTAAAATAATCATCAAAATATCCACGGGTGTACTGCCGGTCTATAGTGTCCAACGGGCACTATAGACCGGCAGTAGACCCGTGGATATTTTGATTATCAAATACGCCTGGAGAAACTGAAGAATAAAATAATCATGTTGAAATTATTAATTTTATCGTTATTAAAATTGTACACATATATGATATGTTCAAAGTGAGCTTGTCGCCAAGGTACATTTTTCAGTTGCGGTTCCTAGACCACAACTGTGACAAACCTCCAGAATCGAATCCTCAATCCGCCCTTGCTAGTAGACACGATTATCTACAATGGACGCCTCACGGTATGCAGTAACAGCGTGTCGTTAACGCACAGTGCATGGTCTCTGGGCACCTAATGGCGCCCATACTTCACAACTCCGTACAATACGTCATCACAGAAGGTGCGGCCACCCGGAATAACTTAAAGCCCTGTATACTCAAAGTAGAACCAAGTCAGCGTCTGCCGCCATTTTTGTGCCACGCGGTTGTTGTGCTCTCATAGAGCACCACAGGTCCACTGCATTACAACGAATTTATTATCACTTTACGATGGAAGTAAAACTGCAAAAGATAGTGCAGTAATAAAACCACTCGTAGAAGTACAGATTTGCGTCAATGTACGCCAAAAATATTGACAGAAGCAGACAACAAGATTGGATTCGCTATCCGTTTGCTAGAGGAATTTCTTAGTACAGGCTTACATTTCCATGCTAGTAAGAATGATTGTTGCTGGTATTTTATAGGGGACTAAACTACTAGGTCTTCAATTCCAGTAAGAAAGAAATCATAACCATCTTCTGTGCAAATGAATATTTACACTACTGGCCATGAAAATTGCTACACCAAGAAGAAATGCAAATGATAAACGGGTATTCAATGGACAAATATATTATACTAGAACTGACATGTGATTACATTTTCACACAATTTGGGTGCATAGATCCTGAGAAATCAGTACCTAGAACAACCACCTCTGATACGCCTGGGCATTGAGTAAAACAGAGCTTTGGTGGCGTGTACAGGTACAGATACCCATGCAGCTTCAACACGATACCACGGTTCATCAAGAGTAGTGACTGGCGTATTGTGACGAGCCAGGTGCTCGGCCACCATTGGCCAGAAGTTTTCAGTTGGTGACAGATCTGGAGAGTGTACTGGTCAGGGCAACAGCCGAACATTTTACATATCCAGAAATGCCCGTACAGGACCTGCAACATGCGGTCGTGCATTATCCTGCTGAAATGTAGGGTTTCACAGGGATCCAATGAAGGGTAGAGCCACGGGTCGTAACACATCTGAAATGTAACGGCCACTGTTCAAAGTGCCATCGATGCGAACAAGAGGTGACCAAGACCTGTAACCAATGGCGCCCTATACCATCACGACGGGTGATACGCCAGTATGGCGATGATGAATACACGCTTCTAATGTGCGTTCACCGCGATGTCGCCAAACACGGATGCGACCATCATGATGCTGTAAACAGAACCTGGATACATCCGAAAAAAAATGACGTTTTGTCATTGGTGCAGCCAGGTTCGTTGTTGCTGGCGTTCCTCTCTGTGTAGCAGCGTCAAGGGTAACCGCAGCCATTGTCTCCGAGCTGATATTCCATGCTGCTGCAAACGTCGTCGAACTGTTCATGCAGTTGGTTGTTGTCTTGCAAACGTTCACATCTGTTGACTCTGGGATCGAGACGTGACGCACGATCCGTTACAGCCATGCGGATAAGATGCCTGTCATCTCGACTGCTAGTGATGCGAGGCCGTTGGGATCCAGCACGGCGTTCCGTATTGCCTTCTGAACCCACCGATTCCATATTCTGCTAACCGTCATTGGATCGCGACCAACGCGAGTAGCAATGTCGCGATACGATAAACCGCAATCGCGATAGGCTACAATCCGACCTTTATCAAAGTCGGAAACGTGATGGTACGCATTTCTCCTCCGTACATGAGGCATCACAACAACGTTTCACCAGGCAACGCTGCTCAACTGCTATTTGTGTATGAGAAATCGGTTGGAAACTTTCCTCATGTCAGCACGTTGTAGGTGTCGTCACCGGCGCCAACTTTGTGTGAATGCTCTGAAAAGCTAATCATTTGCATATCACAGCATCTTCTTCTTGCTAGTTAAATTTCGCGTCTGTAGCACGTCATCTTGTGGTGTAGCAATTTTAATGGCCAAGGGTGTAAAGCGTCCTTAAATAATATAAAATATTTTTGCAACAAGCATTTACAGTTACTTTGATACTACGTGCAAAAGCATAAATGGTTTGGCTGATTTCAATTTTTTCTATCCCTCGCTTTATTATAGTGGTGATTAAAACCTAATAGGGACATAGGCGGATCCAATGGAGGAGCGTGCTATGACTGAAATGCTTCTTCAAAAACTGTGAGACCTTTGTTTGATTGGGCGAGTAGTAAAAAAAAAAAAAAATGGCCGATACTAGAGTCCTTCTGAGCCAGCGTGCAGCTGACGATGAGAATTCTTTCGCCCCCTCCACCCTCCCCTCCCCCCCCCCCCCCCAGCAGGCCGTCCTGGATCGGGAACACACAAAGGAACAACTGAAACGGAAAAAAAAAAAAAAAAAAAAAATCTAAAACCCGACGCCTGTTATCCTCAGACAGGTAACCCACCATACACAATTGCTTGGGAGCTGCACCCATAGGCAGAAAAAGAGGCACACTTTTTCTCCTTTGAGGCATCACAATATCAAAACGCGAACAGGAAAATTGGAGTACCGATTGAGCGCGCGGAATGACTGTTGATCTAAGGCATCATGCTACCGACTGGGAGGCCGTCTTACGCAAATACCGCTACCCGCGGAAGTATTTTGTTCGAGTCCTTCCTTGGGCGTGGGTGTGTTTGTTGTCCGTAGTTTAGGGACTGATGATAGTAGCAGCTTGCTCCAATAGGTTTACAAACATTTAAGTTTAAGAAGAACCGATTTTGATCTTATCTTTCTTTATAAACAAATAAGAATGTCCCTTTATGTGTTTGTTTGTTTGCAATTCACACAAATATACAGTTTTGTTCTGATCTTGATGAAATTTCGCACGATGACCTTCAAAACCAGAGGAAGGTCACTGACTGCGTAAAATTTTGTATGGTGGATGGCGGAGGGTACATTGCCTACAGTTTTATTCCGATCTTAATAGTAATTTTGTACAGCTGATCAACAAAACAAGAGGATGGTTACAGTGTACAAAATTTTGTATAGTTCATGGCGGATTACTACGAAATCTACAGTTTTATTGTGATGTTGATTAACAGGGTTTCAATGCCTCCGTCCGCCACCACAGAGGGCGCGGAAACCCGGAATGATTTGATTACCCCGGCCAATAGTTCAGAGGATGACATTCATTGATTTTAGTGACCTCGCGCCGCCACTGGGCCTTTGCAGCCTCCGCCCAGCGGTCAAGGCCTATAACAACACACTGGCTCCCACAAGCAAATAAACGTTCTTTTTATTCTTCACTATTGCTGCTCCCCTCTGATGAGGGATGTTTATTTCACCCTATGTCTGTTAATCTCTGATCAGAGCGGAGGAGAACAATAGAACCTTTTATCTTTTGTCTTCCTCTAAGAACCGCCATTATCGTAGTTAGGACGCCAGTTTCACGCTCTGGATCTTATGCCGCCATTATTACCGCAATACGTTATCGATCATAAATTTGGGATGAGAATTACTACCTGCAATTTTCTTTCATCTCCCGTGACCGATTTTTATTATTCTTACGCAAATACCGCTACCCGCGGAAGTATTTTGTTACTTATGTAATGCACGGTCATAGGCATGGTTACATTATAAAACCAGCATTTAAAGTAGGTATCAGCTTGTCGTATTTTTATATGTCGTTATCTACAAAGCTCCTTTATCCAAATTTGCCGATTAATACTCTATAAAATATATTTATTTCACCTTTTTACCGATTGTTATCACTATTTTGCATTGCATTGGTTATCAGATCAGTCACTTGACAAATTAAATTACGTGGGAATTTTTGATGATTTATTTTTGTCCCGTTAGCTCACGTAATCAGGTAACGACATAGGCCGAACTTCTCAGCCAAGTTACCCACAAGCGACTAGTCGTCAGACAGTTGACAGTGAATGTCAAACATATTCAAAGCGGTAGTCGAAGTGTTTACTTACAGCGAGAAACTTCAGCCTATACAAATCAGGTTTTTTCTTCTTTTTTCGAGTAAAACGTGAAAAAAGCGAAACAGTCGGGCAAAATGAGATTTATCAAAAACCTCGTGACCTGGGTTACGACATTTTAGAAACTGTCTGCTTGAGAAGAATTGAATATTGGTTATATATTATAGTGAGGTACATCAAATACACCTTCATATGACAGTCAACCATTGTGTCATCATTACAAGTGTAGCGTCTCGTAGTGACACGTTGGAGTTTGCATTGTGAAGGGCAGAGGTGAACTTAATTATTCAAATATGCCTTATTGCTATGCTTTCACAACGTCCCTTGCCCTGACGTGTAACTAGTATTCTGTTCATCTGAAGACGATGTTTTAAAAACTACTTCTCCGAATATTATTAGTGAATGAACTTTATTACAATGAGAGAGAGATGAACTGAGGTTTCGAATATGTTCGCCTGTATGTTAGAATTGTTAATGAATTTTCCTTATCTTTTAATTTCTGTTATTTATTAGTGTTTTCACATTTGTAACCGAAACGCAACACTCTGGTGCGAGAAATAAGGTTTTAAGTCTCTAATAGTTCAATGTCTGAAAGCGGATTAGTTTGCACCAATGGAGAATGTGTGTTGAGTGGGTGTGTGGATGTTTAATCTCGATGGAGGCTTGTACGGATCATTAAAAAATTTTAAAAAATCATTTGGAAACTGTATATGTGAGATGGGTAAAATAATTATATTGGTTATCAAGTTAGAAAGGGAGAATACTAACTACCAGGTACAAGTGTTTAGTTGAAAAGAGAGAGAGGCGAGATGAGTGCGTATTGGGCATTAATATATTCCCAAAGCCACTATGCATATTTATTTTAAAACGATATCTCTTCTAATGCTTTCTGTTGCCTGTCATAACATATTATTTGTTTCCATAGTGTCGCTTGTACTAAGAGAAATTGTTTATTGCATTGATGTTAATGAGATTGCTTGGGGAAAATGAGTCCATCAGTGTTTGACTAAAATGTTTACATCTTTTTTTGAGGATAAATGTTTAAACATATAGTAATGTTTATTGATTGGTCGGTAAGATTGTTTATGTAACTTGTTGACAGTTGAATGTATTGATCTTTCTTGGTGTTATGTGTGGAAAAAGGGGGGGGGGCAGAGGAGGTGTAAGATGTCATAACAATAACAGGTTGGCTCCAGCCAGGACATGTTAGAGCTTGATTTGGAATTTTCCAATGTCCTACCACTCTGGGTCATGTGGAGAGTGTGGGAGAGCATGTTACATCTTTCTCTGCTGGGTTGACTTCCAACTGTCCACAGTTATATGATTGTCAACAGGTGGCTTTCATATCGGTTGCAATAGTGTGAATTTGTAGCTACAATGTAAGTAATAACGCCGTTATGTATATCTACATCTACATGGGATACTCTGCAAATCACATTTCAATGCCTGGCAGAGGGTTCATCGAACCACCGTTATACTATTTATCTCCCATTCCATTCTCGAATAGCGCGCGGGAAGAAAGAACACCTGAATCTCTCCGTTCGAGCTCTGATTTTTAGTATGTAATTGGGAGTCAATAATATATTTTCGCATTCGGAAGAGAATGTTGGCGATTGGAGTTTCGTAAGTAGCCCACGCCGCAGCTATAAGCGCCATTGTTGTAATGATTCCCACCCCAGATCCTGTATCATTTCCGTAACTCTGTCTCCCCTGTATCGTGACAATACGAAACGAGCTGCTCTTCTTTGGACTCTTTCGGTGTCCTCCGCCAAACCCACCTCATAAGGATCCCACACTGGGCAGAACTACTCCAAAAAAGGACGGACAAGTGTAGGGTATGCAGTCTCTTTAGTACTTCTGTTGCATCTTTTAAGGGTTCTGCGAATAAAACGCTGTCTTTGATTCGCCTTTCCCATGAAATTATCTACGTGTTCTTTCCAGTTTATATCTGAAGTAATAGTATTTCCTAGATATTTTGTGGAGTTTACGGCCTTCACTTTTGACTGATTTATCTTGTAAACAAAGTTTAACGGATTTCTTTTCGTACTCATGTGGACGACTTCACATTTCTCATTATTTAGACTCAATTGCCAATTTTTACACAATAGTGATATCTTATTTAGATGGTTCTGCAGTTGGTTTTGATCTTCAGATGATTTTACTAGACAGTAAATGACGGCGTTATCTGCAAACAGCCTAAGAGAGCTGTTTACATTTTCTCCCAAATCGATTATGTAAATAAGGAACAACAGAGGACCGATAACACTACCCTGTGGAACGATTTCTGTTTTAGTCGATGCCTTACCATCGATTACTACGAACTATGTCCTCTCTGACAGGAAATCCCTATCCAGTCGCAAATTTGGGGCGATATACCTTATACACGCAAATTGATCGTTTGTGAGGTACGGTGTCAAAAAGCCTCCAGAAAACCAAGAAATACGGAATCAATTTAAGAACGCGTGTCGATAGCACCCATCACTTCGTGTGAATAAAGAGCTAGTTGTGTTTCGCATGAACGATATTTTCTAAATCCGTGTTGACCTTAGATCAATTCATAATATTTGAATACAGAATATGTTCCAAAACCCTGCTTGCACATTGACGTCAATGAAACAGGCCTGTAGTTTAGTGGCTAACTTCTACTGCCTTTCTTGAATATAGGTGTGACCTGTGCAACTTTCCAATCTTTTGGTAGAGATCCTTCTTTGAGAGAGCGGTTGTATTATGCCTGTTAAGTAAGGAGCTACCGCTTCAGCATAATCAGATGGAAATCTAATTGGTATACAATCCGGACCAAAAGACTTGTTCGCATTAAGTGATTTTAGTTGCTTCAATACTCCGATGATATCTACTTCTACGTTACTCATTACGGCCTCTGTTCGTAATGCGAAGTCTGGAATATTGGTTTCGTCTTCTTTGGTGAATGAGTTTCTAAAAGCTATGTTTAGTAACTCTGCTTTAGTAGCGCTGTCATCGGCAGGATCGCCATTACTATCACGTAGTGAGGGTATTGTTTGTATTTTGCCCCTAATATATTTAACATATGACCAAAATCTCTTTGGATTTTCAGTCAAATTTCGAGAAAGAGTTTCGTTGTGATAAGTATTGTAGGCATCTCGCATTGAAGTCCTCGCTAAATTTCGAGCTTCTGTGTAGGATCGCCACTCCTGGGGATTTTGTGTTCGTTTAAATTTAGCGTGCCTTTTCCGTTGCTTTTGCATCAGTGTCCTGACCTGTTTTGTGTATCAAGGGGGATCACCACCTTCTTTTATTAATTTATTTGGTATAAAACTGTCAGTTGCTGTCGATACTACTTCTTTGAATTTGAGCCACATCTGGTCCTATGGAAATACAAATTTCTTTCTTTACCTCCCATCTATATGTACCTGCAATTATGTATACAATATGACTTGCAATTAAGGTTCAATGTATTACATTACCTAAACTGAGCCGCACAGGAATGGCCGTACAGTATAAGAAGTCTTGCTACAACGTGTGCAGCTGCTCCTCGTGAGAGGTTCAAGTCCTCCCTCAGGCATGGATGTGTGTGTTGTCCTTAGCGAAAGTTAGTTTAAGCAGTTGGTAAGTGTAGGGACTGATGACCACTGCAGTTTGGTTCCATACTGTTGCAAACATTTGAACCTAAACTGAGTGTTCCGACTTGTAGTACATACATAGTCTTGACAGAGATAAGGGGAAGAGTTAATGTATAGTTCCCTCCAAAATGTTTGACGTCAATAATAATTGTTTTACACATATGTTTTTGAACGTAAACAATAACTTACAGATAAAGTAACTTGCGCCTGAGGGTAACTGTGTAACAGCCACAAGCATATCATCTTCACCTCCATAGAGCCAAGTAAAGAACTCAGGACTGTGCTGTATTTCAAATCAACATTACACATTTCTACTCGCTAGTAAATAGAAAAAAGTTGGATAGTTTTTGTTGTTTCCTCAAAATGCTTAACTCCTCCATGTCTGTATGATCGGTCCCTTCCCAACTATCAGTGAACGAGAATGTGAAAGCTGAAATCTTATCGTGAGGGTCAACAATGACGATATGCGCGGGGTTGGAGCCCCAGGCAGCACAAAATTACTTTTGACAATAATTCTAGTCGAACTCATCCCACTAATGGTGAAGAGAAAATGAATGTATTATCTCTATTCATATCTACAATACAAATGCGAATGCTGCCGGGTTCGAGTCCCTGCCTGTCAATTGTATCTCCATTTCAGGTCCCAATATAACGCTATCTGTGAATACATTAAGTATGTGACATCTGATTGTGCTTGACAACTTTGTTTGGCGCTTAAGAATAACAGCACTATATTACATACCTGTCAGCAACAAAATGTGCTTAACGCAATCCCTGGTGCAGTGCTAAATTCATCATTTATTTCCAGGTTCGGATTTCGGTTTTGTAATCTGATACTAATGAAAACGTCGTTGTTTTACTTCTATTTATACCTAATCAAGTTTTGATCAAACACGTTGGTTGGTTAACAGCAAGTTCAAATTCAGATCACGAACAATAACTCCTCATTACATCATTAAATGGCTCGTCACTTACTGTAGTGAAATTTAATTTATCAGTGTTGGTGTCTCTTATTTAATAACGTTTATTCTAATTTTTCCTGTATAAATAATAATTTCTTGTGGCTCATTGGCCTTGTGCAAGTCTTTCAATTAGACATCACTTCGGTGACTCTCGTGTCCCTAGCATACGCCAGTTATGCAACCATAGAAAGGGGATACAGCTTAACATGGAATCCAAACCAAGTGTCGTTTCTGGCGACTCCTCACAACGTTGTGCGGTGAAGGAGGAGTTAAAGCGCAGACTGAAAAAATCCGAGATCTGACTGGGTTTTGAACCCGCGAGCTTCAGTTTCCATTTGAACGCTTTACCCTAAGACCACTGGGGCCAACATTTTTGTTGTATGACGGCATTGGGTTAAATGTGGACTGACTGCATAAGGAGCAATGTTCTCTAGTGTCTCATGTGGTACCTATCGTGTTTAGTCAATGACTGTACTGTACAGGGTTGTGACGACCTGTGACACAGCTATGCCACGTTTGTTGCATACTATCAGGTGCAGCCAACACATTGGCATTCAGGGGTAAACCACTTATTTTGCTGTCAAGTATACATGGAGTCCCCCATTTTACAAAAGCGGTCGTATTTTATCATGTCATGGTTTGACAATTTGAGGTTTTAGCAATTAGGTCCCAGAGTATGTACACAAATAATATGAAATACAAGTATACTATCAAAGACTTGCATCATTTCAAAATATATTCTGTAAATGTCACTATTGAGTAATACATACCGGTCGTTCGAATGCTTACTTTTTCACTAGAACATATTTCATTTTATTACACACTCATTAATGGCAATATAATGCCTAGTTTCACATATATTCTTTTCTCGAGTGTCTGGCTACTCTGGTCCACGTATGCTTCGCTTTTTTAATTTTTATTGAGTGACGTTACTATTAAAATTCAATCTCGTTGCCGTCACGTACGCCAGAGCTCATCATTCTTACTTTAGCAATTAATATCAACTGTGTATGTGTCAGGTTTGTTGCAGTATGTGACCGTTCTGCACTATATAGAAATGCACTGTATAGAAAATCAATGGTTTGTGCCTACAGTATTGTAGTTGCTTTCTATGTTAACCTACAGAGAATCTAAAACTTCACGGAAATATAATCGAAAATTTCATTGACACTTTATTAAGCTTCCCCAGTTAGTCTACCGCTATTTTTATTTATTATTTATTATTGGCTTTTGCGTGTACTCCGACATTTTAAAAGCAACAGCGGTGCATCCGGACGTATTGTCGCTGGGCCTTGACGAAAAGACCGAGAAAATCCTGCGCCGTTTGGCACTTCAGACGGGCGTTTCAACAGCATCTGGTAACAGAGCTGTACACAAACTGAAATTGAAGTCGTACAAAATAACGGTAGTACATCAAATAAGAAAATTCCAACACTATTAAGTGTTGTTCGACGTCGTTATTGTAACTGACTGATACAGTCTGTGTACGATGAAGAAGTTGATCCTGGGATACTTTTTTTCTGCTGAAGCAGGGCTGCATTTGTCAGCAGTGTACGAAAATTCTCAGAAACATCGACGTTGGTGCTCTGAAAAACCTTACCTCTGTATGACGCGAAAACTGGAGTGTGGTGTGCATTTAGTGTGAAGTAATTAATTGGACCAATCTTTTTCCACGATACAATAAAATCTGACACGTATGTGAACAATATTCTGCATCATTTTTTTCGAGAACTTTCACCCAACGAAAAGATATATGTTTAAATTGATTATAAGAGGTAATCTATAAACAGTGCGGAAAGGAAGAGGATTGAGGCTTTTGAAATATGGTGCTACAGAAGAATGCTGAAGATTAGGTGGGTGGATCGCGTAACTAATGAGGTGGTACTGAACAGAATTGGGGAGAAAAGAAATTTCTGGCATACCTTGACTAAAAGAAGGGATAGATTGGTAGGACACATTCTTAGACATCAAGGAATTGTGAATTTAGCATTAGAGGAAAGTGTGTGCGGTAAAAATCGCAGAGGAAGACCAAGAGATGGGTACAGTAAGCAGATTCAGACAGATGTAGGTTGCCGTTCTTATGTGGAGATGAAGAGGCTTGCTCAGGATAGGGTATTGCGGAGAGCTGCATCAAACCAGTCTCCGGACTGAAGACCACAACAACAACAAGAGGTAATCTATCTTATGCTGACTGCAATAAGAGATTTATTTATGTATGTTTATTTCATGCAGGACAATGCAAGACCACACATCTCCAATGCTTCTATGGCAGCAATACGAAGTGTTTCTGGTAGGATAGTTGACTGGCGTTCTCGTTCTCCAGATCTAAATCTACGTGATTTTATCTTTGGGGAATTGCCCCACAGTCGAAGACTTGGAAGACAGGATTCGGCTAGTCATTTTACCGCAACCGGAATTCGTCGAGTGTTTACGAACGAGTTCAGATGTCAGGAAGCTCTTTCCATAGAGGGACACCATTTTGAGCACCTACTGATGCATGACCGGTGGACACTTCGCGGGCGTCTTTCGTGAGACACCCTGCATCAGTGACGAATGTGGCGTATAGTGTCGGGGACCAAGAGTAAAAATTTTGTGGCATCGTATCTCAAACTGATGCCTAAAATTCAGAAGAGGCATACAGACATTGAACTGATTTCTAAAATAAATAAATAAAAAAGAATAGCTTACTTATTTTCGTTCTTTATATCCATCATTTCGGGGAGGGGGGTAATTGCCCCGCCCCCTTATATACGCCATTACCGGCCCCTAGGACCCTCAGTTGCGCCACATTAAGATTGAATTTATCACTAGCAACAACAGAATCATCATCTGCAGATGACAGTTAAAACACACCCAGGAAAGAGAAATAATACGCTTTTGTACTTTGGAATAATACAAAATGCATTAATCTAATTGTTTTGTCACACATAACTGAATTATTCATCAATTGAAGACTATAAAACCCATCACCAATGCCCTTATTAAGTTCCTGCTGAAAGTGAGGACCCTAGTTTTTTAAGTTAGCATGGACCCCCATATTTTCTGTAAGTTCTTTTGCATATGCAAAACGCGCTTCACTTCATGATCTGCGTTGGTCATCAGTCCCTACTAACGTAAAGTAACTTATGCTAAGGTCAACACAAACACCCATGCTCAAGGGAGGACGTCAATCCAACAAGCACATTTCGAATAATGTCCACAAAATCGAACGGTCGCGCGCACCGCAACTGGGTGCCTTAGTGCGCACGGTTATTTTGCCGCGGCCGACTTTCTGCAAAAGTTCGCTTGTACCTCGCGCCGCCCCTGGTCCAGACTCTAGTTCAGCAAAAGAAGCCTGTGGTATCAAAAATAGTCTCCTGAACTTTGTTTTTCTTCTCTCTCTTTTTTGAAAGCAAGACTCAAGTGGTTATTAAAAATCATTGAGGAAAAAAAAAAAAAAAAACAAAAAAAAAAAATGACGCACTGTTTAGCAGTAATGCCGTTTCAGAATGAATTGCTTACATGAAGAATTTAAGAGCTGATGACAAACTGATCGTTCTTAAATTCTACGAAACGCTGTACCAATTTCGAACCTGAAACTTCCACGAGTAGAGCTGAAATGATGGATGAGTACAGTGCCAATCCATTGACATCAAAATACAAACATGAGTATTTCGAGGTGTTGATGAATGGTACAACACAGCTGGAAAGAAGATTTTCACATTTTGATAAACTGCTCTTCCTTCAATTAGGAGATACTAACCAGTTCGCCGGCCGCGGTGGCCGAGGGGACTGCGGCGCGCCAGTCGCGGTCTGCACGGCCACTACGGTCGGGGGTTCGAATCCCCCCTCGGGCATGGATATTTGTGCCGTCCTTAATGTAAGTTAGTTCGTAAGTAGTTTGTAATTTTAGGGACTGATGACCCCGTAGTTAAGTCCCATAAGCTATACAAACATTTGAAACTAATCAGTTCAGCAGCTCTGCTCAGAATTTCCCAGTGTAGATTCATTACTAGAAACGTTTACGGTGATTTCTTCAATAGCTCGTAATTGTGGGGTGAACTGCAAACTGCTCATTCTTATTAGCATGAACAAACATTTCAATCTGTCAGTATTTGTTTTATTTATTTACTTTTTATTTGATGCCGGGCTGCAGCTCCCCTCCCTATCTGGATACACCAATGCGAATGAAATGGACGAAATTCTTCAAGAAGAGTTCAAATTACTTTCTTTAATTTCTGCCATTCCTGCAACTAGTGCTTCGGTGTTGTCCGAAACGTGTAAAAACGTATTTGAGGAACAGTATGGCCCAGGATTGCTTATCAGCTCTTGCCCATGCCTCAAAAAGAGGGAAGAGAGAAAACAACAGAGTTCTGCGAATGTTCGAGGGCCGAAACACATGGTACAATGTCATCGAACGATTCGGGAGAAAGAAGGATCGTCGAGTTAACTTGTTTTCGAGAAACAGCGCTCAAACGCCCAATCTACTCAGTGCCGGATGAAGCAAGCGCGGGGCCCGTAGCAAAAACTGGCAAAGGGCCCTTGGGTTGTTTAGGACTTCAGGTCAGATGGTTTAGGATATAAATAAAACAAGATTATTACAAATACACTTTTCTCGATTTAATTTTCGCAAATTTAGAAATAATACAAGTTACATCAATTTCTCTAAGCAAATCGTATTCAATGTTCATTACACTGAGGTCATTTAGACGTTACTGTCCCATCGTATTTATTTTTAATGCGCTTTAACGTTGAAAAAGAACGTTCTCCGCTGCAGTTGGTGATCATTTAAGATAAAGAAATGCATAAGGCTATTTTTACATTTGGAAAACACGATCCTAATGAATTTTCCAATAACAATTTGTAAATTTGCAGTTCTAAAGCTTCGTTGTTTTTTCTATCGCAGCAGCGATATCTGTTTTCAGCAGCTCAGCCAACTGCACCAGTTCGTCCCCATGAGACTCTTCTAAATCATCTGGGTAAGCATTCATGATATTAGGAGTTCTTTTCAAGATGTCTTCTGCTGTAAGAGATTTAAAATCCCATAATACTCCAAAAACATTCGTAAAGTGACGGTATTGTTTCATGCGTGTAGCTAATGCAGCCAGCACATTGTCAATTATCAACAATAAACACCCGAAATTGAAACTGTTCTTCAGGTGTCTGATTTTCTACAACTTCATCGATTGTAGTCGACCTACTAAATGGTCGTACTTTTTATTTCGCTTGTGTCGTCTTGAAGTTTCTTGCTGATATTCTTCACAGTTAGTGAGGGATTTGGCTTTAGTCTCAATTTATGAAAATGCTAACCTCATTGATTGGAAATATTCATGTAAGAATTTATAAAGTGCTCAGATTTTGATCAGACGACTGCAGCAAAACGCTAGTCGCTTGCAAGCGTTCTAGTATTCTGTTCCATGCGACACACATTATTTCTGTCTCCAACTTACTCATTTTCAAAACCAGTCCGTAAGCCTGACTGCGGAACTCTACCTTTTGATGGACATTAGTGGATATGTCATTCAAAATTAGTTTGATGGTATTAAAACCAAATAGAAGCGCCTTTGTAGCATCAGCTCTGGCCGACCACCTAGAGTCCGATAAACTTTTCAAAATCGGAATTTTAGTGCTATCATTTTTCAGTGCTCTCAAAAGAAGGCCCTATCGATAGGTAGAAGTGAAAAAATGTATAGAGGCTTTCAAGAAAATCAAAGGAGATTGATGCTTCTGTACAACATTCGGCAGCACACTTGGCGACCATATTTAGCGAATGTGAAAAACAGGGAATATATTCAGCAATTTTTTTTATATCTTTAATTCGTGCTCCTAAGCCGGTATACCTACCACTCATATTACTGGCATTGTCATAGCTTTGCTCACGGCAATCTTTGATATTAATGCCATTGTAGAAAAAAAAAAAAAAAAAAAAAAAAAAGAGAGAGAGAGAGAGAGAGAGAGAGAGAGAGAGAGAGAGAGAGAGATAGTAAGCTTCACAAATCTTTCCACTGGTCCGGATGGTACGACATAACGCACTATCAGAGTCAGTGAGATATATCAGGAATAGAATCCAGTAAGACTGAATAGTATTTGAATCTCTTAATTTTGCAAATAATATGATCCAGTATGGCTGATGCAATTAGATGGATAAATTTCTCGTATGTTGTTTTTGACAAATATGACGTATGTCCCTTTCCTTTATTTGCATGAAAACGTATATGTTGGGACAGAAACACATCAGACTTCTCTAGTAACTGTAATAACCCTAAATAATCTCCATTATGGGGTGAACCAACAATTTCATCACTACCTCTAAATGCAGTTTGGCTTGGAGACAATATGGCTGAACTGGGAAGACTTGCCATCTGTTCAATTTCTGTATCACTTGTGGAAAAATCGGAAAAAATTCCACATTCTGATGAATCTTCTGTGGTGTAACTATCATCCTTACAATCAACTACAGCTTTTGTATTTTGTACTTCATTTGCTGTATATTCGGCGAAATCATTCTGAACATCAAAAAACTCAGACAGTTTACATGTTTTAGATACAACAGCATCTGCCTTTCTCTCCTTTTCATCCCTTTCTTTACGCTTTGCACTTCCAGAAGCGTAGTGGCGTCCAGTATCTCTCCGTCTACTGCTCATGGTGGTTAGCCAGATCTGTGTAGAAGGGAAAATAAATTACAAAATAAAATGGAACACTACTATTTAATCGGACTGCGTAACATAACTGTCATAAATAATACGAGGGTTGGAACTTTAATAGTGGCAATTATTTATTTGCAATTTATATAAAATAGCTACACGTTTCAAAGCTTTACTGTTCTTCAAAGTAGTCACCAGCATTGTGTCCAAGCCGTTACCAGCGATGTGGAAGTCGTAGGATACTCTCAGCAACACCGGTTGTGTTGAAAGTTCGAGCGGAGCAGTCGATTGTCCAACGAAAGTCTGTTACAGTTGAAGCGAATGCCATGAAGTGCTTCCTTCATCTTAGGAATCAAGTTGAAGTCAGCAGGGCCTAAGTTCAGGGAGTGCGGCGGGTGGTACAACACTTGTGAGACCGGAAGTTGAACAAATCCGTCTCCACTTGCGCCTTATGCGACCGTGCATTGCCCTGCAAAATGATTAATGGTTCCCGCAGGAAGTGTCACTGCTTCTTCCTATACGTTGTTCATTTTTTAACACAGCTTGCGACCAGCCTGGTGTTGCTACGAGTATCTTACGACTTCCACGTCGTTGGTAAAGGCTCTGGGCCGGCCGCGGTGGCCGAGGTGAAGCCGAGCGCCGTGGCTCAGCGCGCTCGGTCAAAGGGCTGAACGCCTTCTGTAATAAAAAAAGCTGAGCCAACAACATGTCGAACAAGAACGAACAAAACTGATCAGCGTCCGCAACGAAGTGAACTACCCACAGAACGGAAAAAAAAGCCGCGACGGTTAACGCGTTATGTAATAGATTTCTGTTATTATACGTTTCTTGCCGCGCGCCGTGGCTCAGCGCGCCCGGTCAGGGGGCTCAACGCCCTCTGTAATAAAAAAGCTGAGCCACGAACACTTCGAACATCAACGAACAAATGCGAACAGCGTCCGCAATGAACAGAACTACCAATAGAGCAAAAAAAAAAAAAAAAAAAAAAAAAAAAAAAAAAAAAAAAAAAGGTGACTGAGGCGCTCCAGTCACGGTCAGCACGGCCACTACGGTCGGGGGTTCGAATCCCCCCTCGGGCATGGATATTTGTGCCGTCTTTAGTCTTAGCTAGTTCATAAGTAGTTTGTAAGCTTAGGGACTGATGACCCCGTAGTTAAGTCCCATAAGTTGTACAAACATTTGAACATTTGAAAGGCTCTGGAGCACACTTCGAGTGGAGTTATGTTCTGTTGTGGTTAAGTGTTATCAACCGTTTTTATCGAAAAATGTCAGAATTGTGGTGCTCGAAAGGCAGAAAAAGATATATATAAACTAAACGAACACAGAAAATAGAAGTTTTTACAGATTTAACAGTGGAAACATATTTGGTTGGTCTTCCTGGAAATCACGAAAGAAGAGGCAGCACCCTTTCTAACGAATCGATAATTTAAAATAATTTCCGCTATGTAGCAGACAGGTTTACAGACTGGTGTAGGAGGAGATTCAGGAATACACAAGACAACTACGTCACATTTTCACATGTCTTCTAGTATTGGGGAATGATATAGGTCAACTGTAGTGTATGGCGTTTGTAACTAAATATTGTAGGCCATAAATAAACATGATTCGTGTATTTTTTTTTTTTTTTTTTTTTTTTTTTTGTAATTACAAATTTTTGCTTCCTCAGAAACAACAAAATACAATTTTGAAGAAAAAAGAAAACAATGCTCTCTTGTCACGTAAGCATCTCTCTCACCAATTTTACGAAAATGGGAGACGTTGCTCTTATTGTTTCACTGAAAAGAATTTGTATGGAATCGGTATTTTTATTGTTTAAACTTTGGGGTATATAGGAATAGACAAGTACCTTACCTTATGCTTGAGTGGTTCCCTCTATTCAGTCAGCAACTTTGGAATCACTATATGAAATCGATGTCACCCACTAAATAATCATCTACATTGTAAAGGAAGTTGACGATTGGCCGCCAAGCACCGACTGTCAGATGTGGGTACCTCTCGGGACTTGTCTCGACTGCCCCCTTTTTTAATCGCTGTTGAGTCAACACTGGTGCGCTTTTACAATGCCTCGTGACGCGGCAGCAGCGGCCAGCGTTCCACGGTGGGGCGTCCACACACGCGGCGACTCACACAGCGCGACCAACAGTGCACGAGCGGCTGCTGTTTGCCGTTCTCACAGCACCGTGAGTACTGATACCGCTATTTGGGGCTCAAGATGCAGCGAATACAGGAACAGGATAGCATGAACTAAATGTCACTAAAAAGCTATTGCTGACCATTGAGGTTAGCTCCGACACACCGATTACCCTGTCCTTAAAAATGAATAAATAAATAAAATAAAATAAAAAATAAACGACAAGAGTATTCGCATTCAGGCGTGTGCCCCCCCCCCCCCCCCCAATGCGCGGTGCCCGTAGCATTTGCTAACTCTTGCTACGTGTCTAATCCGGCACTGAATCTACTAGTGCTGTACATCGTTCCTGTGTATTTCGTCGGCGCCCAAAAGCAAGTAGTACCTCTCTTTGACTTGAACTAATACTCTTATAGCGAACATTGCAATGGCTAACACAACCCTATCTTTAGCTTGGAGCTTGCCTTGGCACATGCTTCCCTCTGCTCGTAAACAGCTCGTATTTGGAAAGATTTTCATCCACGTCTCCTGACGTCTTAGGGTGCGTTCACACTGCCGGCCGGGCCGAGCAGAGCCGGGATGTGCCGAGCTTCCTTTAGCTTTCCCGCATCGGCAAACAACTGTTTTGTTATTAAAATATTGTACGCTCTTTCTTCAGTACAAAAACTTTGACTAATTTGCGCTTTTAAGAGCTGTCTCGACTAATACGTAATCCTTTTCCTTTCCCGCAACTTCCATGTACTTTCGTAGTGCCAAAATAAGAAGTTTTTCACTGCTAGCACTGCGCTCTCTCTGCTGCTAACGCCGCGTCTTCCCTCCCAGCTCGTTGAACTCGCGCTGCGCCAATGAACCGCACAATTCTGCTCTCGTCTAGGACAAACGGTAGCACCTAACGTCTTCCAGCAAACGGCAAAAATAAATTCAAAACTTTCCGAAACTTTTTCTCGCTTACACCCCCACAAAAAAATGTAAAGGGAAAAAGTTTGTCGCTTACTACATTTTGGACGTTGGTTTGGTAAAAGTTCTGCGTCAGACGTGGGATTTTAATTTATTACTTCACTATCACTGAATATATTGGCCGGAAAGTTTGCAGACATCGACAACATATAGCACTGAAGGCAATTATAAAATTATTTTGCTGTGCGACGCTTAGTTTAGGAGATACGATGCGATAAACATAGAGTAGCATGAATAAACAACTTTTCATAAAAGTTTAAATATTCTCTGTTTTCAATAACAAAAAGTTTTAATTAAATTAAAAAAAAGTTTCAGTAGGTAGTTCTCGGAACACAATGTCGTGTTATGTCGCCAAATTATAAAATACACGACTTTCATTTTTTTACATTTTGACGGGCTGTCTCTCATGGTAGAAAACGCAGCGAACGCCGGCCACGGCTGCCGTCCCCCCTGTTCACCAGCAGTGCGCATGCACGGAGAACCAGTCAGTCACTTCTGATTGGCTGATGCGAGCAGATCTGGCAACAGCGCCACCATGAGCTTCGGTGTCCACGAAGACGGACCGAAAGGCATACAGAATGAACTAACGGAGCTGCTTCGATAACTCGACCCCTCGGTGCGCTCTCTGACCGAACCGAACTTGGGGCGCCGAAAAGATACAGAATAGGGCCCCTGGTCGAGTCGGCGCACGCCGACAGCATGGGTGTTCACACTGCGCGCCAGGCCGAGCCGAGCCGAAAAAGAGGGGGGAAATCAACTTTTCCGATTTTCAAGTTGTAAAAAATTTTGACGGCAAATAAGACCACGCCACATCGTTTTATGAAGTTATTTTTCCTTAAAATCTTTACCTTGCATGGGAAAAAATAAAAAATCTGTGTTTCATTCCGCATGAGTTTTTAGTTTTGTAACGCTCCTCATTCGATTTCGATGAAAGAATGCGATTAAAAAATCTGATTTTGGGCACAGGGTAGTACAACATCTTAGCTTTCGAATAAAACATTCACCTTTTTGAAATTCGTAACAGTCGTTTTCAAATGACGCTTTTTGTCAAGTATGCGTACTTGATTTACAAATCGTGTATTGAAAAAGTTCGATAGCGGACAGCTTGCTGTTCTATGCATTTTAGACCATACATTATAGCGAGTGAAATTGAGCTAAGAGTACAGAAAAGTTTTTGAAATGGTAGCCGCACTGATATCTACCACCTATCACAAGTAATTGCGAGTTATCTGAGCGGCGTCATTCCGCGGCCGCAAGCCTTCGATCTCGGAGAGTGTTGGACGTAGCGCGACGCACTGCAGCGCCGAAAAAATGAATTGCTGGCCACGTTTGTCGCTTCCTCGTGATGTGTTAATGATTCGTAACCAGAAAACAAGTATAAATTATTTTTCTTGGGTGGCAACCGATTATAATTGACAATGTCCTGCTATGGTTTTTCATGAGGTCATACTTTATGAAAGACCTATGACTGATTTCTTGTCCACATTACACAATAAATGGAATATATATTTCGTGAATGGAATTAGAAATGAAGAATAAATTAATGTTAACCGTTACTTTGGTAGATGGAGTGAAATAAATTTTTTTGACATACTTATTGGGTTTCTAGTTGGAAATGATAAAAGGAAGTAGCCCAAAATTATACTGAAATTTATAGGTATTTCTACACCTAAGTCAAGTATAATAATTTTTTTTATTTTCACCTTTGTAGCTCTCAGAAAAATTATCACAAGGTAAAAATAATTCTATACAGCTTGTCCCACATAAAAGCAACATCACTCATGCCCGAGATTAAATTAAGAACGAACTAAGTAAGAAATAATAGATAATATTAACATTAAAAATATGTAGTTACCTCCTCATAAGGGATGTTGCAAGTGGTGGCATACGTGAGGTTTACCTGTTTTATGTGGGACACGCTGTACTGTATTTCAACCCATCTCCACTTTCAAAGAACTCAACACATGTTCAGAATTTTATTATTTATTTATTTTGTTAAGAAGGTGTCTGAGGGAAACTGCGTTTGCTGAATCATCTCCTGACAATATTCTTTGTTTTAATGGTACTTCGATTTTTTTAAAATGTTAACTGAAGGAAAAATGCGCTGATACAGTTTAGACTCAGAACCTACAAGTCACTTTAGTAAAGGATGCGAAGCGTGTGCCACTGTATATCTTGCTGTGGGGTTTTTTTTTTTTTTTTTTTTTTTTTTTTTTTTTTTTTTTTTTTTTTTTCCCTGGTGGGCTTGTCCCCAGCAACAAGATATCCTCACCCACAGTCAGCTGAAGATCGAAGGAAGCACGGTGGTGTCCAAAACTTCTTTACTGCTGACTGAGCCAGCTAACAGTTCACTGATTTTGTTATTTTATTTCTTTTGTTGCGACCCTGTAGTGGCCTATCGGATTTTAAGCACATAAGAAACAGGTGGTAATGGATTCATCAAATGAATTTCGACTGACATTTAGAAAAGTTTTTCCTTATAAGAACAGCTAAAAAAATTATGAATTTTGTATTGATTTTACAGACTTAATAGTAATGAAAGAAAAAAATAAAGAACATATTTTCACGAGTGTTATTTAAATGAAAAAAAAAAAAAAAAAAAAAAAGCTATCATGCAAAGAGATTTGAAAACACGCTGGAGACGTGAGATACTTGTGTTCGAGAAGCAATACCGTAGCCCAGTCGGCTGGCGCCGGAAATATTAAACATTCGAATGTCGTCGGCTCGGCGTGAGCCGGCTGAAGCTGAGTCCTCTCGGCCCGGCCGGCAGTGTGAACAGCGCAATTTAAAACAATGCGTTTAATCTTCCGGCTGGGCTCGGCTCGGCCCGGCAATGTGAACACGGCCTAGTGGGTAATCAAAAAATGTTTGTAGAACTTATGGGACTTAGCTACGGGGTCATCAGTCCCTAAGCTTACAAACTATTTATGAACTAGCTAAGACTAAGGACGGCACAAATATCCATGCCCGAGGGGGGATTCGAACCCCCGACCGTAGTGGCTGTGCAGACCGTGACTGGAGCGTCTCAGTCCCCTCGGCCACCGCGGCCGGCAGTGGGTACTCACGCCCACACATACGGATAGGATAACATCTCACTTCTACGCTCCTGTGACTGCAACATTTACTAACGAATGCAGAGGTGACGTAGACCTATTGAGATGGTCACTATGCTAGTGCGATCTTCAGGGACTCCACTGCTTTTCGTATTTAAATAAAAGCGAGTACGATAATTATTATTTTTATTTCTTCTCCAATTGGGCCCGCAGCATATATTAAGTCAGTAAATGACATATTAATATTTATTCCTTAATTTTGTTACTCAATTACTTTCATTTAGTGTCATTTAATGACGACGAGTCTCGTTTCCGCATTTTACCATTATGTAATCTCGTTTTCTGTCACTCCAAGACTATATTCAATGACAGCTAACGAAACTTGCGATTGGCGATACGATACTCGTCATTAAATAAGACCTAAATAAAAATAGTGTACAGGAAAAATTAAGTTATTAATATTTAATGTCATTTTTATTATTATTATTAGTAGCAGTGTTAGTGGCAGCAGTAATAGTAGCTTGCATTTAAAAAATCAAATGTTTGTATAGTCTATGGGACTTAACTACGGGGTCATCAGTCCCTAAACTTACAAACTACTTACGAACTAGGACGGCACAAATATCCATGCCCAAGGGGGGATTCGAACCCCCGACCGTAGTGGCCGTGCAGACCGTGACTGAAGCGCCTCAGTCCCCGCGGCCGGCTGCATTCAAAAGAAATGGGATTTTCCAATATGGTTCCTGGTCTCCCCAGAATTTGAACCCATGATCCGCCACTGCAATGTACTTTAGAAATACATATATTTCCAAGCTGACCGAGTGGCTCATTTTGTTTTGCAGTCCCGGACCTGCGACAAGCTTAGTCCGCCACTGATAATACACAAGTATGTTAATATAGATTCTCCATTTCAAGTTCTTTCCTTACGTTTAGTATTAAACGAGCGGAAGCTTGGAGGGAATGAACTTCGGAACGTAATTACGTCCAGACACAGTAGCCAGCAGCCGCACCTAACAATGCGCATGCGCAAATTTTCTCTCCACCAATCGAAATAGCTGCAACCAACTTATTTTTGACGCACTGAAGTGTTATCAAAAACGCGTCTGACTGCGTAGGATTCCTTATCATTAAATTCCCATTACCAACGCATCGGCAACTAAAACCTTCATATGAGTGAAAACAATGTTTCAAAACCTTCGTGTATGCATTATAGGTCCGTGTGGATACAGGTGTCGCATTATAATTCAGACCAAAGGTGGTGCGATTGCTGCTGAATACCAACAACTTTTTTTTTTAAAGAATCACATTTTCCCTTTTGTAACAGATTCTGGGAGCAACGACGTCATTGGATTTATTAGTTCTCGCAAACATCTGCCGTTCTTCCCAAAATATGTTGCGATTTCGCGCTATGTGGGTAGGCAGAAACCTATTAGTACAAGTATTAATTATGTTTTAGGAAGGTGCTAGTTCAGCCTCTATGTCTCAGCTGTTCGATAAACAGGATTGTTTAAATAATCTTAGAAAACCCTGCCCTTTAATTTCTCCCCCGTGTTCAATACTTGTGGTTTATTTTGGTTTTTATCAACACTAGCCCAAGAAGAAAAACTTTTACATAGTTTTGGAGAACGCTTAATTTTTTTTATTTATTTTTTTTATTTTTTATTTTATTTTATTTTATTTTTTTTTTTTTTTTTTTTTTTTTTTTAGGAATTTTAGGTACAAGCGAAATGTACAAAAGTATAAAATAAACAATATCAACTGTGTACCACTTTTATGAATAGCAAAAAAGTTGAAAATATTAAATATTACCAGCTATGAGTTGTTCAAGGACGATAATTAAAAAATCAATGGACACTGTAATTGGATTTCTTGTTCAGTTCAAATATGCCCATACCATTCTGTACCATTTGTTGAATTGGCTTGAAATTCCGTATAAGCAGCTGTGTAATCCCTATGACAATTTAGTTACTGGTACCTTAGCTACACCTCACTGAGTATAGTTTGACTACACCCCCACCTCCATGGCTACAGTGCTACACCTCTTCTATGCCCCTCTCTTCCGGCTCTAATGTCTCAGAAAACCACTCCACAGTAAACAGTAAAGTGGTTGTCTTCGTCCTGTAACCCAACAAAAGGGGGAAGTAGGTAACAATAAAGAGAAACGTGAACTATAGTTTTCTTAAATCAACTAATTTAGGCCTACTTCATCTCAAACAACTCTTTCTACTTCAGTCACTGAAGGCAGGAGTTGTCGTACATTTACACTATTGACAGTTCCTATTCTGTTGCGTCGTTTCTCACAAGGTGGTGTGATGTTGTTGTTAGATTATTTATATCATTTGCGGTGTATACCTTTCTCTACGTCATGTTTAGTTATTCCATTGCTGAAGCTACTTCAAGGAAGTCTAAATTGCCTTCCTTTCTAGGGCACTTCAGGCCGCGCCGCTTATACTGATCGGTCGGACGAGTTATCTGTGTTGAGTCACTCACTACAGGGGCACGAGTTTCCTGGCGGGTCAGCTGACTTCCCAGGGTTCCCCTCGATGTATTGGATTGCGCTTTGTCTGTTGGAGACGTGAAGTGCGTAGGACAACAGTACAAAATGAGGCACATATTGCTTCTTCTACTTTCATTATATTCCGTGTACAGTCAACCAACCGGTTATGATATTCTGTCAGATGATTTTATCAACTACATTAATTCGCTAAATTCAACTTGGAAGGTAAGAAAATTAAGTGAAGTGGACACGTTGTTTAGATTCGTAGGTGTACTGTGACATTCAAACTGATAACATTTTTGCTCTCGTAAAACTACGAGTAATGACAACAGGATGAAATGTTAATTTTGATGCCGTTGCATTTCGGGCTTTGTTTTGTGCCCGCTGTTTGTAATCACTACAGTGAAAACAGAACTAATCCACGAGTGGAAATAAAACTCAGTAGTGGTAGTGGAAGTTCCGTTATGTATTTTCTGTTCGATACCGCAGTTTGTTAATCTTGTGTTTACTAATTTCTCATTCTAAAATAACATTTCCAGACGTCGTTTTGTTGTGAAATTTTATTGTTGAGCTTGAATAATGAGAGACAGTTGTTCATTAGAGCTACATAACACCAAAACTAAAAATCTTGTAACAGACTAGATTTTATAAATAACCAGTCTTTTGCTGTATAACACACATTTGCTACGTTTCTTTTGCCAGCTGTAAACTAATGCAAACTAGTTTTGTTAAAAGTTGTCTTCAGTCCAGAGACTGGTTCGATGTAGCTCTCCACACTATCTGAGCAAGATTCATCTCCAAATAAGAACGGCAACCAAAATTCATTTGAACCTGCACACTGTACCAGTATTTGTTTCTTGTAATTTTTACCCCTCCCCCTTCCTCCTCCCACATTTAGCTTTCATTCAAAAGGAACTCTTGCACACAACTACACAGTAGCTGTTATCAGTGGTCATTTGTGTGAGATAGAGGAGGGAAGGGCATAACTTTGTGTATGTTTTATATATGTACTAGCTAAAAACCTGATGTTGGTGGGGTATTTATCTTATTTATTTATTCTGATCTGTTCATCCAGACTCATCTACTCAATGTCCATATTCTCCGCCTATGTGTCTAACGAGCTCCACTCCCCCCCCCCCCTCTGAGTCTATCCATCTCCTCAATGAACAAGCTGTCAAGCAGGCTATTACAGTTACTGCAGAAGAAAGAAAAACTTTGCTGTTTGTCAGTAACATTGTAATGCTTAGAGGCAGCAAAGTACCTGGAAGAGTAGTTGAAAGGAATGTACAGTGTCTTGAAAGGAGGGTATAAGATGAACATTAACACTAACAAACAAAGATAATGTAGTGTAGTGTAATAAGATCAGGCTGAAATATTGGATTAGGAAACAAGACGTTGGTAGTAGATGAGTTTTGTTATTTGAGTAAAATAACTACTGATGGCTGGAATAAAGAATGTGTAAAATGCAGAATGGTGATGGCAAGAAAAGCATTTCTGAAAAAGAGAGATTTGTGAAAATAAATTTGTGGCATATCTTGACTAAAAGAAAGGATTAATTGATAAATTGGGAGGATACATTCTGAGACATCAAGGAATAGTTTAGTTAGTATTACAGGGAAGTGAGGGAGGGAGTTGAAAATCACAAAGGGGGCCGAGTGCAGTAAGCAGATTGAAATGACTCAATCCAAATGAAATGTTCCCATAAAAATTAAGTTGGTTACTTTACAATTTGAAAATATTTTAATTTTGTTTATGTGATTATGAATACTAGTATTTTTATTTGTGAATGTGTGACAACTTTCCTGTTTCAACATGTTAGTGATAATTTGAGTATCTTTGCACAGGAACACTACAGTTGACATGATAGTTTTTAGAAAAGTCTCCTCTACAACACTGTCGATAATACAAACTACCTGTAATTCAAAAGTAACCAGTCAAAATGACCCACAAAGTTTGATATCCGAAATTTAAAAAAATCATTTTATTTACAGTTAAACTAGCTGTAAACCCAGCGTTGCCTGGGTGTTTGTTTGTCCTATACATTTGTAGCCCACCTCCTCGTCCCCCCTCTCTCTGCATCCACCTCTTTCTCTCCCATCTCTCTGCTTGTTTCCACTTTTCCCTCTCTCGGCAAAGTTTTCTGCAAGGTACCGTCTGTTATATGCCATACAAACTTTTATGCACCCAGTGATCTTCCTCTTGGTTTAAAGGACATGTGTGCCAAAAATCATAAAGATTGGAGGAAAACTATGCATTTTGTAAAATTCCCTAAGTTAAGAACCCTCCATCATGCACCGAACGAAATTTTATGCAGACAGTGACATTCGTCTTGTTTGTAAGGTAGTGTGTGCAAAATTTCATTAATATCGGAACAAAACTATAGATTTCTATGCAATAGAAATGCAGGGTCACATTGAAAAATGCATTTTGTTGTTCTCAAATATTGTTCTGAGAATAAAGAAAACAGAAAAAGGATCTGTGAAATTGGTTGAGACGTTCTCAAGTTATGGTGCGACCAAATATTTAGGGGTCCATTTTTATGTTGCAAAGTACCCTCCCCCATGCACCGTGTGAAATTTAAGGTAAACGGTGACCTGACTTGTTTTGAAGTGCTCAATAATGTGAAATTTCTTGAAGATTGGATTGAAACTGTAGATTTTGTGAGTCTGTAAGAGAAGTATGCACCTAACACAAAATGCTTTCTTAGCTGACATTTTCTAACTATAGACTACATTTCTATCAAATTTCGGCTTCATAGGTGAAGTAGTTTTTGAGATTTCGTGTTTAGTTAGTGTGTGAGTGAGTGTCCTTTTGCTTTTATATAGATAGAAGTTAAAAAAACAGATTGCTTAATTTTGAATGCAAGAAATTAAGGAAGACTTGCAGACAATGCAAACCTTATTTGATACAAGGTCATGCCTATGCAACAGTTTTACGGCATCTACAGCGAAACTGTTCTGAGCAGTAGACTTCCTTTTGTTTCATCATTTTGTGTGTGTAAGTACATGCAAACTTTGTTTCAGGTCCCTAACTACTCCCATTTTTCAATAATTGGTGCATACATCTGGGTATTCTCACGCGGTGGCCTGTCATTATTTATGATGTCATATCTCCTGAGCTGTGTGTCATGCTCTTTTGTTTTTGGGTCTGGAACCTTTGTGGGTGTATCGAGAACAGTTCACCAAAGTTTCATTGTAATCGAATGAACGGTTTATGAACACACAAAGAATACAGACAAACATTTATTTATATAAATCGTATACTATCAGCCTTATATAGAGCAAGACATCTACACTAGTTTTATTGAAAACTACCAGACTTATGTAGAGCAAGATACTTACAATTATTTACGGATTATTTAAATTTGATTTTTTGTTTTTTGTGATGTTTGGGATTAATTATCTCAGGTGGAATATAAATATCTGATTTATGTACAATTTGTACACCAATATGATAGCAAAGTACTGTAAAAATTGCAACATTGATATTTGGCTGCGAACAAAAATAAGAATTTTTGAAAATGAAATAATTCTAATTACACTAAAACTGGACGTAGGTCTGTTGACAAATTCATGTGTGATATTAGCTGGATGTAATTAGTTATTTTTGAAGTTAGGGTACTGCATTATATACAAAAACTGGAAATCTTAATGAAATTATCAACAAGCTTTATGATATACAAATTTTATTAAAAAGTGATGAAACAATCAGTAAAAGTAACATGCCTAAATGAACATTGACTTATATGTGAAAATATCAATCTTCTAAATAAACTTGCAGGCTATAAACTGGCTACTAGCTTTTGTAGAACTAATAGGTATGGAGACATTTGCATACTAGTTCATTCCTCGATAGACTATATCAGACAAAATTTTAGCCATCTGAATGAAGGTACATTTGAAGGTTGTTTATAGAACTCGAAGAGTATAACATTGTAATTATCAGCATATATCACACCCCTGGGTACCATATAAGTTCTGTATTTTTAGGTAAGTTTGATATATTGCCACATAAATTAAAAAATGAGAATCCGCGTAAGAAAATTGCTATATGTGCATACTTCAACATAGATGTAAGAACTGATGACAAATTTTCTTCACACTTAACCTGGTAGCCAGAAATGGACTAAATCGAAACAAAATTAAACCTCCAAAACAAAAAGATTTAGGAATTTCAGCCAAGAAAATGTGGATGTATTTTGTAAAAATCTATGCCAAACCAAGTGGACAGTCAGCAAACACACTTCCACAAATGAAAATTACAATAACTTTTTAACTGAATTCCTAGGTATATTCAATAAATGCTTTCCTTTTGTAACAGTGAGGCTGAGATCCCAAAAAGTAGATCATGGGTAGCAAAAGGAATTAGTGTCTATCATAACTAAGTGGAAACTGCATATGGAGGCAAAAGTAAATCGAAACCCTGAATTTCTTAAGTATGTAAACACTCACAAAAAACATTCAATAAAGTAGTTAAAGTAGATAAAAATATTTATAGATAGCACACAAGCTGTATCTTACATCAACAATAAAATACACATGTAACTGTCACACATTGCTCGAAGCTTACAATATTGTAGCGGATCAGGATAAATGAATGAATGACATACAGTATTCACATGAGTTATCTAGGTAAACGTGTAAAATAATGACTTGTGCTTTAACATATAACATGTGGGTACATAATGAAGTCTACACAATAAAGGCTGTCATGGGAGTCATAAAGGCTTTATTTAAGAAACATATTCCTCTAAATTACCAAATGTCAAGTTTGTTCAATTTACCAAGATACAATAATTTATCCACCTGTTCACTTATAATTTTGTTAGGCTCCTTTTTAAGGAAGCTGTATAGCTATATTAATGTTTTCCAGTAAGTCCAATTTACAGCCATTTTGTACATTGTGCAACACATCCATATTCTACCTAATATTGTCAATTATTTTTTAAATGTAACCCAAAAGCAGTTTAATTTTATTATCTTTGATGAAGTTATGTAGTCGTGTTTGTTTTAATCTATGTAAATGCTTGTATCTGTGTAAATTGAACAAAGTTAACATTTGGTAATCCACAAGTAATTCAGTTTTCACTGGACTAATATACAAGTGACACTGAATCTGTTTGTCCTCTACTTAGAAAAAGAAGACTAAGTATGTTACAATTTTTTTGGTATAATTAGTGATTATCTTGATCACAATACCAAAGCTGTGTAAACCTGTCAGTACCACCTCATCAAAGAAATTAAGTATATGAAATGCAATGTTGAATTGCTGATTTACTTTTGCAATGGTGCAAGCAGCCAATATAAAAATAAGAAAAAACTTCATTAATGTCTGCAAATCCAAAAATGATCCTGACACCACAAGATATGTTCATCAAATGCTGTAGACAGAATATTACTGGAATTGATTAAAAATTTGTTTCTTCATCTGAAATTGAACAAATCAAAACAAAACTGACTGACAGAGATTTGATTGTTGTGTAAGAGTGAAAGGAACACGAAGTTATTTCAGTACATCCCTATAAATGACTATCAAATAAGATATTTTGTTACTTCCAAAGGCAGAGACTGCAGATCACCAAACTTCAATAACTATTACAAACATACCAACTTTTACAAGTAATGAATGACTTTGTTGTTTGAACAACCGATGCGTGGTGGCTTGGGAAAATTGAACACAAAAATTAAGATAAAAATGATGTTTTGGTGCATTTCTTTCCTCCTCCTGGACTGAAAACTGCCTTCCAAGGTTCCAAAAATGACACTACTTGGGTGACCACAAAAAAAATTATGCACAAAACGTGAGTCCCTTGGAACTCAAAACAGTGTCTGGTAGAACACACTACATAACTGATAAACTATGTAATGAAATATCACGTTTGTTTAACTCTCTAATGAAAATTGCAGCTGGTAAGTAGTTAAAGTGCAGGTTTAAATCTAAAGAAATATTATGTGTATACTGTATGCAAGTGTAGTACAACAAATGTAAGTTACATTTAAGCAACTGAACTCTTACCTTTTGTAATCACTGCTGATTGTTGGATCATTTATTGTATCTAATGATTTAAACGTCATTCAACTGATGACAATTACAATAATTTCAAGCACTTTTTTTGGTAACTTACCACTACATTATGGCATAGAATGATAGCGTTTTTATGGAAGTTCACTGCTGTATTACTCTAAATGTAGTTGAGTCTGAATCATAATTTTTTGTGAGCTATTCCTATGATTATAAAGAAAATTCTGTAAAATTTTCACTTGTTTCCATTCAATATCCTTATAGATATTGACCTGCAAAAATTGACGTTATAAGGTTCTTGGCCATTTTTTGGAAAGCTCAAATAAATAAAACAGAGTGCATTCTCAGGACTAAAATTTGCACTGCAAATACTTATGTAAGTATACAACACACAAACAGACCAGGGTGTTGGGTGTGCCTTTGTACTTGGCAACGTCTCTTTTAAATATCGTCTTCCTGAGTGAGTTCCATTTTTACAGCTGAGCTGTATGCATTATATCAGGCCACCCAATACGTCCGGCGAAACTCGCTCAGTAAGACTGTCATTTGTTCGGACTCTCTGAGTGCTCTGTTGAGCCTTCGCACGCTGTATCCTGCCCATCCCCTGGTACAAAGCATCCGTAATTGCCTTACTTCTCTTTCAAAGAGCGGAACAACTGTGACGTTTCTGTGGGTCCCTGGCCACGTGGGAGTGTTGGGGAATGAGGCTGCGGATACGGCTGCCAAGGAGGCAGTTCACCTTCCTCGGCTATCTACCTTTTCTACTAGCTCTGATGACCTTCGCGCTGGTGTCTCCCAGCGTATTATCTCCTGTTGGTATCTACATTGGTCATCCCTGTCAGGGAACAAATTGCGAGCCATTAAACCTGTGCCTGATCTCTGGTCAACGTCAAATCGACCCTCCTGCCGAGAGGAGATTGTTCTGGCCCGGCTTCGTATTGGCCACTGCCGTAATTGCCATCAGCATTTACTACGTGGTGGTCCTGCTCCCTTATGTGAGCACTGTGATGCACCTTTTACGGTGAACCATCTTTTAGTGCAATGTCCGTTTTTTAATCGTCTTCGTCATGATCTGTGTTTACCATTTGAAATGTCTGACATTTTAGCTGATGACCCGCAATTGGTTAACAGAGTTTTACTTTTTATACATCGTGCAAACATGGCGAAAGCCATTTAAGTCCTAACCCCGGTCCTATTTTACTATGGGCAGTGTTGGGCGCTAATGACCACAGCAGTTGTGTGCCCTAAAACCACAAAAAAAAAAAAACACAAACAATATATCATTAGTGAGCCTCTCTTCCTTGATAGGATTTTAAGGCAAAGCAGTCAACAATCCAAAGATTGGTTTGAGCACTACAGTGCTTTACTAGGCATGTTCCTATTTGGAAGTGGTATGCCATTACCTTCCTTCAAACTGACTTACCCAGCCAGTTATAGGGGGGGGGACTTACAGTTTAATGTGGGTTCCGAACCACGGTGCTAATCGATATTTTTCACATCATCAACATTGCCAGAGGTGAAAGAAGTGGAAAGTGACAGAGAAAAATCCTAGGACCTGGCTGGGATCGAACCCGTGACCTTTGGATTTGTAGTCTGGCACTCTACCACTGTGCTACTGAACCACACCATAAGACTTTGTGGTCTTTAAAAGTAACCATTTTAAAATTTTTCCAGGTCTCTACAGAGAAATTTTGACTGACTCCCTAGCACGATAAAAGAAGTTAAGATGTATGCGTGAAGTGCATTTCTTCCTGAACAGACAGGTATTCTGATATATTTTAAAATAACATGTCAATTAAACTTCATGTAAACCAAGTTTGCATAAAAATGTTCCCACCTTCCATTTTAAAATGCCTGTTGGGGGGGGGGGGGGGGAACAAACAGCTTATAAAAAAATTTTCAAAGTGTTTTGGGACTGTCCATCTATAAAGAAAGTAGAAAAATAGAAAATTTTGAGCAACAAATTTTATTTATATTTCAGAGTGATTTGAGATGGATTAAACCGTCAGTGCTTGTTGTTATACCGCTGATCGTCCTTCTCGTGGGGGGGCCCAGTGTTCATATGCAAGCCGGCTGTCTTGCTTCCTCTACCCTGGTGATGAGCTGTTTCACATAGTCATCGTGAGTGTCATCTGGTTGGAACGGGGACAACCTATCCATTCCAGAATGAAACTTTCACTCTGCAGCGGAGTGTGCGCTGATATGAAACTTCCTGGCAGATTAAAATTGTGTGCCGGGACCCGAACCTGGGACCTTTGCCTTTCGCGGGCAAGCGCACTACCGACTGTGCTATCCCGACACGACTCACGATGCCGCCTCACAACTTGGAAAGTAGGAGGAGAGGTACTGGCGGAAGTGAAGTTGTGAGGCGGCATCGTGAGTCGTGTCGGGATAACACAGTCGGTAGTGCGCTTGCCCGCGAAAGGCAAAGGTCCCAGGTTCGGGTCCCGGTTCCGGCACACAATTTGAATCTGCCAGGAAGTTTCAACCTATCCATTGTTGTCAGCTTCACGAACATGGAGCAGAAAAAATGACTTGAAGCCTATGGTGTCTTGCCTTGCTGTATTATAACCCTTTTCCACCTGAACCTCAAGATTGTGCGGGATTGGATGTTACTTTCTTACCCTGACGTCAATCTTTTGGTATGCTCCCAACCAACATGTAGTGATAGTTGCAGCTTAGCTCTTTGCCTAAACTGTAATTGAATGTTTGTTGGAATCATATCAAAAGACTGAGGTCAGTGGGAAAGAAAAAATCAGAACTCGTACGATCATGTAGATTCGGGTGGAAAGTGATAAGCAAATGCCATAACTCGCAGTATTGTATCCCAATCCTTGTGATCAGTATCAGCATACATTGACAATACATCTGCTGACGTCTTGTTAAAATGTTCTGGAAGATCATTTGTCTGAGGATGGTAGACAGTTGTTATTCCAAGGACAATGTCACAAGGTGACATTACCTCTGATACTAGTTTTAACTGGAATACTTTTCCACAATCAGATGTTATCACACGTGGTGCACCATGCTTCAAAATAATGTCTTCTACAAGGAATTTTGCATTTTCTGTAACTTATGCAGTTGGTGCAAGTTTTGTGACAGCTTAGCGGGTGAGGTAGTCAGTGCATCCATTGGTTATCGACTGTTGCCTTCAGGAACCTACCTAAAAGGTCGATTCCAGTCTGGTGGAATGGAGCTGCTGCAGATGGAATTGGTACCGGATGCCCTGGAGGTAATTGTGGCATATGCTTCTGTCTCTGGCACTCCTCAATGAATCACGTAGTGCTTGAAAGATCAGTAGAGACCTTACCAGAAATACCTGCATCTGATTCTGTCAAGGTTCTTCAACAAATACCAGATGACTGGATATTAGAGAATTTTGAAGATACTTGAGAATAGCTGGCCGGTAATGAGATTGGACAACCAGTAGCCGTTTGGAGCCCAGTTGGTCGTAGTTGCTCTTATACAATGTCTCATTTAGAAGTTGAAACTCTGCTTTGGTCAGTTATACTTTCTCCAAGGCCTCTGTGGTTTGTAATAATGCAGGATCTTCTCTATGTTCAGCTGTAATGTCACCTAACTCAGTGAGGGCTGAAATGTCATTCATGCTGTTGTTCCACTAACAGATTCCTCAAAAGGAAGTAGGTGTCCTTGTGTTTGTGCCAGATTTTTAATACCACTGTACATCATACTCTGGAGGATTGGTGCCTATCTTGCTAGTTGACTAGCTAACGTTAAGAGTTGTGGTCTGTCACAATGGCGAATATGTTTATCATATAAATACGGCTGGAACTTGTTGATAACCCAGATAATATGAGACTATCTTTCTCAGTTGTAGAATAATATGTCTCGGATTTGAGAAAACTCTTGATGCACAGGCTATCACCTTTTCAGCACATTCCTAAATTTGTACAAGCACTGCATAAATCCCATAACCACTGGCATCAGTATGAAGTTCAGTTTCTGAGTTCTCGTTGTATAAGGTTAGAACTGGTGCTGCAGTTAGAGCCTCATTAAGTCACTGGAAACCTCTTTCTTTGTATCATTCCAGTAAAACTTCCCTGAAGTAGTTCTTGCAATGGATGTGCCTTGTTACTAAATCCTTTTATGAAACACTGGTAGTATGAGCATAGCTCAAGATAACTTATCACCTCATGAATGTTCTGAGTAGTTGAAAATTCTGTGACTGCCCTTACTTTATCTGGATCCTGACGGACACCTTCTCCATTGACTAGGTGCCTCAGGAGTTTTCTCTCTTTGGTGATGAAGAGTCACTTCTTTGGGCTGAGATGGTGTCCTGCAGTCTGAACTACTCCAACACAGTTGGCAGTTGACTTAGATGTTCCGAAAATGTCCTTCAGAAAATGACAATGTCATCTGGATAACAAAGACATGTCATTCATTTAAGATGACTTTGAATTCATAGAGGCCCTCAGGTGTTATAAAAGCAGTATTCTCCATGTCAGCTTTGTCAACCATGATTTGCCAGTAACCTTGTGCTGTTGCTGGGGTCTTAGTTTGTAGTCTCTTGTAGACACTCGTGGTTTGGCGCTCTTGGTAATGACTGCCTGAAATATCATGGGGCAAAATTAGTCTAGTTCAAATAATGTAGGCGACATGTAGAATTGTAGTTCATTGACACTTTAAAGAATCATTAGTGCCCAATTGTCCCCATTTACTTTCCCATGATTTCTGCTAGGATTCTGCAATTATCTGTTTGGCTTTGTTTCTCTCTTCAACAAGAATACTTTGAATACATGTGTGTTCCGATCTTTTATTATATAGGCAACTAGTTGAAAACCCAGTGTTACCCGGCTTTTTATTTATTGAAATCTTATGTTAAAATTGTTTGTATGTATGTTTGTGACAGCTGATGTACTCTTGTGCAAAAATATTATATGTGATGTTTGACATATGTGAGAGCTGCCACAGGTGGACAATGACAATAGAATGAAGCAGGAACTCACACACTCAGAACATCGTAAATAATATGAAACAGTGCAAAAAACACACTTGAAGATCGGTATGATTTCTCGAAACATGTCGTGCTAAATAAATAAAAAAATCATGACTGGTTGCAGTTATTTTAAAAACAAATCCATTTATCTCACAGTTACAGGCTTTAAGAAAAACAATTTTTGAATGGATAAAATCAAATTAAAATTTCCCTTGTCCCTTCTCATTCAGTTCATCTTTTTCTTTTTCTAAAAAATGAAAGATAAACAACATGTAACATTCATACAATGATTAATTCAAAACTTGGTGATGAACAAAATTTCTTGTTACTTGTCCCAGAGCTAGTATGAATAAATTCTTTCCTTGAGAAAGCGACCTAAAGTTGTCTGTGTGGAAATGTCAATTTCACTCCACAGCATTGCCCTGTAATTTATTAATTGTAATAGAAAATGCAAGTCTCACTGGAAACTGCAGTCTCTTGAAATGAAAACATAAATTAGGTAGGTCTGTCAGAAGTATTGAGCATTCATTGGATGTACACAGTTTCATTCTCTTCCTATCCTTGTAGGTCTATAGAAGTATGTTGCTTTCACATGCAACTCTGTGTGCTACACAGTACAATGTTGTCAACAACACTGACAACTTTCAGTATTCCATTCAGGCTGAATGGAATACAAGAGTCTCAATAATAGACAAAACGTGTTGCATGATGTGACAGGTTTTTACCTATCACAGTACATATATGAATATGATCTTGTATTTATTGAATTGTGTTGTACATTTGTATAATTTTGCAGGTACATATTCATTTGCAGAAGTGCTCTATCTGCATTAGTTCAGTCCCCAGTTAATTTGTGTCATCTGAATCTCTCTATTGCTGTTTATACTACTACTTCTTTGAATGTAACCCATATCTGGACTACATTTTTATAGGAAGGTATGGAGTTGCTCTTAGGAAGGCATCAAGGAAATTTTCATTTGATATTTTAAATAAATATATTTTGCATTATTTTTTTGTATGCTTTGTTGATACAGTATTGAACTTTTCTTTAATGACCTTGTGCACCATAATCCCTGTATCCATCGTGATGCTCTCTTAGTTCAGGATTATTTGCGACTAAGAAGTCACATGGATTCATGAGCTAACTGCTCTAAATACTTTTTTTTGGAGAAGGCTTGGCTCTGAATGTGTATTTTCACCTTTTGAGAGTACATTGAAATCCCAATCAACTGTAATTTTATGAGTAAGTAGTAATAAGACTACTTTCAATCGTTTAGCAAGTACATCATCTGATTTTGGGGTGGGGGGGGGGGTAGTAAAAGGAGACAATTATTTAGTTATTTAAAGTCTACTAATTTAGTACTTTCTAACAACAATGGAAGGTCCAGTAAGGAATGTTAATAACAGTCTTGTGTGGGCAGTCAGAGATGGCTGACGTGTGTGGATGAATGTGCCTGAGTGATTGTGTGTATGAGTGTTCTCTGTCTGAAGAAGGCCATGGCTGAAAATTTAGAAGTGTGTGTGTGTGTGTGTGTGTCTTTTATTTGTCTCTGTCGGTGGCTCAACGTTCGTCTTTACGGTGAGTTGTTCCCTATCTACATATTATTATTTAGTACTTTCTATTAGACTTGTCATGGAAGTCCTTTGCTTTTAGAAACGAAGCCTGTAAAAATATTAGTAATTTAAATTTTAAAGTAGCTCATCCCATTTTTTAGGATTATAACAATAAACCAACTGTTTCAGGCTGGCAGGAACTTCCCAGAAGAAACACCTGTTAAGCACTTAAAACGACTGATGGGTGTTCATCCAGATTCTTACCTCTTCCAACCACCTGTTCAAAGACATGCAGTGGAAGATTTGGATATTCCAGAGGAGTTTGACTCCCGAGATAAATGGTCCTTCTGCCCTACAATAAAGGAGATTCGTGATCAAGGATCCTGTGGTTCCTGTTGGGTAAGCTCAAAATAAATTTTCTGGAAATGTCAAGGAAATGATAGAAATAATTTAAATTGCTCTTCAACAATCTTAAGGCAAGGATAATTTGCTGCACATCATGTAAATGACTGGGGTTTCAGACAGACACAACAAAAAGACTGCACAACATATTATCTTTTGGCTAAAAGTACTTCCTTCAGAAACAGAAAACACACAACTCTCACATATATGATAAGTCTCCACTTGTTTTGGCCAGACTGTGACAGTGCCTGATGAGAATAGCAATCAGTGGGGGGCATGAGATGGCAGCAAACGGGGGGGGGGGGGGGGGGTGAAGGATGTGGGTGCGGGAGAGGGGAAGATGTTGCTGTGTGGTGGACCAGTCTGTTCATTGTTGTCCTCTGCAATTAATCATGTCATCCACTTGGTGAGTAGCAATATGTGTTTCAATACTATTGTTATATGTTCTGGATTTCCTTGCCCTTCTTTATTTGTAGTAGTTAACCTATCAAGAAAGAAAAGTTCAGATGTGTCATGTGTGATGGAAGAGGGCAAAGCGGAGAGATATTGCTACTGCACTAGTGCACAATTGAGGAAATGAAGTTGTTGATTAATGTGCAAGCTTACACAGTATTATTTTAAAATATTTTTTAGGCATTTGGTGCAGTGGAAGCAATGTCAGACAGAGTCTGCATTCATTCGAAAGGTGAAAAGAATTTCCATTTCTCAGCAGAAGACCTTGTCTCATGCTGTCGCTCCTGTGGGTTTGGTTGCAATGGAGGCTTTCCAGGAGCTGCATGGGCATATTGGAAACGTAAAGGCATTGTCAGTGGTGGAGCTTACAATTCATCACAGGTAATCAAAGATTGATATTTTCCTGTTGTGTGGCATGGGTTTCAGTTGTTTATTTTATGATCTCTACAAACATCTTTTTTAATGGGTTTCCTCTGTAGCATATCAGTTCACAGAAATATTTGCAATGAGTTTGAATGTGTGTAATTGTAGCTTCATAATTTCTGAATCATAAAAATAATTTTGTTGTGATTTCATTTTAGATTTTTCTGAATTTTAACATTAGAGCAATGTGAGATTCACTGCACCACATGCAGCTTTGATGAAACACACTATTCTCCTTTGAATATTCTACATTCTCTGTATCATCATATGTTATAGGTCCAAATCTGATGAACATTATTAAATATCAATCAAGAAATGGTTTTGTAAGCAAACATATAATTAATTAGTCAACCCCTTTAACTGGTGAAAGTCCGCTGTAAATTACTTCTTCCGGTCAAGGTTAAATTAGGAGACTATGCTGAAGGGGAGGGTAAATGATTGAAGCATCTAATTTTTATTACTATTTTATTTCAATCCCCAAATTCTTTGCATGCCCAAGATTCCAGTGGAATTTTCGTAACATTCCATGACTGACATGTTTTAGGGATGTCAGCCTTATGAAATACCCCCATGCGAGCACCATGTAAATGGCACTCGATTGCCATGCACTGGAGAGGGTGGAAATACACCTCGATGTGAGAAGCAATGTGAAGACGGGTACCCTGTGTCATATACTGAGGATCTGCATTATGGTAAGATATCTGTAGAACAATAGTACGGTAATTAATAAAATGTTAACAGATGGTATTAGCTACAAAATAATGAATTTGGAATCTATTAATCAAATACAATATTTTTTTAATAGTGGTGTTAACTGTAACAAAAGATGTGATATTTTCTTTGATATGCTATACATAAGAAAAAACATTGACTGTCAACATGGTGGTTTGTTATATTGTTTTCCAGTAAAATTTGAAATTTGTCATGTTCCAATGTAAAGCTTGCATCCCTTTCTGGGATTTAGGATATAGTGACTATATTTTTTGACATTACACTAGGTTTAATCTTGCTACTTATAGTCCCATTAAATCCAATTACGGCTGATATCTGATTAATAAGGCATTGCTAGACATAAGTTTTGACTTACACGAACCACTAGTAAATTCTTGAAGGTTTGTTCTACAACACAAAATATAATGAATATAATGTGGGCTGTATTGGACAGGGAATGTGGGTGGATGCTGTGTCCCCACTTTTCTTTACAATGGATATACTGTTCCCCTACTATATGACATGCACAATATTCTCTTAAAGTAATTCTCTTTCATCGACTCTCTGTGTGGTGTGTGTGACATCACTCATTAGACCAATACAAGCAGTGTAAAAGTCCTACCAGGCTGTGGATTCTCATTTCAATAGCTGTTTGAATGACATGACTAGAAAATTAACTGTAAGACAAACGTTCAAGGGATTTCAGAAGGCATTATCGAGCCCCCAGTTTGTGTGCAACATTGCACTGTTTTCTTCAAAGGGTTTAGTATTCCCTCTCAGAACCTGAAAACAACAGTGTTAATATTCCCTCATAATAAGGGTGATGTTGTGGTCAGTAAGTAGAGACAGAAAAATTTCGCGTTAACGATAACGCGAAAAATAACGCGAAATCGGCGGTTTTTGGAGACAAATCACGAAATCGGCGGTTTTTGGCGGCAAGTCGCGAAATTGGCTGTTCTTTTAACAAACTGGCGCGAAATTTTGTTGTTTTTGACTAACTGGCGTGAAATGTTGCTTTTTCTTAATTACAATATAAAAAATGTTCGTAAATCAGAGGGTAGCCGTTTAATAATATTGGTAGCTAATACTAATTTTACGTTAAAATTGGTTCTTGACTTTGACATTCGCATATAACTTGAAAATGATTATACATTTATCACTCAAACAACTGATGTCCTGTATATCACTTCAGGTGTCTGATGAAAGGCCAATGGGAAGAATATAGACTTTCCGATAGCAACAGATTTGTTCCCTAAACAAATGGATCCTGCGGGAGTGAGTCGTAACAAAGTTTTTTTTTGATCTGATGAGAATGGTCGATACCGGGTCGTATGTTCGATATGTATCGCTTGGGCCCGAGCATTCGATCTTTGACTCTCTGTGCAAAGAATGCCGCTGCAATGTATTAGACTCATTCCGTTTACATGTGCTCCCGAAACCGGATTTCGTAAACAGATTTCCCAATTCCGCTTTTGGTTGGCCATGTAAACACTCCAAAATCGATTCTGGAAATCCGCTTCTCTAAAGCGGTTGTCCAGTTCCACAATCGATTTTCGTGCCCATGTAAACGCAACCGATTTTGAAGCGTTCTTGGCACAGTCTAATAAATACAGTCGCGACACTCACTGCTGTGAAAGCTGTTACCGCCGGACACTTGGAGCGACACTAGCGCTCCTAGCGGTCGTAAAGCCGGCTGTCCTTTAACGCCCTATACGACACATTAGTAATGACCGCTTGTAATTACATTTCTGTGTGATTTGCTAAATATTGTATATATTCTTGCATGCCAAGCTTTATTTAAGTATCTTGACACAGGACTGAGTGTAAGAGAAACGTAAACTGAGCAAAAACTCGTTGTGATCGGACACAAACTGCAATTGTGCAATATGTTACGAAATAACTCTTTAGAAATTGCTTGCAGCTTACCTTGCCGGTAGTGATAGATAAACATGGTATTTTGTGCAGACAAGCCTATAATAAAACTTCTAAGGGACCGATAAATATCAACAAATGTAAAATTAGTAAAAACTCGTGAATAAACTGACGCTAACTGCAACATATTTATGACGAAATTCTTCGGGCATTGCACCTTACTTTGCAGGTAAACACAGTATTTCGCACATGAGAAGCACGTAATTGGCCTTCCCTGTGTTAAAAGGTGCGAAACAGTGATTTTCCCCTGCTTTTTAGTTATGAGAACACCCACTGGCTATGAAACTTTCATCTAATATAATTTTGCTACGAGGCTATTTCAATTATATGATATTTTAAGATAATATTACGTCGATTAAACGACAGTCTAAATGTCAGATTATATGAATGGTCCTAAGTTATTATCACAGTGTGTCATTATATGGTTCGTAGATGAGGGAGGAGTGGGAGGGGTCGGGGCGACAATCGTCTGAAAAATAAGACGGCTCTGTGGTTTCAGATAAATAGCTTAATATGTTAGACCTTGGTTTCTATTAGATAAAACAGAAAATATTTAACCTTTCAAACATTAATAACGGTAACAATGAACACTTATTTTTCATACATTTCTTATAAATTTGCCTCAATAGTGAATTACTCTCGTATGCCCAGACAAAAATGTTTCTAGCTGTGATGTAGCAGCAACCACAGTCGTAATACTTTTTTCATGACACAGTTTAATTTCTTCCGCCTTTATATTATCACGTGTTTGCGGTAGTTTCCTCTTCATTCGCAGTTTCGGTGGTTTGTATGGAACATCGAACAATGTAAGCACAGCATTCCACACCAGCTTCTTCTGTTCATCATTCATGAACTGGTTTGCATCGAAGTGTAGCGAGCAGAACTTCACATTATCATGTAAATACGCGGCAACTTTATCCAAAACATCTTGTCTGCTATTTATAAGCCATTTCTTGATCCTAAAAAGAAATAATCTTCAATATGTGTCTGTTGCTCACAAGCTAATTGTAAATAAGCCTTACCGAAACTTGATGTCACATACCTCTGAGGCTCTGTAGGAAACCGAAATAATGATAAATGAGACGTATGCTTGTTGTTGTTGTTGCTGCAATTTATTGCACTACACACGCTTCCCTTCGTAAAAACCATTTCGTACATCAAAACACACCATAAACACACGTCTCGTATACGATACAGAGTAGGGATGGGTCGAAAATCGCGTATCTGTTAAAAGTCACAGTGATTTGGAAGTAGCAGTATTCACAGTCGCAACTTTACGGATTCTGACTGCGATTTCAGTCGCAGTTTAGAAGCGCAGTAGCACTAAAAGTAGCAAGTCGCAACTAAGAGTAGCAAGAAGCAGTTTGCACTCTGCCATCTGTTGGTCGAAGTTTGTACTAATATCTTTGCATTGGGCAGGCTATAGAGTCTACCTGCGATTTCAGTGACAAATCGCGTTTAAGAGTCACAAGTAGCAACTAAGAGGCGCAGTTTAGACATTGCCGGCTGCCATCTGTTGGCCGAAATTGGTACTTCTAGCTTCCCGCTGTCTGCGTCGTGTATGTGTGGCTTTTTGTGTATGTGTTGGTCGAACGCCATCGGCTCAAACCAGTGAGCTCGAACGTCCTCACTGGTCCAAACTGCGATTTCAGTGAAAAGTCGCGATTAAGAGTCGCAAGTAGCAATTGAGGATAGCATTTAATATTCCGCCTTATGCTACTTGTTGACCAACTGTCGTACTTTCACTCGTGTGTTGTTTAGGGATGTTGTCGAATTAATGAGCAAGAAGATAATTTTCTTTGTGAAAATGTTTACACTTTGTGGAACTATTTTACCTGGCGGCAGCATTTACATGTTGTGAAGCAAAGCCTGGCATGTATGTGTTTAGGTTATAGTTGGTAAAGACAACAAATGTGAATGCCAAATAAATATTGTCTTACGGACTTGATCCCTGTTTAAAATAATTTTTCGTCATAGAACCTACAACTATTATGAGAATTCAGAATACTTATGTTACATTGCAAATCCGGTTTCGACGAATATTTTTGCTTGAGTTATACATCGTACATAAAATAAATATTCCAAGGGGGTGGTATCAAGTGGTCAACTAAATACAGGTAATTATACGAAATGTTTAACAGTAGGCCAACTCCATTTTCAATGTGGACTGTGTTAAGTACTGCTAGATAGGAGTAAACTTGTACCTTCGAGGATTCTATAAAAATATTACACTTGAAAATAAACAAGTTTTCGCGTAATGGAAAGTTCTCTTTTATCAGATTTATTTTAGGTTTAGGATTATTGTTTTCCGTCCTTTTCTTTTTCGTACATTCCGTCCTGTGATGACATGAGTGAAAGCAGATGGGTGGTATCGGATCCTTCAGTATTATTAACACTTTTGTTTACTGCAGTGGTGGCATAGTGTGCTTATGTTGGCAACGACCGATGAATGATCGTAGAAATTTAAATCATACAGAATGATTGAAATAATATTTTGTTTATCATACAATAAATAATTAATGTTATTCTTTATCTGTGGTTGTAAGATTTCTTGTGTGTAACCCTGTACAGTCAGTAAGTTAAAAATTCTTATAAAATGAAGCTTTAGTTGCCAACATGAGCACACTAGGTCGGCACGTCGATTAGTGAAATATAACGCAAGCTCTTATCTATAGCTATTTGGCAGAATATGTAGTGATACCGAAAGGTTTTAAAGAGAAAAGGGAATTTTCAGAAGTCACTCACGTTGTATTTCACATTTACTTATCTCTTTCAAATTGGTAAGTGACTTATATCACACAATGTTAAAAAAATCTATTCATTCATTCTACAGGCAAGAACATAGCACTTTCGTTGCACTGTTATAGTTGCTGTGCGCCTAATCTACCAAATGTTTCTGTTAAGGTAGACTATAGGCCTACTTGCCGATTTCGGTTACACATTACTTGCGAATAACCTCACTTTTAACTATACATTACACACCAAACACTGAAATAGCTTTTATAAGACTAATTGACATTTGTCGATGTGTAAATAATCCCAACATTACACGTAAATTGAGCATCAATATTCTTTTTTTTTTTTTTTTTTTTTTTTTTTTTTTTTTTTTTGTATATATTTACACGTAGGAAGAGGATCTGTTATGGATGATATATATATATTGCATTTGCCACACACATCGCATAAGTCACGGAAGTAGCAGATATCACGGAAGTAGCAGAAATCGCAGAAGTAGCAATATCAGTAGCAGAAATCGCAGAAGTAGCATTTAGAGTCACCGAAATCGCAGTTTGAGCGCGGAGGGATACATGTCGAGGATTTGTACAGTGCGATTGTAAACAGTGACAAATCGCAACTAAGAATCACAGATATATAAAAGTAGCAGTCACAGAAATCACTGATATCGAAAAATCGCAGTTTAGCCCATCCCTAATACAGAGCAACATGGCTTTACGTCCGCAAGGAGCGCTGCAGTCGCCTAGTATAACAAAAATCAGCGGTAGTGTCGCGACTGTATATATTAGACTGTGGTTCTTGGCTTGTCAGATTGGGTTTTCTTGTTAAGAATTTTCGGCACATATGGAAAGAGTGATATTGTCTAATGTGAAATAAATGTATTAATATTAGAGTGAACATAAATGTGTATTTAAATAAAGAAAAATAGCGATTGTGCAGACTAAATAAGGAACTGAATCAGCTGTTTTCCAGCCGCCATGTTAAGGGAGCTAGGAAATCCGATTCAGGCTGTGCCATGTACACACGACAGTGAAAAACGGTTTACGAAAATCGGTTTTCGTCTTCCGGAAGATGTGTTGCATGCAAACGTAGTGACTATTCGTTCAGTATCGTCCACATTGTCTTGAGGTTTGCGATTGATTGCTGTTATTTGGGTAAAGGTTTCATATACGTAGGCATAATTTCTCAGTACTTAATTACGACATACCTTACTTTAAAATACGCGTTTTGCAAATGTCTATCAAGCGCCGTTACAATTAGGCTGCCAGCTTTTGTAATATTGAAGTATGAATGAAAAATCCACCAAATACGGCACATTTGCTTCCGATCGCCTGAATTGGAGGCTGCGCAACGCGATGTTCATTTGTTGTAGACCACGTGATTATGTGGCTAGCGAATCACAGCACAAAGAAGAGTATCGTCGTCGGCCAATGGTAACCAAACCTCACCGCCGCGCAACATGCAAATAAGAATTTTTGATGCGGTAATGTTTTCATTTTCGAAATCCCGTGATTACACTTTTAGGCAGATAATAAAATAAATAAAACAAGCTTTACCTGCTCTATGGTTGACAGGTTCTTGTATGTTCTTTTCTCAAAGTAGTTAAGTGTGCCAGTAATTTTTTTCTTTTGAGTTCCATGAAAACATTTCTTTGTAAAATATGTAAATAATTTTTGTATGTGTAATAAATATAATGTAATGGAGAGGTGTCTTTTCATTCAACATAGACCTAGTACTGAAAATCATTAAAATAGTTTTTAAAAAACGAACAAACTTGAAACAATTTGAGAAAATTTATCAGTCCAAGAATTTAAACAAATTTGATGTTTCATAAATATGGTATCGAAAGTATCTTTTCATTGTCAAAGCAATAAACGATGAAAAAAATTAAAAAAAATGCATTTACAACATTTTTGTCTAAAAGTTTAAATAAATCATAAGTTTAATGGCTGATAAATATGTGATTGGGATGTATATATTTTTAATTCAAACATAGAACTGAAAAATAGTGAAATAAGGCAATACTAAAGGATGAAACTGACAAATATGCACTGAAAAAATAACACTGCTAATGGCAGAATATAACACCGAAATCGGCCATAAAATAAAACGAAATTTTCCTGTCCCTACAATAAGTTATTGAACAATGGAAGGAAATGCCAAGTGCTTGCACGAAGGAAGCAGAGAAAGCTATTTCTCAAGGGTTCTTCAAAGACATTTCACTGGTCCCAAGAAGACAATCGAGCAAACTAACTACCCAAATTAAAAGGAAACAGTTCTGTCAAACCCTTAATGACAATTTGAGGCAAAGGCTAATTTTGAATGATAGTGAAGAAATCAAATAATTGGTGGGGGTGTTAAAAACTTTACTTATTTCTGCCAACAAAGTTGGCTTCTTATCTCAGTTCCTACAGTCTTACAACTGTACATTCCACAAGGCTGACCTTTCCTTGTAAATAAATAAATAACCCTTATTATATGGATAATTTCACCATGAGTCTCAGCTGTCCCAACAGTGCAGGGATACATTTATTCAGCATGTAGCCACAGTGTCCATGTAGGGGAATGGATAACTCACTTCTATGTATCTGTATTGATGTAAGCATGAAGTCTTTTCTGTGATCTTTCTTTTCATTTATATCCGCCAACTTTCATGATGGTCGGAAAGCAGTGTCGAAGTCTGATTATCAAAAAATGAATCAATGTCCAGGCCTGTGGTGTTTTTACTGCATTGCATTGTGTACAAATTTCTAAATACTGTACTTGATCGTGCTACGGAGGTCAGCATTTAGAAGTGATATTGAAACTTGCAAAGCAGAACTTGCAATGCCCCCTCTCCTCTTCTCCCTTCTTTCAGACATTGCTAATGAGCTGATTCTCGGCACAATTTACACAGCAAATGTTACTCACAAAAGCTGTCTGAGAATGTAAAACTCGGACATTACCTTTCAGTAACCAGTATAGCAGGCTGTATCATTATTTTCTCTCTCCTGATACATCTTTAAATCAAATATGTGTTCTCATAAGCAGATCTCAAGGATTGTGTAATGTGCTAGCTGTACTACTGTAGAAGTGTGTCGGACAGGTGAGAGAAATGGGTGCCTTGAGGGGAGCAGGCCGTGTGCACGTGCACTGCTGTCACGTCCAGAGGGGAGTGCTGAGTCGCCTGTGTTCTTGTGACTGCTGACACCTGGAAGCGGGGGTCTCGTCACATGCTCCCGGTGACGGAAACGAGCAGCAGTGACTACACATCGGATGGCCTCTTTGATAATCGCAGCCTGTGGGGAATTGGTTACATGACAGTAACACCTCTGGGCTGCACAAAATCATGATTTGAATGCCATAGAAAATCTTTGGGAGTTTTGGAACACTGAGTTCGTGCCAGGTTTCACCGACCTACTTCGATACCTCTGCTCAGTGCAACACTCTGAATAATGGGCTACCATTCCCCAAGAAACTTTCCAGCACCTGATCGGATGTATGGTTGCGAGATGAAAGCTGTTATCAAGGCTAAGGGTGGACCAACACCATAGTGAATGGCAGCATTAATGATGGAGGGTGCAACAAACTTATGTCATTTTCAGCCAGGTGCCTTGGTTATTATTGATCAAATAGTGCAACTTTATTGTATCTGGTCTCCAAGTTAGATAAATAAGTTGCATAAAAGGAGATTATACAACTAGTGATAAACTGCTCATATAATACTGTTTATTTCCAGATTATTGTAATTTACACTATTTTGTATATGCAACTGCTCACTGTTTAGCTGTATCCTGGTAACTCAGTGCATCATTTTTCAATGAAATTGAAAATAACAGACACCATATCAATGACTGGGGAAAAATATTTTTCAGTCTGACACTTTTCATATTCTTTTGACCCCAGGCAATCACTGTGTACAGTAGTATGTAGAAAGCAGGTGAAAAGTATAAAAGTTAAGTGTTTGTTCAATTTTATGGCACAGAATTTTTTACAAACAGTACTCTTTTTCAGCTGTGTTGTACTGTGAAGTATTCTTGGTGTCAAGCTGCTATTTGTAGCTTACTTTGATGCCTAATGGCTGTTATATGCATATATTTAGTTTCTGAGTCTGTATTGTGTTGTAGAACATATTCTCTGTATTTTCTTTATCACATGAATGAGAGTCAGTGAAATCTTAATAACTAGAGCTCAGTTTTCAAGTCTTGTGAAATTGAAACCTTCATTTCAGTCTCTCTCTTTCTATAGAATCGTTAATTCCATTGTTTGGGAATTTGCCATTTACACCATAATATTAGTCTCACTGTAGTATCATTTCCTGTTTATTCTCAAAGCATTGCCCCCTAACAATTGGTTGTTTTACTAACTGATGTACCTTGCCTCCCCTCAAATATCTTGTCATCTGTAAGAATGTCATATTCACAAAGAATGCACTACAAGTCCAGATTATGGAGACATACATTACAAAGGAGTAGTCAAATACTTCGTATTTTCCCCATAGGTGTCTACTATTGTTGTTTTAACTTTAAAATAAAAATGTGTACATGGTTTGAAACACAACATTGCACTTAATTTTAATGCAAAATGAATGTAACAAGAATGTCAAAGGTAAACAACATACAACAAAAGTAACTTACATCTAAAGTGTCTACAATAACCAAGTTAAAAATAATTTTTCTGGTAGACGCATTGATTCTAAATTATAACTTCAAACATCTGTCAATGTCTTCAGAGGACAGGCCAACATATGGCAGATAGTCTTGGATTTTTTTCTTTTTAGTCTCGACTTCTTTTTCGGCCATTGCTGATTTAGACTTAAAACACACTTTCAGTTTTTAATTTGTGCACTGATGTATTTGGAATTCATATATAGATTTTGTATTTCTTCAGTGAGGTTGTCTGACATTGTTTGATCTCTGGACCAGAGTCTTCATCATGGAGTTCTGTTGTGAATGATCATAATGGTGCAATGTCATATTGTGTGATTGTTCTATATCGTTACCCAGAGATCATCTGTTCTGTTAAACATACTGGGGAAAGGTAGCTGGCTCTTTTTAAAGATAGTCCATGTTAAATTATATGTTGGGAATGAGGGAGTTTAAATTTCCCAGGAATTATTCAAAAGGAAACCAGCACTGTTTTTGGGTTTCTGTAATGGGAGCAGTCTCTCTTAATATTGATTTGGACACAGCAGCTTTTGAAAACTGATTTCAGTGTGCTCCAAACTCATTTCAAAGTTAAACTGTGCAAATTGTTACTTTGGAGGAGGACTGACATTTATCTATTTCTTGGAGACATTTGAGTTTGTTAAAAATTACATAAGAGTTCAAATATTATGATAAACTGCAAGAGTGGCTGATACAGTATTGTTTGTTTTTTGAATTTCAGGGATTAGTTTCCTGCCTGATTTTTGTTGGAAATATGACACAGACATGAATATAAAAGAGCATTTCGAACTCTAGAGAAGGATATATAGGAGCCTTCATTGTCATACTTTGTGTTCTATTCAATTGGTGTCATTCATGGAGCATTTATTACATTTTAATTATGTGCATTGATTTCTTTTTCACCTGTCATAATTTTTCACAGGAAAAAAATAAATAAATAAATTACATGAAACTGTAACTCATTTCAGGTTCTCAGTAGTGAAGAACATCATTTTGGCTCTCCAGAATTTTTTGCAATCATAATATTTGTTATCATATTAAAAGAATTATAAGATATTTTATAGCAAATTTTATGTAGAATCTACAAAGTTCATTTTACTTCACAGGTGAAACTGCATACTCTATTGAAGGTGTCAGTAAACAGATACAAGCTGAAATAATGAAAAATGGACCTGTTGAAGGTGCATTTACAGTGTATGAAGACTTTGTACACTATAAATCAGGTAAGTCTTTCTTAAAGGTGAATACATCAACATAGAAAGAGAGAGAGAGAGAGAGAGAGAGAGAGAGAACAGTAAACTGAACCAGTGAAGTACATATTGCAGTGAAAATATGTGGATGAATTGTTGAGACACTTTGTGGAAATGTTTCCTTTCCTCCTACAACTATCTGTTCAAACAGGGTGGCCACCGAACCTTGAAACCGGGAAAAAGCCTTGAAGTTGAAAAAACCGGGGAAAACCGGGAAAAAACCTTGTATTTCAGCCAGAAACCGGGATTTTAACCCATGAGATCTCGCGGCTTTAAGAGTTAAATGATCGTTCGCGTGTGTAGCCTATTGCTCAGATTACACGACCAGTTCGAAATGTACTTAATAAATGTAAACAGGTAATTTAGTAAGAAAAAATCTCAAAGTTTAACATTTAAAAGTAACAAAATGCCAGTCGTTTTAAAATTATGGTGAGCAAAATGCTCAGGTCGCTAGTGCCCGCTGGTTAAATAATATTCATGCTTCATTTTTGTCTACAAAAACATTTTCCAATATATTTCTGGGCGGTTTAAAAAGATTTATAATTATAGGTTACGCATTCCGTTACACACTTCTGTATTTAACTGGAAGTGTTGTTCAATCACGCGACGCAATTCCTCGCGATGTACGTCGAAGAGACGCGATTTTACCGTAAGGAGCGACTACAAAATCGCAGCTAGGATGAAAGGCTATATTTATTTGTACTAAATTTTAGCAATTTCCGTAATTGACCCCCCTCAGTGATACTCATGAACACAGATCTCGTTTGATTCTGTGTTAAAAAATCTCTTCACGTAAGCATTTTTTTTATTTTAACTATACTCCGTAAAAGTTGGTATTGTGGTGCTTCATTAGCATAGGCGCCGACTACGGGTATGCTCGGTCGCTCAAGCATACCCCAAAATTTGAGTGGGTATACGAGGCATACCCCACTGAAAATTTTAGTATCATTTTTTTTTCTACGTTATATTTCTTGAATGTAATTAAAATCGACTCACTCATCCCATTGATGGCCGGCTGGCTTTCGTAAGACACCACTCTAAAAAGATTATTTTGAACAGGTAACTGAATTGGTAGGCATTAAAATCCATGTTCACATGCGAGTGAACTGACCGTTTTCTAAATAGTCTGAATGTCAGTGGAATTCCGCTTGTTAAGTCAGTATTGTAAGCTGAAGGCGGTAACCTTATATTAAATAACTAGAAATGAAGTGGGTTTGGTACGATACACTGAAAATGTTTACACTACGAATATAATTCCCGGTATCTTTTCAGATAATCTTTTGACAACCATATACGTTACCAGTGAGCCGACGTACTTACTGCGTAGACTGCCCTATCCATACTAGCTAAAACATTCTGTAAACAGGCAGTCATAATAACTTGCGAAGGTCTTTGTGTTTTAATTGGCAGCTCTACAAAATTCTCCAAACGCAACAGCTAGTAATAGATTTTCTTTCTGAATTTGAATTTTCAGGCTTCAACAATTTGTCAACAATTGAACGTAGTAGTCGGACCTTAGTTTACGCTCTTTTTGACCTGTGTCACCTGTGCATGGAATTACGTCTTAACCCTTTCCCTCCCCTCATCTTTATCTGTCCCTCTAGCCACAACCATTTGTTCAAAGATTGTAAATGACATTGCAGGGCTTCCAATAATTCTTTGTGACTAGATTACCATTACCTCGAGGAAACAAAAGGCATTAGGCTACAATGCATTGTCAAGATATATATCGTTGCTTGATGTTTAAGTTGGAGTAAATGCAACAGTACTTTCAAATAATTGTATCAAGGTAAAGGAAACAAACTAATTAAAAAACTTTATTACTAAATGATTGTCCAATGTCTAAATTAGTAGTCAACAGTTTGAAAATGTTATTAGTTACGATAAAAGAAACATATATACTGCACACAGATGCCATCTGTAGTCATCCCACATTTCCTTCTAAAAACTAAAAATAATCAAAAATTCTGTCAAATATACATTAATCCAATCATTATGTATAGATATATGCAAAGAAATATTTTTGTTCATAAGGAAGGAAGCTTAGGGTTTAACGTTCCGTCGACAGCTTAGCCATTAGAGACGGAGCTAACGCTCGGAGTTTTGGGCAAGGATTGGGGAGGAAATTGGCCGTGCCCTTTGAAAGGAGCCATCCCGGCATTTGCCTGGAGTGATTTAGGGAAATCACGGAAAACCTAAATCTGGATGGCCGGAGGTGGATTTGAACAACCATCCTTCCGAATGAGAGTCCAGTGCGTTACCACTGCGGCACCTCGGCCGGGTTCATTCAAAGAGCTGCAGGGCTGCAACCGCGCATGCGCAGTACGGAAATTCGTGTTCAAAGAGCAATCCTGCAGCCTACCGGCTGTTCAAGGAAGCTCCCGGCTGCAGCGTCCTGCAGCTTTCTGGCTGCATGAGCTGCAGGGAAAATTTCCTCCTGCAGCCTGACTGACGTCATCGGTACCGCGCATGCGCGGTAGTGCCTGCTTTGCTGCTGCAGGAAGCTGCAGTCCTGCAGCTCTTTGAACGAACCTGGAATCGATAGCGTGTATGTTTTGTGTAAGTTTTTGGCTTTGCTTTGTATTTATTTATTCTCTTAGAAATACCTGGGTAGGCCACTGAGCATACCCCAAGATTTTCAAAAGTCGGCGCCTATGTTCGTTAGTAGTAATTATAGACGATTCCTGTGACTGACGTAACATCAGTAATATATGTTATATGTTAATGGGTTTTCAAAACGCATACGTACACGCAACGTCACCTAGTGAGCGCTAGCCGGGCCCGTTTGAAATACAGTTCTAACATTGTTGATTGCGACTTTTTGACTTGCTAATTGTCCTCCAAAAAGATGTAAGTATAACACTGTAATACGGTACGCGACTTTTGCGAAAAGGCAATTTCTTTTCAATTGTAATTTATTGCTTTTAAAGCTGTCTTATAACAATACATTTAAAAAATCGTTAAATATCTTTCCAGACTAACGCCATCTACATCTTTCTGAGATGGAACAAAGTGAAACAATCGTTGCAGAGAACAATAGAGTGAATCCAAGTGTGAATCGACCTTACCTGTGCCCGCACAGATGAAGTAATTAAACGTGTTATAGAGTAAAGTGTTTGTCCGTCATGTCAAAACAGAGTATATCAGAGCTCATACGAGAGAGTGTATCCGTGGGTTACATGTCATCCCAAATCACAAACGAATGCATTATGCTCTTGGTGCAACACAAAGATAAATATTTCTACTTTGGGAAAGAGTGCTTTGTAAAGCCACGCAAGAAGCAAGAAACATAAACTTTCCATAGGTAAAAGTGCAGTTTATGCGGCAGCGGCCAGCCGTCGCGCTCGCTAGCTTAGGAACGGCAGAGCAGCCAATCAGGAGTCGCGATGCGGCGGCCAATAAGAAAGAGCATTAAAATTGTACTACGTAAAGAAATCGAAGCGGTGTATGCAAAAGTTTTTGACGATCAACAAGTTACAGTTGCTATCAGTATGGATGCCACTTGATCACTGTTTCGAACATACCATAAAATAAACATGCTATACCTGCCGTGTGGTTGACTGCTGTGGTGTATTAATAATATGTCACTTATGGCCGTAATATGACTATTATCTGAAAATCGCTTATAAATGGAAAATCTATTACAATCAAACAAACGCCGCATCGAAATCCTCGAATAAACTTAAAAATTGACGCAAAATTTACTGGTCATGAAACACGCAATCTTATTGGCCAGCATAACTCGACTCCTGATTGGCTGCTCTACCGTTCCTAACCTAGCGAGTGCGACGGCTAGCCGCTGCTGCATAAACTGCACTTTAACCCTTTCGATAAGCAAACGGAACTCTGTTGCTTTCCTCAATGTATATTTCACTGTTCAGTACTACAAGAATTTAAAAAATGAAACAAATTCATTATAACAAAATAATGTTTTCATTAAAATCTGCTGTTGAGTGTTATTTTACCACATGACACTTGAATGCAAATACCACACAGCTGTTGCTCGAAATATGTTTTTGCATTCCCCATTTCATCTCCTCTAAGTTCAAGAACTTGCCCACAACAGTGTGCATTATTACGCATGCTGGGTCATTAACATTCATTGATCTTTTAGCTACAGTTTTCCAGGGGAAAACTTATTTGACTGTATGGGCTCTGGAAACTGAAAACCATCATTGGGAACAATCTAAATGAAAACTTGAAAGAGGTGAAAAGGTTGTTCATATCCTGAAGGTAAAGTAAATCATAATATATGTATTGAGTTCTCAATCACTAGTTCATGAAATGTGACTGTATTTTAATGTCTAGTATAAATGAACGGGCTATGTTGCAGAAAGGAATGCAATTCACATTGAAACTTAAAGTATTCTCCAACTACTTGAACTCAACTTAGTCCATTATACAGGGTGTAAATTTTAAGTTGACAAACCGGAATAGCTCGGAAAAACAGTAGATATTAAAAAAATGGTGTTCACCAGCATGTTCGGATGGCAGAGGCTTAGGAAATAATATTCAACCTGAACCGTTTCCACCATTTGTGGGAGGGCGGGGGGGAGAGACTCAAGTGTAAAATTTTAAATGGGAGCCCCGATTTTTTATTGCAGTTTCGGATTCTAAGGCCCACATCATGTATGGCCTGGTTGATATTTTTTATGACAGATGGCGCTGTAATAGTAAGAAATACTTGCCATACTCGAAGAAATGTACTAAACAGGAAATAAAATAAATGAAAACCATATGATACATCAGAACGCTACCAAATGCTCCCCAGTGATCCCTCCCTCTCCCCGCAGTGGACAGGGCAGTCTTCCAAAGTGATACCTTACTCCAGATTGCCCTTGTCTGAATACTAGTTATGAATTGTCGAAAAAACACTTTAATTGAACTAGCCGGGAGGAGGTGTAAATCTGGTATCATTTAGTTGGCTTCTGAAGCATCAATATGATTAACCTTCATTTTCTTTCCTGGGTGGTACATTTCTTCAGCAGTATGGCAAATAATTCTTACCATTACAGTGCAATATGTTGTCAATTGAAATAAAAAAAAAATCAACCAAACTATACATGATTTGGTCTGTAGAATCTGAATCTGCAATAAAAAATGGGAGTTCCCATTTAAAATTTTACACTAGCCACCCACACCGCACCCGAAGGGGTGGAGACAGTTAAAGTTTAGTATCGTTTCCTAAGCCTCTGACGTCCGTTCATAATGGTGAAAACCGTTGTTGAATATATACTGTTTGTTTTTTCTAGTTATTCTGGTTGGTCAACTTAAAACGTACACCCTGTACTATACATTGTGTCAATGTTGAATCTGGGGGGGGGGGGGGGGAGGGCTATGGGGACTGCAGATCCCCAAAACCATGAGGAAAACCTCATAATATGAGCTGGTTCTTTTTAGATTAGTTTCAGGTACAATGCCACAATTTTTATGAGCTCTGCCCCCCCCCCCCCCCTCCCTCCCCCAGCACAAATCCTGGATTCGCCACTGCTTGGTGTATATTATAACGTGACATGGTTCAACTTGGATGTCATGTGTTTTAAAAATATGTAACTAGTTTCTTTACGGTATAGGTGTTTGCTAACCCCTTTAAGCAAAATTAAGTTTCGTGAAAACCTGGAAAATAATTATTTTGAACCTGGAAAACCTGGAAAAAACCTTGAATTTGAAAATGAAGATTTGGTGGCCACCCTGTCAAATGAATTAAATATTCTCAGATAGCAAGCCAGATCAATTCAAGTAAAGCTCTCTAACTTTTGGTGGGACAGTAAACCCTTCTCTTCCTTCCTTACTTCCTACTGTCATCATTGTCAAAGGGAAACCATCAGCTGATACAGCTTGTGTGGGATTTTTCCACTTATTGCCATGATAGCAGCATCAGATGGGGCTCAAAAGGTGGGAAGTTGAAATTGCAGCAACTGTGGTCTGCAGTGGGACCAATGGTGCCAACTGGCACAAGGGATTGATGTCACAGTCACTCCTGCCTCTCTACAGGTGTCTTGCACCCATCTTTGTTTTCTTCAAACATCCAGAGTCCACCTCCACCACCCACTAAGTGTGTATCCCCTATTGAAATTGTTTTTTAATCTAATCTTGGCCATCTAATTTATAACAGAATCCCAGAAATTTGACACGTGAGCCAAGAATCTTGCTTTTCAAATTATATTGTATCCTGGTTTTTCCAGGCAGTGCTCGGCTAAGATGGACTTGAGTAGCTCCCTTTGTTTAGTATGATGCTTTTGCTTAGTATGTAGCCCTACACCCGTGCAAATTGTATGCCCAATATAAAGTATGCCACATTCACAGGTAACCAAAGAGCTGTTGTCTTTTGCAGGGCACAACATACTGTACCTCATATCTTTGGGCAGCTCAGAACACATGTCTTATTCTGTCTTTGCAGCAAATGGCCTAACTTGCTGCTCATTGTTCAACAATGTGACAGGAATCCAGCTGGTTGGGCCTGCTCTGCTTGCTCACAAGGTGTCTGTTGCCAGTGGTCCTTGAAACATTTGCTATGTCTCTGTTGCTACATCCATTCTCTCTGTACATGCATCTTAAATGCTGCAATGCTGTATGTGGTCGTCAGAAATCTTTTCTCTGTGGACTAACATGTTAAGGACTGCTTTTTTATGTACAGGATGGTGAAAACAATTGACATTAAGGAACTAATCGGTGCTTTTTCTTTTCTTTTTTTTCTTTTTTTCTGTACACTGATAAAGCTGGCCTCCCGTGTACACTCAACTAAAACATCCAGGAACAGTAGCTTATCATCCTTTTTGATCTTGATTGTTGCGCTAGTCACAAGTGATCAGTTAACTGCTGCAGTGTATCTTCACCATGAAGCCATATTAGAAAGTGGTCATAAATGTAGCGAGCAAGATGGACACAATGTTGCAGAGTTCAGAGTCTGTGCCTCAAATTGCTCCATGAAGAAATTCACAACTGCTGGAGACAATGATGATGCTGTGATTGTGCCAACCACCATATTGTAATATTTGTCACGATACGTATATTTCTGCAGATTAGACAATAGCAGAATCATAAAAAAAGGTCCCAAAATCCGAGGTTGTCTTATACAACAGTACAAAAAAAAAATTAGATTGAAATTTAGTCTGAAATTTACCTAGAGGAGGAAAGATTTATGAAAATAAAGGTTTGTGTATTTTTTTTTTTTTTTTTTTTTTTTTTTTTTTTTAATATTTGCTTTATGAGCTTTATTAATTTACTGAGCAGACAAGGGTACATATGGTAACCTATACGCCATAGAGCAGAAATAGAATTAATTTACAATGCAACTTGCCAAAAATAATTTCTCAATATCTTCATAGTCACACTAAAACAATTAGCGTATATTTACGTATGGAGTAATGAAAGGGTTAAAATATTTTGGAGCTACATGCTACAATTGCGGTTTCCTTTGAAATCCTTTATCTTCTGCTCTTGGGCAATTTCATGTGTTTTCACCTGCATAATATATGCATCAGCACGATTAATGTTGTCTTTGCGAAAGCAAAGCAGACTGCAAACACTGCAACAAGGGTGGGATCCAGATGTAGCAATCACGAAAACTACTTATGTTGGCTTCTAGAGGCATTTTGCAGAACTCCCTGAAGCTTTGCTTCCAAACTAAGCTGCAGGCGCAGTTTTAAATCCCAAAAACTGGAGAAAAAAAGTGCAGCTAGCATTCAGGTAAATATAGTAACTTGGGAGTCATCTTATAGGCCAGATATATGCTTAAACTATAAAATTTTGATGAAAATTTGTACCTCGTCTTGTCAGAAGGTCGTCTTATCTGCGGAAATATATGGTATGTTGTCATTAGCACATGAGAGAACAGCTTATGATTCCAGGTGAAAACTGTTGGGACAAAAGATATTGCATGCCTTCTACTGGCACCCTCGTAAAAAATGACACTACATTGAGACTAACCATTATGTGTTTGATCTCTCTTCATTTTCTCAAGTATTTAAGCAAATGCCTGCATGGTGTTCACAATGTCCCAGTTTGGGTTCTACTAACCCTTCCAGATATTTTGGAAGTCTGGAAGTGGGCAATCCGATTGCACTGATAGTGGGTCTTCGAGGGACATTCTCTTCACATATCTTTGGCAACCCACAAAAGTCTGGGAGATCTGACAACATGAATCATTAATTTTTGTTTTATCTAACTCTGGAAAGTCCATGGAATTCAACAATAAAAAGAGGATAGTTTGCAATCACCGCAAAGGCGTATCCCGAGCTGCAACAGGCATATAAAAAAAAGACACTCGTACACACAAAACTTCAGCTTTTAGCTATTAGCCTTCATCAAAAAACACACTATTCACACAACACACTTCAGAAAACAACTGCTGCAGTGGCAGAGATGACAATTGTGTGTCTGTGAAGTGTGATTGTGTGAATAGTGCCTCTCCCCCCTCCCCTAATGAAGGTTAATGATTGAAATCGGAAGTTTTGTGTCTGAGTATCTTTATGTGCCTGTCACAACTCAACATACGTCTTTGTGGTCAGTAGCAAGCTGTTCTCATTGTACTTTTGGTAGGAATTATCAGTGTAGTACTTTCAGATGCTAGTCTTCAGTGTTCAGAACCACTTTGGTATTACCTTTGTCAGCTGGCAAGATGACAATATGTCCTCATTTGAGAATTCAAAAACAAAGCAAGGAGGACTATAATATTAGGCATCAATATGTTGACATGAAACATTTGTTTCTCTGTGGTTCTGTAGTTTCCTCAGATGAAGTTTTTTACAGACAAGTACTTGTGCCATAAGCACTCCTCTTTGTTTTTATCTTGAGTAAATTAGGATATGTTAATGAAAATTCCAGTTCAGCCATCATAATCCTGGGTATAATATTTGGAAGGGGTTGGAAAAATGGGGTCAGGCTGGAAAAAGAGGTTTGTTAAGATTCCAGAATCATTTCTTTGTGAATCTTATCCCCAGTTATGCAATTTTGGTTGTCATAACAAGCATTTCACTAGCGTGTACCACTTTGCAGAAACAACTGCTGGGAGAATAATTTTGTTTTTGAGTGCCACTACTGTTCCCTGGCTGTGTAGTTTTTTCTCTCCCAGAGTACTATTCTGTTTTAACAACACACTGATTTATATTGCTTTCTTCATTCCCTTTTTATCTCTCATTGTAACTTTGTCACGTGAACAAAGAGCAACATCAGTGAACTTTTAGTCATTCATGTTGTGCACATGTGTGTGTGGTTCTTCTTTTTATAATGGAGATGTGTTATCTAGATTTGTTCCAGTAGTTTGACAGGGTGCATAGAGGCTTCTTATACTCCTTGGAAACAACTTTGTTGTGGAAAACTTTCCAAAGAGGGTTTGGAACAATTCATATGAATAAAATACTCCTGAGAAATTAGCCTACTTGCATTATTGCATTGCGTTATTGCAATGCAAAAACAGCACAGCTTTGCATATTATCTATATCTATAAATGTGAATGTCTGTTTGGTGTACGTTTATCACATCTGAACCACAAGACATAAAGAGCTAAAAATTAATGTCTACCCAGGGAAGGCTTTAGGAACGGTTTTATAGTGATCGGATAGCTATTTATATATTAATGTGAATGTCTGCTCAGTGTATGCTTACAACGTCCGAACGACAACATGCAGAGACTTAAATATTTGTACAGTTTATACCTGAGGAAGGTTTTGTGCACGGTTTTATAACGCTCTGATAGATATTTAGTAATTTGAAGAATATAACGCTAAATGCGGAACAATAATTACTCTTTGAAAATTATATTTACTCTTTGAAAATGGTTTTATTGGTTGTATTGTTGCTTGAGGATTGATAATGATAAAAGGGTGAAGTATATTGGGGTGGAAAGTTATCGGTGTATATAAAATTCTACGTGTGTCTGTGTGTTAAGATTTCGCTCTGCAGTGAAAACTACAGAACGCAAACAAATGGTCTGTGTGTAATTGATGTCCGAAGTCTCCCATTGTACACCATAGCAGTTCCGTGCCGATAGCTATAAGGGGGTGGAAGATGTGGTTGAAAGTCGTCAAATTATAAAAAATTCAGACTGAAGGCTAGCGATAACGTTTGCGGCTCTATAGCAAGGAAGTTACATACAGTGAAATGTGATGCCACAGACCATATCTTTGGTCTATGCATGCCACAATGTCTTCAGCTCTTTCTCTGTAAGGATAAGCATACGAATAAGGAAGTATAAGAATAAATAAATAAAGCAGTAAAAAAGAAATTTCTTTTAATACATCTCCTTAAAAAAATCGGTTTGACGTTTCGCGTATTATCTATCATAACCAACCCACAAGCGGAGCCGCGGGTTTAAGCTAGTTCTTACATAAATTTTTCAACATGCTGTGATCACAAAATAAATGGCAATGAGCTTGGTTTGTCATTCAGCACAGCCATTATTGGCTTGCCTCACCCTAATGACCACACCTTATATTCTGTAGTCAGAAGAGAAAAACATGTTTGGTTATTTTGTATTTAAACTTATGAAAACAATAACCAAAACTGTGAATGCTGTGCAGTGTTATTACATTCTAACAGATTAAAATTTGTTTGAAATCTTTCTTTCCAAATGGAGCATTAAAAGTTGTCATGTGCATTTCTCATGCTGCATTCATGAGATGATATGGGTTTGAGACTTTTTGGATTTTCTTCTTGTCAGCTATCTACCCTGTTAAGAGCAGTTCACTTTCTTCAACAAAGCTATGACCCATTTTCCAACCTTTCTATAGGCTGAGGAAATACGAGGTATATGTCCACAAAGTAAGTTCCGTTTGGTTATATAAAACAAATGTTTACAGCTACAGAAAAAAATATTTATTGTACAAAACTCTACAACTGTTAAACTACTTTTCTACATAGCTTCTGAAATTTTGTAGGCACTCGTCATAGTGTGGCACAAGATTTTGTATGCCTTCTTCATAGAAGGTTGCCACTTGTGTATTCAACCATGTGGTAACATGTTCTTTCAGCTCATCATCATCGTTGAAGTGTTGACCACCAAGGACAAATTTTAGGTGTAAGAAGAGATGAAAGTCGCTAGGAGTAAGGTCCAGACTGTACGGACGATGATCAAATACGTCCCAGTAAAATTCTTGTATGAGTCGTTTGGTCACATTCGCCGTGTGAGGTTGGGCATTATTGTGGAAAAACACACCACCTATTGACAGTAATACTCGGCTCTTGTTCTGTATTGCACAGTGCAATTACTTAATGGTCTCATAGTAACCATGTGTATTGATTGTTTGGCCTCATGGCATGAAATCAATCAGCAAAATGTCTTTTCTGTCCCAAAAAATTGTGCACATGACTTTTTAAGGTGTCAAGATTTGCTTAGGCTTAACCTTCATTGGGGATGAAGTGTGCCTCCATTCCATTGATTGCCATTTTGTTTCAGGAGTGTCATACAATACCAAAGTTTCATCACCCATGACTATCCAAGAAAGGAAACCATCACCTTCTTCATTGTAGTGTGTCATAAACTGAAGTGCACTGCCCATCTGTTGTTTTTTGTGTTGTTCAGTAAGAGCAGATGCAAGTAGCAACCACCATCTTGTTATTGCCAGTTTTGGGATGAAGATTGTAGCTTCCTAAAAGATATTCAAGCCAAGAAATAGAAAATTTGACTTGAGTAAACTGAAAGATCCACAGATAGCTGAGGGATTCCAGCTGGAACTCTGGATTAGATTCCAGGTGCTGGAACTGGAGATGATTGAGAATAAGGACATGAAGGAAATGTGGACAGAAGTTAGGAATACTTTTGTACAAGCGAGTGAGAGACAACTTGGCTTTAAAAATCGCCTGCGGAAAGATTGGATGTTCGAACATACCTTGATGAAGATAACCTATAGAAAGGAGGACAAGGGAAGAGTAAACCAGAGCAGGTCCAGGCAACAGAAAGCACAGGCACAAGCTGATTATGGAACAGCAGATAAGGAAGTGAAAAGGAGTGTCGGAAGATACCACAGAAAATGGACAGATGAACAGGCTGATAGAGCAGAACAGGCAGCATGGAGGGAGGATGCGAAAGAACTTTGATATCACTAAGACGCTCTCAAAGAAAATCTTCCAGAGAAACCCACCAGTAAGGAACAAAAAAGAGAAGATACTAACTAAACATGTAGAACAATGATGTAGGTGGTAGGAACATTTCAACGAAGTTCTAAATATAGACCTTGGTGGTGAGACAGTAGAACAAGCATGAAGTGAATACAATGATCATGGCCCCAGCATCGCTGTAAATGCACCCACGAAAACAGAAAGAAGCAGATCAAGAATGGTAAGGTACTAGGACCAAATAATATAACATCTGAGATGTTGGAAACAGGCTTGGACACCACTGTCTAGTTATTGTACATCCTCTTAGGAAAGATATGGAAAGAGGAGAACGTGCCAACAGACTGGGAATGAGATATTATAATGGAAAAAAAAGTAATGTTACTAACTGTAACAACTGGAGGGGCATTACCCTATTGTCAGTACTGAGTAAGGTACTTTCAAAGATTATTTTAAACTGCATTAAGGATTCTGTGGAAGCACAAATTAGGAGAGAGAAGGTGGGTATTAGAAAACATCGAAGCTGTGTGAACCTTACCAATGCTCCTCTAATTGTTATGGAACAAAGTGCAAAGAGAAACTGGCCAGGTTACAGAGAGAGGGAGAAGCTGTGAGCCTCAGGATAAATGTTCACAAAACCAAAGAAATGCAGATAAACTTGACCATCATGACTAGGCTGCCCATTAATGGAGAGGCTGTAAAAACAGGTCGAATCTTTCCTCTATCTCGGAAGTAAGCTTATGACTACAGGAGATGCTGAGGACATCCGTAGTCACATCTGCAAAAGAAATGGTGTGTTTGTACAGCTGTATGCCGTTTGGAGAAATAGGGACATCTCAAAGAAAACCAAACTCTGGCTTTTCAAAAGATATGTGAAGGCAGTTCTGATGTATGGTTGCGAAACTTGGAAAGTGACTAACCACATCAAAAACCATCTACAAGTTTTTATTAACCATTGTCTCCAGCATATTTTAAACGTGAGGTGGCCAAATGTAATGACAAATAACGATCTTTGGAGGGAGACAAATCAGCAACCAATCAATATACAAATCAAGGAAAGAAAATGGAAATGGATTGAGCATACATTGAGGAAGTCTGATGGAGCTGTTACAAAGGTGGCATTGGTCTAGAACCCTCAAGGAGTTAGAAAACGCGGTCATTCCAAACATACCTGGAAAAGAACAATCGAGAGAAAAGCTCCAGAGGATGGGAAAACATGGAGTTAAGTGAAGAGACTTGCTAAAAATTGTATCAGGTGGAGAAATTTTGTTTCGGGCCTATGTTCTAGAGGGATGACAGGAACTAAGTCAAGTTAATAAGTCAACAAGAGCAAAATGTTCGAAATTTCAGTTTTTCAGTAACAATTTCATGAATTAGTGATCTTGAGATTTGAAGAACTTCCATAGCAAGGGCACTAAGTGTTAACTTACGGTTGTGCTTCGTATTCTTTTCAATTGTGTGAACTAGTTCATCAGTAACCACAGATGGGCATCCACTTCATTCTTCATCATGCAGTTGATCATTTCTTTCGAATCACAGATCTGATTTCACATGCAGTGGTATTTTCAATTACATCTGACATTATAAAGAAGCACTGCAAAGCACACGTCCACAGCAGTGATCTGAAAATGCCAGAGTAACTGCCGCACATGCTCAGCATTGTGATTGTAGTGCTGCCATGGATAGAAATAATGGAACTTACTTTGTGGACAATCCTCATAGTTATTACTAAGACTTATTTATTGGTGTCTAGAAGGGTAATAACTGGAAAATTGTCAACAAATTGTAACTCAACATAAGAATGATCACCAAGCTGCAGACAGGCATGTGGAAAAGACCAATACATTCACACAACTTCAATTTTTGGCCACATTCTTCATCAGAAAGATCTTATATACATTCACACAATTGTTGAAGCACAACTCATGCAGACAGAACCACCATCTCTGATCCCTGCAGCACGACTGTCATTAACAGTGCACGAGGAACATAAAGGACAAAGGCAAGAATAGAACATTGTACACTGCTGACGGGAGTTGCCAACTATCCTCTTGTTATTGTAACATGGAGTTTCTACTGTTAAATATATTTTGAATAGTATTTAAATTTTATCTGTTTGTCACTTTGAAAAGACCCAGATGTCTTACTTGATTGAGAGTGAAAACTTGTAACTGTGTTGGAGTAAATTTCATACAATATCTGATATTATTAAATATCCATATGTGCGTAATTTTTGCTGTTTGCTAACACCAATATTTTGTCGTAGGTGTATATCAGCATGTTACTGGTACTGCTCTTGGTGGCCATGCAATAAAGATCATAGGTTGGGGTGTGTTAGATGACACTCCATTTTGGCTTGTTGCAAATTCCTGGAACTCTGACTGGGGTGATGGTGGATTTTTCCATATCAAGAGGGGAAATAATGAATGTGGAATTGAGAGCCAAATTAATGCAGGGCTCCCAAGAATCAATTAGTTGGTTTGAATAAAGTGCTAGTCACTTTACAGTGTGAAAATTTCTCTGCTTCCTAATTTTCAGTAAGTCACTCTATATTAAGCCATGTGTTAAATATGATACAGAGAGTGAAAGAGCAACACAAATGAAAGAAGCAATTTCATGAAATTTTTTGTTGAACGTTAATTATTGTTATACAGTGAGTGGAATATAGCAAGTGTTTCATTATAAAAAGCTGTTTGTGTCATTCAGCTATTGTTAAAGCTATTTAACTGAATTATTTGTGCAAACACTGAAGAAAAGCTTTATATCCAATAATTTAGTGATAAAATATGACATCTATAATAGGCTACATTTGTACCTTCACAATAAAAGTTACTACTTAAAAGCTGTTTAGTACCTGTATAGTGTTACATGTCAAACTTGGATGTGCTCAAGCATCACATTGTTTACATACAAATTTATATTGTATCTTTTTGTCACTGAATTTCAATAAAGTTTCAGTATAATTCAATTTTAAAATATTCCCTTTATTAAACTCGCCCTATTAATGAGTTTTAAACATCTTGGTTTTTGCTCCCTTGATATCTTTATCCGTAGAGTCCCGAAAACTCGGCCCTCAGTAACCCGGCAATCCCCCCTGCACACCCTCTGGAATTATTCCGTAGTCGCAAAATGCAAGACAGATTTGAAATCGTAGTGTGTTGCAGTTACAGACTATGCTATAAACGGGCCTAGACGTCATATTTTCTTGTGCCACCTACACTCTATTTGAAAATCCTTTGAGTTTCATTAATGCATTATATAGATGCATCGTCATATTAAAAAAGAGTCGTGATCAAAATTATGGGCATGCAGTTTTTCACATTGCCTTTTTAAAATCAGCTTAGGCATGATGGGTATTTTAGTGGAATATGTTTTATGATGTAAATCACTATTGTCCATACTTTTCATTGTTCAAGGCTGTATGCCTTCTTAAAGTAGTTTTCTAAATGTAAATTAGAGTACATACTCGTAAGTAACAAATATCATTTCTTAAATTTATTTTATGTTACTGTATTCCACGATTTGTATTGTATTCTGAAGTAACAATAGAAAGTATTTTATAACAAAAAAATCTTACCTGTTCTTTTTTAGCATCGTTCGATAACCCGGTATTTTCGCAAACTCAACCAACCTTCGATCCACATTAGACAGAGTTTTCGGGACTCTACTGTATTTTGATTTGGTAAATCAGTTTGTATTCCATATTATCACATGCATTATGATACTTACTTGATGCAGTATTTAATACCTTTTAATTAGACTTTAGTTTTTAATTATTTAAACTTACTTTGTAAATAAAACAGTAATTAATTGTTAGAATTACTTACAATGGAAAATTCAGGCACAGTATTGTCATCATGCCATATGTCTGATCCTTTCCTCATTTCACAACACTCTTTACTATTAATCTTTATGCAAGTATTAGTAATTTGTCATGATGTTTATACTCTTGGATCTTTTAATAACTCGCCAAAGATTTCTATTTATTCTGGGGGGAAAACTATCACAGTTTTCATTTACAAGATGCATTAATCTAACAGTTTTATTTTTATTGAATCTTTGGCCAATTTGCTGAGGGAAAGGTATTTTATAATATTCATACAGCAAGATAGGGGAATATTTTGAATCCTACATTATCTTACCATACATTCTAAATTTCAATCTACCTCTTGTCTTCAACAATCATGTTCTAGTTTCATTAATGAGTGCCACTGAACTGTAAGGCCATGCTTGAGGGTTATGATGCTACATTGATTATTGTGGTTAAACAGTAAACCCAAATACTTCATGAATAGTTTACATGTCCCATTATGAATTTCTTACTGTTAGTTTTAGAAGACAATTTCATCATGATTAACAGCTAACTCTTTGCCCAAAAAACTGCTTCTGTTTTTCCACAGGAACTAGCATTACACAATAAATGTATTGCAATGAAAGAAGAAAACTGCAGGTGCTCTAGAAAAGACCTCTGGCTGATGACTTGTTTTATATAGCTTTTACACGCCATTCTTCTTGGGCGAGTTTCCGTCAGATGGTAGCATTTAAATTCAATGTTATTTTGACAAGTGTCATTCACACAATAATTTGCTGAAGTATATCCAATATTTATATGTTGAGAGATAGCTGGTTCATAGATTCAAATGCCAGTATTCTGTAGTGGGTGATCAGTAGTAAAAAAGGTGTGCGGGTGGGTGGGGGGGGGGGCAGTGGTCCTACTAAATTATTTTGGTGACTTATCCTACCTCATATGACATTTTTAGTTGGCTGAACTTTAGATGGAGCTGCAAAGAGAATTCATAATCAGAACTGATGATTCATTTCTGTTAATGATATTGTAGGTAACTCTTATTGTAATTCTTCAGTTCCTCCTAGTATATTTTTAATTAAACAGTCCTCACATATACTAATAGTTCAGTGTTAAACGGGCACAATATTTCAGACATATCGCTGTATTGTTCAATACGGTGTGTGGCCAACATATGTCCCCTCCTTAGTATGAGCTGTTTCATACATAATCTTCTTCTAGAGGTAAGCTCTGGTGATTCAGGAGACAATGTTGGTGGTGTCTGTGGTAGTGTAGTTATTCTGTCTTCCATGGCTGCTAGATCATCATTTGCCGAGTGTCTTCCTGATTAAACTTATTGACAAGACTGTAGTCACAATGTGGTTAAGATTTTCCCTGCTGCAAATTTTGATGGTCTCTCTAACAGCGCTGTCCCAGTATTCCGACTTCTGTGGTTGAATTCTGGTGTGTTTGCATTCCATAGCTTGATTATCAGGTAACCAGCACTCTGCAGCTAACAACTTGTTAGGGTATATTTGCCAGGTGTTCTGCTGGTATCCTCAACATCAGTCCTACATGTTGTCTTTGTCACACTCAAATGGCACCTGATATACCCCAACTTTTCACAAACTGAAGTTATCTTTGATCCTCCCCAGTAATACCAGTGTTTTATTGGGAGGGGTAAAACACAGTTCATACTCTCCTTTTTTTTAAGTAAGTGTTTTGTTTTTCCTAACAGTGCACTGGTGCACAGTATGAAGCAATGACTACCACTTTTCATGGCTTCCTACATCTATCCTCCCCCCTCCCAAAGTTTCTACTGTAATGATTCAGTTGAAAGTATGCCAAATATGCAATTCCAGGCAAGTTTACTTGGAACACAAACTCTTAGATTCCAGTTTTGTGAGCAAACACTCTGTATCTGAGATAGTGCACACCCTGTGCTAGTGTTTTTAGTACCCCATTTCTCTTTCAGAACTGTGGCAACTTTCTTCTTCATCCATTTTCTCTTGGTACACATCCCTTGGTCAGACACACACACACACACACACACACACACACACACACACACACACACACACACACACACACACACACACACACATTATTCTTTTATGTCTCGAAAACTATATTCAGGCTACCCTATTGCATGCATTTACCACATAATCCTTACTTTAGTTACCCTACTGTCCCTCCTACGACATAGGTTTTCAAACATAGCCAGTAGAGTGAGGAGAAATAGTGTTGAATGTACCCTAGACACATTAAGCACACAGCAGGTGTATCTCTGCTGCAGTTCGATACAGTACTGCGAAGTTGCTGTGTGCACACACACTCAAGAATAGTGACTGGCGTATTGTGATGAGCCAGTTACTCGGCCACCATTGACCAGACGCTTTCAGTTGGTGAGAGATCTGGAGAATGTGCTGGCCAGGGCAGCAGTCGAACATTTTCCGTATCCAGAAAGGCCCGTACCGGACCTGCAAAATGCGTTGGTGCATTAGGCTGATGAAATGTAGGGTTTTGCAGAGATCGAATGAAGGGTACAGCCAAGGGTCATAACACATCTGAAATGTAACAGCCAGTGTTCAAAGTGTTGTCAATGCGATCAAGAGATGACCAAGATACACCAGTATGGCGATGATGAATACACGCTTCCAATGTGCATTCACCACGAAGTCGCCAAACACGGATGAGACCATCATGATGCTGTAAACAGAAACTGGATTCATCCGAAAAAATAGCGTTTTGCCATTTGTGCACCCAGGTTCATCGTTGCGTACACCATTGCAGGCGCTCCTGTCTGATGCATTGTCAAGGGTAACTGCAGCTATGGTCTCGGAGCTGATAGTCCATGCTGCTGCAAGCGTCGTCAAACTGTTGGTGCACATTGTGGTTGTCTTGCATACATCCACATCTGTAGACTCAGGAATTGAGACGTGGCTGCACGATCGGTTGCAGCCATGCAGATAAGATGCTTGTCATCTCGACTGCTAGTGATAAAAGGCCGTTGGGATCCAGCACGGTGTTCCGTATTGCCCTCCTGAGCCCACGAATTCCACATTATGCTAACAGTCATTGGATTGCGACCAACGCAAGCAGCAATGTCGCTATACAATAAACTGCTATGGCGATAGGCTACAATGACCATTATGAAAGTCGGAAATGTGATGGTAAGCATTTCTCCTTCTTACATGAGGCATCATAACAATGTTTCACCAGGCATTACCAGCCAACTGCTGTTTGTGTATGAGAAATCGGTTGGAAACTTTACTCATGTCAGCGCAACCTTGTCTGAATACTCTGAAAAGCTAATAATTTGCATATCACAGCATCTTCCTCCAGTCGATTAAATTTCAGGTCTGTAGCATGTTACCTTCATGCTGTAGCAATTTTAGTGGCCAGGTGTGTACATCACAAAAATACTTACATAAATATTTGCACTTCACAATAAATTCTGTAAATGCTTCACTTTATACATGTAAAAGTACTAGGCACACAAACTGATACTTGGTGCGGTGGTTGATGGGAGCAATCATAAGCAGTGCCACCTAGATGACAATGCTGCAAGTCTTTACGACACTCCTGTCAACAAATCATGCCATCGGTCTGTGCATACTGTAAACAATGGAGTACAAAATATGCATTTGAATAAGTGCAAACTGTGTGGAAACTTGACGGTGTAATGTTACGAACACCACTTGAATGTGTAATTCCAGCATCAATTTATGTCAATTACATCAGTTTCTCTCCATAAACATGGTTTCATGAAATGTAAATCATGAAGAAAATGTAAATATGGTAACACAAAAACAGGGACAAATTAACATTGTGAACCTTGAAAATTTGATGGGACCAACAAAAAAATTTTGGAAATGGTGGGAAAACGAATTTCAGGAACCTTGCTGCAAGCATTATCAGGAAGCAAGATGTGCCATAGTGATATATAAATTTTCTACCACAGGTAATAGTGGGCTGCTTATTATGACACCTTTTATTTGTCCATAGTGTTCTCCAATACATTAAAATATGTGAAGGTCAGGGCAAGAAGAGAGGTCAGTTGTTCATCAAGTTCCTGTCCTAGGCTTTCTAGTGAGCCTTTTAGAAGCACCTAACAAAATGATGACAAAACTAGTCAGAATATGAGACCAGCCTGAAGTTCTTGGGGCAATTGGTAAAATCCACAATATTAAAGATGCGATGCTGGTATTTACCCACCTAAGGGCTCGGCATTTGTCAGGTATTTTGCCAGTGATTATGTGGGAGCCCGGGTGTTGATAGTGGTGTTTAATGGCAGCCTATCTTCGTTGACCTGAGAGATTCTGCAAAGTCGTGGCCATACATGTTCTTGTAACAGTTTCTTGATGACCACCTCTGGTAGATCAAAGACCTTGAAAAGTGCCCTAGTCCTGTGCTCGATCTTCTTGGTAAGGTTAATGTTGCTCTTCATATAGGAATCCTCATCTAGCAAGCTCTGCATCTTTTCAGTGTAATCATACTGTGAGAGAACAGCATGGCATGCCTTTCTCAGCAGGTAAGAAAATATGTTAAAGCGCATTCTAAGGTCTTGAATAGCCAGTCTCTGTTGTTTGTTTTTGCCTTATTCATGTCAGAGCCTGCAGTTTTAAGGCACACTACTTCAGCTGTTTCAGCCACTGTAACCTGTTCAATAGTGCTAATGTTCACAAACCAGTCCCCTCTCCAGAACTCTGAAACAGCATCATCATACATCCATGTGTTAGGAACCTAATCCCCCCCCCCCCCTCCAAAAAAAGGTAATTTTCATTGTTATACTAAATGTGATCATAAACACATCTGTAACTTCTTTTCAGAATTTGCCAAGTAAGGTGGTAAAGTGATTAGCACACTGCACTCTCGTTCGGGAGGACAGCAGTTCCAACATGCCTAAGTCCAAGCTTGTGCTCCATCTTTAATGACTTCATTCTCGACAGGACCTCAAGCCTTAACCTCCCTTCCTTCCTCTCTTTTTAAAAAAATTACAAAATTTTGCAGCGTATCTAAATATGTAAATCAGGATACTAAAGTTTATTTAGCTGATCTGTAGTGTTTAATGCTGGGACCAGATTAGGGTGCTTGACAGTATAAATAATACCACCATGCTGTTAGATAATGACTAACTATGCACTGAGATTTCTCATTTTGATGGCAAGAATGTCTTACATTTTGCCTTTCAGAACTGAACTGCAACACCTGTGGACATTTTTTGGACCAGGAAATGGAAAGCAGTGCAGCTGTGTCTAGAACTTCTTCTGCTGCACAAGAATCTATAACTGACTTTCTTCCTAAGGAATTTTTTACTAGTTTATAGATTACATTTGAGCTTTACAGTACTGTACATACTCTTGGGTAAAATAGTCTCCCATTTGGATCTACAGGTGGGAACTGCTATGGAGGGTGTCATCACCAGAAATAACAAAACGGGACTACTGTGGATTGGCGTATGGTATGTTCTATTCCCTTAATCGGGTATGTAAGTTAAAAAATTTGGAAATGGAAATGGGTAGGTAGAAGTTAGATACAGTTGGGATTAATTAAGTTCAATGGCAGCACAATCAGGATTTCTTGTTAGATGAATACAGGGTTAAAAAAACAATTGATGGAAACGGGGGGGGGGGGGGGGATGGAAACTAACACAGTAGATGATGGGTAACTTTGAGAGATCAAATAGTGAAGACAACAGAGGACCAAATATGTACAAATACAAGACCCAAAAAATTCTTGGCCATTTGGCCACACAGGAAATACTGATTGATTTTAACTGATGAAAGGAAAGAAATATAAAATTTAATAAATGAAGCAGGTAAAATGGAAGACAGACTACAAAATTAGATTAACAGGAATTACAAAATGACTAAGCCGGGGCGGGTAGAGGTGCAAATGCAAGTTTATAGAAGGATAAAAGAATGTATAATTTGGAGAAAAATAGTTACTGCCTACAATAAAATAAGACATTTGGAGAGAAGAAAAACATCTGTATGAATATCAAGAACTCCAATGGAAAAGAAGTTCTGAGCAAAGAAGGGATTGCTAAAAGGTGGAAAGATATAGAGGGACTATACAAGGGAAATGAAGGCAGTGTTGAAGAAATGGAAAAGGAAGTAGATGAAGATTTGACAGGTGATGTGATACAGCAAGAAAAATTTGACGGAGAACTGAAAGAGTCAAAACAATGCCACTGGAGTAGACGACATTCCCTCTGAACTGCTGATATTCTTGGGAGAGCCAATTGTGACAAAACTATTCCACATTATGTGCAAGATGCATGAAACAGGGGAAATACCCTCATATTTCATTAATTACATAATTATTCCAATTCCAAAGAATGCAAGTGCAGACAAGTGTGAAAATTACAGAACTATCAGTTTAATAAGTCATGGTTGCCAAAATACATCAATTATTTACAGACAAATACAAAAACTGACTGAATCCAACCTTCGGGAAGATTGGTTTCGATTTAAGAGAAATGTAGAAACGAGTGTAGCAATACTCACATTAACTTAAGGTAGAAGATTGGTTATTGAAAAGCAAATCTACATATTTAGCTATTGTAGATTTGGAGAAAACTTTTGGCATTGTGGACTGGAACACACTTTGAAATTCTTAAAGTAGCAGGTGTAAAGTATAGTAAATTAAAAGTAATATTCAACTTGTACAAAAACCAGACATCAATTATAAGAGTAGAAAGGTATGCAACTTTTGTGAAGGGAGTAATAACAGGGTTTTAGCCTTTCCCCAACATCATTTAATATGTAAGTGAGCAAGCTGTGAAGGAAAGCAAAGAGAAATTTGGAAGTGGAATTAAAGTTCAGAGTAAAGAAATAAAAAAATTCATGGTTTGCCAATGGTACTGTAATTCTGCTAGAGATATCAAATGGCCTGGAATGGACAGTGTGTTGAATGGAAACTATGAGATATTACTGAGGGTAATGGAATGTAGTCTAAGAAAATCAGGCAATGCTGAGAGATTAGGTAATGAGGCAATATATGTATACATACTGTACATACATTAGTATTTTTTACCTCAGGGATTGTTTATTTTAATGTAAATCTGTATTTTTCTGACAATAATAAGGAGCTCAAATTTACTTGACAGTTAGCCAGTTCTACATCTACAGATTCATTAACTAATTATATTTTGACCAAACAAGTGCCCCCTCCCCCTCCATTTTCACCAGCCAGGCAGTGACTGTCCTGCAGTAGCACCAGAGTTAACCAGAGGAAGACAACTCTGAATTGCTCTCTAATTAACTACTAGATATGCGACGAAAGTAGCAGCTCTAGCATGTCAAATGGGTAAGCCAGATTATGAAATGGGTGGGCCCAATCTACAATTCATAAATATGAAACACAAGATCTAATCTAAAATATAAATTTACGGATCTTAGACAATTTTACTAATGTTGTTGTTGTTGTTGTTGTTGTTATCTTCAATCTGCACACTGGTTTGATGTTGCTCTCAATGCTACCCTGTCCTGAGCAAGCCTCTTCATCTATACCAATAATAAATCTGTAAATGTAAGTCTGTCACTTTTCATTTCAATTTTCAAAACTATTGAACGAATCTTCATGTGGTTTTCACAGGGAACATAAGAAAAGTTTGGGCCAACATATAGGCATAATTTTATCAAAATCGGATCACAGAAGAAAAAGGTATCGTAATTTTAAGTGTTTTCGGTAACCGTCGTGTATGTTTGTTCACTATTAAAAATACTTTTATCTCCAAAACTACTTCACTGATTTGCAATAGATTTTCACAGGTAACTTGAGCATAACTCTGGACAACATATAGACTTTGTTTCATAAAAACTGGAGCACAGAAAAAAAATAATATCCTAATTTGAATTGTTTTATATACGACCGTCATGTCTGTCTGTCTCTTTGAACACGTTTATCTCCAAAACTACTTGATGAATTTTCATGGGGTTTTCACACTAACTTGAGCATATCATGCGGTTACATAAAGGCTTCAATAATTAAAATCAGACCAGAGAAAATAAAGATATCCTAATTTAATCATTTGTTTAAAAGCCATCATGTATGTCTATACATTGATTATAATCTCCAAAAGTACTACACAAACGTTCCACAGGTAAATCAAGAAAAGTTTGGAGAGTAATCTAGGCTTCATTTCATCAAAATTAGACCAGAGGAAGGAAAGACATTAGAATTTGAAGTTCTATGTGTATTCTATGCTTATAAGTATGGTGTACTACAGCAAATCTCCAAGAGTACTTTATTAACTTTCACGGGGTTTCATAGTTCAACTGAGAGTACCTTGGTGCAGTGGTGGAATAAGGGGGGTGGGGGGGGGGCTACCAAATCTCAAAAACTATTCTTCTTAAACTGTCCCGTGCCTCTCGTCCTGGAGGAGGGGGGCTGGGGCCTCCAAATCTCAAATTACTTTTTTATAGTAATACATGTATTTCCAAGCAGATGGGGGGGGGGGCCCTCATTTTGTTTTGCCGCTGCCTCGGGCCTCCAACAGCCTTAGTGCGCCACTGCCTTGAGGCACATATAATCTTCATTTCATAAAATCAGATCAGGGGAAAAAAAGATATTGTAATTTCTAGTTTCTGGCATGTGCTATGCTTGAATTGCAGCATAGGATAGCGAAGATCCAATAGAGGTGCTATTACTAACGTAGTGTACCAAATGGCGATGCTGCATTTTTTATTCTCTCAACTAAGGTGTAATACAATTAAACAAGGGCTATGCTTTTCCTTACAGCAGCAGTGTTTTTGAAAAATCGGTCGTGTACAATGATGGGAATAATTCTTTGTGTTGATAATAAAATAAATAATTAATGTTGTTCCAATCAGTGAATTAATGATTCCCCTAAAGCAAATATTTCGTTGCTGATATTAACATACTAAACTGCTGCCACTGCCACTGCAAGTAAAATTTAAGCCAGTTATGACAAAAAAAGAAATGTACTAGCTACAGAGGTGTTCGTGATGATTAAATTGTGCTCTGCACAAAATTCTACATGGCGATCTCCTCTTTCATTACTTTTCCCTAGTCCGTATTCACCTGCAACATTTCATTCTCATCCCTTTTCTACTACCGAGTTCTATTCCACCATCATAATAAAGTTTTCCTCTCCCTTAAATATCTGAATAATATGTTTTATCTTCTCATACATTTCTCTGATTGCCTCATTATCGTCAGAGCTAATTGGTATACAATCTTGTACGACTGTGGTCAGTGTTGGCTTCACATCTATCTTTGGTAGGATTATGCATTCCTATGCTGTTCACTCCAAAGTAACTTCCCTGCATTCCTATTTTCTTGTTATCAGACCCATTTCTGGTTAACCACAAACTGATTTTGTATTTATAACCCTGTACTCACCCTGCCAACAAACTTCAGTAATACCCACCATAACTAACTTTAACCTATCCATTTCTCTTTTGAGAATGTGTAATTTACCTAACCGATTGAGGAATAGAACAGTCCATACTCAGATCTGTAAAACGCCTGGTTTATTTGTCTTGATGACGACATCCTCCTGAGAAGTGCCTGCCTGGAGATCCGAATGTAGCTTTGTTTTACCTCCAGAATATTTTACCCAAGAAGATGCCATCATCATAATAGTAGAGTTTTATGTCCTCAGGAAAAATAACAGCTGTATTTTCCACTTGCTTTCAGCCATTTGTAGTAACTGCATGGCAAAATCATGTTAGCTCATGTTACAAGGCCAGATCAATCATCCAGTCTGTTACCCCTGTAACTGCTGAAAAGGCTGCTGCCTCTCTTCAGGAATCACATGTTTGTCCGACCTCTCCAAAGATACCCCTCTACTGTGGTTGCACCTATGGTATTGCTATCTGTATCGTTGAGGCATGCAAGCCACTCATCTAGGCAATGTCTGTGGTTTATTTCACTAATAAATTCATTATAATAGACAACCATAAAGTGCTGAAATTGGTTTGTAAATTTATGACAGTGTACTGTGTGTTTGTAGTCTCTGTATACTTATTGTGTGCATTTATATATCTGCATCAACTATAGATAAAATTTCTTACAGGATTCTGTTTGCCGCAGATATCAATCTGTCTTTTTTTCTTTAGCCATGGGTATCATCTGTATCGTCACACCCCTTTGAAAATTCTGCCTTTGTTTAACTTTGAACTATTTAATTTTTCCATGGTAGGATGGTGATCTCCTTACTTTGAAGTATTAAAATGCCAAGATCGCAATTAATTAATTTATTTTTCTGATGACCTATTTCGATACACGTAGGGTACCATCACTTGGTCACTTGTGTTCTATGCTTTCATTTCATGAAGCCGCACAAAATGAAAGCATACGACACACATGTCCAGATGATGTTACCATAAGTGTATCGAAACCGGTCATCAGAAAAATAAATTAATTGATTGCGATCTTGGCATTTTAATACCGTAACTTGAAACTGTTCATACTAACAATATTTTTGCTCAACAAACAGTAAGTTCAGAGTACAGTGGCTGCAAACATTTTAGTTTTAGTACAATTACCAATAACCTTTTTGATGTTGCTATAAATACAGGGGTCCTTAATACTCCACAGCTGTCATCACTTCCTAAGCCCTCAACCAATAGGTCCATCTTAGTCATAAAATTTGCTTAGAATGTATTTATTGCATTTTACATCTTCAATATAGGACAATATAAAATCATTTGATGACAAATTAACAGTAGCTTGTCATATGCCTACAACAGTATACTAGTTACTTAAAATACAGTTTATCTTCATTCTGAAAATTGTTGCTCATTTTTGGGTGGGCCAAGAAAATTTTGAATGGGCTCAGGCCTACCCTGGTGCCGCCATCAGCTTACTGTCTCTTGTCTGTTGGTCTAAACACTAAGTGGGCACAGTGATTAACACATTCATTCTGGAGGAGGTGGGTTCTGATTCCCATATGACCATCCAAATTTTGGTTTTCCTAAATCAACACAATGGCTTCCGGTGTCACTAGCTGCCCCTTAAGGAGCTCTCACATGGTCAATATTATTGTGCAATACTCAGTATTTTGTACAATAATATTGACTGCCTGAGAGTGGTATTGATGGTTTGCGCTGTATATTGAAGGAGACTGCTGAGCAAAACACGGTAGTTCTTGCCGAGAATTTATGCTTTGCAGACGTGATATAGGTTATCTGGCGACAAAAATGAGCATGAGCTCCACAGAAAAGGCAGGTGAGAAGACGCATAGGTTGAAGTGCATTCAAGTGAGTAATTTCATTAAATATTTAATACTTATTTAGTTATTAGCTGTAGAAACTTTCAATAAAAGGATTAATGCAGAGAAATAGCACAGAAACCGCTTCTTTGTTACTTTCTGCACAAAGAATTCTTTCTCCATCGCTACCTTCATATCTGTTCTCTTATCTTTTGCAGCCAATTAAGGTAGATTTCATTATTATGAATTTCTAAGTTTCACAAAACAAGGAACTGTTGTGACATAGGAGGATATTTGTTGCGCCCAAAAGTTCCACTAAAATATAATAAAATAAAAAAAAGACTCGTTTCTTCATTTTAATGAGATTTACTGGCATTTAAAATGTGTTTTTACACCGAATAATGGCTTCCTCAAGTCTCAAATGCACTTAAAAATCATACTCTACTACTATTTCTTTTATTACAAGTGTCCACCAACACGTTGAATTAATAATTGTAAATATACGGTAAATTCTTTGCATTGCCTTGTACCTACAAATGAAAATCCACAGAAAAAAAAAAAATGGAAATTTTCTTCAGATGGAAACCTATACTATGGAATGGAGGATCTATTTAAAATAAAAATCTTGAATAAATGTGAGTATAGCAAAACATTATTCCTGTTTTTAATGTATGTTCCCACTCGGTAATCGGAGGAGGACTTCAAAACAGAAAACCAACTTTCAACATGCATCATACTCACAGTAACTGTTTCAGGTAGGACTAAATCTGACAACTGAGAAGGAAGCCACAGATGTGCAGTGGGGCAGGTGCGGACATTGTGTGCAGAAGTAATTAACTGTATTGTCAATGGAAAAATGAAAGTGAGGGCTCACTTGTCTGGGTGCACAAAAAACCACGATTTTGATTCTCAATTAAGGTAGCAGCTGGTGCATATTGAATCTTTATTGCAGACACCAATCTCTGACTTTGTTGTAGCTGGCAGCTCCTGTGCCCATAAGTTTGCATAAAGTACATACCCCTTTTTTGTGTTTGTGTAGTATACACTGAAAACCTAGAGAGGCGCTTTAGTGCACCAAAGATCTAATAGATGCCGCTTCTGCGTAATAAGTATGGCGTAATACAGCAAGGAACCATGTGTCTGTAAGAGAATTAAGAGACACAATCTTATCTCTAAAAATACCCACAAATATTGAACATAGTTTACTGATTTCGCTTTGTGTATTACATACTGGCATGTTTCATTTATGTTTAAAACGTAACAACATTCCTCCCTCTCTCTCAATGTACATAGTTCTTTGGAAGAACAATCCAGTGCATATAGTTTGTTTTGTGATTTCGTTGACTAGTTTTACTGAATGAGGTCCGGAACCATAAGAGGCAATGATAAGCACAGGCCCTTCTTTAACAACAGTTGTGAAGCAAGGGCGTATAAGCTATCTGAGAATAAGAAGAGCAACCTACATCCTTTTGTATCTTCTTACTGTATTCGTCCCTACAATATTTACCCCACACACTTACTTCTAATGCTACGTTGATGATTCCTTAATGTCTCAGAATGTGTCTCACCAAACTATCCCATCACTTAGTCAGGATATGCCAGAAACTCATTTATCTCAAATTCTGTTGAGCACCTCATTAGTTACATGATCTACTCATCTTCATCATTCGTCTGTAGCACCACATTTCAAAATCTTCTATCATCTTTTTGTCTGAGCTGCTTCTCATCCCCGTTTCACTCCCATACAAGGCAACACTCCAGACAAATGCTTCCAGAAAGAACTTCCTAACATTTAATTTAATATTGGATGTCAACAAATTTCACTTCTTAAAAAGTGCTTTTCTTCCCATAGTCATTCTGCATTTTACATCTTCTTTACTACAAACATCAGAAGTTATTTTGATGCCCAAATAACAAAACTCATCTACTACTATTATTTCCTTATTACCATATCTAATTACATTTGCATCACCTGATTTTCTGACACTACATTCCATTGCCCTCGTTTCAATCTTGTTAATGTTTATCTTATAACCTCCTTTCAAGACATTGTGGATTCCATTAAATTGCTCTTCCAGGTCCTTTGCTGTCTCTGACAGAATTACTATTGACAAACCACAAAGTTTTTATTTTTTCTCCCTGAACTTTAATTCCCTCTCCAAATTTCTCCTTCAATTCCTTTTCAGCTTGCTCAATGTACAGATTGGATTTAATTGGGGAAAGGCTACAACCCTGTCTTACTCCCTTCCCAACCAATGCGCCCCTTTCGTGCCCTTCAACTCTAATAATTGCTTTCTGGTTTGTGTACAAGTTATATTTAACTCTTCAGAATGTGAAAGAGTGTATTCCAGTCAACATTGTCAAAAGCTTTCTCCAGATCTACAAATGCTAAAAACATAGGTTTCCCTTTCCTTAACCTACCTTCTAAGGTAAGTTGTAATGTGAGTATTGCCTCGCGTGTTCATACATTTCTCCTAAATCTAAACTGATCTTCCCCAAGATCAAATTCCACCAGTTTTTCCGTTCGTCTGTAGATAATTTGTCTTAGTATTTTGCAACCATGACTTGTTAAACTGATAGTTGTGTAATTACCACATTTGTCTGCCTTGTTTTCTTTGGAATTTGAATCACTATATTCTTCTTGAAGTCTGAAGGTATTTCCCCTATCTCATACATTTTGCATAGCAGGTGGAACAATTTCTTCATGACTGCCCTAACGATATTGGCAGTTCAGATGGAATATCATCTACAGGGGCCTTTCAGAGCTCAGTCAAATTCTTCTCACAGTATATCTCTTTTCTGACCATACTCTACTTAATCTCCCATTTGTAGAATACAGCCTTATAGTTTATTTCTTTTGTAAAGGCCCTCTATATATATATTCCTTTCATCTTTCCCTTTGATGACTTTGAAAATAGGATCCAGAATAAAGAGGATTGTACTGGTAGATTAACAGGTTACTTGCTACAAATTTACAACAGTCTTGAAAATCTATAGAGTTTTATTTAATACTTGACTGCAAATTTCTATGTCCTCCTGTGAATAGTCTTGAAAACTTCTCCTCTACATTTCCCAAAGATGATCCTCCTCCATTGTTTATTTATTTGCCTTTATTTCATTACAGTGATTAATTGCTGAAGTTGTGATTTTTTGCATTTAGATGTTCATACACTTCTTATACTATTCTTGCAAATTTGAAGGTTGTTGCCTGCAGTCTAAGAGTGGGGTGTGTGTTGAAGTCTGATACATGAGGAATTCCTAATCAACTGTTAATTCCTGATTGTTATCATTTCCTCCAATAATTTCCCTTTTCTTGCCAGATGAATCTATTTATTATTGATGATAATACCAGCATCAGATCATAATACATATCAATCATGACCAAAGGAAAATTTAAAACAGAAGCAAACTCACAAGACAGAAATGTTGTGTACCAAAGAGGTGCAATTGTAATTCTTTCTAGTAGATTCCACTATTGATTAGCCCAAAAACATTGTTAACATTAACTGAGCTGATGCTCAGGACCTTCCACTTTTACTTTGTTAACTATTGAAGCTGCAGTGTCAAGTCCTACTGGATGAATAGTCAGTAAGTTGTTGATTAAGAAGTCTATTGATTGAGGAATGTGCCACAGTGGTCAGTGAGCTGAACTCACATTAGGGAGAACAACAGTTCAGATCTCTATACAACCATCCATAATTGGTTTTCTGTGATTTCCTTAAATGATTCAAGGCAAAAGCCTTTTGTAAGTGCACAGCCTGATTCCTTCCCCATCGTTGGAAAATAGTGACATTGTGCTCGATTTAAGTGACTTTATTGTCTACAAGACACTAAATGCTATACTTCCTTCTTTTCAGAATTATAGTGTGTTGAGCATTAATATGTAATAATTTTTGCCGGAATAGAAGAAGATTCATGCTGTGAGGGAAAAGTGGCCTACATGTCTGTGACACAGTTGTATTTTCTTGGTGTCAAATTCAGGAATTTGCACTGGGGTTGGCTGAGCTCAAAGAAGTTTTGTATCCCACACAGTCCCCAAATTTTCTTAAGTAAACAAAGGTGTTGCCTCGAGTTATTTTAATACTAAATACTATTTTGAAATACTAAACCCTTCTCCCTGTCAATTTCTTTATTTTGTTTGGTTTTCTTTTTAGATCAGTAGTAAAGAAGTGCCGTTCTGGGGAGGCTGTAGCCTCATAGCCTCGTGCTTGGATTGTCCTATGTATTTTCTTGTTAGAAAGTTTCTTAGGTGGGCCAAAATAAATTAAGATCAAATAAAATAATTAATATTACTTGCCAAGTAATGCAACAAGTTATCTTGTGGCAAGAGTATTTTAAGATGATGCAATAAAAGTTTTGCCATAACTGGCAATTATATCAGTTTAAAAAATTGGCGACAAAAATTTTGGAAAATGTGCTTCATACTGAGACATGTTTCGCAAAAGAATCTCCCTCCTCCCACCCCCCTCTTTTAACTGCTGTTGACGGTTAGCCATCAAGGAAAGGTTTTAGTTACACTGTGCTATAAAAGTAGCTTTTAAAGTACTACATGCTCTTTTAAAGAACTGAGTACTCTTATTACTGGGTATGAGGTCCGCCTGATATGCAAAACACTGTTTTTATTAAGCACCCAAACTAGTTTCAGCACGTCTGTGCCATCATCAGTGGGCTTTCAATTTATTTAATGCTTATTTTACATTTTGTGGTTATGTGGGACCCTTTTTACACATTTATGAAGTGGTAGCGTTGTCATGGTTTCTATTGTCATATACTTCTTCTTCTGGACTGTTTTACATAGCACACATGTAATACACATATTTTGCGGACTTTTATCACAAGCACTTTCCACTTTAAAAATTCGTATGTGTTTACTTTGTTAAACTGCACTGCAGGTGTGCAGTTTAACAAAGTAAACACAGACGAATTTTTAAAGTGGTTGTGATAAAAAAAGCCCGCAAAATATGTGTATTACATGTGTGGTATGTAAAACAGTGCAGAAGAAGTAGTATATGACAATAGAAACCATGACAACGCTACTACTTCATAAATATGTAAAAAGGGTCCCACATGACCACAAAATGTAAAATAAGCATTAAATAAATTGAAAGCCCACTGATGATGGCACAGAGGTGCTGAAACTAGTTTGGGTGCTTAATAAAAAGAGTGTTTTGCATATCAGGCGGACCTCATACCCAGTAATTTTTACTGCAAACACGGAAAAATAAGAGCTGCAAATCAAGAAAATGATGAATATGAGTTTGGTTAGTAATGAAGTAATACACACGGAAATTAGTTACGGGGTAGCAGGAGCAACATGCAATGCGAAAACGAATATACAGAGCAAACACGACGGTTTATGTCAGGGATGTAAACGGTTGTGGATGTTCCGAGTAACTTGCCTATGAGATAATCAGCAGCGTCAGTGACCGCTTGATGCTCCTAACCTGTGGAGTAAAATGATTGTCCACGACTTCACCATTAATCATAAGCAATACGGATTATTCGGCCGCAGTTTTAGTATCGCTGTGAAGCAGCAAAAGTTGAAACGCGCGCGATCGGGGAGCGAGGTTAGACGGTGTTACGCAACCGACGCCGGTCTCGAAACAGTGCTCCCGGCTCGGCTGCCGGTTCCACCGCAGCGCAGCGAGTCGGCCAGGGGTGGGGGGAACGGTCAGCCGGGGTGGGGGTGGGGATGGCAGGGGGGAGGGGGAGAGGGGGTTGCCGTGTCGCTTCTCACTTTTAACTCGGCATTTGGCACGTTCGGTGGATGTGAACGGGGTTGAACGAAACAGCGCGACAGCGACCAGCGGCAGTGTTGTGCACCGGCAGAGGCGGCGGCGACGTAGACGGCGGCTTGTTCAGGAGACAGCAGCGGACCGGTGAGTTGCCAGCGCCGCGTCTGATGCTGCTGTCTTCACCTGCCTGCCGTGGGCGCCCGAGGCAGACAGCTGGTCGCTGTTTTGGCGGGCGCAGCGCGTTCGCGTACGCGAGCCACTAACTTGTTTCGGACATCGCAGTGCAACACACACATGAGATATGACGTGATAACGATCCATCTACATCTACATAGATACTCTGCAAACCACATTCAAGTGCCTGGCAGAGGGTTCATTAACCACTTTCATAACTTTTCTCTACCGTTCCATTCTCTAATAGCGCGCGGGGAGAATGAACACCTAAATCGTTCCGTTTTCGATCTGATTTCTCTTGTTTTATTGGGATATTCATGTCTCCCTAAGTAGGTGGGTGCTAGCAAAATATTTTCACATTCAGAACTAAAAGTCGGTGATTGAAACTTCGCAAACAAATCACGCCACAATGAATAACGTCTTTCTTTCAATGATTTCCACCCCAATTCGTGCAACATTTCCGTGACGCTTCCCCCCCCCCCCCCCGTAACGTGATAAAACAAAACGAGCTGCCCTTCTCTGAATCTTCTCAATATCTTCCGTCAGTCCCACCTGGTGAGGGTCCCACAAGGGGCAACAGTACTCCAGGAGAGGACACACAAGAGTGACGTAGGCAGTCTCTTTAGTGGAGCTGGTGCATCTTCGAAGCATTCTGCCAATGAAACGTAACCTTTGATTCGCCTTCCCCACAATATTTTCTGTGTGTTCTCTCCAGTCAAAGTTGTTCGTAATTGTAACTCCTAGGTATTTGGTAGAATTTACGACCTTAAGGTTTGACTGATTTATCGCGTAATTGAAGTTCAGCGGGTTTCTTTTAGTGGTCATGTGTATTACTTTACACTTTTCTTTATTTAGTGTCAATTGCCAATTTTCGCACCATGTAGAAATTTTGTCTAAATCGCTTTGCAGTTGCTTTTGATCCTCTGTCGACTTCACTAACCGATAAACGACAGCATCATCCGCGAACAGTCTAAGGGAGCTATTCAGATTGTCTCCTAAATCATTTATAAACACGAGGAAGAGCAGGGGATCTATAACGCTTCCCTGTGGAACGCCAGATATCACTTCTGTTTTACTCGATGACTTACCGTCAATTACAACGAACTGTGTCCTTTCTGATAGGAAATCGTGAATCCAATCGCACAATTGGGAAGATATCTCATAAGCACGCAATTTCATTAGAAGCCGCTTGTGAGGTACAGTATCAAAAACCTACCGGAAATCCAGAAATATGGAATCGATTTGAGATCCCTTGTCGATGGCACTTAACACTTCATGTGAATAAAGGGCGAGCCGATTGTGTCGAAACGAAACTAATGCTGAAATTCGCTACAGATATATGTGATGGGCAGAGGGCTAAGAAGGATTTGGAAAAACATATCATCATCATCATTAGAGACTGATTATGCCTTTCAGCGTTCAGTCTGGAGCATAGTACCTCTAATAAAATTCCTCCATTATCCCCTATTCAATGCTAACATTGATGCCTCGTCTGATGTTATGCCTTTTACTTCAAAATCATTCTGCACCGAATCTAAGTACTTTCTTATAGGTCTACCTCGACTCCTCTTACCCTCCGCAGCCGAGCTCATGAGTCTCTTAGCTAACCTTGCTTCTCCCATGCGTGTAACATGACCCCACCACCATCTCAGTCTGTTCGCTCTAACTGGGTCATCTATGGTGTTCATTCCCAGTTTTTCTTTGATTTCCTCATTATGTACACCCTCCTGCCATTGTTCCTATCTATTAGTCCCTGCAATCATTCTTGCTACTTCCATATCTGTAACCTCTACCTTGTGAATAAGGTAACCTGTATCCACCCAACTTTCACTCCCATACAACAAAGTTATATTCCTTCAAACCGTCTTGATTGCAAATTTTTTTTTAGTTAATGACGCGTTTCGCCCTTTAGCAGGGCATCTTCAGATTATCTGCGTGACAGAATTTACACAAAATTACAAGGCGGAATTACAAACGGTTATAATGGTACATGGGCTTATTTTGTGTTAAGAAGACAGTATAAATGGTAAACAAAGCTTACAATGCCCTCTCCGTGGTGTGACACCTTAAGTTGTTATTGCGGTGTTTCTATTTTTCTGGAATGTTTTTTTGAATTTCCTTTGGATTTCCTTCTGTCACGCAGATAATCTGAAGATGCCCTGCTAAAGGGCGAAACGCGTCTTTAACTAATAAAAAATTTGCAATCAAGACGGTTTGAAGAAATATTTATTCTAACTGATTGCTGCTGTACACCATGGATTGGAAATCATTTTATACAACAAAGGTGGTCGAAAGATAGAGCGGTGCACTGATAGCTTAGTATTGGTACTTACTTCCTTCTTGCAGGAGACAGTAGATCTTAGCTGAGCACTCACTGCATTAGATTTGATGCACCTCGATTGCAGTTCTTTCACTATGTTGCCATCCTGTGAGAAAATACATCCCAGGTACTTGAAACTGTCTACCTGTTCTAACTTTGTTCCTCCTATTTGGCACTCAATCTGTTTATATCTCTTTCCCACAGACATTACTTTTGTTTTGGAGATACTGATCTTCATATCGTAATCCTTGCATCTCTGATCAAGCTCTGCAATATTAGTTTGCAACCCTTCAATCGAATCGGCCATTACAACTAAGTCATCAGCATATGCGAGACTGCTTATTTTGTTTTCGCCTATTTTAATCCCGCCCTGTCAGTCTACTGTTTTCAACACATGATCCATGAATAGTATGAACAACAGTGGTGACAGGTTACAGCCTTGTCTTACCCCTGAAACTACCCTGAACCACGAGCTTAATTTGCCATCTACTCTAACTGCTGCCTGACTGTCTACGTAAAGCCTATTAACTGCCTGCAGAAGTTTGCCTCCTATACCACAATCGTGTAGAACTGACAGTAGCTTCCTCCTAGGAACACGGTCATAAGCCTTTTCTAGATCTATGAAGCACAGATACAACTCCCTGTTCCACTCATAGCACTTTTCCATTACCTGCCGTAAGCTAAAGATCTGGTCCTGACAGCCTCTAAGAGGCCTAAACCCACACTGATGAAAAACATAACAATTGAATAAATATTTACGTGGGCACCGCCATGAACTGTGGCTAGTCAAATACTGAATGTGGACAAAAGCGAAAAATGGAATTAATATTTATCTGTCTTATAGAGCTACAAGAATCCTATCTGCGTCTTACTCCAAATGACATCGTTAAGTATTCCTGGCCTTTTTTTCCTGAGCTTCCGAAAGCTTGAATGCTGCCATTTGACACCGCTTCGCGAAGTTCAGAGTTTACGCGTAACGATGCCAAATGGCAGCATTGAAGCATTCGGAAGCTCAGGAAAAAAAGAAAAAGGCCAGGAATACTCAACGATGCCATTTAGAATCACAACTCAGACAGTGTTGAAGAAAAAGTAATTTATATGTGAATAATATGATACAATTCTAGTCTCTCTTCAATTTTAGCCAAAAATAAATGAATAAAATACGCGTTTTATACCGATATTACTCAACATTTGAAAACTGACACACTCTAACATAGTAAATGACATTCCATTTACTATTTTAACGTTTCAGTAATATTACGTTTGCCTCGCTTGTTATTGACCTTAGAAATAAACTTTTTTTTTTAATTACTGCTCAAATTTTTCTTCTAAGATGTTCTGGGTTTGATTTCGCACTGTTACCTAGTTCGAATTCTAAAATAAATTGTCTAAAATTTTCACCAACCATTTCCTGTGATCCATAGCAGTTGAGAAGTGGTGTGATTCTACAGAGAACCTCATGTTTGTATTAGTAAATCGCGTGGACTATGGCAGAGGACACTTGTGACTGTATCCGAAAACCGAGCGAGGTGGCGCGTTGGTAAGACACTGACTGGACTCGCATTCTGGAGGACAGAGGCTCAAACTCAGTCTGAGTTAGGTTTTCCGTGATTTTCCGAAATCAATTCAGGCGAATACCGAGATGGCTGCTTTCGAAGGGCACGGCTGATTCCTCACCCACCCCTAACAAAAACTACCCGAGCCTGTGCTCCAATGATCACAATATCGACGGGATAACTTCCTCCCTTACAATAAAAATGAGTATTGTTCTTAACCAGACAAACTGCGAGAAAGGAGACAGTTTAGTGCACGTTAGGACTCTTCAACTCACCTTTTTCAGCGATAAACTGCCGTCTTTTGATTTGCGTTTTCTTGTTGGCGAGCGATATATTCACCACAAAGGTCTCTCTGTTTGGATAAATTCCATTCTTTCAGTGGTGTAATTTCATTGGAACCTTGTTTATAAGATACCAATCAATCCGCATCTTAATTTCATATGGATCGTATTGCTCTTGAATCTCATCAACAATCGATGACGACCATCATTGGATTTAAACCTAGAAAATTGCCTTACACCTATAGTGACACATGTCCATTCGCAAGCTAAGTTTCATTTGTACAACTTACAGTATTGCCCCCGTGTAGAGTGACCTCAAAGAGAAAAAAGGCAATACTACCATAGGACAAAAATTCCGGTCATTTGTTTATCGACAGACACAGTTTGCACACTAAATAAAGTAACCGGTGGCAATGATGACACATTTGAACTCGTTGAAGCAATTGCAAGCCTTTGGTGTGTGCTCAGATCATGACAAAAATAACTGGCTACGAAATTATTTCTGATGATGGAATTATTGCCGTTTGTACGTTTGCAGATGATAATATCTAGTGATGGTGCGCAATTTTTAATACATTGTCGGATAAAGAGGTCACAGTACAAATGGATAAAATGTTTGGAACATACTACTGATGGCTGGTGATACGCCTGCGTCTGCTACACATAAACGACATAAGGTTCTGCTCAAAAGAAATTTGTTATTTTTTTAGTTTATAAAACTGTCATTTCTTAATATATGTTCAAAATAATTTATTATTTGATTACCGGTACGCATGCGTATAGATAATTGGCGGTGGGAGGGGGCGAGGTCCTAATTCTAACCCCTCCCCCACCCAGACTCATATCCACAAGGATGTTGTTTGGAGAACTGACCACGCCCTCCTTCAGAAAAATAAACCGGTGACGCCCCTTCCGGTACGGGAAAATGAAATAAAACGAGTGTGTTTACGGCATTTAAGTCTATTTTCGACTTTGAAGCAGGCATAATGTAATACACTATGTAGCCTACTCAGTGGCGTAACTAGGACTTGGCTTTGGGGGCGATAGATCTGCTTTACGAGCAAAATTTTAGTCAGTTTCCAGACAGACTACCATCTACCACTCACGTTGAAGAAACTCATTCACTCCCATCCAATGAAAGCTTATGGTAAAACACCCCAAATTTCAAATCTTTACCTTTACCAGATTGCTGTTGTACGATTTTTTTTTTTTTTTTTTTTCGGGTTCTGGTGGGGGGGGGGGGGGGCGGGGTTGTATCTTCCTCATCCCCCTCCCTCCCCATAGTTACGCCACTGAGCCTACTTAAGTTTCGCGAGTCAAATAACATTCCTTACAGTGAAGGAACCAACCACCATAATTGACTTACTCCATTTACATATTGCGACTTTTGCTATGACAATATGTACCTGCATCTCCAAATGACTTCCTGATTTGTAACAGGAAAGATAGTAATGAAGTACAACAATAAAGCTTTTCTGCAACAGATGACCTTAATATGCTTTTGCAGCAGGAAAGGATGACGGGACATTTAGCAAGGCTTGCTAGTGGTCTTATTGCTTTATCACACTGTAATCACTGAATCTTATCCTTCAAGGATGACTAGTACAGAACTAATTACAAATAGGCTTATACCTCGGAGATGTGAGCACAAATGCCGTCATCTATAAGAAAGCGTTATTTGGTTAAAACTTAATATCTATTCAGATCTTGGTAAAATAATTAATATTAGTCTGGTGCAAGGATTTGTATCGGGCGATGCTGAAGCAAAAACTGACAGTCTGCAAACTGAAGACACCATCAGAATCAACGATCCGCAACAAAACTGTATATTACAGCAATCATAATTTAAGTACGTCGATAAGCATAAAAATAAAGCAGCGTGTACCTGCGCGTTTTGTGGGGTAACAACTAGAGTCTCGTCCCGATTAATAGTGCAAAGTGGAACGATCGCTTCAGCCGTTGACAGCGATCAATTTAGTGACAGGATCGTTGGTTAGTGCAGCATGAATGTGTAATACTGCCCAACTGAGTGGGATCCGCATCAAGTGAACAGTACATGTGACAATGGCCAACGGTTCTTCGACTCTGGGTAAAGTGCAACAGAAATGGTGCGACCGAAGAAAGACAGCTAACAGTCCTCTAGAGAGAATCTACCTGGAAATTACAAAGTACCAGGTTACAGAATGGATTCACCGAATATACATTAGCGGTTAACCACGTGTACATTCATCACTACCATTATCCACTGTCCATTATCCATTGTCCACTGTGAATGAAACGGTAAGGAACTGTGCTGTACGAAGTAGGCTAGAGAGTGCAATAGACAAATGACTGTATGACAATAACGACGAGGACACGGGAGGGGTTTTCAATTAATGGACATTGTAATAAAGTGTTCTCTGAATGAAACTGCAAAGGACTGTGTACTAGAGAGTCATCGTGGTATAGAAACAAAAATTTGTAAACTTCTTAAGAAGCTGCATATTCTCTAAAATAGAAACAAGTCCAATTATATAATGAAGATAGGCAAATGCGGATCGAAACATGGATGGCAAACAGAAAAACAGTGCGTGAAGCTTTCAATAACCTGATACATTGTTAGAGAAACATCCCCAAATCAATTTTTTGCGGTACATACTCATTAACTAGACCTCGATCTTTATTCGTTTGCGTAGGAAAATCAAGAAATATTGCTGACTGACTTTTTAATTACCAACAATGGTGTCGAAAAACAGCTGGTATCTCTAAGGCCATCGGCACACGGGTCGTTCCTCACTCGTCGTGGGCGCGATGCGTCGCGCGCGTCTTGTGCGAACCTCGCGATGCCACCAATGGCCGTCCGCACACGGGACGATTGGCACTCGTCGTTCACTCAGCCTGCGACATTTCTAACAGGCAGCTACAAAGCTATGTTGGTTATTTCCTCCAATAATTACCCTATAATGGACAGTTCTGGTAATTAGGGGGGACGCTGTCATGTTTTACTGGTACCGGCGCAAGAAAAGGAAGACACAAAGAGCGTTATGGCTGCATCCTTACGTAGAACACAAGTTTCATAATCGGTTATTCGTTGGTGCTAGAGAACTGCAAGAGACTGATACAAAATTTTTAGCATTCTACAGAATATAAATAACGAAAATGGGATATGCCCGAAACTAGTCACCAGTAAAAAAGTAAATACACAGCAGATCTGGTTGAGATATAAAAAAAAGTGTCTTTCCCTGAATATTTGCGATCTACAAGACACGATATACTGAAAATATTTATATATTATGTACTTATTTATTAAAAGTTCATTACAGTGATTGCACGTAGATCTCGTGGGCTCTAAAGTGTTCACTGCATTGGTAATACAGAAACATACATGGTAAATTACCTCCATGACGTACGATCCGCTCGTCACGCTCTAACTTTGCTTACCGTGCACTGCAGGTCGCAAGAGACGAGCGTCGCTCGCAACGACTTCGAGACGATTACGAGACGCGTGCAAATCGACCCGTTGGCGGCCTTCCATTTACTTACATGGGCAGTCGAATGGGGACGGAATCGCGTCGAGTGTGATTCGACCCGTTTGCGGACGACCTAAAGCACAGGGATGCTTGAGATCCAGAGTCATTGACAAAAATATTCAAATGTTTATAAATCTACATTAACTGCTGCTTTATCAGTCCCTAGGCTTGCAAACTACTAGAACTAACTTATGCTAAGTACCACACACACACACACACACACACACACATACCCGATGGAGGACTCGAACCTCTGACAGCGACCAGTCGTGCGCACCGCAACAAGGTGCCTTAGAACGCTCGGCCACTCCATCGCGGCGGTCATTGACAGTTTCTACACAGAATCTCCGCCCCTTTACCAAAATTTACAGTGGCTACTTTGAGCAATGAATTGTTGCTAATGATTGTAATATAAAGTGGCCAAGCGTCCCGAATTTTGCGGGACAGTCCCGCATTTGGACTCGTTGTCCCGCATTGGGATGATTACTGAAAATGTCCTGCATTCCGGTAATTTTGAAGATGTTGGTCTAAAAGTACAAGCCGAAACTATTTGTGTACGGCAAGCTATGTCAATTCTGCTTGCAAGTCGATTTCACAATGTATCATCTACGAATAAATGACAGTCTGCTTACATAAATTAAAAAAAAAAAAAAAACCTATGCAAATCATGTATTTCAAACTAACAAATTGCCTAGCAGTGGAAGTTGTTTTTGTTTTAAGCTGGTACTGCATTTGGTGATAGGATGACTTAATAAGAAATTATTTTTTGGGCATATTTCGTGTGCTTTAAGTACGTTTCGGTAAATGTAATGGAAATTTTCGGTGCTCAAGGTGGCAAACATGATGTAATATTATCACCGTCTGTATAAACACATTTAAATTCTGATATGCAAATACAATATCAGCATCCATCTTACTTCCTTCAGGAATAAAAAGGTGGTGAAATTCTGAAAATGCAACAACGAAAGTGAGTGAGCATTGCATGTAGTAAATCACAATTAAACTCTGCAGTTCATCGAAAGAACTTCTATAATAGAGTTGTTGAAACAGTTTTAAGTAGTTTTTTATCAAATTTAATTCGAGGTTATTGAGAAACAATTCTTTGGGCGGAGTAAGCTACTTATCAATATGTGTGAAGTACGATCCTCTAAGAGCTGGAACAAATAAAAGTAGTAGAAACAACGAAGGTGATAGGAAAAAACTTAATGGAGAAAGACTGTGTAAAAATTGTGAGACTAAAATTCAAAATAGGACGAAGAGAAGTATTAATGAAATGTAAATAAAGATTGAAAATTAAGAATAAAATGTCACTCATGTTAGATATGTTACTTTCAAAGTAAACGAGTGTTCAGAATAACTGGCACAATGAGTCACGTGATCTTAATCCTCCTTCATATCCTCGAAACGTCCCACACTGAGTTTTGAAAAAGTTGGCCGCCTTATTGTAATACAGACAAGTCAATCTATAAGGAGCAGACAAATTAAAAGAAGACACTTGCGAAAAGCTAAGTAAACTTCTCATTATTTCAGTAGTAATCACCAAAACTGTTATACCTGGCATCATGTAAGAAGGCACTTCTGCAGAGGCGGAGTGATAGGTAAAGCGAGGAGGGGAGGAGCTACGACCGAGCGCCAACAGTTGCGCCTGCGGGAGAAACATTGCGTAATACGCGGCCAGCCACGCGCCTACAGAATGAACATTATTGGCTGCAATAAGTTTGTGAAGAGGAATGAGCAGAACAAATGAAAACTGGGGCGCCTTCCTACGTGACGTAGACTAAAAAAATACATTGTGAGACAAGAGTCAATTCCTCCATGTACAAATGTTCGAAGTTAGGTGCAGGACTACGATTTTATCCAGGTGTGCACCTCTTCGTCTGAAACATACCGATGGCCATGAATGGCCTTCTTCATGGCTCCAAAAAACATGGGAATCGCTTAGGGAGAAATCGGGACTGTATGGAACTTGTGTAACGGACTCCTAGCTTTGGCAAAATGTAGGCGTGCTGTATCTTCATACAGAATGATGCCATTTTCTATCAACATTTTAAGAGGGGGTTGAAACCTTGAAACCCCCTCTGGCTACGCCCATGGTGTCACAATTATGCGAAGTATGCAGTGAATGCTACAAAACTTTTAGGTATAATTTGAGATACAACGGGTGTTTCATATGTGCCCGACAAGTTGTAGTGTTCTTTCGCCATCTTTACTTCAATTACCCCCCCCCCCCCTTAACACTCCTGCGCTCTTAAAACTTTAATGTTGGACAAACTGCTTGCCGCGGTGGTGGCCGAGCGCTATGAGGCGTCTTGCTGCGGAGCGCGCGGTTGCTCGTCGTCGGAGGTTGGAGTCCTCCCTCGGGCACGGTTGTGTGTGTTATCCTTAGCATACGTTAGTTTAAGTAGTTTGTAAGCCTAGGGACTGATAACCGCAGCAGATTTACGAACATTATAATGTTTCACAAACTGCTGTCGTGACTAGATAACCCGACGGTCTCCCAAAAATTTGAGCAGAATTCCAGGATAGGTCGCGTACAGAGTACTTAAAATCATTATATAGATTTCTAAAATCTGCTCTTGTAAAAATTAGCTAAACAAATTATGTTTTTTTTTTCTGCAAGAATCATTCATCAATATTATACGAGATGGGTGACTGATACATAAACAGTGGCGGCGCTAGGCGTCGGCGTCGTCGGCAACCGCCGACGGCCTCGCGCCTGCAGGGGCCTCACAAAACATTGTTAAAATCTTAGTTATTTTTCTTTTTTATATATATTTGAAGTTTAACGGCAGGTTTTCAACTGGTTGGTTATGTAGCGACGACCTACATCTAACGTACACTAGCTTAACCAAAGGCCAAACACAACAGCCGTACCCAAGAGTAGGATTCGACCCCAATAAGAGCGACCTCGCTCACCATGGTATGACGCCTTAGTGCGCTCGGCTATTCCCCGCCGGCAGCTATTTAGTTTCCCTATTTATTTCCGAATGAGTGCAGCAGTGATGAAATTTTTAGTTAAATACTTGAAAAACGACTTCTCCAGTACATTTTAGAAAACAATTTGTAAGTAGTACAGTATATCCAAATGCTTATATAACAATCAGAATCAAGCTCTGAGTTGGTCAGTACAGCTTCGGCCGAAAAAAGTTTCTCAAAGTTAAAATTAAGACATACTTGAAAGTCACAATGACGCCCCCCCCCCCGACCAAAAAAAAAAAAAAAAAAAAAAAAACAGCTCTCTGCGTTGTCAGTACTATTAATTAAAGCCGAAACAGCGGCTAGTATTAATTATGCTGTGATTGTTAAAAAATCAGTGAGGCGAAAAGCCGAAAAGTTTCTTTATGTTAATTTGTGTTTGTTTATTGTAATTGTTATCACTGCAATAATACTTGTATATTATACTAATAATAGTTTAGTATAATGATTATTGATGTACAATTCAGCTCATTTTATTTAACATTTTCTTCCTTACTAAAAAAATGAAAGGGGCCTCGCAAAGACTTATTCGCCGACGCCCAGTTTTCGTCTAGCGTCGCCACTGTGCATAAATTAAAAAACATAAAATGCATTCGCTCCTAGTGTTGCACACCATCGCTCAGTGGACTCCCTAAATAAGTCGGCCTCTTCCGATAGACGCGCGGCGCTTACATCAGCTGGGGACGAGTTAAATGCGCCACCTGGCGCTGCCATGCTCCACAAGCGGGCCTTCTCAAAGCAGAGAGCCCATACATTTTAATGCCGCACCTCTCGTAACGTCAACACTCGCATCGCAAGTAGCTGACAGTTTCCTTTCCCAAAAACCCGCTGGTTGTCCAGCGTTTTCGTTCCAGATGGTCCGCAACAGACGGCGAGTGGCTAAATATTCCCCTTTCTGCCTCGCGTGTGTGCGGCGGTCGTGTTGCAATCTTCACGGGATCTAAAAGTTACCAGTCAAGGGAACTGTGTCAGCATTACATGTAGGCCCCTGTTTCCTTAAAGTATGTTCATAGCAACATCTATTCACTTCCACCAATATAATTGTTCCATTACGAAGCAGGTGTCTTGGTTTTAAAGTCCACAGAAATATATAATTCAATTCTTGGCGTTTTATTGTGACAATATATAGGTATGGTTGGCTAAAATAAAGTCCGCGTAACCTGAGTGACAACGAAGCATGAAAGATCCATGTTAGCTGTTTGTTTCCTTTTCCTCACTTTAAACGGAATGTTTCCGTAACTAGGCAGAGAGCTTTCATTAATGAAAGAAAAGGTCTGCTCCGGCTCGAAGTGGAAACATATTGTTGTATGTTAGGTTAAGAATTTCGTCTTTCTATTTTGAAAGACACGCCTATGCCCCAGAGAGGACTCGAACCTCCGACGGCGAGCAACCGCTTGCTCCGCAGTAAGGAGAGTGCATAACAGAGCCGTTTTCAACACTGCAGAGGATCATCACCTTCTGCTGTTGTTATTCAAGTTGTGAACCAATTGTAAGTTCCCTTACTCCGTAATGTTCCAATTTCTGCAACAATATCTTATCATCAGCACCATCTAATGCTTTAAAATCCGAATAGTAAATGTAATTACCAACAGCCGTAAAGTTTGATGTTTTATTTAACTACCGGTTTAGGTATTATAATAATACCATCTTCAGGTTCTACGTCATAAAAGATATCCAAGAAAACTCTTGAAATAACCTTATGCACCGGTTTATTTAATATCTCATAGTTTCCAAATAAACGTGTGTTAATATACACATGTAACAGCAGCTGTCAAATTCAGATGTCAAAATTCAAATGTTCAAATGTTTGTATAGCTTATCGGACTTAACTACGGGGTTATCAGTCTCTAAACTTACAAACTACTTACGAACTAGCTAACAGTAAGGACGGCACAAATATCCATGCCCGAGGGGGAGGGGGGGCATAGTGCCGTAGTGGCCGTGCAGACCGTGACTGGAGAGCCTCAGTACCCTCGGCCACCGCGGCCGCCTTGTCAAAATCATTTGACAGCTGCTGTCACAAGTGTATAATAACACACGTTTATTTGGAAACTATGAGATATTAAATAAACCGATGCATAAGGTTATTTCAAGAGTTTTCTTGGATATTTATTATGACATAGAACCTGAAGATGGTATTATTATAATACATGAACCGGCAGTTAAATAAAACATCAAACTTTATGGCTGTTGATAATTACATTTATTATTTGGATTTAAAATAAACCACTCGCCGTCCCAAATCCAGAATAAAATGGAACTACATGGATCTAATGCTTTGGTTAACAAAGAATACGCCCAGCGTTCGCAATTTTTTTATTTAATCCATCAAGTGCCTCACAGAGGAAAGATAATGTAGCATTATCGGTTGTGAAACCTCTTATGAAACCAAACTGCAAAGTTGAAAGCAAATTATGGAAACTGAAATGATAAATTAACCTCGAATATACAGCCTTTTCACAACTTTATCAAAAACTCCTGGCTTAGAAATAGGTCTTAAGTTGTCTACATTATCCCTTTCTCCGTTTTTATAAACTGTTTTCACTACTGAGTATTCCAATCTGTCAGGGAACTGACCATTCCGAAAGGAAAAATTATAAATATAACTAAGCACCGGATTAATTGAGGTGTAACCATACTTAAGTAACGTGATTCTTTTACTTACTGACGACCCACATAGTTATCCATATGTAAACTGCTATTGTGGAGAATTACGATTTGGTTTCCTACATATACCAATCAATTGACATTACTGTACACTTGAAAATGGCTATACAGCCGAAATCCGGATTGTAACGAAACATAATAAATAATACAGTCAAATGGCGGTTAAATCATTTAACAAATACTTAAGTATCGTGCTAGGTAACTATATTTACCAAAAACTAGTAAAAGGAAGTATTACAACGGTCGACTTTCTCACGCTATCCTTCCTCAATTTGACCTTGTACTCAAAGTTTAACAACCTGTCGTGACGGGACTATAACACATAATCTTCCTTTTGGCCCACTTTAGGTTACGGTAGTAACACTAAAAGTGGGCCTTTGCGATCGTCTTTTGAGAGCTGGAAATTTAAATGAAAATAACGGCTTAACCATGCATCTGACACGAAAATTGAATAACCGAATTTGTAGAGGAGAAAATTCTCTACAAGTTTGCTCTGTTATGTTTTTTTCATATCTCGTATCGTTTCAGAGATATATGCAAAAATAACGGCGATTTTGGGATGTTTGTCTGTCTGTCCGTAATGTGTTCCCTGTTTTTAAGACGAACCGTTCAACCGATCAGCACCAAATTTTGCACACATAATTGTAGGCCACCAGAGACCACAACCTCCCTTTTTCAAATTTTTCGGACAAAAAATGCGGTAGTAATACCAAAAAAAGGCGTTTATAATTGTAATTGCAAACGAACCGCTCATCTGGCACGAAAATTGAATATCCTAATTGGTAGAGGGGAAAATTCTCTACAACTTCACTCTATAATGTTTTTTTCATATCTTGCATCGTTGCAGAGATACTGACAAAAATAACGGCGATTTGACGATGTCTGTCTGGCTGTAACGTGTTCCCACTTTTTAGTCGAACCGTTCAACCGATCGGCACCAAATTTTACAGACATAATTGTTGGCTACCAGAACCACGCTTTTTCAAATATTTCGGACAAGAAATACGTTAGTAATACAAAAAAAAACCGTTTGTAATATAATTTTAATTACAAATAAACCGTTCATCTGACGCGAAAATTGAATAAAAGAATTTGTAGAGGAGAAAATTCTCTACAACTTTGTTCCCTTATGTTTTTTTCATATCTCGTATCGGCCATCAATAGTATGAGATTAAAGAACGCAGTTCCTAACTGTTAGCTGTAGCGTAATGGGCAATGTGTTGGACTGTGACGCTGAAGGTCAGTGGTTTGGAACCCTCCACTACCTAATTTCTTTTTCCGAAAAGGGATTCAGACACTCTTATTAATTAATTTCTTATTATTTAGATTATTATTTTGGTCCAAAATGTTTGCAAAAACTTATAAAACTACTAATCTAAAGTGGGCCGTAAAACACGTCAGTGCGATTTTTTTTTTTTTTTTTCCTTCTGTAGGTCATAGCTAGGCGGTGAAACGGCAGCTGACAGGTAGTTGTAGCAGCGAGTCTGCGATATTCGCTTCACTGTGCCCAGTCGGTCGGCTGTAAAATCCATGACAATGGACAGCGCCTTCTGTCGTCAGGCGTTTGTTGTCGACAGCATCTGTGACTCGGGCGTCGACGGCTTTTCTCCGAATCGCGTTACTCACGGTACACCCTTGACATACAGAGACGTGGAAAGCCCTGAGCCTGCACAATTCCGGAGGCGGAATATCCCATGCGACGGCACCCTGGGTCTTTGATTTCGCACGCCATGCATTCGAGTTTTACCTTCGTGGATGATACAAGTTGTCACGACGGCCTTATCGTTTCACAAGCACCGTGTCGATATGAGTGGCACATGTGGTGCCTTACAAGAGTGCTGAAGATTAAATGCGCAGATTGGATAACTAATGAGAACGTATTGAATCCAAATGAAGAGGAAAATAACTGATACCACAACATGACCAAAGGGAGGGGTTGATGAGACACATCCTGAGGCACCAAAGAAACGCTTGTTTGGTAGAGGAAAAAAATGTGCGACATCAAGACTCACAGTAAAAAGTTACGAATAGATGTAGAGGCTTACAGAGAATAGGGGCATGAGGAGCTGCATCTAACCAGATACAATACCACAACATGTGCTACCGTTCTCAGATCTTTATCAAGCCACAGCATAGGTGGACTTTTTAACAGGATGAACATTTCCGATAAGCCATCTGTAGGAGAGAAAGCAATGTATCGGATGCTAGTACACACATCCCAGGACACGTAATTTGCTTTCACAGTAGCAATTTGGCTTCAGGGAAAGAGTATCCACACAAAATACAATTTATTCTTTTAGGTGGGAGACGCCAGCAGAACTAAAAGATAGAGTCAGGATTTAACAAAAGCATTGATTATATGGCCACAAATTATTCACTCTATATGGGGTGAGTCATACGAGGCGTAAACACCCCATCGATTTTGTGAATGGTTACACATATCTAAACGCGGTTTTCGGAAAATATTTGAACGTTGAGAGTCACATATGTTTTTGTTTGTTTAATGTTTTTAGCGCTGATGTCAAATGAAAACAGATTGATACGGCATTTGCGGTGCGAACACTGTTAAGCAGGCGTTTCGGACCAGGCTGTGAACTCACATACCGGAAAATAGGCTGCGATACTAGCATGCGCATGAAACACCTACTCTGATTTCATTTATAATATACTAGCTGAACCCCCACTGCTACGCATGCGTAGGCTGATTGTTCTGCACCAGTTGTTTCTTTTTAATCCTGATGAAGAATCCATATCTTAAGTTTCGTAGTTATAGCTCGAAATTTGAGTTAACAGCAACATATCTTTGAAAATCAATTTTTGCATCCCGTATTTCACCCCCTTATTAGTCTAATTTCCAAAAATACCGAAACACGTGTCTTTTAAATTCGAACCCCAAATCCAAATTAGAAAATTTGTAGTTCTAACTTCAAAATTGCGTAAATAGCAACAGATTTTCGAAAAACATCACCTCTTCAATTTAACCCCCTTGATGGTTGAATTTCCAAAAATACCGAAACACGTATTTTTTAAATCATAACGAACAATACAAATACCAATTTTTGCAGCTATAGCTTCAGAATTGTCTTGACAACAATGTATTTTCGAAAAGAATTTTTGAACCCCTCTTTTACCCCCCTTAGTTGTTAAATTTCCAAAAATACCAAAACACGTGTCTTTTTAATCCTGATCAAGAGTCCATATCCTAAGTTTCGTAGTTATAGCTGGCAATTTGAATTAACAACACATTTTTGAAAATCAATTTTTTCTTCACCTATTTTACCCCCTTATTGGTTGAATTTCAAAAAATGTCGAAACACATGTCTTTTAAATTCGAACCTCGAATCAAAATCCGGAAATTTGTAGTTCTAACTTAAAAATTGTCTAAATAGCAGCATATTTTCGAAAAACACCCCGTCTCCAATTTAACCCCGTTGATGGTTGAATTTCCAAAAATACCGAAACACGTATTTTTTAACGTCTAACCAACTATACAAATATCAATTTTTGCAGCTCTAGCTTCAAAATTGTATCAATAGCTACGTGTTATCAAAAAGAATTTTTGATCCACTATTTAACCCTCTTACTTGTTGAATTTCCAAAATACTAAAAATCATGGATTTTTAATCCTGACCAAGATTCCATATCCGATGTTTCGTAATTGTAGCTTAAAAAATGAGTTAACAGCAACACATTTTTGAAAATCAATTTTTTACGTTACCTATTGTACCCCCTTATTTGTCGAATTTCAAAAAACACCGAAACACGTGTCTTTTAAATTCGAACCCTGAATTTGAATCCTAAATTTTGTAGTTCTAGTTTCAAAATTGCCTAAATAGCTACGTATTTTCAAAAAACGTTTCATCCCATATTTCACCCCCTTACGAACGGGATATCGAAAAATCGCTTCTTAAATGACGCCTACAGAGTAAGATCAACACCCTCCACAAATTTCAAGTTTCTATCTTCAGTGGTTTGGGCTGGGCGATGATGAGTCAGTCAGTCAGTCGGGACACTTCCTTTTATATATAGAGATTTAGATCTTGGGAAATTTTCTGGAATGGTGTACACCATTGATAGGCCGAATTTATTAGACATATCACATGACTACTTTCACTTTTAATTTTTTTTAACTTTTCCGAACTTGAATATCAAAATATTATGGCGGAAGGCTGCAAAATGCGGAAGCGGTGTTAGTACGTAACTCTGATTGCATCTTTAAGGTGAAATCTACAAAACTACACAAGACAAAACTCTTAGAAGTAACGCGAAGTCTTGGTTCTAGTGCTTCTGTGAACAGGTGTGATTATGGAACGAGCAGATGTGACATGTGTACTTCGAACATAAGACTACAAACTTCATCATTCTCTGTTGTAGGCTAGAAAAACAAATTAAATGCCGTGGAAGGATGGGAATGGAAATAACCGAGTGAATGAATGTTGGCAGTGAGGTCATGTTTTGCATCTTTATATATAGGAGCTTGTTGTGGCTTCCTGGAAGCAGATAAACGGCCGTGCTGAGTCAGGCGGCACGGGCGCTAATGATGACAGTGACAGGACAGGACAAGACAACGCCAGCCTAAAATAAGACGCGCTGGGCCTCGGCCAGTGCCGTTATTGACACCCACCGACAATGCTCTGCAAGCCATCGAGTCACAGGGAAAGCTTTCCAATAAGTTAGCTCCAGTCGATGTAAAATCCTTTTCGGTTTGAGAACGGCACAAAACCTATTGTTTAATACTAGCAGACTGAAATACTTTCGTTAACGGCATACAGCTGGTCTTGCGCCGTTTACAGGAACCGATACTCCGTAGTACTCAGCATACGAAAGGTACAATTTGGCGCCCGGCGGAGTGGCCGAGGGCATTGAGGCGCTATGCTTAGATGTGCGAGGCCGTTCCCAGTCGGGGGTTCGAAACTCCCTTCGGGCATGGATGTTTGCGTTGTCTTTAGTATAAGGTAGTTTATAAGTAGTTTTGTAAGTTTAGGGACTGATGACCCCGCGGTTAAGTCCCATAAGCTTAACAAACATATGAACATTTTGATTTTAGAATTTGGTTTGTTAGACTATATTTCAGCAGTTTTCTCAAACAAGCTTACGTAGATACCATCCTTTACCCTGACCAGACTAAGGTTATAATACTGGTTTTCTAATCCTATTTTACAATTATCCTGTACACAATTTCGAAGACGCCATCCCCTGCCCAATTTCTTCCAAACGAATGTGGGATGTTAAAGCCCAACTAGAATTTCATTATATTTACATTCACTTTATTCGTACCGAGTTTTAAGCACTCCTCTAGCGTTTGAATCTTGTGTTTCGCACTATAAATACGGTACAGTCGATATTTAGTGAAGGAGTCAAAATCGTGTACTTAGTCTCGAATGTATTACATTTTGTTCCTCTTTGATGACAAGCCAGTTCTAGATTCATAAGCATCAAGTAGAATCTCAAACATGGCTGGAAGCAGCATAATCTATGTGAAGAAAATGAAAAGCCAGTCAGTTGCGTAAATAGCTTGTTTTTAATCTCTTGATCTTACTTTTGATGCTTATAAATGTTTTTGATTCTGTGCATGTAAGTTATTGAAACATGCAGGTTTATAAGTGACAAGAGTCTTTACGACCACACGCTTATTTTGCTTCTCGTACATCATGTAACAGGCATCTATTACTTCGAAGAAGATGTTTTTACAAGTTTCGAAACATAGATCAAAGAGTTTTACTAAACGTTTTTACATAACGGACAGCTTTATTTCGCTTGGTCAGTGAAAGGTGGTATCATTATATCTAATGTCCTTCTTTAGTTTGGCATTTATATCCGTGTATATGCCGTTGGAATAAAAGTGAAACAAATAAGAGCCTCAGCAAGGGTTGGTAATTTTTTTTCCAATTCCATTCGAAACTTCCTTTCCTGCCTCTCTCAAGATGTAATACATAATGAGGTTTGGCATAGCAATACGATGCTTCGTTTAAAGTGTGCTAAGATCACAGTTCATTCAGGAAGGACGAACATTTCGCTTAATTCCAATTTTGGACGTGATAGTCTTTACGCAGGAACGGTACAAACTACGCATGTTTTTAACCACGTTGACTGTTATAAAACAGTATTAGTTTCAGAAACGGGTTGGAATGTAGTTTTAGTTTTTCAGTGATGACTTGCCTAGGAAGTTCAAATACAGAAATGAACAATTTTTTTCCAAGAACAGCCGAAATTGTTTTACTGCATTTCAGGACAAAATTACAATTCTGTTCTGAAAAAAAAAAAAAAAAAAATCCTTGAGATATATAAAAATGACAAAACGTGAAACTTGTATATGAGTGGAAGGGAGTTTTCATCTCACTAATAATAATGTAGATAATATATCTATAGTATTGGACTTGAAAAAATTTACCCGTTGCTTGAATAGACATTATTGTGTGCAGGGCCTGCTTAAGAAATACTGTTAGAAGTTTGGCTGTGTCGGCCTGGATCACGTGATGTGAGGTCCCAGCCTCCCTGAGGCAGCGCCTGATGTTCAGAGTACCCGCAATTCAAAGCCGTTGCGATCTTCCAAGATAACGCAAGCCGCGTCACGCCTTGGCAAAGCACCCAAAACACACACTCGCACGTCGGGGACAAGCAACGTTGTCAAACCAACTCTCTTGATTTTCGTGCGCGCGCAATCGTGGTCTTTCTTTAAGCATACACTTAGCATATCCTGAGGTCGAGAATTTACGGTTGGATGACGTCGATCGAGAGAAACCGCTGGGACGATGCAAGGAATAGCCCATTGCGGATGCAAGGAATCGCCCATTGATTTGTTGGGAAAAAAAAGAAAAAAAGTAGAGGCGGGCCCGGTGGTCTTGGGGTAAAAGCTCTCGGCTGGAAACTAAAGGGTTCAAAACCCGGTCGGACCTCGAATTTATTTATTTATTTATTTATTTATTTATTTATTTTTTTTTTTTTTTTCACCTCTCAACGATGTGAGAAGTCGCCAGAAACGACACGTGTTTCAGATTCCACGTCAAGCTGAAGGTCCCCTTTCCCTGGCTCCATAACTGCGGTAGGCTAGCAACACGCAAGTTGCCGAAGTCCAATTGAAAGATTTGCACCAGGCCAATGAGCAACACGAAATTATTATTATTATTATGGGAGGAAAAAATGAAGCATTTCGCCTGAAGAGAAACAGGCAGTCTACTCAGATGTTATAGCAGGTTTGGCGGGCGGTATCTGGACCCGGAATTAACGCCTTGAGAACTAAGGCACATGCAAACCAGAAAGGGAGAAATGCAAGCGTTTGAGATGTTGTATTACAGAAAGATTTTAAATACGAGGTCTATTAAAAAAATGAAATAAATAAATAAATATAAAAAATGTAAATGAATAATTAGAAATTCTGGAACTTTGGCCACAATTTTTCTAAGCTTACCTTTTACTTACCGTGCATGGTTTCCTTTGTAATACCTTCCTTCACGATTGACACACACACACGCGCGCGCGCACACATAAACGCAGTTTCCAACGCCGTTTTCGCTTCCAGAAGCAGTCATGGTACGCCTCTTGCTGGACAATGAGAAGTGCCTTCTGCGAATTTTCTTTTGACTCGTCCGTCGTTCGCAAATCTTCGTCCTTTCAAGGGGGTTATTAACTTTGGAAATAAAAATTCCGTTGTCATTTGTGCGATCTAAAATCTGCTCACAGATAGCGAAGCGATGGTCTGAATTTGACTCACGGGCCGTGGGACGAACTGGGCGGCAACACGATGCGTTCCAAGATACTGTGTCAGGATTTCACGACTTGATCCAATGAAATGTTACATTACTCTCCAATCTTTCGGAGAGCGAGTCTTCGATTCGCCATTTTTAAACCACATGAACCATTCGTAACACTTTCATGTCAGCCATGCCATCCATTAAAATAAATACTGCCCTCCCCCCCCCCCCCCAAAAAAAAAAAAAAAAAAAAAAAAAAAAAAAAAAAAAAAAAACATGGCTTTGTCGACCCGGTATAGGGAAATTTTATTGACACATTCTTCAGGATGTACACAACACACAATCACATAGGCAGAGCCATACGCACGTGAGTACAGTCACCAGAACGTGCGCAATGTCGACGCTAGTAGTGCGTATACCCTGCTTTTGCAGCAGTTCTCCCATGGAGACGATGTTAGAGATCCCGAATGTAGTCTTGCGGAATGCCCTGCCACGCATTTCCACATGGTGCTTCAGTTGATTCAGATTTCGTGCCAGTCGTGCAGAACACGCAAGATGACTTTTCATGCGGTCACATACATGCTCAACAAGTGACAGATCTGGACATCGTTCTGGCCAGGATACTTGCCGTACACCTCGAAGAGCATTTTGTGTGGTACGGGATACACGTGGACGTGCATTGTCCTGTGGCAAAAGCACATCGCCTTGTTGGTACATGGATTGACGGATTGAATAATGATTTTAGTGTACCTTGCAGTTTTAATGTTTACTCGACGATCACCAGAGGAGAGCGGCTAGTGTAGGATATGCCCTCCCCCCCCCCCCCCCCCCACAAGATGGTACCGGAGGTCGGTCCCCTGTGCCTCTGTCGTATACACTCCCAGATTTTCCCGCTCCCTGCACAACACCACACATGCGTACGACCATCACTGGCACAGGGCAGAAGCTACTCTCATAACTGAAGACGACACATTCATACTTCCAGAAGCCCCTATTGCGACGCCACTGAAGGCGGGCTGAACGATGTTGAGAAGTGAGCGGAAGACGCATCTTCGAGCACTGTGGTGTGAGGAGCCATATCATACTCTGGCCGTTCTCCTCTGGTGATTGTCGAGGGTACATTGAACACTAAACGGTACTTTGAAACAATCGTTCAACCCGTCTTTCTACGTTCATTCACCAACTAGGTGATATGGTTTTCCCACAGGACAATGCACGTCTACATGTATCCCCTACCACCCAACGTGCTCTTAAGGGTGCACGTCAACTACCCTATCCTGCACGATCCCCAGATGTGTCCCCCATTGAGCATGTATGGGACCGAATGAAAAGTCATCTTTCCCGGTCTGCAGGACCGACACGAAATCAGGCCTAGCTGAAGAACCACGTGGAAATTACATGGCAGGCATTTCACAAGACCACATTCGGCATCTCTAACATCGTACCCATGAGAAATTGCAGTTTTCATTGCTACAAAAGGAGGGTATCAGTGGCGGACTAATGATGTTGGAGGCCCGGGGCGGAGGCGAAACGAAATGAGGCCCCTCGTCCACTTGGAAATAAATGTATTACTATAAAAAAGAATTGGAGGCCCTTTCCAGGACGAGAGGCATGTGAGAGTCCAAAAAAATATCTTTCGAGATTTGGAGGCCCAAGCAGAGCGAGATGCCTAGCGCGCTCAAAAAAAAAAAAAAAAAGTGCTTTTTTGGAGGCCACCCAAGACCGGAGGCCCGGGGCGGTCCGCCCCCCCCCCCCCCTTAGTCCGCCACTGGAGGGTATACCCGGTACTGGTGTCGACATTGCGCATGCTCTGGTGACTGTACTCACTGCGGATGGCTCTGTCTGTGTGATTGCGTGTTGTATACATTCTGAAGAATGTATCAATAAAATTTCCCTCTGCTGGGTCTGCGAATTCATGCCGTTCTTTTTTCATTTTTGACATATTGTATGTGCCTAATATTTTTCAAGCGAGAGAACGATCTAAATTATTTTTAAGACAAAAAACAAACAGTGTGAACAAGTGAGAAAAAAGAATTTAAAAAATCGACTGATAGCTGAAAATCTCTGTGTATTGGAAATATATCACCGTCGTGGAGCGCAGATCATGGAAAGTAACCTGATGAGAAAAAAGTGGCGTCGGTTTTTTGAAAAAAAAATGACGAGCTATGACATATAATTTTAAATTTGACACTTCTAGTTTATATGTACTAAACAAAGCTCGAGTCCTCCTCCGAGCATGGGTGTATTTGTTGTCCTTAGGTTAGTTTAAGTAGTTTGTACACCTAGGAAATGAGGAACGCATTAGTTTAGTCCAGTATACTTACAACCTTTTCAACACTTTCTACTCCATACAGCATTGAACAATAGCTAGCAGACACACAGTAATGAAGCTTCCGGCAGTTCTACATATTTAGCACAGGCTGTGCAGGGATTCAACCGCATTTTGCTCACGACTCTCCAGTGGCGCGAAATTACGAATGTTCCGGAATTTTTTGAATATACTAGGTTGATCAGAAATTATGAGGCTCTCAGCAGAACTGAAGAGAAAGGGAATGTGTAAAAAACAGCAAATACAACATCCGAGATAGGGAGTACATTAAGATGCTAGGAAATAGCGTCCGAAGTACTGCAGGGATCTGTAGAGGATAAATATTGGCAAGGAAAGTAGGTATAGTTATTACTCCGATTGTAAGATTAAGAGGCTGCTATAGCAGAGAATGTCGCGGTGGATCACATCATCAGTCATACCACTCCGGAAAAGATATCTGCTTGGTGTAAAAAAAGTGACAATTGATCCTTAAAAATGAGAAGTGTGAAGTCATCCATATGACCACTAAAAGAAATCCATTAAACTTCATTTACACGATAAATCAGTCGTAACCATAAGCCGTCAATTCAGCTAAATATTTAGGAGTAAGAACTATAAACTGCTTAAATTGGAAAGAACGCATAGAAAATATTGTAGGGAAAGGGAACCACAGACTACATTTCGTTGGCAGAACATTTAGAAGCTGCAACAGTTCTACTACAGAAACTGCATTCACCACACTTGTACGTCCTATTTTGGAGTATTGTTGTGCATTGTGGAATCCCCACCAAGTGGGACTGACAGACTATTTAGAGAAAGTACAGAGAAGGGCAGCTCGTTTTGTATTACGTCGATATAGGGGAGAGTGCTACGGAAATGATGCACGGGTTGGGGTGAAAATCATTAAAAGAAAGGCGTTATTCATTGCGACGAGATCTATTTGCAAAATTTCTTTCATTAACTTTCTCTTCCGAATGCGAACATCTTTTGTTAGCAGCCACTTACATACGAAGACATGACCATCAAAATAAGAGAAATCTGATCGAAAATTGAAAGATTTAGGTGTTTCTTTTTCCGCCAGCTGTCAGAGAATGCTACTTTAGAGAAACATAATAAAAGCGGTTCGATGAACCCTCTCCCAGGCACTTCAATGTGACTTTCAAAGTATTTATGTAGACGTAGTAATTTCTCCCAGTACGCTGTTTTCGCGCCTTGGGTGTTGTAGGGAAAAACGTCATGCACCTTATGAGCAAATACCTGCGCCAATTTTTCAGCAGCTACATCACGAATTGAAAGTCTGGGCAACTCAAGAACGTCGGAGTGTCTTACCCCTACAGAATTCTTGAATGTGGACGAACTGGCAGACGAATGAATAAGTTTAGTCTGGTAAATGAATGTATTGTCAGTTGTGAATCTTGTTCAGTCTGCGGCGGATATCATCATGACGGTTCAAAAATGTGACGCCGCTTTCCTTTCGAAGTTTTAAGTACGTTGAATACCTGTCAACCGTTCGTCTGCTCTCGCCTCTTTTATTTATCGCGCGTCAGTAACATTGTTAAGGAGGCCGCATTTTACCTGTGGAGGGTTGTCCTTCCGCAGCGGAGAAGTCAAGGAGATGCAAAGGCGAGCGAGCGCTGGAGGCTGGCGGACGCGGGCGCGTGTCCAAAGAGAGCAGCGCGAGTTTGTTTTGCTGCGCCAGCGCCGGCGGCGGCGTCCACTGCGCATGCGCGCTGCGCCACGCGCCTGTGTTTACTTCGCGGCCGCCCACCTGCGCAGCCTCCGCACACCCTTGTCCCCATTTCACTGCCGCCCATCCCAGAGCTCTCGCGCCAGCCACAAATCGACATTCACTGTTCCCAGATAGCACAGTTACTTACTATTCGCTCAAAGGCAATAGTGCTGTTCTCTCCCCAGGACTTAACACTGTTGGACTCATGAACAATGCGGGTCCACAGACGTACATTACTAGACTGGCAAACTTGCCTCTGTGACTGAAGGCTTTCGCCTCCATCTTGCTTCACCTCACGTCAAAAAGTTTCCGTATGATACTACTACGATATTCTAACGTGAAATGAACTTGTAACTTTACTACAGTCTATTCACCGAAAGCAGGGACGAATCACAAACAGTGTCACGTGAGCGACTACGCTCGTTTCCAGCAAAAGCATTCGGTGTTCACGTGATACGCAGGGGTGTGCAAAATCTTTGGCGCACGCTTAGCAGCCAGGGTTGCCAACGAGGTCATGATAAAAACCACCGAAGTGACCGTAAAATCCCACCAAAAACCACCGAACTTTATGAAGTTCCCACGCAAAAAAAAAAAAAAAAAAAAAAAAAAAAAAAAAAAAAAAAAAAAAAAAAAAAAAAAAAAAAACACTGTCTATTTGTTTGTTCTTGACCGATTGATTTGAAATTTAGACGCAACTATGCATTTTAAAGGAGGAGTTTTTATGTACTTGACTTATCTGTATACACGCTAGACGGAAATAAAAAAAATAAAAATTGTTTATTCAAGAGCACTTTAGTAAACATGTTATATATAAAAACAAACAATAATTACTTTGAGCCATTGCAATGCTTGTCGGGTACAGACAGCAAATTGTGAAATATTTGAACTTGAAAACAGAAAGTAATCCAGTCTGGAAAGGAGGTCAGCGTCATACTATTGTCTTTATTTTATGTCAGAAGATCTAGATTTCAGCTATATCCAATGTAATCACATCTGAGAAAAAAGAAAGTTAACAATGAAAGTACATTCACATATTAAGTGTCTGCAATGTTCAGTCATTTTCACAACAAGAAAAATCTGATAAAGTGCTGTAGCAACAAATACATACCATTAACACAATGTCAGTTCTTCGTCCTCGACTTCATCACCGTCATCTTCGACAGGATCGGCGCCCGAAGTATATGCAGCTGTAGTTATATTAGCGATATTCATTAAAATCCACCAACTTTCCCACTGACTTAGATTTTTTCCCACCGTCGGCTTTAAAAAATCACCAGATTCGGTGGGAAACCACTGACGTTGGCAACCCTGTTAGCAGCTGTCGGTGTTGGCTGGCTGCTGAACTGACGTCACAGCGGACCGTGAGAAACCTGGGCAACAATGTAACGTAATAAAGCGTAAAAAAACACAGACGGCATTGAGGATTCAAAGTGAGTTACAATAATGTTGAAAGTATGGTGAAAATGAGTTCTTTCTGTTGAAGTAGATTTATTTTCATTCTGGTTGCTAACAAAATGCTCCATTCAAACAAAATCAATTTTTAATAACAATATCAGTAATAATAATGTTAATGGACCACGAAACAAGGTTCACTTTATCGAACTTGAACTGTTTTCATTGAGGTTTATAACAAACCGCTCCTCTCTCTGCTCTATAATGCAGTGAATGTTAAGCGTGACTACAAATACATATACTTACTTTAATAATCAACAACTGGTCTTTCAGGTGTCTTTAAAGATGAAGTTAAGAGATCCCGCAGTACAACGCGCACTAACGAGATCACATCTGCAAGGGAGGCGGCGAAGTTGACTGAGAGGCCCTGCCTTGTACCAACACCACCTAGAGGTGGTGTTGCTTGTATACCCCTCGACGGCAGCGCCGTGATCACGTGCCTTCAGTGGCGTAGCTATCATAGGGTTAGGCGGGGCAGTGCCCCGGGGCCCCCGAGATCAAGGGGCCCCTCGGCCTCCGTGAGCAAAGTTCGGAAAAAGTTACAGTAGAGCGTGTTTTTTTTTTAATTATTTACTTATTTTTTACCTTCCCACCCTACCGTCCATCAATTCCCCCTCCCGCCAAACTAAGCTTCCCACAGTAGCCGCACTGGGCCACAGGGTAACGGAACGTTGCTTCCAGTGGGGCCTGCTGACAGGCCAAGCCGACAGTCGCTGAGTACAACAATCGGCAGAAGTAGCGGCAGCATCAAAGCTGCTCACAAGCAACAGCTGCGCCTTGCGCCGTGCAGTGTGAAGGATCGCGCGACTTCAAATAGTGTATGAATACATTTACTGTACAGTACTTCTTATTGCCAGGTAGAAGTGTACAGTTCAATTATACGAATAATCGGCTTTCCGAACATCCATATTCCCCAATTACACTTCGGATAATCGACGTTCTACTGTATATAATATTTTAGCTGAATGAAGTATTTTCGACTTTAACGTTTTGAACACTGCCAACAAACTTCAAACGCACGAAGTGAAATCCAAAAATTATTCCCATCTCAGAATATAAACATAAAATGGTATTGCTTAACCGCTAAGACGTGCACCCTGCCACCTGCTGAATTACTAGCAGTGTGTGACAATACTGTCCATGGTTTGATTCGCGGCAGGGGGCCATATTTTCGTGGTTGAGTAAAACTTCATTGTTCATTTTTACTAGCTTCTGCCTGCGACTTCATTCACCTAGTATGGAGCAACTTCGAAAACTATTCCATGGTAGTTTTATCTGTATGTCCTACCCAGGTCAAACTCTATCCCTATCCAAAATTTCACCCAAATCCACCCAGTAGTTTCTGCTTGAAAGCATAATTAACTTGCACAGTTATAATTATATTAGGGAGTACGATTAAATATTATCTGCTGCGTGACAGTAATTTACGTAAGAGTATTTAGGTTTGCCTTATTATGTCTTCCAGTAAGCGTTAAGGGCCTGACGAAGTAGTATTGCATCTGTATAGTTCATAGACGCAGATTACGGGTATGCTCGGTCACTCAAGCATACCCCAAAATTTGAGTGGGTATGCTCGGCATACCCCACTGAAAATTTTGATATTATTTTTTTCTTTACATTATATTTCTTAGTTGTAATTAAATTCGACTCTCTCATTTCATTGATGGGTGGCTGGCTTTTGTAATACACCGCTGTAAAAAGATTATCTAAAACAAACAGGTAATTGAATTCGTAGGCATTAAAATTCATGTTGACATGTGAGTGGAAGTGATCATTTTCTAAATAGTCCGAATGTTCATGGAATGCTGCTTGTTATTTCAATATCGTAAACTGAAGGCGGTAACCTTTAATTGTTGTATTAAATAACTAGAAATGAAGTGGGTTTGAAAATGTGTATACTACTAATTTAACGTTTATGTATTCTCTTAGAAGTCAATTGCCTTCAAGGAATCGTGTTAGTGTAAGTCGTATCATTTTTCATACTGCTTACTGAATTGTTGTGTGAAGTAACAATGGGTTGTGAACCTATTAGTAACGACAGACATGGTGTGACAGCAGAAGTGCATTTTGATAATGCTGAATAGAAAATAAATTTGCAGAAGAATGAAGTCAAGAAGACGATCCGATGTAAGTGTTTGCGTTAGTGAACACAGTATTCATAATACAGGCACATCATTATCTGATACGCATGTCTCAGAAGACGAAAACTCTGAAAATGATTTTAGTTGTTACTACAACGGGAAAAACAGGTTCAAATGGTCGCAAAACCCGCCCAGTAGTTCTGAAACGTGAAATTGAAATCAATGGCTGTTAATTTCTTTCCTGTGTATTAAAAAATTACTTTTCTCCTTTCAGACATCAAAATGGTCCTAAATTAACACCAGATAAAGCAAAAAAGAAGAAATACTACTAAAATAAAACAAAATTATTACTTTACCTTTTTACATGGAATTGGGAAAATATAATAATATTTTTTTCTTTTTTTTAGAAATACCTGTCGGGGGGGGGGGGAGGCTGCAGACCGGCAACCACCTCCCCCCTATTGGAAACGCCACTGAGCATACAACAAGATTTTCAAAAGTCGGCGCCTGTGGTATAGTTTTAGTTTAGAGAGGGCCCCAACGTCATTTTTGCCCCGGGGCCCTTAGTGTAGTAGCTACGCCACTGCGTGCCTTGCCGTGTTTACAGTACGTCTCTCGTTTCGGTGAATGGAGTATAGTTGATTTAAAGATGCTCTACATTTGAACTAATACTTCCGTAGTAGGTGTGTTTAACACATTCATCGTAAAATCGTGTTATGAGAAGAACATTTTACATACAGTTGAAGCAGACTGTGGTTATCGTAAAAACGCTCAGAATAATTAATAAGCGCGTGATCCATGACAACTAGAACAGTGTGTCTCTCATACTATTGAAAGGAGAGCCGAAGTTAATCGAAACTGGCAATAGATTAATAAAAACAGCAAATAACACGACTCATTAATGTACGAGGCGTGTCCAGAAGGTAAGTTCCGTTTGGTAATAAAATGAAATTGTACACAGATACAGAAGAAATTTTTATTGCACAAAATTCTACAACTCTTAAACTACTTTTCCACATAACTGCCGAAATTTTGCAGGCATTTGTCCTAGAATGCACCAGGTTTTGTATACCTTCTTCATAGAAATCTGCCGCCTGTGTTTTCAACCAGTTGGAAACAGTTTCTTTCAGGTCGTCGTCATTGGTGAAGTGATGACCGCCGAGGAAATTGTGTACCTACGATTTTCCTGGATCTTGTCATCAATCGCGTGAACCAGTTCTTCTGTAACCAAAGGTGGACGCCCACTTCGTTCTTCATCGTGCACATCACTACGCCCGCCATTGAACTGTCGGACCCATCTTCTCACCATCGAATCACTCATCGCATTTGGCCCGTAAACATCGCAAATTTCAAACAAGCACAACAAAGCGTACGTAACTGACAGCGATCTCCAAATGCCGCACGTTCTTCTACCTGATACACATCGTCTACAGCGCATATGCGGAACTGCAATCACAGCGCTGCAGCGGAGATAAATTTAAAAGGAACTTACTTTCTGGACGCGACTCGTATGTGTTAAAGCCCAATGTATATTTCGCAAGAACACTCAAAATAATAAAGATACGTTTTATCCACAAGAAACAGCACTTTAATAACGACCATACTACTGTAAGAAAAGCCGAAGTTGTATGAAATTGCTGTATCTTCCGTTTTCTGTACAAAAACTTACAGTCACATAAAACACACTAATAGACCATTACATCAAAACTGTGAAGACGGCGTAGTTACGTCAGTTCATCCATATTTTAACTATTGTGTTCTGTAATCTGACACACGACTGCTCACACGTTTGTAGTATAGAATTATGGCGGCGAGACTTCAGTTGCACCAATGATACTGCATACGGCATTGCAGGCAGTCATCTGTATACAAACTGGATGCATAACTGGTGTCTGAGCATTGAACTGCAGCGTGACTGCACATTCATATATTTTGTACACGCCGGCCGCGGTGGTCGAGGGGACTGAGGCGCTCCAGTCACGGTCTGCACGGCCACGACGGTCGGGGGTTCGAATCCCCCCTCGGGCATGGATATTTGTGCCGTCCTTAGTATAAGGTAGTTGATAAGTAGTTTGTAAGTTTAGGGACTGATGACCCCGTAGTTAAGTCCCATAAGCTTAACAAACATTTGAACATTTTGTTTTGTACACGATTTCGTATTGTCCGCCATGTTTGAATTTGGCAAATGAATTTTTATTAGCTATTACGTGACAAAGAATTGCTTCCTTACATACTGATTTGAAGGTTTAGTCAATATGCGATGCAATAGATTGTTATCGGAGTGGAATCAAAAGGTATTTTCTTTTGTTCAAATGTCCAAATGTTTGTAGAGCTTAAGGGACTTAACTGCGGGGTCATCAGTACCTTAAACGTACAAACTGCATTTTGCGATCTTGGCGTTCCGGTTATATTACAAAAGCTTTAGTTTTTCGGTGTATATAATAAAACTTTTGAATGAGTCCTGGTTTGATTGTTATTTCAAAACTGAGTTTATTCTCTTGATAGCTGTCGTACATTTCTTTGGTCCATTTTTCTGAGCATTTCCATACGCTAGTTGACGCGAACGTGTTTATGAGCTACAGCGAATTCTTCGGATCCCATCCGGAACATTTGTATTTAACAACTAAATGTGCGCGACAAATCTTTACTGCAGTCGTCAACATGTCTAGGAATGTCTACTCGTCTCAGTAAATCACATAATGAACCTCTTCGACATTGTTGCGCATACCAACGATGCTTTTGGAAACAACTATTTGGATTGACCCTCGCACAACCATAACCAAATACAACAGACCAGGAAGGTACAGTTTTCTTTTTCTGGAGGTGATCTATACTACTAAACGGTTCGCCTGCTTTATAGTGCACAGTAGCAATTGCAGGATTCTTATCAAATGGCTTCGAGGGACGACAAAAATGTTTTGGGGTATTTCATATACGGAGAGCAAATTATCCAGACCGTTTTTATTTTTCTATATTTTGCGTTTGTGTGGAGCAGCGGCCGTTGAGGATTATGAGAGAAACAAGTGATCAGTCGCGAAACAATCTGATTTATTGCGAATCGATTTTGGCTGCATGATCGCCATCGTCAGTGCTTACGTTAGCAAGTAAAATCATACATTAGGCACCCGAATCTTAAGTGTGATTGTACTTGCTAAAGTAAGCAGTCGTGATAGCTATCATGCAGCCGAAATAGATTTCAATAAATCAGACAGTTTCGCTAATGATCGCAGGTTTGTTCCATTGTGCAGATTATACTGCGTAACTGCTTCAAAGTGACAGCACTTAGCTTTTTTTTAATGCTTTAAGCATAATTTTAGTTTTTCTTAAAAATATCGTTTAACATCTAATATTATATATAGTATTATATATTATAATAGTAATATATAATTTATGTTCTTTAAATATTTTTGATGCATACACTACGTCTCAAACCAAGGAAAATTTCACAGCGAGGTATGGCATCTACCATATCCACCCTCTTTGCACTCACATCCAACGTTTGGTTGATTGGTTGATGAGAGGAATTGACCAAACAGCTAAGTCATCAGCCCCTCACACAACATTTACTTGGTGCAAAATAAGATAATGCTTCTGTAATTTATCCACTGATGATGAGCCTGCAGTGGCTCGAAAAATAGTTACGGGCGAATAAAAAATATCAATAAAGCAGCTGGTTACATATTTCTACAAAAATAAATCTCCAGTTCAACACATTAAGACGTTTCTTAAGAAATGTCGATTCATGGTAATTCCTTTCGAGCGTATTGGATAAATTTGGACGAAAAAATTGGTGGTATGCACTGTAAGCAGACTGGTCAATATCTGAGCTACCGTTCTTTTAACAACGTGAATATCTTTATGTATAAAGCAGAGTGTCCGTGTTTGTGTGTTTCTATTTATACAATCTACATTTTTCATGCAATGTTTATGAAATTTCGCACATAGGCCAGTCGTCAGGTATGTTTAGGTCCAAAAAAATTACAGGAAGCTGAATTTTTGGTATGTTGTTAGGACATATTAGAGTAGTATTAAACCAAGTTTGCAGCTTCGAATTCCTCTAGCTTAACTTTTTAGAGCCAAGAAACCTCGAAAATTGCGGACTTTTTTCTGGTTTTGGCTTATAACTCGTGAAGGGTGTTTTTTTCAAGAAAAGTCACTCACACCTCTATTAATGTAGATAAAATATTCTACAATTTAAGCCCAAAATTTAAGCCAAAATTGACTAATTTCTCCAAAAAGTTCAAATTTTCTATTTTAGTCATCTTTCGGCTAGAATATTGGCTCCAATGATCACCACACGGGGAAAGTCACACATAAAAAGTTATAAAGCAGTTATTTAGCTTTAATCTAAGTACAGAACGAAATCCATAGGCCTAATAGGTTTCAAGTTATCGTTAAGAAACTAAAAGTTGGGAAATTCGACTAGTTCAATAAATTGGTCCAGATGATTAATTTTTAAGGTAACAAATTTTTATTTACAGCTAGTACTATTTATAACACAATGTACATGTAAAAACTTAAGTGATACGTCGAACTGAAAGTTGAGGTGACCGAGGAGTGGGGGGTGTATCGTCAAAGGAAACGCCTGGTGACTCCTGCAACAAATTTACACCACAACATAGATTTGTAGTAATGTAATTCGCTACTTCTCAATTTTAAAGCTGCAACAAACTAAAATATAATGCAGTATGTACCTACTAAATTGTCTCTTACCATTCGTTTTAATGAGAATGCCGGGATTTCTTCCTTCCTGGCTCGGGCACCGTTGTTTCTTGTCTGTTGGAGCTCTGTAACCGAAGTTGGTTCGTCCACATCTTCGTCTTCCTCTTCCGAATCTGACGAGACGTTCGAGGTGTTGCGGTACGTCTTGCCGTGGCTCATTCGGCAAAGAACAGAGCACTTGAGCCCTGCTCTTTGGCAAGAGCAGGTCCCGTCACCACACCCTTTCCTACATTTGCTCGACATCATCTTCAGTAGTGCTGAGGGCGCTGGGACTTGGAATGTGGCAAAAGGAGTTAGCCCTTGCTGGCATCTTGTCCAACCCCCGTCAGAGGGCTCTTTCTCGACGCGCAACCACATCTTAACCTGGTGGTATGTCCTGTAGGAGTGCTGGGCCGCTGCTTCTTGGGTTGGGGGTAGACGAGCAAGCTAGACTTTTGCACTCACAGGAGACCCGAGGAAAAGTTCTTAGCGGAGAGTTTGAATCTTGTCGTCCTCTCCACCACCATATAGGGCGACCAAGAACTTGCAGACTGTGGAGGCTATCTCTTCTTTAGTGGCATGTGGCGTAAGGAATGTGGGAGCCACGCCAATCAGCTAGGGATTCTTCTCAATTATGCCCATCATTTTTGTTTTTCCTTGCTTGAAAACGGCAGGTACCGTGTCGCAACCAGTAAATGCGTGGAGGAACAGATCTGATCCAGGAGGGAGCGACATTTGTCCTCAGTTGAAGGATGTTAACGAGAACTGTTCGCAACTAGCTCCACCCCTTCCACTTTTTTGGAGGAATATGTTCCTTGTATTGGAGCCCAACCCATTGAGGAGAACCAACAAATAGACATCCTCTCCGGCTATTAGGACGTGTTCATGTTGTCGGCTCTTCTCCAGCGCTGTCCTGGCGATAAGGCAGCGTCGTCGGTAGTTTGCTTGGTCTCTAGTCCTTCGCTCTTCATTCCAGCGCGAATAAAGTTGATCAAGCGCTGCTTGTTCTTTCCGTTGGAAAGAAATTTTCTCTGAGCCACTTTGATCACAGTACGATATTGTAATATTATTACGCTGCGTGCAGGTACTGCATAACGGCGTAGATGCTCAGCTGCTTTTATGCTACTGCTAGCCCCCTCCTCAGAGTAGCCATCGAACACCACAGCCATATTCCTCTCATAGCGATGGACAGTGCAGGAAATGTAGGTTGCTACAATTTCGCAGATGCTGTTGTTACGTTGCCAGATAACTGTCTGTACCAGATGCCCTCCATCAACAACAACAAAAGTGCTTTGTGAGATGGAGAAGGTTTCAGTGAGAGGAGTGAAAACACTGAAGAAGGCGGATATTGTGCCCTTACGCATACCCTCCTCTGAAAATAGTACTGTGGCATAGGGGGTCATCTCGAAGGCAATGTGCTTTCTTAAGTCTTGATGTGACTTTTTCGTAATGCACAGCCTTTGGAAAATTGTGAGAGGGCCAATAGCGACCACCTTGTCCCGCACTTTAACTGTAGCTGTAGTCAATGTTCGTACCTTGTCATTCCTTTTGAAAGTAACATTGCCTGACGGACAATGGGACGGTTTATTGGGATTCAAAATACGTTTTTATTTTGTCGAAGTAGTATCTCGGTCGATACGAGAGGATCTCATGTCAACGTGTTGCTCAGTGCTGGTGCAGGACACGTCCCAGAATTACTCCCAGCCCTCACAGATATCCAGCATATAGACCGTGCGACCAGTCCGGCGCGCAAGGACGCTGCTGGAGATCTCGCGGTTTTTCACTGTCACTGTTCCCTCTCCAAGCACTTCCCGACACATGAAACAAACATCCGTCGGGGTAGCTCCAACGTATTGTAAAAAAGAAAGTACTTAAAACACCACCACGATCGAGATTTAGACTATTTTTGTTTGAAACGTTCTTCACAGATCCGAATACGGCCGTTTCTAGAAGGGCAGACGGGGTGTAGTGAGGAAGACCTCGGAGACAAGAATTTTGGGAGGGAGGACAGAACACCTGCTGGGTCACCACTTGGAGTAAGGAGGTGGGGGAGGGGGCGGGGGTGCCTTCTCACAACAAAAGGCCTCGCTACGAACTAAAGTCCCAATTCCTAAATGGCTGACCAATACCACATACTCTGTGCCAATACCCACAAACGGAGAGGCTTTCGTTGTTTCTACAGCAATACCTACATTCACAAATATATTGGTATGCACTAACACATAAATTACACCTATTTATATACAATGCGTTAATAATCATCGTCAATGAGTAATTACTCCTTTTTCTTTAACATATATACGATAAAAGGACTGCAATTCTTTTGGGTCAGTTTATTGAATACTGCGATTTTCCCGACTTTTCGTTGTTTACCGATAACTTGAAATCTGTTGGGACTATGGACTTCGTTCTGTACTTAGATTAAAGCTAAATAACAGCTCTAGAACTTTCTTTAGCATGACTTTCCCCGTCGGATGATCAGTAAAGCCAATATTCTAGCCGAAAGATGGCTAAAATCGAAAATTTGAACTTTTTGGAGAAATAAGTCAATTTTTGAAGTCCAGTATCTCGGGAACTATTGGACTTACAGAGCTGCGGTAGGGCTTAAATTGTAGAATATTTTATCTACATTAATAGAGATGTGAGCGAGTTTTATTGAAAAAACCACCCTTCACGACTTATAAGCCAAAACCAGAAAAAAGTCCGACATTTTCGAGGTTTTTTGGCTCTTAAAAAGTTAAGCTAAAGTATTTCGAAGCTGCAAACTTGGTTTAATACTACTCTAATATGTCCAAACAACATACCAAAAATTCAGCTTCCTGCAATTTTTTTGGACCTAAGGCCATTTTTTTGTCTACGACGACTGGCCTAACACGCAAACTTCAGTCCACGTGGACGGTCGCCGTGTTAGGATCACGTACAACACATTGTTCACGTAATACGACGTCATAAACGATGAGATGTGCGGAAAAATTGCTGCATCAAACGACAGTGTTGCACATTTCCTTCTAAACCACTGGACCGATTTCAACCAAATTTGGCGCACATATTTTTTACAAATTTTTCAAACAAATTTATTGAAGAGGTACAACGATTCCGTGTGAGAGCTATTGAGGACAGTAGACAGCATACAAGTACTCCACTGCTCTCCGGCCAATCATTAACTGCCGAGTACCCCCTTGCCCCCCCCCCCCTCCCCTCAGCTGGGCTGTCGGGGTAAGAACCAAATACGACACATGGTTCAGGAGATAGAACGTCATAAACAATATAGTTGCAAGAAACTGTCACATACACATACACTGTATGAGAATGACAGTACAAAGCGACTTGGAACAAACTTTAAACATAATTTCAAACTTTTATTGAACTTTTTCTCGCTGACAACCATAGCAAAATTATGAAAGGAAAAAAAAAAGTTTCTTGCTGACTACTTCTCCGCTAACACTACGGCATTCGATATGACGTTACAATTTATAATTTCTACAGTACAAATTGTAGCAGCAGGAATTTTTACAGACAGTATACAAACATATAGCTGAATGTATCTTCAAAACTGTATCACAGTACGACACGTAGATATGAGCACATAAACAGTAACGCGCATGGAAAACCGCCCTATGACGCATCAATTTTCAATCTATTACTTCTTTACTACTAATTGTATTCGCAACAGATTTTGCAGTCATACAGCACTTATAGAAATGAATATGTACCTGAAAAATGATACAATTGTACAGCATATAACTCAATAAATATGAGATCTTGCGAATTTTGTATGTCATTGGTATTTTGATTGCTATCTTTCTTTGTTTGGATACTGCACGTATAATTTTGTACATTATGCAAGACAGCCTTATTTCTTATATATTCTCCGATAAATATAACATGTTTTTTTAGAGAAAAGGAGATGGACAGAGAGAGAATGGGTAGGGGAAGTAGTACCTCAACGCAGGAATAAATAAATTAATACCCGGATAAAGCCGGGTTTGAAGCTAGTTTTCCATAAAGAGGGAAGGTTTAAAACGGTGATAAAATATGGAAAAGTTGTCAAGAAAAGAGAAAAATTGGGAAAAACTGAAACAACTTTTTCCAGTGAGCTATCAATACCGTTCGTCCAATTGCGATAAAATTTTGTACATTTCATGTTGAAAGCAAGAGGAAGGTTTGCAGCAAATAAAATTTTGGAAAAGTCAACAGGAAAGTAGGAAATTTCAGGAAAACCGAGAGAGATTTTTTTCTATGAATAAAAATCAATTGCCACATGGTTGTAAGAGTATCATCTGAGTACGAATTGACAGGACAAGGTTTGTGTGAAATAATTTTTTTTGGAAAATCTACCGAAAAATTAGAAAATTTTAGAAAAACTGAAAGTGCATTTTTCAGTGTGTTTTGGATTGAATTCAGCACTATAACTTTTCTCACGACGGAGAGGAATAATTCTGTTTTCCAGAGATTGTTCGATATTTCGCTTTGTAAACTTCAACTAAAAATATATCTTGAATTATACACTTTCTAAAGTATCTTATCCGGTACTTCCGCGCTCAAGCTATGTCCACACCAGATTTCATCACAATAGATTCAGTGGTTTCTGTAATGATATGTAGCCAAATCGGTTCAGCCGTTCTCGAGTTTTAGCGAGACTAACGAACAGCAATTCAATTTTATCTTTGACAGTTCATATACGGGTTCAGATCGTGTAAAGCAAACTTTACTCTTTCTGAACGCACCCATCACAACAACCAAGACCTATTTTATTTATTTATTTATTTATTTTATGTTTGGAATCTAAATTTTCTTCGCAATTTTTCCATATTTTATGACTAAATCTTCCGCGAATGCGACATGAACATTATCCTAGACATGTGTACGTGATTTGCCCACTCTCTCCGCCCACTATCGAGCCAATACTCAGACTATCTGATGATGCTAGTCCTAAAATACAAATGATGTGAATTAATATGGTTTGTATCAAGAGGTAAGCCGGCCGCGGTGGCCGAGAGGATTGAGGCGCTCCAGTCACGGACCGCACGGCCACTACGGTCGGGGGTTCGAATCCCCCCTCGGGCACGGATATTTGTGCCGTCCTTGGTTGTAAGTGGTTCATAAGTAGTTTGTAAGTTTAGGGACTGATGACCCCGTAGTTAAGTCCCATAGACCCTACAAACATTTGAACATTTATCAAGAGGTAAGTGATACGAAGTTCACCGGGTCATCTAGCACGACATAAAATGTGGCAAGTAGGCAGCGCGTCGGGCAGGGTGTCCATGATATGAGGCGGCTGGAGGGTCGGTCGGCGGTTGCGTAAACAGAGGGGCTATTCGCGCGCCGTGAGGTCAGCTGCTGATTGTTGTGCGGCCAGGCCCGGAATAGCCCGCCGACGGAGCACAGCTGGGGGGGGGGGGGGGGAGAGGGGGTACCCGGCGGGTAATGATTGGCCGAGAGCCGCGGACTAACCCGTATGCTGTACACTGTCCTCAACAGCTGTCACACGGAATCATTGTAGCACGGCGATAAATATGTTTGTAACGTCGGTTGCAGAATCGCGTTTCTGACTGTTTTGGTTCCTATTTGAGCTACGATCGCGGGCTGCAAAGTTTCCGATTTACCATAGGGAAAGCTTGAACGAAGACGAATCCGACCTGTCGCTTAGGCAAATTATGCGAATCATCAGTTCCTTCTGCAAAAGATACCATTTGGCTGAAATTGATCTCTTATATATAAAAGGTAATGTCCCGACTGACTGACTGGCAGATTAACTGACTCATCATTGCCCAGCCCAAACCACTGAAGATAGAAACTTGAAATTTGTAGAGGGTGTTGATCTTACTCTTTAGGCGTCATTTAAGAAGCGATTTTTCGATATTCCGGCCATAAGGGGGTGAAATAGGGGATGAAACTTTTTTTTTCTTTTTTTCTTTTTTTTTTTTTTTTTTTTTTAAATGCGTTGCTATTTAGGCAATTTTGAAGCTAGAACTACAAAATTTGGAATTTTAATTCAGGGTTCGAATTTAAAAGATACGTGTTTCGCCTTTTTTTTTTTAGTTCAACCAATAGGGGGTAAAATAGGGGACGCAAAAAATTGATTTTCAAAGATATGTTACTGTTAACTCATATTTTAAGCTATAACTACGAAACTTCGGATATGGAATCTTGGTGAGGATTAAAAAACACCAGTTTCAGCATTTTTGGAAATTCAACAAGTATAAAGGTAAAATAGGGGATGAAAAATTATTTTTGAAAACACGTTGCTATTAAGACAATTTTGAAGCTAGGGCTGCAAAAATTTGTAATGTATTGTTGGTTAGAATTTAAAAAATATGTGTTTTGGTATTTTTGGAAATTCAACCATAAAGGGGGTTAAATTGGAGAGGGGAATGTTTTTCGAAAATCTGTTGCTATTTAGTCAATTTTGAAGTTAGAACTACAATTTTCGGATATGGATTCGGGGTTCGAATTTAAAAGACACCTGTTTGGGTATTTTTTGAAATTTGATCAATAAGGGGGTGAAATACGGGATGCAAAAATTGATTTTCAAAAATATGTCGCTGTTAACTCAAATTTCCAGCTATAACTACGAAACTTAGGATGTGGACTCTTGATCAGGATTAAAAAGACACGAGTTTCGGTATTTTTGGAAATTGAACAACTAAGGGGGTAAAATAGGGGATCAAAAATTCTTTTCGAAAACACATTGTTGTCAAGACAATTTTGATGATAGATACGCAAAAATTGGTATTTGTATTGTTCGGTCGAATTAAAAAAATACTTGTTTCGGTATTATTGGATACTCAACCATCAATGGGGTTAAATTGGAGGGGGGTATTTTTAGAAAATGTTTTGCTATTAAGGCAATTTTGAAGCTACAAGCACATAAATTGGTATATGTTTTCTTGGGCAGAATTAAAAAGACACGTATTTCGGTATTTTCAGAAAATTAATTATTTTGGGGGTGAAATAGGGGATGAAACGTTTTTTGAAAATATGTTGCTAGTACGCCAAATTTGAACCCAGAATAAAAAAAAAATGATATTTGCATACTTGGTTGAAGTTTAAAAGACACCTTTTTCGAAATTCAACTATTAAGGGGTGCCATAGTGGGTTACAAGTAGTAAAATCAAATGCTCAAAAGTTTGTTAATCTTAAGAGACTGCGGGGTCATCAGTCCCTGAGGCTTACAAACTAATTAAACTAACTTATATTAAGGACAAGGCAAACAGCCATGCTCGAGGGGCGAATCGAACTCCCGACGGCGAACAGCAGCGCGCACACCAGCCATTCTTTATTTTTTTTTTTTTAGATATCAAGCCATGAAATGTTATAGCTACTGAGAGAGCGACAAATATGACTATATGACTCATCCTATAACCGAATAGGTAATGCAAAATGAAACGAGTACCCACAGTGATTTTCAAACGTTGGCGTCCCTGCTTTCATTCGTGGGATCTTAGAAACATAAAGCTCCGCGCATTCTCTCCAAAAAAAAAAAAAAAAAAAAAAAAAAAAAAAAAAAAAAAAAAAAAAAAAAAAGGAATAATAATGCACCACTGAAAAGTCACGCAGAGAAGAACAGTGACAATAACGTTGACCAATGAATACAGAGGTCAGAGCGCCCATGCAATACTCTTGCCTCTCCCTCCCCACGCCATGATACCTGGACATCCGAAACGATAATGTTCAACAATCTTACTTAGTGAGTTATGTGTTCCCACCTGTCGAGTGTACGTTCAGAACCAGTAAGCGGGATTAATCTGCTCTCATTCGACATGAGTGCACGGCGACCCCTTCCTCTGTGGTCTCGACGTAATCGAAAACTGAAATGTTACGTCTACATCCATACTCCGCAAGCCAACCGATGGTGTGTGGTGAGGGGTACCTTGAGTACCACTATCGGTTTTCCCTCCTATTCCAGTCACGTATTGTTCGCGGAAGGAAAGATTGTCGATATGCCTCTGTGTGGGCTCTAATCTCTCTGATTTTATCGTCATGATCTCTTCGCGAGATATACGTAGGAGGGAGCAATGTACTGCTAGACTCCTCGGTAAAGGTATGTTCTCGAAACTTCAACAAAAGCACGTACCGAGCGACAGAGTCTTCCACTGGAGTTTATCGATCTCCGTAACGCTTTATCGATTACCAAATGATCCTGTAACGAAAGCGCGCTGCTCTCCGTTGGATCTTTTCTACTTCCTCTATCAACCACACCTGGTATGGATCCCACACCGGTGAGCAGTATTCAAGCTGTGGGCGAACAAGTGTACTGTAATCTACTTCCTTTGTTTTCGGACTGCATTTCCTTAGGATTCTTCCACTGAATCTAAGTCTGGCATCTGTTTTACCGACGATTGATTTTATATGGTCGTTCCATTTTAAATCACTTCTAATGCCTATTCCCAGATAATTTATGGAATTAACTTCTTCCAGTTGCTGAGCTGCTATATCGTAGCTAAATGATAAAGAATCTTTCTTTCTATGTATTCGCAGCACACTACACTTGTCTACATTGAGATTCAATTGCCATTCCCTGCACCATGCGTCAGTTCGATGCAGATCCTCCTGCATTTCAATACAATTTACAATTGTTACAACCTCTCTATATGCTAAGGCATCATCCGCAAAAAGCCTCCCAACCGGTCTCCTGTGTACCGATCAGGTGTTATGGTAAAAATGCCGTACAAAAGTAACAACGTTTTGTGAAATTGCATTCTTTGCCGCTAATTGGTAAATGGTTCATTTTCAATGTCACGTGCTCAGCGCGAATCTAAAATGGCGTAGTTCCTAGGTCGAAGAAGTGTCAGCAGTGTAAATCACGTTGTTTATTCCTGTCGTTATTTAGTCTTTCTGTAAGAGCGGTTGTGTTGTATTTTCCGCCATTAATTTATTAATTTTGAACAGCTACGGTGAGGAAAAGAGAAAAAATGTCCAAATGTATGTAAACCTATTGGAGGAAACTGCTATGGTCATCAGTTCTTAGACTTACAAACTACTTAAACTAACACTAAGAACAACACGCACACCCATTCCCGAGGGGGACTCGAACCTCCGAGGGGGGCTCGAATCATGACAGATGGAGGAGGAGCAGAGGGGAGAGTGTATAAAGTCGGCAGGAAGCTAAGGAGGATGGATAGACATTGGAGAAAATGTGGGTGGGGAGGGGGGATGGAAACCGGTGGGGGTGGGATGTTTATACCTCACATGCTCCAGAGTCAGTAAACCGTCTGGTGTATTTGTTTATTTTTCACACCACTGGCTTTACAATAGCCTAACTTTCCTTTCATTTCACATATCCACAGGCACGCAAAGCAGGTTTTATGTTGATCTGATTGATGTATTTTCTGGGTGCGTCTATGTTCGCAAGATTTGTGACTAGCCGCAAGACTTTCCAAGTAACAGAACGCAGTACCTTGTTCTCGACGATGAGTGTTCATCAGAGACGAGTGTATCGTCGCCGGCCGCGATGGCCGAGGGGACTGAGGCGCTCCAGTCACGGTCTGCACGGCCACTACGGTCGGGGGTTCGAATTCTCCCTCGGGCGTGGATATTTGTGCCGTCCTTAGTCTTAGGTAGTTCATAAGTAGTTTGTAAGCTTAGGGACTGATGACCCCGTAGTTAAGTCCCATACGTTCTACAAACATTTGAACAAAATTTGAGTGTATCGTCAGGCGTGCCCCAGGGGATTGTGATAGGACCGCTATTATATATAAATGATATGATGGGCAGACTTACTTGTAATTTGCGGCTGTTTGCTGATGATGCTGTGATGTATGGGCTGGTGTCGTCTTTAACTGACTGTGATAGCATACAGGATGATTTAGACAAAATTTCTGGTTGATATGAAGAATGGCAGCTAGCTCTAAATGTGGAAAAATGTAAGGTGACGCACATTAGTAATGAGCTTCTTGATGTATTCGCGTCGTTCAAATATCTAGGCGTAACATTGAAATGGAATGAACATGTAAGAACAATTGTGAGTAAGGCGGACAACTGACTTCGGTTTATTGGGAGAATTTTGGGAAGATGTACTTCATGTGAATAAAACGCTTGTACGACAAAGTCTTGAGTATTTCTGAAGTGTTTGGAACCACCAGCAGATCATTTTAAAGGAAGACATAGAAGCAGTTCAGAGGCGATCAGCTAGGTTTGTTACTGGTAGGTTCGAAAAATGCGCGAGTGTCACTGAAATGCTCCGGGAACACAAATGGGAATCGCTGGAGGAAAGACGATCGATGTTCGTTTCGAGAAAGTCTGTTGAGGAAATTTGAAAATGATAGTAAGACGATCTTGCTGCCGCCTACTTACCTTTCGCGTAAATACCACAAACGTAATTGAAATTAGGGCTCATATAGACATTCTTTTTTCTTCGTTCTACATGGGAGTGGAATAGGAAAGGAAATGCCTAGTAGTGGTACAGTGTACCCTCCACCACACACCTTACGGTGGATTGCGGGGTATATGTGTAGTTGTATCTTTACTTTCGCATTCATTTCTTATCAGACTATAGGCCACAGCAAAGCATGGCATGGAGCACCTAGTTCACATAAAAATGTTCAACGGCTACATAGTTTTCAACCCAGAAGGCATTGCCAGTAGCCTAAAAACTTTGTTAGCGATGGCTGCGTCAAACCATCCTAAGAGTCTGCACTACTGGAGTGCTGTAGAGAGAACCTCGTGGAAATGTTCACTCCTAACATAGAATACTGTGACGCACCCGTCAGCTAAGAAGAGTTTATAGGCAACTGGTAATCAATTTTGGTTTGAAATCTACATAACCATTAAAAATTTGCACTAAATTGTACAGTTGACAAAAATGGTCTCTTAACTGTGGTTCACTGAGCGCATTGGTACGCTGTTAACTTGGTTACTAGCCTAGCAATTGTGGATCACAATAAATTATTCGCTATCCTTCAGCCAACAGACACGGGAGAGAGGAAGCATATTGTTTCATTTGTTAATTCTTGTAGCGCGTTCGCGATTCATTTCTGGACATACATTCCTGTTGGAACTGTTATTGAAGTTGGTGATATAAATATACGAGGAGTGTTCAAATGAAAATGTACGAAACATCTTAACAAATAAACCGGTCGAAATTAGATATGCCGCTTTGGGCTAAGGTAGTGCGACGTTAGGGACGCGAAGCATACATCGTCACCATCCTCTTAAAATTTCAAGGCTGTGTCCTCAGCAGGCAAGGTCATTCTCACCGTCTTTTTCGATGGCGGAGGTCCGATACTCATCGAATTCCTCGAGCACGAAAAAACCATTAACAGTGACGTGTACTGTGAGACACTCCGTAGCGTACCATAAAGAGCAAACGGGCTGGACATCTAACGGAGGGAGCGACTGTGCTTCATGATAACGCGCATCCATACGTCCCCAGGGTCACACAAAGTGTACTGACCAGGTTCAAGTGGGAGCAGCTTGAGCATCCGGCCTACAAGTCAGAAGTCGTCCCGTGCCTTCCATCTGTTTGGTCCGCTAACAAAACATCTCAAAAAGATTCGCCTCAACTCGGATGATTGACGAAAGGACACAGTAGAGGTCTGGCTCTTGTCACAGCCACAGGAATTCTGGGAACAGGGAATCCTTCGGCTTGTTAAACAGTGGGATGTACTCGGGCCTCCTAGCGATTACTTTTGAAAACAAATTATACCCTCAGTGTCGTTGCGTACCTTTACATTTGAACACCCCTCGTATAAAGTTGCGAGCGACGATGAGAGACTTTCTGTATCTACATGGGATACTCTGCAAATCACATTTAAGTGCCTGGCAGAGGGTTCATCGAACCACTTTTATACTATTCATCTCCCATTCCATTCTCGAATAGCGCGCGGGAAGAAAGAACACCTGAATCTCTCCGTTCGAGTTCTGATTTCTCGTATTTTATTCTGATGATCATTTCTACCTGTGTAGGTGAGAGTCAACAATATATTTTCGCATTCGGAGGAGAATGTTCGTGATTGGAGTTTCGTAAGTAGACCACGCCGCAGCGATAAGCGCCGTTATACTAATGATTCCCATCCCAGGTACTGTATCATTTCTGTGACGCTGTCTCCTCTGTATCATGACAATACAAAACGAGCTGCCTTTCTTTGAACTCTTTCGATGTCCTCCATCAAACCCACCTGATAAGGATCCCAAACTGGACTGCAATACTCCAAAAATGGACGGACAAACGTAGTGTATGCAGTTTGTTTTGTAGTTCTGTTGCATCTTTTAAGAGTTCTACCAATAAAACGCAGTCTCTGGTTCGCCTTTCCACGACATTATCCACATGTTCTTTCCAGTTTAAGTTTGAAGTAATAGTAATTCCTAGGCATATTGTGGAGTTTACGACCTACACTTTAGATTGACTTATCTTGTAAACAAAGTTTAACGGATTTTTTTTTCGTACTCATGTGGACGACTTCACACTTCTAAATTTTTACACCATAGTGATATCTTATTCAGATCGTTCTGCAGTTGGTTTTGATCTTCAGATGATTTTACTAGACGGTAAATGACGGCGTCTTCTGCAAACAACCTAAGAGAGCTACTTAGATTTTCTCCTAAATCGTTTATGTAAATAAGGAACAGCAGAGGACCAATAACACTACCCCGTGGAACGCCCGATATCACCTCTGTTTTAGTCGATGGCTTACCATCGATTACTACAAACTGTGTCCTCTCGTTTCTCTGGTGGTAGTAAGTTGCGCCGTCCTCTTGAGCTGGAGGAATTTGCACGCCCTGGCCTGCTGGTGGAGTTTCGCAACAAGGCGACTCCGGAGAGGTGACGCAACGCTGGTCTCGTCCACATTTGAGATGCGCAGCCGCAGCCGCGCCTATTAACCTTCACGTCCGGCGCTCTGAGGCGCTCTGTCTCGCTGAGGCGTCTCGTCCGGCGCTCTTCTAGGCCAGCGAGTGCAGCTGCACTCATTCCACCGCTGCTGCCTGTCTGTCGTGTTTGTGGGGGACGCCTCGCCTGAAGAGACTTTTCTTCCTTGCTACCACTTTCATATTATTCTGTATTTTTGTATAAGTGATGACTAAAAATTTGGTTCTTAATCTTGCCTATTGTAACATCCAACTCCCTGAAAACCTGGCGTTGCTTCAACAATTATTTATTCCGCTATTCTCTTAGGTGGTCTCTTCCTTCCTCTCTCTGTCTATCCCCTTTCCTCTCTGTTCCATGACCTTCGCTCTCTGTCCATCTACTCATCCGCCTCGTTCCATCTCCGCCTTTCCCTTTGAAAAATTACATATCTTTACCAACCGTTCGAGCGAACGGTATGGAAATTTACTTTATATTACCCTCTGACATCCATCATTTTTTTTCTCAATATAAAATTCTTCATCGAAACATGCACGATCCGAAGGAACAGACACTACTTTTGATCCTGCAGTTATTATCGATTCATATTCTCGGAATTTACAACATTAGCTGCGAATGGATAAAGTTGAAAACGTGTACCCAGCCGATATTCGATCCCGGGTCTCCTGCTTGCTAGGCACTTGTGGTTACTCCTAGACCACTGGGCACAGAGCGACCACCACAAGTGCAGATTCTTTACGTTTTTAATTATGGAACTCGAAATCTACTTTTTTTATTTTGTAAAAAAAAATCCTTATTTTTTTTATTAACATGCCAAAATAATGGTTAATAAGGTATTCACAATTTTATAAAACAACTTTGCTGAAGAGCGGCAAACTGTATTCGCTAACAGTCCAGCCCTCGCTTATATGAGGAGAGGGGGAGGGGAGCTTATGAAGCAATATTAAGTGTAATATTCTTTACGTTTCTTCACTGATACCTGTGTAATGATTTTATAGAGTTTTTGAAAATGGCGTAAATCAAAACACGTATGCTGAATAAAATCAACACGGTGTTCAAGACTGAAATGAAATTTGACTGATTTACGAATATCACAAAAAAGTAATTTGGTTTTCACGATGGAAATTTTAGCTCATATTCGCCTGAATCCAGTACAGTGACACTTTGGCCGGCCGCGGTGGCCGAGGGGACTGAGGCGCTCCAGTCACGGCCTGCACGGCCACTACGGTCGGGGGTTCGAATCCCCCCTCGGGCATGGATATTTGTGTCGTCCTTAGTCTTAGCTAGTTCATAAGACCGAACAGAGAAGCCACAGCTTGCGCTGTATGCGACCACGCACTGTTGTGTCACTTGTACGACAATGCCGATTCACCGCACGCCTCTTAAAGACCGCCGGCCGCGGTGGCCGCGGTGGCCGAGGAGACTGAGGCGCTTCAGTCACGGTCTGCACGGCCACTACGGTCGGGGGCTTGAATCCCCCCTCGGGCATGGATATTTGTGCCGTCTTTAGAATCAGGTAGTTTATAAGTAGCTTTTAAGTTTAGGGACCGATGACCCCGTAGTTAAGTCCCATAAGCTGTACAAACATTTGAACATTTTTGAACACTTTGTTGTACGTGATAAATGTTCAAATGTTTAAACTTACTGAGGAAAACTGCCCCTAGTTATGGTAATCAGTCCCTAGACTTACAAACTACTTAAACTAACTTACACTAAGGACAACACACACGCAAGCGACAGGGAGGACTGGAACCTCCGGTGGGAACGGCCTTCCAGTCCGTAGCGTGACGCCTTGCTGTACGTGTATCGTTGAGATTAGATTAGCTGTTCGTCCCATGGATCCGTACTGGGTAGATCCTCGTGGATGCGAAACGTCTCAATATAATTCTTGTGTCTGTGTTTAGTACTGGATATCAGGACTCCCAAACTATAAAGGTTTTATTCCGCTATTGATAATTGTAGTGCGGCGGAAATGTGACTGCCGAAATAGCAGTGCAGCCGCGTGGTGTGTTGTTGTGGCTAGTGGCGGTTAGAGGCGTGCTTTGGGCACATGCGGCGCCGCTAGCTGGCGTCGGCGTCGCCTGGCCAGAGCGCTCGGTTTCGGTGCGTCTATTTCCAGAGTTCCCGGACGTCATAACTACGATTGCCGACGGCCAGCACGTGCTTTGCATAACAACAAGCCAATCCGCAGCCGCCGCGCTGCACGCGCCGTGGTCCACAGGGCTGCCGCTGCAAACAGTGGCCACAGCTCCTAATCAGCCGCCGGCTAACATCCTAAGACCTGCGTGTATCCACAATGATATCTATACTCTGCAGCGCAGTGTGCACCGATATGAAAATTCCTGGACTGTGAGCCGGACTGGAATCCGAACCTGGGACCTGTGTCTTTCGTGAGAAAGCGCTCTACAAACTGAGCTACCCAGGCACACATCACGGCCCGGCACACAGCTATAGTCTGCCCGGGAGTTTCATATCAGCGCACACTCTGCTGCAAAGTTTCATCCTGGAAACGTCCTCCCAGGCTAAGCCGTGTCTCTGAAATATCTTTTCTTCCTGGAGTGCTAGTCCTGACAGTTTCGGAGGAGAACTTCTGTACAGTTTCGAAGGTAGGACAGGAGGCACTGACGGATCTCAAGTTGTGAGTACAGACCGGGCAGCTTACCAGGATAGCTCTTCGACAGGCGCTTGCCCGCGAAACGCAAAGGTCCTAGGTTCGAGTCCCGGTTCCGGCACACAATTTTAATCTGCCAGGAAGTTTCGTATCAGCGCACACTGCGCTGCAGAGTGAATTTCATTTTGGAAACATCCCTTAGGCTGTGGATAAGCCATGTCTCCACCATATCCTTTCTTCCAGGAGTGCAAGTTTCGCAGGAGAAATTCTGTGAAGTTTGGAAAGTAGGAGGCGAGGTACTGGCAGAATTGAAGTTGTGGGGTGGCACCGTGAGGCGTGTCGGGATAGCTCAGTGGTAGAGCGCTTGCCCGCGAAAGGCAAAGGTCCTAGGTTCGAGTCTCGGTTCCGACACACAATTTTAATCTGCTAGGAAGTTTCATCCAACTACGTTTACAGAGCGTCAAAGTTGCTAGGGGGGATGTCTAGCGGCAGGCGCCGGTACGTGTAACTTGAACTCTCCGTAGCGTCGTTGAATGGCGTTTCCTGGTATAGGATTCTGTACTCATTTTATTCCCCAAGGCGCCTACTACATCCCCTAGAAATTTATTGGTGTAATTGTGTGATTCTAAAACACACTGACGTATGAACACACTCCAATTTACTGTCGGGAAGATACGCAAGACGCATTTTGGAAGAAACATTTTTTTTTTTTTTTAATTTGTGGCATGTGAGGAATCTTGATGTGAAGCCGCCCGATTGAACGGATTTCGCTTCACCCTGCATTCATTTTGAAAAAAAAAAAAAAAAAAAAAAAAAAAAAAAAAAAAAAAAAAAGAACAACAACGGTACTATGATATTCCCGTGAGACACTCCAGAAATAGCATCCGAAGACTCTTCTCCATTGAGATTGACATGTTCCGTTCTGTTAGCTAGTATCTTTTCAGTCCAGTCACACAGTTGGTTTGATGTTCAGTATACTTGCGCTTTGTTCATCAGGTCACGGCTCGGAACTGTATGGCTTTCGAAAGTCAAGAAACACTGCATCTACCTGGGAGCTTGCATCTATCACCGCGTCAGTTCCGTGGATGTACGTGGCTTGCTGGGTATGACTTGATATACTCTTCCACGCATTCTGTAAGATGATAATGAAGATGAACATCGTCCCTGAACGGGCACATCAGGAACGCCGGCCTTCTTTGCGATCTTCGGGAGCCTGTCCAAGTTGCTCCACGCAATGTTCTTAATTAACAATTGAAACGTACACTGGGTCGACAAAAGTCAAGTGTCAAACCTACTTTTACCCGGCTATCTGCAGCAACTTTACGTCGCATGGTGTGAACAAGATGGCGGAAATGCTCTGCAGGAATAAAGAGCGATAATTAGAAAAGTGTAGTCGGTGCAGGATTTTGCGCAAGAATTGGTTTCCCGATTATGTCCCATAAATATTTAATGGGGACCATGGCGGACAATCTTGGAGGCCAAATAATTCTAATTTTCCAGAATCCAAAGCAATCGCGAACAATAGTCACCCGATGACATGGCGTTATCTCATGAGTAAAAATTCCATCGTTTGGGAGCTTGAAGTCCACGAGTGACTGAAAATGGTCTCCATGTAGCCGGACATTAGCATTTGCAGGCAGTGATCACTTCACTTTGATCAGATGTTCAAATAAAATGTTTGTAAAACTAGGTTGCCAAACTGCTGGTGTCATTAGTCCCTAGACTTACAAACTATTTTAAACAAAACTACGCTAAGGACAACAAGCACACCCATGCCTGAGGTAGGTCTCTTATCTTTCGACGGGAGCGGCGTGCAATTCGTAAGATGGCGCCTCAGACCGTTGCCATTCCCGCGCGGCTTGGACTCGAAGACTAGATGAATATTCCCTGTCAAAGCAGCCCACTGTATTATCGAGCTACCATCTGCTTGGAGACTGCCTTGTTGGCAAGTGCATGGATTCGTGGTGTGTGCGCCACACTTGAAATCTGCCATCAGCTCCTACAAAGTCAAATCAGGTGTCAGCCAGCCACAGGTTTCCAGTCTTCTGGAGTCCAACTGGAACAGAGGGCAGGAGTTTTGGTGCTCCTAAGGAGACAGTCGCGAGTCTCGTCTGCTTCCATAGCCGATTAAAGCACTAATCTGACGGAAAAGTTCTTCCTATGTTCAACATGTATTTTGGCGCCAATATGACGTAATGCTGCTGTCTGTTAGTACTTGACTGCGCTGCTGATGGTCACTAAGTACGTGCCGTCGGCCACTCCTTTACCCGTATTGAGCGGTAACAGCTGACATTCTGTGTTCTCGGCGCATTCTTCACACTGTGCATTTTGGAATATTTTGCACCCTAAAGGTTTACGAAATGAAATGTCCCATGCGTCTAGCTCCAACTACCATTCCACGTTCATTGTTCCTAGTGGAGCTCGCGCAAGAAGTCGTGACTGGTGCGCGATAACGCATTCTCGAGTTGTGCGCAGGGCGAGTCCATTCCTTTGTTTCTAGGGGAAGGCCGGCTCGGTTGCCTGTTGCCTGCTTGAGTCGTTCGTTTTCGTCGGTCAGTCGGCTGTGAACTGCGCCCCCCGATCCAAAACAAGGGAATGGACTCGCCTAGAGCGCAAGTCGACAAAGCAGGGACCACGACTTTTTCCACGAGCTCTAATACTGTAATCAGTTCCGAAACCTTTCCAAATGACAGCTCTACCTTGTGTACGTGGTACTATCTGTGCATATCGTCATCCCAATGCTTTTTCGTCACTTCGGTGTACAGACCACACCTTCACAGAGGAACCACTCTTTCGTAAGCCGTGGATAGCGGTGGTCAGTGTCGGCTTTAAATACGCTTTATATATATATATATATATGATATTATAAATGTCGATAACAGAGAGAGCTAATCTCGACATCCAAAACATAATCTATATCTATAAAGGTGAATGTCTGTTTGGTGTACGTTTATCACGTCTGATCATGTCTCCCGGGGAAAGCTTTAGGCACGGTTTTATGACGATCGGATATATATATATATATATATATATATATATATATATATATATATATATATATATATATATATATGAATGTCTGTTCGGTGTATTCTTATCATGTCCAAACGACAAGACGCATAGACTTAAATATTTGTACAGTTACTAAATTTATACCTGAGAAAGATTTTAGGCACGGTTTTATAGCGATCTGATAGATATTTAGTACTTACTTTCCGTGCCCGGAACTAGACTTCTAACTTCCAAAAATTAGCAGCCGATATGGCTTTGTCGTTAGCCTCCCATAAGTGTTCCATTGTACAGGGATATTTGAAGAATATAACGCGAAATGCGGAACAATAATTACTCTTTGAAAATTATATTTACTCTTTGAAAATGGTTTTATTGGTTGCATTGTTGCTTGAGGGTTGATAATGATAAAAGGGTGGAGTATATTGGGATGGAAAGTTATCGGTGTATATAAGATTCTACGTGTGTGTGTGTTAATATTTCGCTCTGCAGCGAAAACTACAGAACGCAAACGAATGGTCTGTGTGTAATTGTTGTCCGAAGTCTCCCGTTGTACACCATAGCAATTCCATGCCGATAGCTATAAGTGGGTGGAAGATAAGGCGGTTGAAAGTCGTCAAATTATAAAAAAATTCGGACTGAAGGCTAGCGATGACGTTTGCGATTGTACAGCAAGGAGGTTACATCGAGCGAAACTTGATGCCACAGACCATGTCTTTGGTCTATTTGTGCTACAACGTCTTCAGCTCTTTCTCTGTAAGGAATAAGGAAATATAAGAATAAATAAATAAGGAAGTAAAAAAGAAATTTATTTTAATACATCTATCAAAAAAAAAAATCGATTTGACGTTTCGCGCATTACATCAAGTGATTGATCTGTGATGTTATTAGAACCATTATTGTTGATTTTCGTGATGGTTTCTTCGAAACGAGTGCATTTTTACGTGTGATTTGATCGACACTACTTACTTTCCTGATAAACGGGAAGTGCATAGACTTCTGCAATCTGATAGGAAATTTTTCAGTTTCGCTTTGTCAGCGACATTTCCTCAAAAATGAGTGAAATTAATTACATTAATTTAATTGTTATTTAAACTTAAATTGTTATTTAAGGTATTATATTTCATTTCATACTTCAAAACCAGTCTCATAGCACACTACTGAAAGATAGCTTATCTATCATAATCAACCAACACGCGAGCGGAGCTGCGGGTTTAAGCTAGTACATGATAAATACCACAAATTTTTGAAAACTTTTGTCGGAATCCACCAAGTTTTTAATAATTTTGTGGAATCTTTCATACGCATAGACAGACACTCACACACACACACAGACAGACACACACACACACACCCACCCACACACCAGTTGAAAAAGAACAGGCTTACAAACAGGCATGCCGCGGTGGCCGAGGGGACTGAGGCGCTCCAGTCACGGTCTGCACGGCCGCTGCGGTCGGGGGTTCCAATCCGCATTGGGCATGGATTTTTGTGCCGTCATTAGTATAAGCTAGTTCATAAGTAGTTTGTAAGTTTAGGGACTGATGACCCTGTAGTTAAGTCCCATAAGCTCTACAAACATTTGAACTTATTATTTTTTTTTCTTTTTGCTTACAAACTGTGCTAGCAGACCATACATTACAAATATAAAAAGAGAAAGAAACGCATTTCGCAATATCCGAACAGGACACAGAAGTGATGAGTTGCTGGTGGTTTTGAAACGCACATAAAAACCAAATAGCCGGCCGCGGTGGCCGACGGTCTGCGGCACGCCAGTCAGTCTGCACGGCCGCTACGGTCGGGGGATCGAATCCCCCCTCCGGCATGGATGTTTGTGTCGTCTTTAGTATAAGGTAGTTAATAAGTAGTTTGTAACTCCCTTAAGGTTAAACATTTGAACATTTAATACCAAATATTTGGTGACAGTATAAGTGCCAGTGTAACTTCAACATAATAGTATGGGGAGCGCAAAAGTGAATAATCTCAATAATAAATAGTAAATAATATAAAGCTATAGCGTGATAACTGTTGATGATCAAACTAGAAAAAAAAATCATGCAAAACTGAGTAATAAGAATGTTGTTACATTAGACCACTGAGCACTATAATTTACAGTTGTTGAATTATCCTATACAAACTATGTAACTGCCACTGCGCAAAAAACAGGCCTACAGAACAGAAGAAACACGTTTGTGGGCGTAGTTTAGCAGTCGGCACGCAGCGATTGGTTGCGACTTTTCCAGGTAGCGCAGTGCTGGGAGGCGTTGCCGGAAAGGCGCACGGCGCGTCGGCGACTCAGTAGGATGGGTAGGCGGTGGGACGTCCTGCCCTGTCCTGCGCGTTCCAGGCGAGCGCTGGCGATAGCGCCGTGCGGCGTGCTGTGGTGAGGTGCTCCAGCCCAGGCCAAACCTTCCTGGAACACCGACACTGCCGCAGTCTCAGCCCACACACCGACAAACTGCAACACTGGCCGGTGCCGCGTACTTTGCCCCGGATGTTGTACGCGAAGGTGGCGGACAGCGTAACACAACATGCAGTTTTCCTATCTATAACACTCGATGCGTATATGTGTGCAAGTTCCCTATGAAGACGGCCGGAGCAATTTTGACGAAATCTTCAGAAAATGTTCAGATTAGTCATGCGGGGGATCCTGTAAAGTTTGGTAGCGATCGGATCACTCATTGATTTGTAGAATATAGCCGCGGTGGAGTAGCCGAGCGGTCTAAAGTGCCTCGCTGCGGAGCGCGCGGTTGCTCGCCGTGGAGGTTCGAGTCCTCCCTGGGGCAAGGGTGTGTGTGTTGTCCTTAGGTTAGTTTACCTAGGTTCAAGTAGTTTGTAAGCTACGGACTGATGAACACGCAGTTTGATCCGATAGATTTACAAACATTTGAACATTTTTTGTAGAATATAACGCGAAATAAGCAACACTAATTACTCTTCAGAAAATGTCGTTATGGGTTGCTATGTTCTGTATAATATGACGCAACACAATGATTACCATTCTTACAGAAAATGTTCAAATGTTTGTAAATCTATCGGACCAAACTACGTGGCCATCAGTCCGTAGCTTACAAACTACTTAAACCTAGGTAAACTAACCTACGGACAAATACACACACACCCATGCCCCAGGGAGGACTCGAACATCCATGCTCCAGGAGGGATTCGAACCCCGGATCGTAGCGGCCGTGCAGACCGTGACTGGCGCGCCGCAGACCAGACTTGGTCAAGTAGACATGCGTTTATAGACCTTTTTCGCAAAAATAAATAAAAAATTATAATAAAAAAATGTTTGTCGAATTGTCACTTACTTTGGTAACAGTTATCATGTATTAATTCTTTCGTATTGTCGCATACCTTTCTTAGCCACTTAGTACAGAACTTAATAATAATTTAGCACCAGTTCTTTGTATACCTTCCTACAGTAAATTTATCTTTTGCGTGTTTATGTAATTCTTTGATACAAATTTTGTAAAATCTTTGATATAACATTTTTATAATAGTCTTTGTACTTGATGAAGGCGTAACAACTAGATTGTATAAATCAATAAATATTGTAGATATTACCCGCGTGTCATGTGTGTTTTATTGACGATTATATACTAATCGTATATCGTCGTGGCCCTGCTGAACTATACTATATAGTTCAGCAGGGCCGTGACGTTATAGGATTAATGAACTTTACCCCAGGTCTAGATTCTGATGACGATTATTTCGAAACGCGTCAATATTCCTAAGGTAAAGCAGTCAACAATCCGAAGATTGGTTTGAACACCACAGTGCTTTACTAGGCATGGTCCTGTTTGGAGGTGGTATGCCGTTGCCTTCCTCCGACCTTCGAACTGACCTACCCAGCCAGTTATAGGGGGACCTACAGTTTAACGTGGGTTCCGAACCACGGTGCTACTCGGTATTTTTCTGCCGGAGGTGAAAGAAGTGGAAAGTGACAGATAAAAATCCTAGGACTTGGCGGGGATCGAACCCGCGACCTTTGGATGTGTAGTCCGGCACTCTACCACTGTGCAACCGAGGAGCACACTTATATTCCTATATCTGTGTAATAACTAAATCTCCCTACCCGTCTTCGCATTGCCGGTCGCAGTGGGTGAGAGATCTGTGACGCGCAAGCCACAGTCTGCACGGCCGCTACGGTCAGGGTTTCGAAACCTCCCTCGTGTATGGATGTTTGTGTCGTCTTTAGTGTAAGGTAGTTCATAAGACTAAGGAACCCGCAGTTAAGTCCCTTAAGCTTAACAAACATTTGAACATTTGTCTTCGCATTGACACCTACAGCCGTATTCAGTGATGCTGTAACGGCCTTATGACAACAGATGTCCTATTGAGGTCTGAGAACGTTCAGTTCCGTGTGGACGAAAATGTAAATGGACTTTCCTCTGTCGGAAGCCGGCCGCTCCAGTCACGGTCTGCACGGCCACTACGGTCGGGGGTTCGAATCCCCCCTCGGGCATGGATATTTGTGCCGTCCTAGTTCGTAAGTAGTTCATAAGTAGTTTGTAAGTTTAGGGACTGATGACCCCGTAGTTAAGTCCCATAAGCTGTACAAACATTTGAACATTTTGAACTCTGTCGGAATAAAACGGCAGCGCGCGCCTGTATCGCGTCGCCTCTCGGCTGCGAAAGGTTACTGCAGATAAGTGGCGGGTGTCGAGGGCAGTCTTCATAAATTAATGAGCGCGCTTGCGGGTCAGGCGCCGTATTTGTGCGCTGACTTCACGCGACATGTCACGCTGCACCGCAGTCACGTGGATGCCATGCACGCCAAAGGCAGTAAATGAGTTCCGAGAACTGGCAGCGTGCAAGGCCGCCTCGTAATGCAAACGACCAGGTACGCTGCCACAAGGGGCCTATCATCGTCGTTCGCGCCCCATTAGTAGTGCCAACTAAGCGTTACTCTGACTGCTCCACTGTGTTGGCATCTACATAAATATAGGTCGAGAGAAGACCGTTAGCACTTTAAACTTTAAACGAAGAAAGCGGAAGGTGTACTTCAGAAAGTAACGCACCTGTTTAGCGTGTGCTCGTATTTTGTTGATGTGGTTTAAGGTGCAGATGTGTCGACAGACGGATCATTACAGTTAGTCCATCCCTGAATAAGAACGCCAGCCGCGGTGGAGTAGCCGAGCGGTCTAAAGCGTCTCTCTGCGGAGCGCGCGGTTGCTCGCCGTGGAGGTTCGAGTCCTCCATGGGGCATCGGTTTGTGTGATGTCCTTAGGTTAGTTTACCTAGGTTTAAGTAGTTTGTAAGCTACGGACCGATGACAACGCAGTTTGGTCCGATAGATTTACAAACATTTGATTTTTAAGAATGCCAACTTAAAATCCTTTTCAACTTGCTTACTGTATTCGTCACTAGGCCTCCCTCTGCGATTTTTGCCCCATACACTTCCCTCCAATGCTAAATTGACGACTCCTTGATGTTTCAAAATGGGTCCCAATTATTGATTCCCTCTCTTAGTCAAAATATGCTTGAAAATTCATTTCTCCTCAGTACCTTGTCACAGTTGCGCGATTTACGCATCAAATCTTCAGCATTCTTAAGCAGCAGCAAATTTCAAAAGCTGCTGTCATATTTTTTTTCTGAACTCCTTATCGTCCACGTTTCACTCCTGTACAGTACTTCCTAACATATTAATTAATATTGTAAGTCAATACATTGCGTTTATTTATAAATGCTCCCCTTCCCATGTCCACTCTGCATTTTATATATTTTCTGCTTCCGCTATCAGAAGGTTTTTGATACCAAAATAATAAAACTCATCTACAATTGTTATTGCCTCGTTTCCTAAATTAATTCTTTCAGAATCGCCTCATTTTCTTAGAAAACATTCTATTATTCTGTTTTGCTCTTTTAATGCTTATCTTATACCGTTCTGACAATTCCGTTCAATCGTTCTTCCAGACTCTTTTCTATCTCTGACAGGCTTTTATTTCTTCTCCATGAACTGTAATTTCTTCTCCAAATTTCTCCTTGTTTTTATTCTCAGCTTGCTCAATGTACATACTGAATAAAATTAGGGAAAGGTTACAACCGTGGCTTACTTCCATCCCAACCAATATGTCCCTTTCATGCTCTTCGACTCTTGTAACTACTATCTAGTTTATGTACAAACTGAGTATAATTTTTCGATCACTATTGTTTTATTCCCGCTACCTTCAGAATTTTAAAGTGTGTTCCAATCATTATTGTCAAAAGTTTTCTCGAAGTATAGAAATGTAGATCTGCTCTCCAACCTGTCTTCTAAGATAAGTCTTAGGTTCAGTAATCTATTGCCTTGCGTATTCCTATATTTCTCCTAAAGCCAAACTAATTTTCCCCGTGGTAAGTCTATGGAACTTGAAAAGAAGCGAATACAAAATTGGAAGAGTCTATTCAATGGAAAATATCTCAGAAAATAATTTTCATTGGAAGACAAGGAAAAATACGTTTACAGCCATAATATGATCAGAAAAAAAAAGGTTCGTACAGAAGTTATTGCATATGGTATTTGTCCACTCATGAAGTAGCTGAAAACATGGTTTAAATTTTTTTTAAATGTCAACATTTTTATCGGTTATGGATGAAGAACAATGCGATTAGGGCGAATAAAGATATTTTGAAAAGAAGTCGCCTTTTATGAAGAAATATTTTTTTTCATTACCTGTTTCGATATGCCTAATATATTGTCATCAGATGATTAAAAAGGATTTTTATATTACATTCGGTGCAGAGTGGGATTTACGTACGATTGGTAACATCGATACAGCTATTCTGGTGTAATTAGTAACATCCAGATATCCATTGTGAGGTATTTATTCCACAAGCTTACATTTAGCAGCTACACAAGACACACTTAAGCACGGTTCCCAGATGCTATACAGCCTGTGGGAACTGTGCTGAACCGTGTAGCTGCGAAGTGTAAGCATGTGGCATAAATACATCACAGTGGATATATAAATGGTATCAATTGTACCAATGGGTATTAAATGCAACACCAGAATAGCTGTATTGCTGTTACCAATTATACGTAAATCCCACTCTGCACCAAATGTAACGTAAAAATCCTTTTTATCATCTGATATGATATCGAAACAGGTAATGGAAAAAGAACAATAGCCGGCCGCGGTGGCCGAGGAGACTGAGGCGCTCCAGTCACGGTCAGCACGGCCACTACGGTCGGGGGTTGGAATCCCCCCTCGGGCATGGATATTTGTGCCGTCTTTAGTCTTAGCTAGTTCATAAGTAGTTTGTAAGCTAAGGGACTGATGACCCCGTAGTTAAGTCCCATAAGTTGTACAAACAGTTGAACAGTTGAAAAAGAACAATAAAAACATTCTATATAAAAGGCGACTTCTTGCTGTTTATTCAAGATACCTTAACAAAATAATAACAATAATAAATAAAAAATAAATATTTAGCGGTGTTTTGATTTTGAAAAAGTATGAGAGACGGTTATTTCTGGAACAACGACTTTCGTTTATACCAATTTTTTACGTCTCCAGTTTAATCTAATCGTTGGAAGTGCTAAAATACGAGAGTTTTGAAATAACCCATTTCCTTATGTTATTTCTGTATGGTGAATTATAAACGCAGACTCGATATCGGGTTGAGGTTGTGGTAAAAATCGGCCTCACTGACTAGCAAATATAGGGAAGGCGAAGAAGGCGGCTGCGGCGATGGTGGGAGCGGAAAATCACACGTGGCCAACTTTGTTGAATTGGCAACTTTCGATTGCATCAATAATTCACCATGAAGCAATGACAAAATTAATTTTCCAGTTATTATATCAAGATTATGCAGCACAAGAACAAATTTTTACGTATCTGAATCAGTTTATATAATGGGCTAATCTGTTTAATTTGGTACCGTAGCTCGTAAAATACTTCCAGAAGTAGGGATCATGCCAATCTGTAGTACAATTAATGCCCGAATATAGCGAGAAACTGCCGTTTGAACCAGGTGGTAGCAAGTGAAGCTATCTGTAAGTATGGCCATCCTTTTCCGTACCGCTTGCCGCTGTCTGGAGCTCGTGATTGGCTGAAATCGAGTCACGTGGTTCTTTCCGCCAACTTGGTCCTATACCTTGCGTGGCTGCCATCAGAAGCCTTGTGAATATTCGTATGTTTGAGTTTGAATAATGCCACAGTGTTCTACTTTTGGGTGTTCTTAAGAAGCGAATAAGTACATATAGTACTTCCATTAGATATCAGAAATGAAGGAAAATGAACAATCTGGCTTATGAAAGTCGTCAGGGAAAACTAGGAGCCCAGAAGCGACCTTCGGTTCTTGTGCTGTGACTATTTTAATTTAAAATGTAACAGATTAAAAGTTCACTGACGAATCAGTCATGCAGCAGATAGCTATATATTTTTAACTTGAATAAATTTCCGAAGAAGTTCCTGCATATTGTCGTGAGCTTAAATTATTCACGCGTCTGTTTTATCTGCAGGTAGTTGCCGAAAACATACAAATTTTGGACTTATTAGTGAGTGAGCTAGATTCACGTTTATATACGATTCTTGAAGCAAGCTTTTCTCATTCGTTTTCATGTGTTAAGTGTATCATTACAGGAAACAAAAAATTGAAACAAGTCAAATATTAAACATTCGAATGTAATTAGTGTTGCAAGGGCACCTTCAATTTCTGGATGGATGGCTATGGGGTTTTGGGCGCTCGACAGATAGGTCTTCAGCGCCTTTAATTTCTGTTTTTGGTAAAAGTCTTAATCTGAAGCTGGCCGACTAAATGTGCCGAAAGCGGCCTGCCGCGGTGGCATAGCCGTGCGCACTGAGGCGCCGTGCTGCAGTGCGCGCGGCCGTTCGCCGTGGAGGTTCGAGCTGACCCTCGGTCTTGGGTGTGTGTTGTTCTTAGGTTAGTTTAACTTAGTTTAAGTAGGTTTTTTTAAGTGGTCTTTTTAATAAATGAGTCATCTTGTGAACTTGACTTTTTACTATTGAACCATCAGGGTACTGTTACGTCCATCCCACGTTGGTTAAAACGTAACACAGAAGAAAGCTGATGTGTTGCTTGTGTTTGTTTGTAGCTATTGGAAAGGGTCACCTTAACACGAAAGACAAAATTTGCCAACTTCAATTTAGTACAGACTATTAACAGTGTGGAAAAACCTTGATTACAACATGTTTTTTGAGCGGAAATTCAGAATCAATAGGAGAAAAGTGGTGATTTTGTTTTCGTAGTATTCAATCCCACAGTACTTTTCGATAAAAGCAACGAATGGTAAACGGACAAAGTTCTGTTTCAGTTCCTTATTTTACCAGATATTTTGATTCTACATAACTTGAAGAAACGTATAACGCAAAAGTGTGAGGAAATCATATATATTTTTCTACTTTTGACAACCAAATTTGTTACTGTAAATAACAGCAATAAAAAACGTAAAATCTGTTATTTAAAAACCGGTTGTCTTCAGCGATTTTGACAGTAAGTTGAGCGAGTCGCCGCGGCGTGCAGTCAGCGGCGCGGAGCGCCTAGTTTTCGCGGTGTAAACAGGGGGCAAGCACCTGGCTGCGTCACTGACGCTTTTAGACGCCGCGCTGCCAGCCGACAGCCGAGCCAACACAACGCAGACACCGCCACGGCTCACTACTCGCATTTTCTGACAGCACTCTGCAGTGCAAAGCCCGTCTTCACAATCTCGTTAGAAAACTAAAGGTTGCGTTATTTACCATTACAACAGAATCTGAAACGACAGGTAATGCCTCACTAACGGCTTTTAATCAAATTGCGTGGTTACGGTATATCGCCCCAAATTTGTGACTGGATAGAGGATTTCCTCTCAGAGAGGACAAGTTCGTAGTAATCGATGGTAAGGCATCGACTAAAACAGAGGTGATTTCGGGCGTTCCACAGGGTAGTCTTACTGGTCCTCTGCTGTTCCTTATTTACCTAAACGATTTAGGGGAAAATCTAAGTAGCTCTCTTAGGTCGATTGCAGACGACGCCGTCATTTACCGTCTGGTAAAATCATCTGAAGATCAAAACCAACTGCAGAACGATCTGAATAAGATATCACTATGGTGTAAAAATTGGCAATTGAGTCTAAATAATGAGAAGTGTGAAGTCGTCCACATGAGTACGAAAAGAAATCCGTTAAACTTTTTTTACAAGCTACACCAGTCAAAAGTGAAGGCCGTAAACTCCACAAAATACCTAGGAATTACTATTATTTCAGACTTAAATTGGGAAGAACACGTAGATAATGTCGTGGGAAAGTCGAACCAGAGACTGCGTTTTATTAGCAGAACCCTTAAAAGATGCAACAGAACTACTGAAGAAACTGCATACACTACGCTTGTCCGTCCTTTTATGGAATATTGCTGCCCTGTGTGGGATCCTTATCAGGTGGGTTTGACGGAGGACATCGAAAGAGTCCAAAGAAGGGCAGCTCGTTTCGTATTGTCACGATACAGGGAAGACAGCGTTACGGAAATGATACAGGATCTGGGATGGGAATCATTACAACAACGGCGCTTATAGCTGCGGCGTGGACTACTTACGAAACTCCAATCGGCAACATTCTCCTCCGAATGCGAAAATATATTGTTGACTCCCATGTACAAAGGTAGAAATTATTATCAGAATAAAATACGAGAAATCAGAGCCCGAACGGAGAGATGGAGGTATTCATTCTTACCGCGCGCTATTCGAGAATGGAATGGGAGAGAAAATAGTATAACGGTGGTTCGATGAATCCTCTGCCACGCACTTAAATGTGATTTGCAGAGTATCCCATGTAGATGTAGATGAAGAAGTAATCTGCTTATTTTTATTCGCTTTTGACATAAGGCAGTGGTTCCCAGCCTTTTTGACCCACAATCTTTCTGGAAAACACTTCGCGACCCAACTAGATACATAGTGAGGTGTTAGTACCTATATTTCGCTCTGCAGCTGTAACAATACATCGCGGTAGTGTTGGTATATAGTACTACTTTATCAGTCTCCCATTTCCTGCTGTAGTGGTTGATGGTTGATTACGGGGTGGAAGATACAAAGGTTCAATGACAGAAACACATAGAATTTATGTAAGTCCATAACTTTCAACACACGTATCTTCCACCCCCTTATTGTTATCAACCCTCTACCACCGTAATGCACAATATGTTCAAATGTTTGTATAGCTTATGGGACTTAAATAGGGGTCATCAGTCCCTAAACTTACAAACTACTTATGAACTAGCTAATACTAAGGACGGCACAAATATCCATGCCCGAGGGGGGATTCGAACCCCCGACTTTAGTGGCCGTGCAGACCGTGATTAGCGCGGCGCAAACAGCTCGGCCACCGCCGGCGGCGTAGTGCACAATGGGGGACTGATAACGACTGCCAAATACTATTCGCTTGCGATGTGTAGTTTTGCCTGCAAAGTGAAATATAGGTACAAACACCTCAATTTTGTGCCTAGATTTCACTTTGCAGCCACACATTAAGGCCAAATGACCACTATTTCAGCCAATAAAATATTTTCTTTATAGAAATTAAATGTTAAAATCAGTGAGACTTCTTAAATTGTCAACTCTTTGTATTAATAATAATTTCCAAGTCAATCTTGTTGATTTTAGGAGTAAACTGTTTTCTGCACTGTTGATTGTTATATTAAAATACCGAGAAAAAGTACGCTTACGTAAGTAAGTAGTTGTGAATTACAAAATTCCTTCAAATCTATGTTGCAAGCATTCTATACTACCCCTTTCTGATTTAAAATGATATTAGGCTTGAGTCTTTAAAGAAAATATTCAAAGAAGGATCATACAATAGTTCCATCAGGGAGTCTTTCTCAAACGATGATAATTTCAGCTTTTTAAAGTTGACCTCTACAAATGTTACTTACCAATAACAATTAATAAGGAATTCTTGAATCAGTTTTAAGTAATACTCCTGAACAAACAAACAAGTTTTACTGGACATAATATGAAAATATTATTTCATAGAAACTTTAAACATTACGGAAAGTCGGTTATTTATTTACAATAAAAAGCGATGCAGTTTAATTGTTATTTCTCTTTACAGGGTGAAATACAATATCGAGAAAGTAAAACACACTTTCACTTTATTCAGTACGTGAGATATTTTACTTTAGAATATCAGAGTCGCCGGCCGCGGTGGCCGAGGGGACTGCGGCGCTCCAGTCACAGTCTGCACGGCCACTACGGTCGGGGGTTCGAATCCCCCCTCGGGCATGGATATTTGTGCCGTCTTTAGTATTAGGTAGTTCGTAAGTAGTTTGTAAGTTTAGGGACTGATGACCCCGTAGTTAAGTCCGATAAGCTATACAAACATTTGAACAATATCAGAGTCCTTTGGCGACTCATCTGAAATGATAATGCTACCCACAGTCTGGGAACGATTGATATAATATGTAATTTTTTGGAGTATCTGTTCTGATTCAAAAAGAGTATTTTTTGCACTTAATTCATTGTTTTCAGCAGTATGTGGTGTAGGCTCGCGAACCTGTTATTGGCCCTTGTTCAGTAGACTGCGAAGTCTGACATTGGCCTCTCAAAATATATATTTTACTTAATCTCATTTGTTGTTACCAATATTTGGTTATTCTAGAGAGTCATTCAGTTAATACTACACAGAAATCGTATCTGTATTTATATCACACCACCTTAATAACCTGCCACAAGAATTCAAGACGCTTAGTGATAATCCACGCACTTTCTACACTAAAGTCAAGAGTTTCCTCATGGCTCACTCATTCTATTCTGGCGAGGAATTCCTATAGAAAAAAAATTAAGCTAATTTCTGCGTTACGTTGTTGATTGTTTTTACTTATTCTTAGGGCTGTCGTATGCACAGGACTGCTATACGTTTCATTTTATCTATTACTATTTTCTGTCAGAATTTGATACAGTGAATCGTTCCACTATCATTGAGACTTGCTCCTCGATTTGGCCTGTGGTTTGATTGATTGATTTTTCCAGGAAAGCCAAAACAGGCTTGGTCCAACCCACCACTGCCCGCACCGAAACTAAGTTTATTGAGCGGTATCGCTCCCTGTATATCTAGTAAAGCCAACCAATGCCCTTGAACAGTGCAAGGAGTCCCTATACCAGTTCTTTATTAGACACAATTTCTTCGGGTCTGGTTGTCTCAAATATTCTGTGCTTTTTATTCTCCAATGCAATGCATTCGAAGATTAGATGTGATGCAGTTTCATCACCGTCATCACAGATCCTACATTTAGGGTCCTCTTCTGTTATTCCCATTGTATGTAGGTGTTTTTTGAAATTCCCATGGCCTGTCAGCAATCCAACCATGAGTCTAATCTCTCTCCTGTTCAGGCCCAGGATTGCAGAGCTTCTTTTAAAACATGGCTTTGGCATCATTACCTTGCCATGTTTTTGTTGATGGACTTTGGTCCAATATTCTACGTGCTGTCTTCTGAGCCAGTTACGTAGCTCCAATTTGATCATTGCCTTGGTGATTGTCAGGACAGGTTCCGGCGCAGTGTTTACGTCCGCGGCGTTCCTCCTCCAGTGACGGCTGTAGGCGGTCCCTCTGTGATGCACACCCGGTTTGCCCGCCTCTGAACGGTTCCCGCTTCGGTCCAGCAGTTCGTTTGCGGTCCGCGCCCGCTCTCTGCGATCTGCTGCAGCGTTGACGTTCTGTTTTGCGTTCGCTGCGGCAGTTTTGCAAATGCGATTTGTATGTGTAAGGCGTCAACTACAACCATACTCCGCAAGCCACCCGACGGTGTGTGGCGGAGGGTACCTTGAGTACCACTATCGATTTTCCTTCCTATTCCAGTCACGTATTGTTCGCGGAAAGAAAGATTGTCGGTATGCCTCTGCGTGGGCTCTAATCTCTCTGATTTTATCCTCACGATCTCTTCGCGAGATATACGTAGGAGGGAGCAATATACTGCTAGACTCATCAGTAAAGGGAAGTTCTCGAAACTTCGACAAAAGCCCGTACCGAGCGACAGAGCGTCTCTCCTGCAGAGTCCTCCACTGCAGTTTAGCGATCATCTCCGTAACGCTTTCACGATTACCAAATGATCCTGTAACGAAGCGCGCTGCTCTCCTTTGGATCTTCTCCACTTCCTCTATCAATCCCACCTGGTACTGATCCCACACCGGTGAGCAGTAATCAAGCTGTGGGCGAACAAGTGTACTGTAACCTACTTCCTTTGTTTTTGGACTGCATTTCCTTAGAATTCTCTCAATGAATCTAAGTCTAGCATCTGCTTTATCGACGATTGATTTTATATGGTCGTTCCATTTTAAATCCCTCCTAATGACTACTCCCAGATAATTTATGGAATTAACTGCTTCCAGTTGCTGACCTGCTATAGTGTAGCTAAATGATAAAGGATCTTTCTTTCTGTGTATTCGCAGCACATTACACTTGTCTACATTGAGCTTTAATTGCCATTCCCTGCACCATGCGTCAATCCGATGCAGACCCTCCTGCATCTCAATACAATTTTTCATTGTTACAACCTCTCTATATAGTACCGCATCATCCGCAAAAAGCCTCAGTGAACTTCCGATGTTATCCGCAAGGTCGTTTATATATATCGTGAACAGCAACGGACCCACGACACTCCCCTGTGGCACAGCTGACATAACTCCTACTTCGGATGACTTCTCTCCATTGAGAATGACCTGCTGCTTTCTGTTATCTAGCAATTCCTCAATCCAATCACACAATTGGTCTGATAGACCATATGCTCTTACTTTGTTCATTAAACGCTTGTGGGGAACTGTATCAAACGCCTTGCCGAAGTGGAGAAACACAGCATCTACCTGAGAACCCGCGTCTATGGCCCTCTGAGTCTCGTGGACGAATAGCGCGAGCTGGGTTTCACACGAACGCCTTTTTCGAAACCCATGCTGATTCCTACAGAGCAGATTACTAGTCTCGAGAAATGTCATTATATTCGAACATAATACATGTTCCAAAATTCTACAACTGACCGACGTTACAGATATAGGCCTATAGTTTTGCACATCTGTTCGAGGACCCTTCTTGAAAACGGGGATGACCTGCGCCATTTTCGAATCTTTCGGAACGCTATGTTGAGTGTGTGTACTGTCCTTAGTGTGAGTTAGTTTAAGTAGTTTGTAAGTATAGGGACTGATAACCGTAGCAGTTTGGTCCAAAATGTTTACAAACATATACAATTTTTTATGAAATGACTTTATTGGCAGATGCACTTTTAGTTAGTTACACACCTGCAATATATTCACCCCGTAATTAATGACATTTTTCCCAAATGCCCAGAAAGTGTCCAATACTATCTGTGCGTCGTATTCCATCTGTTGATGTTCCATATTGACTGCCCTGTGGCATGGGTGATGTCAGCGCTAGTGTTGCAATGGACCCCTCTCAGTGATTCTTTGCCAAAGATATTATAATCACAAGGACTTACGATGGGTGACCCAGAATCCCCCACTGTCAGCGGCCTGTCAAGAGGACCTGGACAGCAGCAGCGTGTGGCGTCGTGCTTTCTTATACTGACACTCAGTATTCGGCGCTGTTCCATGAAATGCAACACCACCTTCAGGCGAAAACGACTCAGGAAACTCTATATTTACTTCAAATTCATTCAGAAAGTTGTTGTTGTTATGGTCTTCAGTCCGGAGACTGGTTTGATGCAGCTCTCCACCCTACTCTATCCTGAGCAAGCCTTTTCACCTCCTCATAAGAACGGCAATCCACATCCATTTGAATCTGTTTACTATACGCGTCTCTCGGTCTACCCCACACACTTCCCTCCAATGCTAAATTTACGATTCCTCGATGTCTAAGAATGTGTCCTACCAAGCGATCCCTTCTTTTAGTCAGGGTATGCCAAAAATTCCTTTTCTCACCAATTCAGTTCAGTACCTCTTCATTAGTTACGCGATCTACCCACCTAATCTTCAGCATTCTTCTGTAACACCACATTTCAAAAACCTCTATTCTCTTCCTGTCCGCATTGTTTATCATCCATGTTTCACTCCCGTACAAGGCAACACTCCACACAAATGCCTTCAGAAAAGACTTCCTTACACTTAAATTAATATTCGATGTTAGCAAATTTCTCTTTTTCAAAAATGCTTTTCTTCCCATTGCCATTCTGCATTTTATATCCTCTGTACTGTGACCATCGCATGTTATTTTACTACCCCAGAAAGTAAAAAAAAGGTAAAGCCGTCAACAATCCGAAGATTGGTTTGAACACCACAGTGCTTTACTAGGCATGGTCCTATTTGGAGGTGGTATGCCGTTGCCTTCCTCCGACCTTCGAACTGACTTACCCAGCCAGTTATAGGGGGACCTACAGTTTAACGTGGATTCCGAACCACGGTGCTACTCGGTATTTTTCACATGAGCAGTACTGCCAGAGGTGAAAGAAGTGGAAAGTGACAGATAAAAATCGTAGGACCTGGCGGGGATCGAACCCGCGACCTTTGGATTTGCAGCTGGCACTCTACCACTGTGCAACCGAGGCGCACACCCTAGAAATTAGCAGCCTTAAATATAAATATCCATATTGGCAGCTTGATTTGCGCCTACATTTCATCTACTACTAATGATTTTTGGGCCAACGCCGATTTTTACGATAGTAAGACGGAGAAAGATTACGGAAGTCGCAAGCAGTTGTCGGTGGTGTACAAATTACGGAAGGAGGGCCGAAACGCCGGCCGATTTTATTACATTGTCTTCATGTCCGACAAAGCGCTCTTATCCATTATCACGTACGTTTTTCCACTAATTCGAAATTTTTCAAGTAAAAGCTAATGTCATCGCAAGAGGAGCAAGTTGCTTAAGCTAGCCGACATTTCGGATTCTATTCCCGGCAATTACTTCATTTATTATTCTTATTATTTTAATGGAACGTCTGTATGGAGGTCCAGTGACTCTGGTGAGGCCAACTGAAACAGTGAAACGGACGCGCAAGTCACCGAAGTATAATGGTTTGAACTAGGCAAGACTACATGTATGTATAGAACGTTTGGACCACTGATGCAACTGACACTGAGAGGGTGCATTCACTGCAAAATGAAGTCAGGGATTGGAGACGTGTACGTTGCCACTCGGATGAAATCGTGATTTCGACCATTGCAGGTTAAATTTCCGCATAGAATTTCGAGCTTCACCATGTAAATATCTCCCACCACACCACGAAGACAGTATTTAGTTACGCGATGCCATATCCTTGTGCACGAAACCTGTCATTGGCTTATACCATTGCTAACGACAATGTCCGGACAAAGTGCCGTCAGCAAGGTAGATCCTGACAGCGTCAGACATGACGGCATTATGACTTACGCACGCTTTATCGAAGACAAACGAGGCCTTCTGCACAGTAGAACAGGACTTAACTGATTCAGTTACCCTGAAATTAGTCGAAAACCAGTAGGCTGACGCTATCGAAAGCTACTCTGATGACGGCATATTTGCTTGTGCTCAGGCTCACAACAGCTGAAACATTGCGACCCGAGGAGTCGAGCCTATCCCGCTCTGTGGCATCGCGTGATCTACCGTAACTTTTCACTTCAGACGCTGTCGGTGTAGCTGTCTGTTATGCGCGTATTTTCAGTGACGTCACTATTGTTTGCCGAACTTTCCGTTAGTGTCTCCTCCGCCATTCCTGCAACTGTGAAAGTGGTCACGTTGATCTTTTGTTACGTACCAGGCAGTGAAGAAAAGTTGATACTCTTTCGTGGGGAAACGATTGTTTAATCACTGTGCTATATTTTCGAGAGAAGGAATTTTCTGGAGAGATGTAGATGGCCTTCTCAGGAGAGCGCGTGCTCTTCGCCTTCCTAACAGCTGACAGCTCGTCTCCGCTATCCCCGACCTTCGCGCCTCCTTATCTCTGCGTACGAAGCCTGCAGCCTCATCACGCGCCGATACAGCCGCGGGACCTGCCCTATCAGCCACTAACGCCATCCTGCTGGACACTGGACGACTGAGGCTGCTATCAGGCTACCCGCTATCAACAGTGCAGTGGTAGCTTCAGCAGCTGTATTTCAAACGGCGACCTCTTCTATTCCTACCCATCTCCTGTTGTTAGCTGTAGAAAACCAGTAGGCTGACCTAACAACATTCACCTTTGATTTGCCGAAGCGCCGATGCAGTTACTGACTTAGACGCATAGCTGATTCGCAGGATAAGTGGAGAAAATTCGAGACTGAATTTTCAGCTTGCAGCGGGGTGTGCTTATTTCAATCTTTCTCCTGAATTAAAACTGAAGTTGCCTCTTAAAAAAGAAAAACTGAAAATATAAGTATAGATGTACTGTCTGCGGGGCGAATTGCCTGTTGCATCTGCATAGCTCAGTCGGAAGAGAACTTTGCATCTATGGTCGGAGTTATATATTGGATCTCATTTTAAGCAAAAAGCTGTTAGTCAATTTCAAGGTCGATAGTGCAGGCACTACGCGCAAATCCCAAAGTGATTGTCCTAAACATCAAATAGTAAACCCATCAACGAACGTGTAAAGGAAATTGTAAGTACTCTCAAGCATAGCAAGTCGTAAAATTAAACGTGTGAAATTAAAGGCATGTCGTAAAATTAAACGTGCGAAATTAAAGAAAGCAGAATAAAAATTCGTTATTTTGCACTGGCTATCTGCAGTTTCCAATCTCATGTTGACATCTATCTGTATATGGAATAAAACTGCAATCATGCCGACTGAAGATGAGTGTAAATCCGAAACGCGTCTTAGCTAAATAAAACATATTGAAAAGTGGCTGGTTGCTGAGTTTATTAAAATATTCGAACGTTTCTTGTAATACAGAAAAAAAAAATGCTTCTGCGCTGTGGGACTGACGGAAGACATCGAAAGACAAACTAGGCCAACTCGTTTAGTATTATCGCAATAGAGGGGAGAGAATGTCGCGGAAATGATAAGAGTTGGGGGGTGAGAATCATAAGAAACAACGGCATTTTTCGTTGTGCCGGCCGCGGTGGCCGAGGTGACTGAGGTGCTCCAGTCCCGGTCAGCACGGCCACTACGGTCGGGGGTTCGAATCCCCCCTCGGGCATGGATATTTGTGCCGTCCTAGTTCGTAAGTAGTTCATAAGTAGTTTGTAAGTTTAGGGACTGATGGCCCCGTAGTTAAGTCCCATAAGCTTAACAAACATTTGAACATTTTTTTTTCGTTGTGGCGAGACCACTTACGAATATTCGATCACCCATTTTCTCTTATTGTGGACTTCCACCTGCGTAGGGAGAAATCATCGTTTTAAAGATATACAGCCGGCCGCGGTGGCCGAGGTGACTGAGGCGCTCCAGACACGGTCAGCACGGCCACTACGGTCGGGGGTTCGAATCCCCCCTCGGGCATGGATATTTGTGCCGTCCTAGTTCGTAAGTAGTTCATAAGTAGTTTGTAAGTTTAGGGACTGATGACCCTGTAGTTAAGTCCCATAAGATTTACAAACATTTGAACATTTTTTGAAAGATATACGACAAATTACAGTTAAAACGGAGAGATATAGGTGTTATATTCTTCTCGCGCATTATTCCAGGAAAAATTCCGGATTTTACAACGTACTCGTATTTTTATACAGGTATAATCAAAACAGTAAACCACGGCTACAAGAGTCTCTCCCCGCATTGTTTAAACGGTTTCACTCTAGCTGCCACACCTCTGTCTACATACATACTCCGCTATCCACCCAAAGGTGCATGCCGGAGGGTACCTAGTACCAATACTATCACTTCTTTTCTGGTCTACTCCCATATAGAACGAGGAAAAACGAATGCTTGTATTTATTTGTTGAGACCGAATCACTCTGATCTTTGCGGTCTTTACGTGAGATGTAATTTGCCGGCAGTGTAATTGTTCTGCAGTCCGCTTCAAATGCCGGCCATCTAAATACCTTCTTTTTCGAAATGAACGTTGCCTTCCCTCCAGCGACTCCCATTTTTCCCGAAGCAAGTAACACTCGCGCATTGATGGAACCTTAAGTAAGAAACCTACCCGTCCTGGATGTTTGTGCTCTCTTTAGTATAAGGTAGTTATAAGTAGTTTCTAAGTTTAGGGACTGGTGACCTCGCATTTAAGTCCCATGGTGAGGATTACAAACTCTCCAGCAATGCGCAACACGGGGACGTACAAGCGTTTCATATGCGGTCTTGTTTACACACGAATCACGTCTTTTGAAAAATTTCCCAACAAAATTAATTCGACCATTAGTTTTCCACACGGTTGTCCTTATATGCTCGTTCCATTTTAAGTCGCTGTGCAGCTTTACTCTTTAATTGATGCGACTCTTTCAAGCTGCACACTCCTGACATTACGGGATTTAACTGCTGGGTCATCAGTCCCTAAACTTACAAACTACTTATGAACTACCTTACACTAAAGACGACACAAACATCATTGCCCGAGGGGGGATTCGAACCCTCGACCGTAGAGGCTGTGCAGACTGCAACTGGCGTGCTGCAGACCGCTCGGCCACTGCCGTCGGCGGATTGTTTCTCCTACTCAACTTACATTTTCCTGCATTTAGGGTTAGTTGCCATTCCTCACACCACCTAGACATTTGGTCCAAGTCATTCGGCATCCTACTACAGTCATTCAATGAGAGACCTTCCTGTTCACCCCAGATAGCAACTCACTCTGTGCGTCAGATAATTTATAGAAGATAATAACGGTCCTATCAATTTCCCTGGGGCATTCCTTATGACATCCTATTCTCTTATGAACATTGACCATCGAGGAGAACGTACTGGGTTCGGGTCACAAATCTGTTAACGTATTCCATAAGCTCGTATCTTCGTTAACAGTCTGCAGTACGGCACCGTGTCAAACGCCTTTCGAAATATGCAGACTGTCTGTTGCCCTTCATCCATAGCTCGCAAGACGTCATCAGAGAAAGGGGAAGCTGAGTTTCACACGATGGTTGCTTCCTAAAGCCGTGCTGATGTGTGGACATAAGCTTCTCCGTCTCCAGGAAATTTTCATATATTAGAACACAGAATATGTTCAAGAATTCTACAGCAAACTGGTGATGTTGGTCTGAAATTGTGTGAGTCCGTTCTTTTGCCTTTCTTATACACGGGAGTCGCCTGCGCCTTTTCCCAGTTGGAAGGAAGGAAGCTTAGGGTTTAACGACCCGTCGACAGCGTGGTCATTAGAAACGGTTTTCCCAGTTGCTCGGAACTTTGCTCTGGATCAAAGATTCGCGATGAATGCAAGCTAAGTAAGCGGTCAATGCCGCCGAGTACTCTTCTTCTCTTTTTAAAACCGGATTGGTAACCCATCTGGACCTGCCGACTTGTTTGTTTCCAACTCTCTCAGGTGTTTTTCTACACCGGATATGCAGTGGCGGACTAAGGCTATCGAAGGCCCGGGACGGCGGCAGAACTAAATGAGGACCCCAGTCCACTTGGAAATATACGTATAACTATGAAAAAGTAAATTTTGAGATTTGGAGGCCCCCCCGGAACGAGAGGAACGGGAAATCTTAGAAAAACAGCTTTCGAGATTTGGAGGCCCCAGAACGATAGGCCAGGAGCACTAAAAAAAAAAAAAAAAATCATATTTAACGTTAGTTTCAGTATTAATTAATTACGCCTTTAGCCCTCCCATGCACAAATTATGAACCCGACAATGAACAAATTTATGATACATTATTTGGTAACTTAAGACCTATCTTATGCAAAATTCATCATAATTTATCTAAAAAAAAAAAAAAAAAAAAAAAAGAAAAAAAAAAAATAGTCTCATAGAACAATAGGAAGGTGTCCTCGAATGAGGACAGTGACTACGAAAAATGCTACATTTTAGATAGAACATCTATTACTAATATCAAAGAAAACACGAAGAGTGTACACTATTTTGTATTTTTCCTATAATGAAATTGCTTCAAGCACTCAGGAGACACAGCAAGTTTACACTTTTCTCAGATGTGTTTTCTGTCGGCAGTCCCGATCATGACATCTCTTAGCATTGGGATCACCTGACTTGCCTGGTTAATATTACACCCCATCGAAGCGTAATTTGTTGGGTACCGAATGACGGGCCTTCTTTTTATTTTATTTTATTTTTTATGTACAGGCTACAATGTTCTTTCATCTGAAGGCCTGCCTCTACTCTTTCTTGTAAATCTCTAAGTACTTTCCATCTCTGTTAGCCCAACGACTAACATTGCCGTCTAGGAGACATTCTAGCATTCATTATTAGTCCTCATATGAGGTTCCTTTGCTTTTACGGTAACCTGAGATGAAAAAGATGACAGAAATGAGACAAAATTTAAGTGTCCTCATTTGAGGACGCGTCGTATGAGAGGATTAGAGAAAGATGATTTATTATTGAGATACTAGCTGAATCCCCGCTGCTTCGCAATGCGTAGGCTGGTTGGTCTGCACCAGTTGTTTCTTTTTAATCCTGATGAAGAATCCATATCTTAAGTTTCGTAGTTATAGCTTGAAATTTGAGTTAACAGCACCAAATTTTTGAAAAATCTATCTTTGAATCTCGTATTTCACCCCCTTATTGGTCGAATTTCCAAAAATACCGAAACACGTGTCTTTCAAATTCGAAACCCGAATCCAAATCCGAAAATTTGTAATTTTAAGTTCAAAATTGCCCAAATAGCAACAGATTTTCGAAAAATACCCCGTCTCCAATTTAACCCCCTTGATGGTTGAATTTACAAAAATACGTATTTTTTAAATCATAACGAACAATACAAATATCATTTTCTGTAGCTATAGGTTCAAAATTGTCTTGACAACAATGTGTTTTCGAAAAGAATTTTTGATCCTCTCTTTTACCCCCTTAGTTGTTGAATTTCCAAAAGTACCGAAACACGTGTCTTTTTAATCATGATCAAGAGTCCATATCCTAAGTTTCGTAGTTATAGCTTGAAATTTGAGTTAACAGCAGCATATTTTTGAAAATCAATTTTTTGCATCCTCTATTTTACCCCCTTATTGGTTGAATTTCAAAAAATGGCGCATCACGTGTCTTTTAAATTCTAACCCCGAATCCAAATCCGAAAATTTGTAGTTCTAACTTCAAAATTGCCTAACTAGCAGCTTATTTTCGAAAAACACCGCCTCTGCAATTTAACCGCGTTGATGGTTGAATTTCCAAAAATACCCAAACACGTATAATTAACGTCTAACCGACTACACAAATATCAATTTTTGCAGCTCTAGCTTCAAAATTGTATCAATAGCAACGTGTTTTCAAAAAGAATTTTTCATCCTTTATTTAACCCTCTTACTTGTTGAATTTCCAAAAATTCTAAAAATCATGGGTTTTTAATCCTGACCAAGATTCCATATCCGAAGTTTCGTAGTTGTAGCTTAAAATTCGAGTTAACAGCAACATATTTTTGAAAATCAATTTTTTGCGTCACCTATTTCACCTCCTTATTTGTAGAATTAAAAAAAATAAATAAATAAATAAAAAAATAAAAAAAATAAAAATAAATAAAATGCTGAAACACGTGTCTTTTAAATTGGAACCCTGAATTAAAATCCGAAATTTTGTAGTTCTAGCTTCAAAATTGCCTAAATAGCTACGTATTTTCAAAAAAGTTTCATCCCCTATTTCACCCCCTTACGGACGGAATATCGAAAAATCGCTTCTTAAATGACGACTAGAGAGTAAGATCAACACCCTCCACAAATTTCAAGATTCTATCTTCAGTGGTTTGGGCTGGGCGACGATGAGTCTGTCAGTCAGTTAGTCAATCGGGACACTTCCTTTTATAGAGATTACTGGCCTATTGCGGTCACGTAGAATTTCAAATAGTAGAAGAGTCAATGAGAACTACCATGTGATATGAAACGTGGGTCCGCGTTGTCGCCTATTGCCGGTTTTCTGGTGCCGGTACAGTGGCAGATGACACTTGTATCTCCAGTGCCGACCTGTTGCAGCAAGGGAGGTGGCTCAACGCCGTTGCGGCGGCAGTCAAGTTGTGAGAGCAGGCATTGTTGTGAGACGCCGCTCGCCGCCCAGCTCGCCGTATCAGATCTGCGCGTCCCGTCTGCTCGGCGGGACGGTTGCGTGCGCCGCGCGCCGCCCAGCGGCGGTTGCGGCAACTAGCGGCGTGGCGCTGTGTGGCGCCTGCAGTGTAGTGTAGTGTTGTGTTGAGCCGCCCCGCCCACGCAGTCGGCCGCGAGAGGGCGGCGCCGGCTGCCGACACGGCGGCGTGGGCGACTGGGCGCGCCGTGGCCGCCGCTTCCGGGGAAACTCTAGCCGCGGTTTGCTCGACAACACGCACACGACAGCTGTGTTTCTTTTTCACAAATTTTGAAACTTCAGGGGCTGTGGTTATTCATGTCAACCACGTACAGAGGTGGGCAAAAATATTCAGACACTGCGAGTAATCGGAGAAGTAAACCTTATATATGTTTTTAACTAAAAAAAAAAAAAAAAAAAAAAAAAAAAAAAAAAAAAAAAAAAAAAAATTTACATTTTTTTTTATTCTTCACAAATGTGTAATACATACGTCAATCTGAACATCAGCTGAACAACAAGTAACAAAACACGCCATAGGTAAGAAAGAAGAAAGAAAATCGAAATATAGAATAGGCAAAAGTGTTCAGACACTCAGCAGTCAGTATTTAGTTATGCGTCCGCCGGCCGCGCTGGCCGAGGAGACTGAGGCGCTCCCGTCACGGTCTGCACGGCCACTACGGTCGAGGGTTCGAATCCCCCCTCGGGCATGGATATTTGTTCCATCCTTGGTATTAGTTAGGTCATAAGTAGTTTCTAAATTTAGGGACCGATGACCCCGTAGTTAAGTCCCATAAGCTATACAAACATTTGAACATTTTTAGTTATGCGTCTCTTTGTATTACAGTCCTCAGTCTCTGTGGCATGGAGTAAACAATCTTTTTTTTTATAACCGAACCGATATGCACCCATTCTTCTTCTATATATGCACACAAATAGGTCAAACTGCTCACATGTCGTTTTTGTAGTTTCCTTTTTAGTTCATTCCGGATATTTTCGATGGGATTGAGGTCCGGAGACCGTGATGGGGTAATGAGGCGATCAGGCGCGTTGTATAGTATCCACAATTTGACAATATCCGCTGTATGCTTGGGATTATTGTCCTGTTGGAAATAAAAATCATCTCAAAGATCCAACTTCTCAGCGCTTCAGGTTTTGCTTGAGTATATCGAGATACACAAATTTGTCCATGGTGCCTTCAATAAATACACCTTTGGAAGACATGCATCCCCACACTGCCGCCTCCATGTTTGGTGGCTCCATCCACATGACTAACAGTAAATTTGCATTTGTCACTCCACAGACTGTTGTCCCAAAAGGTCACATCCTTGCCTACGAATTCGTCTGCAAAAACCATCCGCTTTTTTGCATTGCACTTGCTGACATACGGTATGCGACTTGTCACTCTGGCATTGTACCCAGCACTGTTCAGGCATCTGCGCAGTTCTCACACTAACTTCGGTACGAACGCCTTCTGCCAGTTGTGCCGCTATAGCAGGGGCCGTTGTCCGCGGGTCTTCTTTCACCATTCGCACTATCTTCCTCTAGTCTCTTTCGCGAGTTTCTGAGGACGTCCCTGTCGTGGACGATTAACGAGATTTTTTTCTTGTTTGCATTTCTGGACTACACTAAATATACTCTTTCGGCTTCGGTTGACGACCTTGCGTATTTCTGCATATGATTTACCCTCACTGTGCAGTCGCAAAATATGCCTTCGCTCTTCCACTGCCGTCTCCCTACCTTTACCGGGGCATGGCGCTACGTTCGTCGTTTTCGATGACACGTGTGCCTTTCTGTTGTACGAGGCAGCTGTTTTGCGTACACAGACTGCTGGCTGCCGCCGTGTTGTACCTTCAGACTGCGGCTACCTCGTCAAACGGGGCAGTGTCTGTTTACTTTTGTCCCGCGTGAAACACACGCCTGTCATGGTAACACAAAACTAATCGTTCCACGTACAGGGTTCGCTGACATTCGCATAGTCGACGTCTTCTGAATTATTCTCTCCATCATGGCAAATTCTCAAATACACGTTCCGTCTATGCATCAGTCACAATTGACCGTGAGATACGCATGTGACTTGTGTCTGAATACTTTGATCCGCCTGTGTTTCAGAACGCCTGGCTAGCAAATGAAGCAGCAATTCTCATCGTGACTGACATAGTTACTGAGGGAGTTATCGAGAGAACTTAAAGTGTGATTCACAGGGACTGCTACCACATTTCGTCGACAGGCGTCTTAAAATACGTGGTTGACATCGATAACATCCGTCACTGAGTTAACATATGCCCTCAACGTTCACAACTAAGACCTGTTTTCATATTATTTGCGATTACTACCCTATGAGTGATTTTGACACTTGAAAACCGGTGAACCAAATGTGGCACGATTGGAAAATGTACGAGCTCGAAGTGTGTCTCTCACTTTTAGAGAAGAAGCATAGGAAAGTACAACATTGTTTTGACGTGCAACCATCCGCCTCTCATTTTCTTGGTGAATGAGCACATTTCAAGCCTTTTCCGTTCGTTTTTCTCACGTCGCGGGAAAGAGCCGTTCTCGGAAACATCTTCCCAGTTCGCACTTGTCATTCATTATACTGCCCTCTATGAAAATGAGTAAAGATTACACTATCGTCGTCACTAAGAGCGGCTACAGAAATTTTTTGAGGTATGGACGTCCATTGGAATTTTCTACAATAAATAAATGTTTGGATGCCGAAACATATTTAATCTCATGTACGATAGAAATTTTGTGGCAAAGTCAGGATTCCAACCGAGGTCTCGTGCTGATAAGTCAGCGAGCCACCCTGGCATTGTGACTATGTCGAGCCTCATGGTCCTGAGGGAAAGCGTTCCACTGCATTGGACGCAAGTTCGAAACTAGGTCGGATCTAAAGTTTTTAGTTTTACCCCAGTCTTCACTTCTCGATGCACCGGAAACAATTTAACTGTAGGTCTCCTTTCCTCGTTTGGTTACCTGTGGTAAGTTAGGTTAGGAACATGGCAGTCGCGAAAGTGGTTTCCAGCCCACTGAGCCACACGAAATTATTATACTGTGCCTTATGCAGCAACCCATACTATTCTAGTTCAGGGGCTTACGTAAGGGGAGGAGGGGAGGGGTACAACACTCTCAGAAGAATGATATATCAACACTATTGCCCTAGTACATTTTCCAAAAACTATTCGGTTACAGTCTTGATCTGATACAGACGCGAAATTTAACCGACTATGATATTCAAATGATTAGCTTTTCAGAGTATTCACACAAGGTTGACGCCGGTGGCGACACCTTCAACATGCTGACATGAGGAAAGTTTCCAACCAATTTTTCATACACAAACAGCAGCTGAGCGGCGTTGCCTGGTGAAACGTTGTGATGATGCCTCGTGTAAGGAGGAGAAATAATGCATACAATCACGTCTCTGACTTTGATAGACGTCGGATGTAGCCTATCGCGATTACGGTTTGTCCTATTGCGACATTGCTATTCGCGTTGATCGCGATCCAATGACTGTTAGCAGAATATGGCATCGGTGGGATCAGGAGGATAATACAGAACGCCACGCTGGATCCCAACGGCCTCGTATCACTAGCAGTCGAATGACAGGCATCTTATCCGCATGATAACGGATCGTGCAGCCACGTCTCAATCCCTGAGTCAACAGACGGGGACGTTTGCAAGACAACAGCCATCTGCACGAACAGTTCGACGACGTTTGCAGCAGCATGGACTATAAGCTCGGAGATCATGGCTGCGGTTGCCCTTGACGCTGCATCACAGACAGGAGCGCCTGCGATGGTGTACGCAACGACGAAACTGAGTGCACGAATGGCAAAACGTCATGTTTCGGATGAATCCAGGTTCTGTTTACAGCATCATGATGGTCGGATTCGTGTTTGGCGACATCGCGGTGAACCAACACCACCTAGAGAGAAAGCCGCGGCTCTGTAGTGTCACGTCACGCAGGGTAGGCATCGTTCGGGTAGCTAACTGGGTGGCCGCTGGGGCACGGCCGTAGCGTGCCGTAGCGTGCGGCCAGTCAACTACGCGAACGATGCCTACCCTGTGTCACGTCACACGAGAGCGCCGCGGCCTTCTCTCTAGGTGGTGTTGGGTGAACGCAGATTGGAAGCGTGTATTCGTCATCGCCATACTGGCGTATCACCCGGCGTGATGGTATGGGGTGCCGTTAGTTACACGTCTCGGTCACCTCTTGCTCGCATCGACGGCACTTTGTACAGTGGCCATTACATTTCAGATGTGTTACTATCCGTGGTTCTACCCTTGATTCCATCCCTGTGAAACCCTACATTTTAGAAGGATAATGAACGACCGCATGTTGCAGGTCCTGTACGGGCCTTTCCGGATACGGAAAATGTTCGACTGCTGCCCTGGCTAGCACATTCTCCAGATCTCTCACCAATCGAAAACGTCTGGTCAATGTTGGCCGAGCAACTGTCTCGTCACAATACGCCAGTCACTACTCTTGATGAACTGTGGTATGGTGTTGAAGCTGCATGGGTATCTGTACCTGTACACGCCATCGAAGTTCTGTTTGGCTGAATGCCCAGGCGTATGAAGGACGTTATTACGGCCAGAGGTGGTTGTTCTGGGTACTGATTTCTCAGGATCTATGCACCCAAATTGCGTGAAAATGTAATCACATATCAGTTCTAGTATAATATATTTGTCCAATGAATACCCGTTTATCATCTGCATTTGTTCTTGGTGTAGCAATTATTATTATTATTATTACACACGTTACAGACCACGCGAAACATTCATTACTGCTTCTTCTTGCTGTCCTTCCAGTACTCTTTCATTCGTTCGCTAAATGCCCTCTTCCCTTCTGCGGTCCACTCTGGTCTGTGGGCCTCAGGTGCTGTCTTCTCTGACATTACTTCCCACTTGCTTTTTCCATATCAATTTTGTCTTGGGTCATCGAAGGTGTAGTAGTTATGAGCCTCTCTATGTGTCCGAGTATCCTATGGGTGTGACTGGTCTCTGGGAGTCAGCTGATGTGGCGGTAAAAGTTTAGTCGCCTTTTTTTAATGTTCACTGCGAGGTTGGACAACTCTCTGTTGCGTCTCTGGAGTGAAGGCTGCATCCTCCGTCTGCGAGTTTTGGTCCAATAATTTGCCTGCTAATTTTTCTTTCCTCTCTAGGTCGCCCTCGGTGCGTAGCTTCAATGCCGCGGTGGAATGGCCGAGCGCTCGCCGAAGCGTTAGCTCAGCGCTTTGGGTCACAGGTTTGCCCGCCCCAAATTATATTGATTGTGACAACGGCCGCGGAAGCCTAAGCTTAGATCTAGGGTTTATCTTTCAAGATATCGATACTTTTTACGAGCACTAAATTTTCAGAAAAATATCGATGTACATTTTGAGGGTATTTACTGACTTTTAGGAAAACAGCTTCCGTAATTCCTCTTTCCAACTGTCGCCACGGGCGCAGCCCGTGGTCGTCAAAAAGATAAAGGCTGTTTAGCGTAATGAAGCGACCCGCAAATGCGAAAGGCGAACGGCCGCCACTGTGGCACGCTAGGCAAGGACGCGTCTCTGTAGAGAGAGAGAGAGACAGAGAGAGGGCGTGACGTGGTGTGCAGTGGGCGGCCTTGGCGTTCCGCCGCTGGCTGGAGCTGAGCTGGAGATGGAGCGACACACCTGCTGCCGCGTCGTCTCCACACATCTGCCTCCTGTCCACTCTGGAACAACAAGCCGGCCGCTACTTGTAGCTTCCCGTCTCTCCGCAGTTTGTTACCACCCCCGTCCGACCCCATTTCCATTTATTTTTTATTAAATAGAACAGACCATCTGTTTCTACACCTGTTCGCTTAACTAATATCAATGTGATTGCCGTCTACGTCTGATGTAGGTTTTAACAACCACTCATACATGGCAGGTGGCACTATAAGTAGTGCAGGCTGTACAGGGTGATATACGACATGAAATTTTAACTGTGGGTAGCTGACGCCAGTAGGAAGCAAAATTACTAATGCTGTCCATTTTTGAACTACGGAAACTTGCCTTCGTGCGCTCCCATCGGCCGCGAGATTACCATGTTGCCTCTGACGTGAGGTGGAGACAAACAGCAAGACGTATTCGACACACGAGTCTATCACGTTGGGGCAGTAAAGCGGCGAGGGACGTTTGTTTGTGTGAAGCGACAACCACAGCGCTGTCGGCCAACCAACGGCAACAGCGCAATCTCGCAGCCAACTGGAGCGCCTGGAGCCAAGTTTACGTAGTTCAAAAATGGCGCGTTTTCAACCTACACAACATTCGGCTACTTCTGGTACCACCTAACCAGGATAAAAATTTCGTGATATTTTTTCTCCACTCTGTATAAAGCGTGTTCGGGAGCCGTAAAATAAATAAATAAAATAATAAAGTGCAGTAGTTCTCGTAATGCGGAAACTGTTCGGGAGCCGTAAAATAATTAAATAAAATATTAAAGTGCAGTAGTTCTCGTAATGCGGAAACTGTTCGGGAGCCGTAAAATAAATAAATAAAATAATAAAGTGCAGTAGTTCTCGTAATGCGGAAACGGAACTATCCATCTAGCGTGCAGGCTTGATCATTGGCTTTCGGGCCAAGATAGCAACTGTTTCTGAAAAGTCAAAGTTTGTAAACTGGTCGCTTGCCGCCATGGATACATTGTACTGTGCATGGCAAAATGGTGCCATTCCAAATCAGCACCGAGAGATATGTGGTGCGCCACAGTCCCTAGATGATGATGATGATGATGATAGGAGGTTTTTGGCGCTCGGCATCTAGGTCTTCAGCGTCCTATCAAATTAAAGAATAAAAGGACCAAGAACTGTGAACAGTAAGGCGACAAAGGACAGCGATCCAGCAAGTAACACGTGCAGCTGAAGTGAAATACATAGGTGAACAGTAGACTTCAAGCTGGTGAAAAGGACCCCAATACCAAAGCTGGAGAAAGAGTTAAAATACTAAGCTGAGGAACACGGCCGGCTGAACACAGCGATATAAAATGTTGAGCCAGCCACGCACATATTAAAACCTCCTGTTTAAAAGTTCAGGCCGGAGTTGGGACAAATCACAAAATTTTAAAACTTTTCGCACACACACGCTTCGTCATTACCTTAAATAGAGGGCAAATCTGCACCAAGATTCGCCGGAACCCTCTGTGTACGATATAAATCACATTCAATTAAAATGTGGCACGCCATAGGCATCACACAGCGGGGGCTCCTCACGTCGAAGTAGAAAACTATGCGTCAATGGTCAGTGCCCAGTGCGAAGTACACGGGCGAATAGACGCGCAACTCACCGCACACGTGAATAAAGGGGCTACCGACATTATATCCCAAACGACAGTTCACCCAACATTGATTGCTACGTACGGGCCTCTGTGATAAGCACCTAGTTCATGCACCGCCGCAGCGGAATGGCCGAGCGCATTGAGGAGCTATGCTCCGATGCGCGAGGTCGTTCCCCGTCGGAAGTTCGACTCCTCTCTCGGGCATTGATGTTTGAGTCGCCTTTAGTATAAGTTACTTTATAAGTAGTTTGTATGTTTAGGGACTGATGACCCCGCAGTTAAGTCCCATAAGCTTAACAAACATTTGATTTGAACATCCTCCCATGGTGACTGCTGGTCGTCGACGACAAAGACCGGAATTTAGATGTCAATGCCGCATTTGATCCTTCAGTGAGCGGCGATAGATAACATTTTCAGATAAATCATGTATTATGTCGCATATGACAAGCGGCAAGCATCATGAATTAATGTTCGGAAGTATTCAGGGCCGAGGACACAGTGTTGTGCCAGGGAGCCCGGTACGCCAGCTACATGAATAGCGGAGGCGGTGCGAGGCTTACCCAGTCTTGGCTGCCAGCCACCAGAGACGAACCTGAGAGGAAATTCACCGGCGCCTGCGCCCCTCAGCAGGAAAACAGCTACACCTCGTTCGTCGTGGCACACACTCCATCCAGCGCAGTAGGCTGTTACAATAAAGTTTACCGCTCGTTCCCCTTCAAGACAGCAATTATATGTTCAAATTTTTAACAGTATGTCGTAGTATCACACAGAGTGAGCAGTTACGACATCAGTAATTATGCACCGCAAAAACTCACCAGTACACAGCGAAACCGTTGCTGAAACTTCGGGTTCACCTGTAACCGATGTAATAGGTGGCAGACATGTGAGTGACTTCTTGTGTAATAGAAGTCAGCACGTCGTCAGGAGTGCAGGAGGGAAGTGTGACAGGACCGCTATTATTCTCTATCTACGTAAATGAAGTGACAGACGGAGTGAGTAGCAAAAAAATGAGGGTGTTTGCTGAGTTCTATGGGAAGGAGAGTCATTAAATGGGCGTAGTAGGAGGCAGGATGACTTGGACGATATTTTTACTTGTTATGTGGAAAGACAGCTTTTAAATACAGAAAAATGCGAGCCCAGTAGGACAAAAGTCCCATAATATTGGAATACAGCATTAGCAGTGTGCTACTTGACACAGTCGCGTCAGTAAAATACCTAGGCGTAACGTTGCAGAGCGATAAGAAATGGAAGGAGCATGTAAAAACAGTCGGTTTATTGGGAGAAATTTGGGAAGAAGTTCATCGGTAAAAGGGAACAGCGTGTACTACTTGCACGAGCCCATTTTTTTCTGGTATCCCAACCGCACCACTTTAAAGAAAGACATAGAAGCAGTTCAAAAGGCGGTTACTGATCGGTTCGATTCGATCAATACGCTAGTTACAGAGATGCCTTGGGAACTCGATTGGGAATCATTGGAGAGAATTCGCTTTTCTTTTCGATAAACTCTGTTGAGAAAATTTAGGAAATCGCAATCTGAAGGCGACTACAGAACGATTCTTACTGCCATAACCGCAGAGGTGAGATAAGAGAACTTACGGCTCGTACAGAGGAATACAGGTGTTCAATTTTCCCTCGTTCTATTTGGGACTGGAACGGAAAAGGAAATGTGTTAATGGTGGTACCTTATACATTTCGACTAGCACCTTGCGATGGTTTGCCGACTTTGTGGGTAGATTTTTTTCCGAAGGACGCAGTTAGAGATAAGACAATTTTATATCAAGCTAATGTAAGTACCAGCAATGCGTTTGAAGATACTCTGCTCACGAAAAACGTTTTTTCAAGACATAGATATTTCTCCACAAAGAGCGAAGAATCGTAAGAAATACACAATGGCTCTATTTATGAAAAGCTATAGGAACGACTCAGAGTGAGTCACATTATATACCCATGGCAAAATTACGAGCGGCCACACACAGGATTCAATCTTGGGTTGTCCGCTAATCCTGTGAAGTAATTTTTGCCGATGGAAGTTGTTCTTCAGCCAGACGAACAAACGTAAACAAAAGACTGTGTGGAACGATTATTTAGCGAGAATCAATGCTGCTTTTTCAAGAAACGGGCTTGTTCTGCCTTTGTAAAGTGAAGGGCACCTGTTTACTCACCACTCGACGTACGCATCAGACTAAGTAACTTTGTAGTGTAGTGCTCTGACTGGTGCAGAGTGTGTCAGTGGGGCGGTGCTAATATTAGCCGCGTGTTGGCCGGCCAGCACACGCAGGCGCAGGCGCCGCAGTCGCGGATGCAGGAATGCAAAAATATTTCCCCCGTCCGTCCGGCCGCTACCAACTGGGAGGGGAGCACGTGCCGATATACGCCACCTGTGACGTCACGCCGCCGTCGCCTGCTCGCCGCTTCCCAGCTACGCGTCAAGATCCGCCATTAGACTGCGGCTACCAGCTCTTGTTTACCCGCCACTGCGTTGCTGTGACGGCTGGCGCCGGATGCGGCACTCGGAAAGATGACGGTTCAAATGCTCTACTAATTTTCCTTGTTTGATTAAAAAATGTGTCGGATTCTTTGAAGACGGCGCTGAATTCTTTCCCTGTCTGTCCTTAACGAGAGCCTCCTCTCCGTCTCTCATGTCTTTCCGTGCACGAGACGTTAAACCCTGAGCTTGCTTTTCTTCTCTGGTGATTACTTGATCGACAATACTTTATAAACCCTAATGCACCTGGTTTCTTCGTTATACTGCGTCCACTCTACGCTGGACGGCGTGAAAGACGCCGCACCGAACAGTACAAATTGCGATGGCGCTCACGGCGTCAATTTTCGTGGCTGCAACTCATCATCGTCTCAACCTTTTCCCACGTCATGCGGGGTCGGGATTGCTTTGTTTGATCCTTGTCTTCCATAAATGTCTGTCCACTGTTTCTTTTCCGAACCATTCTTCCTCCCGTATGTTCCCTTCTTTTTCCATCTCAGTTTCGGTCTTTCTCTTCTCCTTGAGCCTTCGATTTCCAGGTTTTCAACTCTTGTCCCCATACAGTACTCTCTTCTTCTCTACACATGTCCATACAATCTTAGCCTGCTTTCTTGGCTCTTCTTCCATATGGGTCAACTTTCACTCTTCCCCTGATGTACTCATTCCTTAGTCTATCCTTCCGCCTCACCCCACTCATTCACCTTAACACTCTCATTTCTGCTACTTTGATATTTTTCTCTTGGCCTTTTGTAATTGGCCAAGTTTTTGTAATTTACAGCATCGCAGGCCTCACCACAGGCTTGTAAAGCTTTCCTTCCATTCTTCAGCTAACCTATTTATCACACAGTACTCCGCTCAGGCAAATACAGACATAAAAAACCGTTGCGTCATGCACCAAACAGTCTGCGGTATCGTATACTATGGCGAATTCGTATTCATAAAGTAATACTTTCGATTTATTGACAAAAATAAAACAACGAATGACTTCTTTGTTATTCAAACTGATACTGAAAGTTTTGTGTCTCGTTTCCGCCGGTTGCCCTAGGTGTCGGTGGCCGACTGGAGAGAGACCGACACAGGAAATAGGATGTACGCGTGTGCGTGTACGGAGTCTGAGGTGACCAGCCAGTGGGACAGCAGAAACTAGAAACACTAAGATAGATTAGAACAAGTTTTACAAAGTTCATGACTGCCAACTAAGTGTGCTGCTGAGACATAGGTTAAGCAGGTGGAGGCCTGCCTACTGATGAGTGCTAGTGCCTATTCGAATCCCAAGTGTTAACTGGTGCCTGTCTGATTGCCAAGTGACCGATGCAGTTCAGTGGTGGCGGAGTTGCAGCAGAGGGCGCTCGTGGCTGACATCGTAAGAACGCCGCGCCGTGCGTGCATGGCGGAGCGCGGCGAAAGTACGTGGCGCGCACTTCAGACTTGTGCGACACCACAGAAGCGCTTAGTCCAGCCTGCAGGTCGTAAAAAATGGGGTTTACCTGAAATTTTAGTATGTTGTGTATAGGTACTCTGTGGAGTAGAATCTGAGTTTTAGACCTCGAGGACCCTGTGATAACTTTGCAGGGGCCGGAGAACCTCGAAATGTTTGGCATTTTTCACTATTTCGCTTATAACTTCTAAACCAAGTGAATTCGCGAAACATACCTCGGAACAAAGTTCAAGAGCATAACATTTCCTACATATTTCACTGGTCAAAAGTTTTTTTTTGACCCACTAATGACTGAGATACAGATCTTCAAAAATACAATACTTTCCTAATATTACCAAAAATAGCCTTATAGTCCAGTAGGGAAAATCTGAAAGTTAGAAAAATCGGAAATAATTGCTATTGTTTTATTGTTTATTTATTAGGAACGATTATGGCTGGGAATGGTTTGAAGGAGCTGTTATGCGAGATGTTTGCACCCAAAAGTGTTAACTATCTGGACACGCTTACGCCAGGGCTGTACGTGGGCAGAGCCTTGTTTACGTTGCTTTGGGTAAACTGATAATTGAACACTTGGTATTGAAAGAAGAAGAATTGTTCGTACTGGATACAGTTATCGATTCTTCTTACCGAACGAAAATATGTTCCGAGGATCCAGCATTGCATGCTGTGAAAATTTATGCAAGTGCTGAAGGATATTGAGAACAGAGGGCCAACTGCTGCGCTATGGATCGAATACTTTCGCATTTGTACCCTACTGAAAACTTTTATCAGAGCTGAAAACACAGGTGACTGGAAGCTCCACCTACACACTGTCAGAGAAATGATCCCTTACTTCCATGCGGCAGGTCATTTAAACTAAGCCAAGGAGTGGACACTTGTACTACCAGGGTATGATCACCTTGAAAGACAATTCTGGTCAGGAGTCTGGTCAGACATGACCATAGACCAGTGTCTCATGAGAGGCATCAAGAGTGGTCGTGGTTGTGGAGTAAGTGATTGTGTGTGTGCTTTCCCGATTGATTATGGGTATGCTATGCCTCCAAAGCATCAATGAGCAGATGGAGCTGTTCACTGGAGTTACGCTCATATTGATTCAAGGTCTACCCGTGTTGCCAGGGATAATCTTGACATCAAGAAAAAGATTCGTTGGCTGTATTTCCACCATTCCTTGACACACAAGAGCTATTGTCAATAGCCCTATGGGCCATGGCTTCTGAACTTAATGAAATTAATTGGTAACTCTAGCATCCGTTTGTAATGCGCTCGGGGGAATAAATATTTGTATATATATTACGTTAGTTATGAAATGTCGCTTTGATAATGATCGTTAGATGGTTGTGGGTGGATTCTTAGTTGGAACTGACCGTGTGCCTGCCCACATTATTCCCCTGTGTCATTAATACACCCTACTTCTAGACTATGCACTTCCCTCTGATGCAATAACGTCAATAAAGGATTCTCATTCATTAACACACGTTAATTCAGCTTTGAATCAGTGTATTGAAATCATGCAATAATATTTGGTTGCACTGTAGTAACACAAAGAGAATAACAGACAGGTTTAAGGTTTACACATCGTGCGAAAGCAACAGGATACACAACCGAGTAATTGACTGTCCTGTTACAGAATAAAGAATAGCTTGAGGTGGTAGCCCGATAATCTTGATGTCACGGTTGCGGCGAAAGTTTTTATTTTACGAGATCAAATTTTCACGTTAGGCAGATCTTCTTCATTTACATCCAGTCCATATATAAGACCGTTACCGTCGCGATGCGGTTGATAGTTTCTCTTGACGACACGACACACGTTAGTGCACACTTTGACAGAAAATGTTCAAATGTTTGTAATTCTATCGGACCAAACTGCGTGGTCATCAGTCCGTAGCTTACAAACTACTTAAACCTAGGTAAACTAACCTAAGGACAAACACACACACACACACACCCATGCCCCAGGGAGGACTCGAACTTCCACGGCGAGCGAACGCGCGCTCCGCAGCGAGACGCTTTAGACCGCTCGGCTACTCCACCGCGGCACACTTTGACAGAAATACGCATTCCACTGACTGTAGAGATGTACGATGGCTTAGCGTGGCTCTTCAGTAAGAATCACTGTTCACTTCACCAACTTCAATAATAACCATTTCGTTCGTACCACTGCCGCAGTTAGCAAGTTCAAATGTTTGTTAAGCTTATGGGACTTAACTACGGGGTCATCAGTCCCTAAACTTACATACTACTTATGAACTAGCTACAACTAAGGACGGCACAAATATCCATGCCCGAAGGGGGATTCGAACCCCCGACCGTAGTGGCCGTGCAAACCGTGACTGGAGCGCCTCAGTCCCCTCGGCCACCGCGACCGGCGCAGTTAGTTAGCTCTGCCCGCTCTCAGCCAGGCACAAAAACTGCTGCTCTTTTTAAACTCGACTCCTTGGACGTGATCTACAATCGATATCACTCGGACAGTCAAAGATGTACCCTACAGTACGCTTACACGCTTCCTGTTCTCTTAAAACGAAACACAAGAAGTTCACAGTACAGCCTCTGACTATTTCAACGGATTTGCATCCTCAGGAATTTGTTCGATTACGAACTAGCTTCCTTCCTGATGTCGCTCTTTACAGAGGAAGGTATGCACAAGGGCAAGCAGTCAATGTCGTATGAGTCGTTTACTCCAACAGAAGAACCAGTAGACTTGGGCAGCACAAAATGCGCAGTTGTGTGGAGCAAATCAACAGAAGCCACATTTGAACTGGTGTGCCAAAATTACGTGGATTTTGTTAAAAAGCACTTTGGGAGCAATGCTATTGCGGTTTTTGACGGGTATCCTGTTGACGTAAGTTACCAGAGCACCAAAGCAATATAAAGAAATCGAAAGTGTATGCTGCTTTTTTCAACAAAGTTTTTATTTTCCAAAACATCTGTTGTCACTATTTCACAAGCCAAATTTCTTTCCAACGATTTCAATAAGAAAATTACCCAGACGAAGGCCACTGTAACGTTGGCCGAAACGTTGGTTATTTAAGTAATAGCCTTACATCATGACGCGGTACCATACCCAGAAAACTTTTATGTCATCAAGAAAAACCTCATTACATTGCTGATGGCTGAAATGGAAGCCAAGGGAATGGAAGAACAGGCAATGGAAGATGCCGATGTCCTGTTAGTGGAAACGGCTATATCACAAGCTAATAATTTCGACATTGTCGTCATAATAGGAGAAGACATCGATCTTTTGGTTTTGCTGACAGCATTAGCTTCTTCTAAAAAATAACATTTATTTCCAGAGTGTTTTCCTTCTACGATCAGCATAGGAGAACGTCCAGTGTAGGAAATGGCTCCCCGCACCATGATGCCAGGTGTCGGCCCCGTTTGCCTCTGTCGCGTACACTCCAGATTTTCGCGCTCCCCTGCACGACACCATACACGCGTACGACCATCATTGGCACCGAGGCAGCAGTGACTCTCATTCATTCTTCCCTTCATAAGCGCCTACATTGATACCGCTGGAGGTGGGTTGAACGACGTTGGGGCGCGAGCGGGACACTATAACGGCATACTTGCTTGTGAATCATTGTATGGGAAGCTATATCCTACACTGGCCGTTCTTCACTAGTGATCGTATAGAGGAGATTGAACAGTGCACAGTACAATGAAACCATCTTTCAACGCGTCTTGCTATCACTCATCCACCAAAAGGGTGGTATGCTTGTCGAACAGGACAATGTACGTCAATATGTATCCTGTATCACCCAAAGTGCTCTTCAAGATATACGTCAGCTACCCTGGTCAGCACTGTTCCCAGATCTGTCCCCCACTGAGTACGTTTGGGATGGGATGAAACATTTTGCGCGGTCTGAATCAGCGGCACGAAATGTGGCCCAACTGAGCCACCAGGGGGAAATTGCATGGCAGGCCATTCCACAAGACTACATTCGGCACCTCTACGATCGTCTCCATGGGAGAATTACCGTTTGTACTGCAGCAAAAGGAGGACATACAATGTACTAGAGCCGACATTGTGCACGATTTGATGACTGCTCTCAAGTGCGTATGGCTCTGTGTGATTCTGTGTTGTATACATCCTCAATGATCTTATTTTACATCTTATAAAGTAGGTTGTATGTGTGTGTGTGTGTGTGTGTGTATGTATGTATGTCCGTGTGTATGTTGTACATCTCCTCCTAAACTACTGGACCGATTTCAACCAAACTTGGTACAAATATTCGTTAAGGTCAGGAATCATTTATTGTGGTTGCAAAAATCACATACGATACATAGTTCATACGATACCACTCATAAGCAATATCTGTCCAATCTTCCGGCGTGTGATAGCGTGATTTTATTCGTCAACTATTTGAGAATAAGAGCACTTATTGCCTTGCAATAAATTGTACACATAATTTCCAATCTTTTTCTCGCTAGCAACACCAATCGCTTACTACTTTTCTGATGTTCATGACGTATATTTACGGCATTTGGCATGACGTTACAAGTTATTAGTCATACATTGTAAATTTTATACGTCAGACAATTCACAGACAGTAGACGTACATACCACTGAATGTTCCTTCAATATTATATCACAGTTCGACATATGAGTCATGAGATATGAAGTCATAAAGAATTTGGTTCATGAAAAACCGCAGCATCATGCATGAAGTTTCCATTTATTACGTCTTTACTACCAACACCATTCACGACGTATTTTGCAGGCATTAGGCACATATACATACACCACTGAATGCACCTTCGAATTTACATCTTAGTACGATACATATTTCAGGAGATATGACGTCATAAACAATGAAATTTCCGAATAACTGCCATATCGTGCGCTATTTTTCCACATGTCCACATAATGGACCGATTTCAGCTAAACTTGGTACACATATTTCTTACTATCAGATAACAATCGCTGTGGGGTTAAAAGTATCTACGACACATTGTTCAGGAGATATGACGTGGTAAATAATCAGTCACAAAAACTTACCCGTCACATGTATCAATAAATATCGTTTATAGTCAAGTTTTGAATTAAATTACTTTTTTTTCTTTCCTTGGATACTGCACTTAAAATTTTGTACATTATGCATATTTCTTTGTTTTACTGTTTCGTAATTTCTAAGCTGTTTTCATGGATACATGAAGATGACATATATTTCGAGTTTTTATTTTCGCATATATACCCGGGCAATGCCGGGTTTACCAGCTACTGTCTCAAAATTTCCCTCTGCGGGGTCGTCGAATTCGTGGTGTTCTTTTTTTTCATTTTCCAGGAGTGTAGTTGTAGCCGGGAACATAAGAAACGAAAAAGGCGAAGGCCGTCGAAGAAAAAGAGGAAGGAGTTAGTGACGAAGTATCCCCCCCTTCTCCCCCCTCACCCAGTTGCAGAGGGGGCAGCGCTCCGTGACGCTGCATAAACGCAACAGCTGTGGCGACACGTGCGCTGCGAAAAACGCGGGCCGAGGCGCCGCCGCTAGGTGCTTTAGTGCTCACACTCCTCAACAAGTCGCTCCCTGCTGCCTGCCAGGCACCTCTGACAGGGTAAACCGACCGTCCAACACCCGCACGCGACGCAGCGGGTAGTCCATCAAACACTGATCGAGCACGAAAACGGGAAGACGGGAAGGATGCTGAAATATGCTTGCTCACAATAGTCACTCTCATAGACCGTACAGTGGCGGCGCTAGGCGTCGGCGACGTCGGAAACCGCCGACGGCCTCGCGACTATGGGGGCCTCGCAAAACGTTGTTAATTTTTTTCTTTTTTTATGTCTAACGGCGCTTTTCAGCTGCTAGATTATGTAGCGTCGACCTGCATCTAACTTACACTAGCTTAGCCAAAGGCCGAACAGAACATCTGTACCCAAGGGTGGGATTCGACCCCCGACGAGAGCGATCTCTCTTACCGTGGTATGAAGCCTTCTAGCGCTCGGCCATTCCCGGCCGGCAGCTATTTAGTTGTCCGTATTTTTTTTTCCGTATGAGTGCAGCAGTGGTGCATTTTTTAGTTAAATACTTGCAAAACAACTTCTTAATAACATTTTAGAAAACAATTTGGAAGAAGTATATCCAAATGTTTATGTAACAATCAGGATCACACTCACAGTTCCAGTCAGCACAGCTTCACAAAGTTACCCCTGATTAAGACTAATTTGAGAAGCACAATGAGCCAAAAAAGACTATATGCATTGTCAGTACTATCAACTGAAACCGAAATAGCGGCTAGTATTAATTAAGATGTGATATTAAATCAGTGAGACGAAAAGCCGAAGAGTTTCTCTATTTTAATTTGCGTTTGTTTATTGTAATTTTTGTCATTGCAATAATACTTGTATATTATAATAAAATTTTAGTATGATTATTGATGTATAATTCAGCTCATTTTATTTATCAATTTCTTCCTTACTGAAAAAATTAAAGGGGCCTCGCAAAGACGAGTTCGCCGACGCCCAATTTTCGTCTAGGGCCGCCACTGTGACCGTAGATAATATAAACTGCGCGTGACGTCATTATAGTGAAACCATCATCTAACTCACGTGACTCGGGGCAACAAGCCGTTTTCGTCATAACGAGAATGTGAAGTGGAGCTGACAGATGTAGCTTTTCCCGTTTATAACTGAAATGTGGCTTTGATTCTAACAACAAAACGTCTGATCACACCTCATAACGCTTTTAGCAGTAAAGTTAACGTTATTTCTCCGCATTTTTTAATGTTAATGTGATGGTTATAGTTTTTACTTGTGCTTAGGTGAAACGTATAAATGACTTGCTCTTATTAAGTGACTAGTTGTTTTTGTTACTCTGCGAGTCTCTTACTTTACAACCGCCATTGTAGTAGAAGGGGAAAAACCAGTTTTACAAACATCAGTTATTTTACGTTTTCTCAACAATACGTGTTATGCTTTTATAGCAACTGAAAACGGTCTATATCCATAATATCAGATTTATTTTTTACACAATACAAGCGTTTTTATTTTACGACTTCAGCATATGCCAAAACGTAAACCTTGCAAAGTACTCGCAATTTACATTAGAATAAGTAATGTGCAAACACAACTAAAACTAGTTTTATAACTGTTCTGAATGTTCTGTATTCAAATATAGCTGAGTACACAGCTATTAACAGCAAATCTGCACTGGAAATGACTTACGTGACGAAATATAAATTTAGTCAGACCAGTTACAATTGTCCTTCCGTCGATAATTACCTTCTTCAGTTAAAAACGATAATGCTGCACAAACACTATCTGTAATTCTACTTCTTGTAAAAAGAACTGAATAAGTGTCAACTCGTCTCATATAAAAACGATCATAGCATTAATATTACCATAATTGTGCAAAAAGTATATTACCTTTTGTACTACATGTGTAATACGCGCACAAAAGTCGTTTTATTGTTAAAATCAATACTTGACTTCAGCAGAAAACCAGAAAAACTTTTGCTCAAAAGAGGTTCGTTTAAGCAGCTAACAGTTACAGATTCCAGTAAACTGAGCATGCGCAGAGCTGTTGCAGTACTTCGACAACAGCTCTGCGCATGCTCCGTTTACGGAAATCTGGTAACTGGTAGCTGCTTAAACGAACCTATTACGTCACGTGACTAGGGGCAATGTTAGATGTTGGTTTCAAATGTTCAAATGTTTGTATAGTTTATGGGACTTAACTACGGGGTCATCAGTCCCTAAACTTACAAACTACTTATGAACTAGCTAATATTAATGACGGCACAAATATCCATGCCCGAGGGGGGATTCGAACCCCCGACCGTAGTGACCGTGCAGACCGTGACTGGAGCGCCTCAGTCCCCTCGGCCACCGCGGCCGGCTGTTGGTTTCAAATCACAACACGACAGAGATAGGGACACGCGAAGTCTATGCTATATTGAGTCTATGGTCACTCTTGCTTGTAAAGCCCTTTCTATACGAGACGTGCATCGCGGACAAGGAAGTCGTTGTCAGCTGCAGCGCCCCTTGCGATAGACTGTCGAACTACAAAGAAGCGTTCATACGGTACGCATTTGAGTCGTCTGCTTCACGCGTCTACTTCGTTTGTTGTCAACTTACAGCAAATGAATCGCCGCGTTAACATCACTTTTCGAAACTGTGTGATATATTGTGATGATTAAAACATTTGTGTTTTAGACTACCACTGTGAAACTATATTTGTTTTCGTGCAGTTCATGCGTAACTACGTCGCTCAGATGTGTAAACGTCCTCATTATAAAATGCTATTACAAACTTCCAGCCCCTGCGGTTTGAGGCGCCTATGTGTATGATGAACAAGCTCAGGTGTCTATACATAGACCTTTCACTTTGATTACCCTTCAAATAATGCTCACCAAAAACACATATTTCATCTTTTAACTACAGCATGTTTCAGGAAAAATAGCAAATATTTTAGAAGACGGTAATAAAGACGATTTACAGTTAAAAATTCATATAACGTGTGTCCAATTTTTATTGTGTACAGATACAGCTCTTGGTATGTACAACAAACTGATTTGGATATTTTGACTGATTCTTTCGTCTGTTTTTGGTAGATCACCATATTGACTTTTATTTAAATAACCGGTTTTCGACGTGGTTTAAAGTCTGAAAATGTCCTAGTAAGCCGAAAACCGGGTAACTAAGTGGAAATGAAGGTGTGGAACATACACAAAATTCTACTTTTAAGTAAGTGCGATGTTGTGCTACCATGAATCGATGGATAAATCAGTGAAAATTTCTTGATTTACATTTGCTCTACGTTTGGTTGGATTTCATATTAACAGGTATATCTCTGTATTCAATAAAAATAGTACACATGTTATATTAAATTTTTAATGCAATTCCTCTATAGTATCATCTCATAAAATACTTACGACTGAGTCGAAAAACTACGTTCCTCTGAGCAGGAGACAAGTAGACTTACACATTCTCAAACAAATTCGCGACTTGGCTTCATCTGTCAGCTAGGTTCCCTATTCCTTCCATACAAGTGAAATAGGATCCATGCTATTCCGTCTACAAGCGATCGTATGCGTGCATCTTGTGCAAGTGGACGTGTCTACACTGTACGCGGACAGCGTGACTGGTGCATCATGGGTAATCTCGTAAGCTCTCACTTCCCGTGTAGAAAGGGCTCACTCATACTGTTGCAGATGACATGCTGTACCTCGCAAAAGAGGCAACAAACACAAGGAGTGTGCAATTGCTTAAAGCTATAAAGGTACGAAATTGAATGTTTACTCAATGATACAGCGAAAAAAGTGTATACCTTATACTGCAACATTTTTCACAGTTTTGTAACTATGCCATTTCTTCATTATTTTAGAATAAATACAAAACTCACTGATGTTGGCGGGATTTCCGCTGAAACTAGTGTGGGTATGTAAAGAAACAAGTGTTTTACATCAAGGCGGATCCACAACCCCACAGGAAGCCGTTTTACGGAACTGTGGAAAAAGGTCAATGTACTTACAGTTACGGTCCAAGTGCTAGATGTTCAACATCGAGGAGGAAGGTTGTAGACCGCCTCGCCAAGAGAAGTATTACGGAAGGACAACACTGCCCCAAGCCGATTCCATATACAGACTTCCGATCGACGATTCGCAAAGCTGCCTATCGCACTTGGGACCACGAATGGCACCTCTCTCAAGCGTTCAAGAGAGGACACCTGGCAGCTACACAACCAAATGTCTCCTCTCGACCATGGTTTTCGTCGATGACGCTTAGTAGACGTCATGCAACGTCTATCATTCGGATGAGACTGGGACATGGATGTTACCCTGCCCACCTACACCGTTTGAAAATCATCGTTTCTCGGCATTGCGACAAAGATGCAACGGCAGTGGCGGATCTCAACCACATTATACTGGCATGCACCAAGTACACGGCCGCATAAAGTGTATTCTACACAACGCTGGTTGCGAGGGGTTACCCCCTCCCCACAAATGTCACTGTCCTCCTTCATGGATTCGACAAGTTTTAAGTACAGTTTACTGAAGGACTACCTCAAAGTCACCGGCACACAGCTCTAATTTAAGAGCTGACGTCTTTAACTTGAACATGCACAGCTTGAATCTGCATAATTAATTTTGTATTATATTTTGACTTTTATATGCCTTTGCACCTCTCATTTGGTCCTCTGCTGTTTGCACTTTCGTTGTATTACATCTGTCACTCGTACTGTTAAATATTTTTTGTTTTATGTCTTGTACATATGATTTTTCTACTTTTATTCTAAGGCTGCATGATGTGTCATACCTACTAATATTATGATATGCATTGTAAGAATTTCAATTCTATTTAATGTTGCCACTGTAATATCCGCTGGCTGTATGGTCACTGTAACCAAAAACCATAATAAAAAAAGGGAAAAAAATGAAAAGAAGGAGAAAGGCAGATCCGTGGTGTATTGGTTATATGGTGAAGGACTGGGATGTGGGAGTTCCGTCTCCTCTGGACTATGTATTTTTACTTTTTATTTCTCACAATATTAGCAACTATCCCTCATTGTTCTATTTTTATAGCCTTGGCAATTCTCATCTTCTAATGTATAAAGCAGAGTGTCCGTATCATTGTGTGTTTGTGGGTTTGCGTGTACGTGTTGCATACAAATCTTCCGTTTTGTTCCAATCTTTTTGAAATTTTGTACACATAAGCTTCAATCCATGAGAACGATCGTCTAAGTGTAAGAACCATGTACGATGTCTAGTTCACGAGATATGACGTCATAAACAATGAGATGCCCGAAAAACTGTTGCATTTAGCGACATGCTGTTCATTTTCTCCTAAACAACTGGACTGATTTAAACCAATTTGGTACACACATTCCTTACCGTGAGGTAACAATTGCTGCAGGGTTAAGGATCACATACCACAAATGGTTCCGAAGATATGACGCCATAAACAACAGGAATCGCAAAAACCTCCCACATAATGCGGCAAGACTTTAAAAATACGCTATATGAGAATGACAATACTTATCGACTTGCAAGAAACTTTAAACAGAATTTCAAACATTTATTTAACTTTTTTGCTGACAATTATAGCAAAATGATGAAAGGATTAAGTTTCTCGCTTACTAATTTTCCGCTGTTTATGGAGTAAAGCTACAAGATTCGGTATGACGTTACAATTTATAATTTGTACACTACAAATTGTAGCCGCATGAAATTTTACAGACAGTATACACATATGTAGTTGAATGTACCTCCTAAATTGTATCACAGTACGACACATAGTTCATGAGATGAGCACATAAACAGTAACGTTCACGAAAAGCCGCCACTTCCAGCACCAAGTTTTAATCTATTACTTCTTTACTATTAACTGTATTCCCAAGAGATTTTACATACAGCCCTTATACAAATGAATATATACCTGAAAATGGCAGGAATAAATAAATAAATAAATACCCGGGCAACGCTGGGTTTTCATCTAGTACTATATACATTAGCTACTGAGTGTTAGTCATGTGGTAAGAATATTCTACCGTCGCAAGGAAATATACAGTAAATGCAGCCGAGATGCCTCATAGACCTCTCACGGAAATGAAAACAACAGATAATCGGGTGTGACCTCAAGTTCTCACACACAATCATCTTCTCTCTACGAAAGTCCAGAACATGTTGAGATATGCTCGCAGGATTTGATTGTGTGCACAATGCACATGGAAAACTCCAAAAACGTTAAAAACTTGTTTTGACAGAACACTGGCAAAACTGTGTGATTATGATACTTCTGGCGTTTACCTACGTTTATATGTGAAATTTACGGTAAAATAACTAATCTTCTGACTGATTTTTAGTCATCAGAGTTTCTAAATTTGTTGTAGGTATCGTCAGCTCTATATGTTCTGATATTTACTTATCTATATATGCTTCGCTCCATTAGTGGGTGTAACTAATACTTTGATATTTTTGTAGAAAATTTCATGGGAAGATGTGGTAAAACAGATACTCTTCCTTTTAGATGCCTTCTGACATATTATTGAACCAAAACACACAATACAAAATTCCACTACATTAACTTAAAACTGCCACAGAAAAACTCGGCAATAACTGACAATAAATAACTCACAGCCTAATTCGCTGAGTATTTATATCTTGTAAGACAATGATATTCTTTCTTAATGTTTCGTATTCTAAATTACTATAACAGATTGATGAAAAAATAATTTTACAATTCAGATCATAAATGTCCCTAAGTATACAAAATATGCATAAAAACAAAATCTAGAAATTTACAATACAAAGTTCTGAACATACGAAAATATGATTTGCTGACTATTTGTTGCATGATTTTAATTAACGTTTTAATGAGTGGTAGACTCGAGATGCTAACATTACCACAGAATTCTGATGAAGTAATCTGTCTTCTAGTGACTTGGACGTTTCATGAAAATAACTTGTTTATCCAAATACGAAAATGTGGTAACTTTCAATGTTTTTGTACCAATTAAAGTACATTCCAATGTGGAGCGCTTTCAGACGCTATGCCAGGTCAGCAATTACAATTATTGGCAGGCAGTTGCTCCTAAAATTCATCGAAAGCATTTATTATGCTTTACAATAATGTCAAATTTCTAGAATGAACAAGAACTACACATTTCCATTCAAATAAAATAGTATTTAAATATGTAACATGAGTTATGAGATGAAGACAAAAAGTTCTGCTACTATTAAAAGGTGCATAAAAAAGCTGTATATAAGACAGTGACTTGCAAAGAGTAACTTGAAAAGTCATGTCCACAGCTTAACATACGATTCCGAGATTATAAGTGGGACCCAGTCTGTTCTGTTTCATTATACACTATTGCGTTCATCTGCTGCACTTTCACGACAAACTGTAATTGTTCATCTTTCTTTCGGCGCGATTACATTCGTTATGCATACGAACTCAAATCGGGCAAGGAGGCATATCTTATCATGCGTATTAAGTTAAGTGCGCCGGTAAGCGATTCCTGTCTTACGACACACATACTGTCACGAATGTAGTGAATGATCAGACGTTTTGGATGATTCGTTTGACTTGTCCTCTAGTCATCAAACGCTAGCGGCTCCCACTTCCTTCACACAGCTGATAGAGCAGATATGCAGCACAATTGTTACACCACAACACAAACACAATATTGAGAACAGTGAACACACATGTCAAAGATCAGATGGGCTGTTCAAAATTTGTGATATATTGTAAGGTTCCTACATTTAATTTTACAATTTTGATTACATGTAAATTTCTCATCAAATCTTTATATCTTTGGATACTATTATCGTTGGACGCAGAGACTGTAGCGAGTAGGTGAGTCTCTTTGTGACAGCATGAGGAGTCTGGAGCAACCGGTATTTTGAGTCTGTCTGGAGCAGTTGGTATGTGGAGTCTGTGGCAGGTATTCAGTAAGCGAATTTGTTACTAAGGTTTTGGACAAGGAAGAACATAGAGGTAAATATGCGCCAGCGAAAGAAAGCGTACGAAGTTTTGGAATGGCGGGTTAGGTATCAAGTAAAAGCGTGCTTTTGTCATTGTTGGGGTAAAGTTATGCCCAAATGTTGTATTGTTAATGTCCATTATGAATGTTTGAAAGAACTCTTAATGTCATTTGATTTCTTTTGTAAGTGCAAAATTTTGCTTGAAAGTCAATATAGAACCCTTTTGTTAAAACTAATGATGTTCAGTCTACAACATTTAATTCATGCAGTTAATTTCACAATTCTTCTGCAATTTAAAAAAAAAAAATTCTAATCCTATTTCGAGTCAGCATACTTTACTTCGGGTGACATTGTACTTTCCATTCCGGAATTATCTATTTATTTATGATTTTGCTTTCTATCGCTGCCTTTGCTGCTGTTGTTCCTGTGTTGCTGTAATTCTTGCGAGGGAATTGAATGCGTTATCCAATTTGGAGGTAAGTGCAAGAACAGGGCCATAAATACGACAAAAAGAGACAAACCACCTTGAGTTTCTGCTACTTCTGCGCATAAAAGCCTTTCCTCATTTTCGACTACTTAAATGCAATTGTCATACATTTTAAAAGAGCTCAATTTTTATTCAAAGTAAATATTAAATTTTTATTTAGCCCACCTAAATCAAACACTTTTCAATATATATGGAGAATTTAACACGCATCTTCCCCATCGCAATCCAACGCCATGAACACATAACCACGATGGTATTCGCCTTGTCTCTTTATTTTACACTGAGCTGTTCATAGTTTCTATTTTGCTTCGTTTTTCACAATTCCATATACGAGGGTTGGAACTTAAATAGTGACAACTATTGATTCACAACCGATACAAAAGCATTGCATGTTTTCACCTGTTTCTGTGCTTCAAAGTAGTCGCCAGCGTTGTATAGAACCTGTTGCCAGCGATGTGGAAGGCGTAGTTTACCGTTAACAGAGTCTGTTCTGTTCATGGTGCGAATGGAGCGGTCTACTGCCTGTCGAATGTCTGGAACAGTTCTGAAGCGAATACCACGAAGTGGTTCCTTCATCTTCGGAATCAAATCAAAGTCACAAGAACTTACGTCCGGGGACTATGGTGGCTGGTACAGTACTTCCCAGTCCCACCGACCGAACACAGGAGCCACAGCTTGCGCTGTATGCGCCCGTGCTTTGTTGTGTCACTTGTACGACAATGCCGATTCCCCGCACGCCTCTTGAAGACCTTGATTACAGTCTTGCTGTACGACCTCTGGCACATTCAATCTTGATCCAACTCCGTTGTTCCTGTTTCGAAAACATGGTGACACCGTTACGTTAGATCACTCGCTCACAAGTCACTGTGTTTCCCTCGATTATGCGCACACCGGTGACGTGAACGGGCGAGTCCATTTGCTCGGAGGTAAGGTAGGTATGTCAACAACGTGTGCTATCAGCGACAACAGTAGATTGCGTTGAATAGTGTCTCCACAGCAGTGTTGCCACTATTTAAGTTCCAACTCTCTTAGTTTCTTTCTATTTTCATGCTTGATCCAGTTTTTAACTACAACAGGTTACCACTAAATCAGAGGGAGCTGCGATGTGGAGTGTCCCTTGTCACAGCTACCTCGCCTACCTTTACTGCCAGGGAGTGAAAGAAGATAGGGAATGCGTTGGTCAAACCCCCGTCATGACCACTGAGTCCAACCAGAAGCCTTCGCTCTGCCCCCCCCTCCCCCCGACGACGCTAATCTGCTGTCCAGTCCAGAAAGAGGCGCTGCAGTGATTGCGCAGTCCATATCATCATTCAACGCGGATGAGGCTTTACATTCAACTACACAGGCTGACAACGAAGGTGACTCCATCATCACTGACAAACCTTCTAAACAGCCGCTTTGAAGGGCGTCGAAGAAAAGGAAAAAGAAACACACTCTCTTCTCAACGCTAGGACGACTAACAGCTGTATGCTAACCATTGGGCATATTTATCCCTGCCGTCTGTCTTAGCATGTGACGTTCCCATCGCTTTTCAGCACTATAAAGATTACAAAATAACGTCAGGTGGTGTGACAATCATTCATGTTTTACAAATAATTCACGTTACAATTTATAAAGTGCCATTGTAATCGCCACTATAGAAATGTACAATTGATAAACATTTTGACACCTGAAGAAGGCCTGATTTGACCAAAAATCGAGGTTCTGTAATAAAAATTTTAGATACAGCTGTGTAATTTCAATATTAAAATTTCAACAAAATAATCTCGTTCATCTCCTCATTATTATGCACTTCCACTCTCCTATCAAGTTACTCCTGGCCGTTGTATACTCTTCCGCGTTTAGCTTTTATTTTCAGACAATATTTAATGTTATCTCGACACACTGTAAACAGCATTCGTTGTTGAAGTGTTGCGTTGTTTTTTTGTTCCAGGTAAGCTGACAACGAGTAGCTGCAAAAGCTGTCTTCGCATCCTGCTGGCTTCGGGCTGAGCCTTTTGGACTCTTACAAAGGTAGATACGCATCTACAATCAAGACCATCTCTCCAAAATTGTACGCACTCTTAGGAAAACATTTAAAAGAACAAGTACGAGATGTTAGGTTGGCAAGACAAGTGAAGAACCATTAGTCCTGCTGTAGCAGACGACTGAGACAGCGGTCGCAGGTGGAGTGCTGCTCTGTTCTGTACGCGGCCTGGCGTCCGATCCACGTAAACAGGAGGAATCCGGTTTCAGGCGCCTGCGAGGTGCTAAACGTTCTCCCGCTCTTGTAGTTTTCCACCTCTCGATTCGGAGAAACTCAAATTCCGTACCACTTGGTACAGCCTTTGGCAACGTTACTAACCAGAAAGATAATTTCGGATTTATAGCTGCGCAATTGCTTGTCGAGGTCTCTTCAGTAAATCACAAATCATAGGACTAGCACGTAGTTTTGTTTTACGCATTTACCGAAACTTTTTTTCCGTGAGTTTGTTGATTTCTCCTATTATTGGAAATAACATTTTCAAGAAATATTATAAGTAGAAATAATTTTGCGGACAGTAATACATGAAAACATGTACTAAAGGTAAAGTTTTCTAAATTCCTTTAAAACGGCCCGTTATAGTAAATTTTAGTCGTTCATCCCAGTAAGAACTTGTTCATAATTTGAGTGTTTCGTGTTCTCTTGCAATTAAACTTGTTAGATTATAGAGAGGAGCAGAAGAGGACGAGGACCGGCGACGCACGGTGGCCGCGCTCTGATTTTGATGAGGAAGCGAGCAACGCACGCTTTGAAACCACCATCACGGCATTTAACTGCAGCGAGTTAGGGACATCACGGAGACAACCTAAATCTGGGTGGCTTAAGGCGAGATTGAGCCGACGACCAATCCTGTGTGCCAGCTACCTAGATCACTACATACCTAGATAAACGTTATGCATCATTTTTGTTTATTGTAAAATGCTGTCTTCTCCATCTTATTATTATGGTTTGAGCTGCAAAATCCGCAATTTCTGTAATACCAAAAAAAAAAAAAAAAAAAAAAAAAAAAAAAAAAAAAAAAAAAAAAAAAAACAACAACTTTTGTGATGGTGTCAAACTTTGGATGTTAACAATGAAACTGGTATGGTTTTGGTCAGCTTGTAAACCATTTAATGATGACGTACTGAGCATGGTGGCGCAGTGATAACACACTGGACTCGCATTCGGGAGGAAGGTCGATCAAATCCACGTCCGGCCATCCAGATTTAGGTTTTCCGTGATTTCCCTAAATCACTCCAGGCAAATGCCCGAATGGTTTCTTTCAAAGGGCACGGCCGATTTTCTTCGTAATGTTCATTCGAACAATCCGAGCGTAAGCTCCGTAACTAATGACCACGCTGTCGATGGGGCGTTAAGCACTAATTTTCCTTTCTTCCTTAATGATGACGTACATCAAGGATTATACGAATGCAAGAGAAATCCATGCAGTACATTGAGTTCCCATGGTACTTGTTCATCTGTTTCGACGTAAAATATCTTCCGACTGTACGCCTCCCAAATTCGACAATTTTTGCTTGAAAGGAAATTTGTTCCTTTAAGATAAGAAACACGACAACACCAGTAAGTGTCTATAAAGGTTTTCGTGGCGCGTCATTGCAGTCTGCTTCGAGTAAGGCTATGGTGGTTACAGAACCTGAGTTGCTACTCTGTAACTATCGACCCTGTCGCTTTTAAGGCGACCGGATGCAGTTAAATTACTAATCAAATATACATTTGGATTCTGCAGCCATTATGAGTGAAGACACATTAGATACCTGTGGGCATTGAATTACATGGGTGGAGAAAGATGAAAATTTGTGCCACACCAGGAACTCGGACCCTGGTCTTCTGGTTACTTGGTAGTTGCCCTGACCACTAAGCCACTAAGCCACAGTGGTCACCTAGCACGCCTCCTAGCAGACACAAATTTTGAACTTACTTGCGCGCTACTGAGGCCTGCGCTTTATCCTCTTACGACATGGTAATGTGCTGTGCGCATAACCTGGAAATTTGGATTCGACGGCAGGTGTGCCAAGGTAGTGTATGGAGATGTGGTGACCACTGTGTTCGAAAGGCGTCCACTGCTACCGCGGCGGAGCGGCCGAGCGCATTGAGGCGCTATGCTGCGATGCGTGAGGCCGCTCCCCGTCGGGGGTTCGAATCCCCCCCCCCCTCGGGAATAAATCTTTGTGTTGTCTTTAGTATAAGGTAGTTCATAAGTAGTTTGTAAGTTTCGGGGCTGATGACCCCGCAGTTAAGTCCCTTAAGCTTAACGAACATTTGAACATTTGGGTCCACTGCTGCGTTTATCACTGAAAAAAACTCCGTCCGGTCACGAAAATTCAGTTCGGGATGGAACTACGCAGGATAGCAGTATTCCTTAATGGTGTCCACTAAAGTGTAGTATCCAGAAAATTCCAAGAAAAAGGCCTCTAAAGTTTTAAGCGGAGCACATATACAGCTGACAGACTTGTCAGTGAAGGCTGTGTTGCAGCGTGGTAGCCCGTTCTCTTGTCATATGGACGATTCCGTTTCGAACCTACCTTAAAGGAATATTTTTGTTTTTTTTTATTTATTTGACTCTTCTTGACTGCCGGCCTGTTTGTATACTACAATACGGCGGCAACAGCTATACTCTGCTTTTTCATGAAGAAACCGGTACCTCCAAATTACAACGAATGTTTATAATCTTTCTACAGCTTACAATATCGCCAAATTTTGCAATGTAATTGTAATGGTAATATCAATGAACGCTTTAGTCTACCTGCATTAATTGTACAATGCAACTGGATTTATTCGACTTAGCATTTTAATTAGCTGCAACCGTCATTTCATAAAATAAAGTTTCTCGTGGTGTAATTGATAATGTTTATCTAGTTAATTTTATTTTTAAAATGTACTATTTTTAAAAGACATAACAGAGATAAAATGTTTGGTGGAGGTAGAATCGAACCCTGAACAGCCCATTACAGTCTAACACACTTCTGGCCAAGCTATTTCGCCACAATGTTGCAAAGAACTCATTAAGCAGTATATAAGATGTACCTGAGTTCCGCTTAAACTTTACAGCCCTTTTTCTCGGGGTTTTGCTTATAGTGCGCGTTAAAACTTCCTTGACTTGACACCCTCGACGTGTACTACTAAAATGCGAAGTTTCATCCGAAAATCAATTTCCGCGACCAGAAGGTCTCCTTGTGAGTGAACGCCACAGACGTTTTCGCCGGCAACGGTGCACGGATGATGGACATGTGCATCATTGTTTTTAACGACGAATCTCGTTTGTGTTTGCCAGGATGGGCGGATTAGTGTGTGGAAACACGACCATGGTGATGTGTTGCCTTACACATCGCAGTACTGTGCCGCACCCAGTATTATGCTTTCCGGTGGTACAGGATTCCCCTCCCTGTCCCCCCTACTATACTAGCCAGGCAGCGTTACATTTCTCAAGTCTTTGTTATCGTGCCGTTCCTTTCAAGATTGGCGACGGCCACATTGCAACAAGATAATACGTGGCAGCGTTAGCATGCGATGTTCCAAGACTTCTTCGTCGCCCATCGAAGTGCATTGCTGCATTGGCGTCTGGCGATTTCTCGCCTATTGAAAAGATCTGGTCGATAATTGCGGGTACAGCACCCGTAGCTACACCACATCAACTTTCGTTACATGTTTGGACCACCACATGTCAACCACATATCCAGGGCCTCTCTGATTCTACGCCTGTAGAAGTAGTCGTAACCAAAATGATCTTTGTACTACGTATTATCTTCCAAATACATTTTGCTGGGATGTCTCCCGTTATTATTAGTGTACTTCACGCACCAGTTGTCAATAATAAAATATATATGTCAACACGACATGTTCTGTAAAACAAGGAAATGTAAAATAATATGGGCACTATATACAAACGACTGTACCACAAATATTCCAATGAAACTAACCTCCTACCTGCCATAAAACTTATCCGCTGCTAGGAAGCATCGTTAAACACAATGGCTGTGTATGTACATTGTCAAAAATAAAGCATTGTGCAGTACCACATGTTTCTCAGATGGCAGCAAGTTGTGCACTAACGGACAGCTGATCCAACTTCAAAGATTGTCCATATGCTTAACCGCTGTCATTGCTGGCCAAAGATATTCTAATCAACATACCTAAAATTTATTCATAAAATCAGTCACTAAATTAAAGATTTTGTAACGGAAAAACGCTCAGTGAAGTTAGAAGCAAGAAGTCGATATTTAATACATGCACACAGATGTGTTTCTCAAGGAGGAGGTTGGTAAAATGTGCCCAGTAATGGTTTTTAGATAGTGCTGTCTTTTCGTTGAGCATGCTGCTGTAATCCTCTCTCAACGCACAAAAGATCTCAATTTCTTCGAGATTTGATAATAACCTACCTTTGTCCTCATAGTGCATGACTTTCAAACCATCATTTATGGAGCCCAACGAATGTTTTCTCCTTGAGATACACTGATGTGTGTGCATGTATTAAATATCGACTTCTTGCTTCTAACTTCACTGAGCGTTTTTCCGTTACAAAATCTTTAATTTAGTGACTGATTTTATGAATAAATTGTAGGTATGTTGACTAGAATATCTTTGGCCAGCAATGACAGCGGTTAAGCATATGGACAATCTTTGAAGTTGGATCAGCTGTCCGTTAGTGCACAACTTGCTGCCATCTGAGAAACATGTGGTACTGCACAATGCTTTATTTTTGACAATGCACATACACAGCCATTGTGTTTAACGATGCTTCCTAGCAGCAGATAAGTTTTATGGTAGGTAGGAGGTTAGTTTCAGTCGTTTGTATATAGTGCCCTTATTATTCTATGTTTCCTTGTTTTACAGAACTTGATAATGGGGTAATGTCGTACCGAAACATGTCGTGTTGACATATATATTTTACTAGCTGAAACCCGCGGCTCCACTCGCGTGTTGGTTGATTATGATAGATAATACGCGAAACGTCAGACCGATTTTTTAAAGAGATGTATTAAAAGAAATTTCTTTTTTACTGCTGTATTTATTTGTTCTTATATTTCCTTATTCGTATGCTTATCCTTACAGAGAAAGAGCTGAAGACATTGTTGCACGCATAGACCAAAGATATGGTCTGTGGCATCACGTTTCGGTGTATGTAATCTCCTCGCTATAGAGTCGCAAGTTTTGTCCCCCTTAAACAACCAAACAAATAGAGTCGCAAACGTGATCGATTTTTTTTCTAATTTGTCGACTCTCAACCACCATATCTTCCAACCCCTTATAGCTATCGCCATGGAACTACTATGGTGTACAACGGGAGACTTCGGATAACAATTACACACAGACCATTCGTTCAGTAGTTTTCGCTCCAGAATGGAATATTAACACACACACACACACACACACGTACAATTTTATATACACCGATAACTTTCCATCCCAATATACTCCACCCTTTTATCAGTATCAACCCTCAAGCAACAATGCAACCAATGAAACCATTTTCAAACAGTAGATATAATTTTTAACGAGTAATTATTTTTCCGCATTTAGCGTTAAATTTTTCAAATTACTAAATATCTATCAGATCGTTATATAACCGTATCTAAATCCTTCCTCAGGTATACATTAGTAACTGTACGAATATTTAAGTCTCTGCGTCTTGTCGTTCGGACGTGATAAGCGTACACCGAAAAGACATTCACACACACACACACACACACACACACACACACACACACACACACACACATATATATATATATATATATATATATATATATATATATATATATATATATAAAACCGTACCTAAAGCCTTCTCCGGATAGACATTAGTAACTGTACAAATTTTTAGCTCTTTATGTCATGTGGTTCAGACGTGATTAACGTACACCGAACAGAAATTCACATTTGTAGATATAGATTATCGACAACTGATGCGTGAAGTGCAGTAATAATTGTGAAACAGTTGCTAAATCAAATGTTTGTTAAGCTTATGGGACTTATCTACGGGGTCATCAGTCCCTAAACTTACAAACTACTTATCTACTGGCCGGCCGCGGTGGCCGAGGAGACTGAGGCGCTCCAGTCACGGTCTGCACGGCCACTACGGTCGGGGGTTCGAATCTCCCCTCGGGCATGGATATTTGTGCCGTCCTAGTTCGTAAGTAGTTGATAAGTAGTTTGTAAGTTTAGGGACTGATGACCCCGTAGTTAAGTCCCATAAGCTGTACAAACATTTGAACATTTTGAACTTATCTACTACCTTATACTAAGAACGGCACAAATATTCATGCCCATAGGGGGGATTCGAACCCCGGACCATAGTGGACGTGCAGACCGTAACTGGAGCGCCTCAGTCCCCTCGGCCACCGCGGCCGGATAAACAGATGTCTCGCGCTATTGTCGGTGTTGCATTTTGCACGGCTAGCACTGTAGTGACATGTACGCGTGGTCGCTCCTTAGAGCGGTAACGTCGGCTTTTGGCTGTCCGCTAAGGTACGGGGCGGAGCTCCAGAGCGAATGTGTTCATTGTTTGGCGTGGCACGGCAGGCTGCAGGCCGGCTGCGAGGTGGAAGCGTGCCATCTGCAGCTGGCGACCGCTCGGGAGGGGCGGGATGTTCTCTGCCAGAGTCTCACTGCGTAGTTGCAGCCGATTAGTCGCACAATGGCACAGGGGCCACACCTTAACAACCAGTTCGTCAGGGTAGGGTCAGACGCTGGTATAATCATCAGGAGCTTGCACACTACGAAGACTACTTCGCAAACCAGTATCAGTGTAGGGTAGATTTGTTCAGAGTTCCTAGAGGAGACGCCGCGATGGAGTAGCCGAGCGGTCTAAAGCGTCTCGCTGCGGAGCGCGCGGTTGCTCGCCGTGGAGGTTAGAGTCCTCCCTGGGGCATGGGTGTGTGTGTTTGTCCGTAGGTTAGTTTACCTAGGTTTAAGTAGTTTGTAAGCTGCGGACTGATGACCACGCAGTTTGGTCCGATAGATTTACAGACATTTGAACAGGAGGAGACACGTTGACACCAGACTAGTAAGAAAGTTGTAATTATCATATTGCAAATGACTGGGCTGCCGCGACGTGTCTTGGTGTTGGGGCTGGCCGTACTTCTCATTGTCCCACTTTAGGTTACGGTAGTAACACTATAAGTGGGCCTTTGCGATCGTCTTTTAACAGCTTCGAATTTAAATGAAAGTAACGGCTTAACTATTCATCTGACACAAAAATTTAACAACCGAATTTATAGAGGAGAAATTTCTCTACAACTTTTCTCTCTTATGTTTTTTTCATATCTCTTATCGTTTCAGAGACATTTTCAAAAATAACTGCGATTTTGGGATGTCAGTCTGTCGGTCTGTCTGTCTGTCTGTCCGTAACGTGTTCCCTGTTTTTAAGACGAACCGTTCAACCGATTAGCACCAAATTTTACAGACATAATTGTACGCCGCCAGAGACCAGAACCTCCCTTTTTCAAATTTTTCGGACAACAAATACGGTAGTAATACCAAAAAAAGCCGTTTGTAATATAATTGTAATTGCAAACGAACCGTTCATCTGACACAAAAATTGAATAACCTAATCGGTAAAGGGGAAAATTCTCTACAACTTCGCTCTATTAAATTTTTTTCATATCTTGCATCTTTGCAGAGATATTTGCAAAAATAACAGCGATTTGACGATGTCTGTCTGGCAGTAACGTGTTCCCACTTTTTAGATCGAACCGTTCAACCGATCGGCACCAAATTTGACAGACATAATTGTTGGCTACCAGAGACCAGATCCTCGCTTTTTGAAATATTTCGGACAAGAAATACTTTAGTAATGCCAAAAAAAGCCGTTTGTAGTGTAATTTTAATTGCAAATAAACCTTTCATCAGACGCGAAAATTGTATAAACGAATTTGTAGAGGAGAAAATTCTCTACAACTTTGTTTCCTTATGTTTTTTTCATATCTCGTATCGTTTGAGAGATATTTACTAAAATAACTGAGTTTTGAAACCCTCCATTGAATTAACGAAACCAGCCGTTCGCAGATGTCACGTGACATTCCTCGCCCAGAACTCTCTCTGACATACGCCATCTTGCGTTGCGTATTTGATGATTTTCTTATTGTAACTTACACGTTGTCATTTCAAAGCAATTCCGCAATGAAGAATTAACAAAAACACGTCGTTCTTCGTACGATGAATGATAATCTAGTGTCTACAAATGCCATATTAGCATCAGTTAATAACGGCCATCAATAGTATGAGATTAAAGAACACAACCTGTAGTTGTTAGCCATAGTCTGTGACGCTGAAGGTTAGTGGTTCGGAACCCCCCACTACCTAATTTTTTCCCCTAGAAGGTTTTCAGACACTCTTAATAATTAATTTTTTATTATTTAGATTACTGTTTCGGTCCAAAATGTTTGCAAAAACTAATAAAACTACAAATCTAAAGTGGGCTGTAAAACACGTCAGTGCGATTTTTTTTTTCAAAAGGATGGCTCAGTTACAGAGGTCAAAGTGTAATTAAATTCTTACGTATTAAATTACAGAATCAAACAAGTACAAGCAACTGGTTAAAAACTTTAAAACAAAACACTAGGGCAACCGGTCTCCTCATTACGAATAGATTTGAAAACAACAATTTATTTTAATATGCAAGAATTATACTTTAGAACAAGTAGTCACATTAAATACACACTAACTGTTTACAGAAGGAGCAGCTGTGTGCTATATCTTGACAAAATGATGACTTTAAATTTACAATATTAGTGAATTATTAAACAGCAAATGTTAATTAGCTCTATGTACACCCAGCAGAAGTGTACTTTGAGGAAGACAAAGGGAGAACAGACAGGGAGAAAATATGAAAAATGTGAGATTTCCTTTTTTTTTTAGCTCTAATTGACATAAAATAAGGGGGAAATCACAAAGATGATACGCATACATGAGCGGCATTGTCTTAGAATATAGTAATTAATAAAGATGTTACTACACTTAATGAAAGCTTGACGTTCGTACCTACTAGGCCACCAGCACGCAACTCGCTTTCGGTGTGGTAAACATGTAGTCAGTAATATGGGGCACTCACTCACAGGTTCAGGAACAGTGAAACTTCTTAACTAGTCCATAAATACTGGATCTGATGCTTATAAAATTTAGGAGGCTGAGCAGTGCACTGTTCACCACGCGAAATACCATTTAGTAACACCCGAAAGTCACTCGATATGGGGAATAGGAAGAGCTACAGTTCATACGTTGACACTGGCGGGAATAACAGCACGACCGCCGAAATTTGAAGTTCAAAGGAAGCTCGTCGATGAATTAGCGTCAATTTCCATGGTCGAAGCAGAATCTCTCGCCCCACAACACAAGCAATATTCCATCTGCCTATCTCTCCTGGCGTAAATTACATCCACAATCCAGGGACGTGCGATGACTGCTTGCTGGCCAGAACAAGTACCAGGCCGCCTCCGTAGCTTCGTTACAGGATCATTTGGTAATCGTGAAAGCGTTACGGAGATGATAGATCAACTCCAGTGGCAGACTCTGCAGGTGAGACGCTCTGTCGCTCGGTACGGGCTTTTGTCGAAGTTTCAGGATCATACCTCTACCGAGGAGTGTAGTAGCATATTGCTCCCTCCTACGTATATCTCGCGTAGAGATCATGAAGATAAAATCAGAGAGATTAGAGTCCACACAGAGGCATACCGTCAATCTTTCTTTCCGCGACAATGCGGGACTGGAATAGTAGGGAGAACCGATAGCGGTACTCAAGGTACCCTCCGCCACACATCATAGGGTGGCTTGCGGAGTATGAATGTAGTTGTAGATGAAGATGTGGCTCAGTGGCAGCGTCGCCGACCGCCGATGCAAGGGGTCCAGGTTCGATTTCCGGAAGCGGACTGGGTGTTTGTCCTCGTCGTTATCAACATCGACACATAAGTCGCCGAAGTGGCGTCACTTGAAAGACTTGCAGTCGGCGGCCGAACCCATCTGTGGTTCTCATTTCAACAAGCAGCATCTCGCGACCCCCACCCCCCCCCCACCCACACTGAATCTCTCAATGTTCTATGCCGCACTCGACGCGTGTGACGTCACTCCGGCCACCACCGGTGATCACTCTTCGTACTGCCTGCCGCGTGCTCCCCCCTCCCGCTAAAGATGCAAAGCACCACGGGAGGAGGCAAAGACCTTCGGCAAGGCGACATATCGATGTCGAACAGCGATCCGGCTTAGCCCTTTCCTGTTTCGTCTGTTGTGGTGGCCAGCATGTTCTCCAGATGTTTCTCACAATGAAATCGTCCTGTCGTGGCTTTCAGAAAAAAATTATTGGCACATTGTTGAAGCAGCATCAAATGACTTACTGGTAGACGTATTTGTCGTCCGATTTCAGTTCGGCGTTCATACTGCTTGACGTGGCAGGAAATTCTTTTATACACTGAAATGAATTCATGTATCCTAGCTACTGGTCTGTATGCGGTAAAATTCTGGTTTATTGGTGTTGCATTTGAAATGTCCAGGTCGTTACTGATGCTGTCGACGGAACGTTAAACGCTGACCACCCTTGTTGTTGTAATTGTGAGGACTGTAGCCGTGTCGTGTAGGGGACGGTTGAGGCGTGGTGTTGAGGAGGGAAGCCGCACGCTGTCGGTCGTTGTGTGAGCAGCCGCGGCCCTATCTACACCCGCACCTGCCTAATCGGCGCGCTGCGCTGCCTGCATTCGCGGCACTCGCCGCCCTTCCGGACTTCTCGCACTAACGGTTTAGCGAGAACACTCCCGAATATTTCCCAGTTCTAGTATAGTGGCACTTGTCACTGCAGAAAGCAAACATTATTATTAATAGTTTTTGTTTAGGCTAGACAGAGATCAACAGGGACGAATACTAGTGAATAAAAAAGAGGTAGGGCAAAGGTGGGTACAATATTTCTCCCAGTTCCTAAATTGCGAAGAACCCACGGAAAGTCTTGCTTTTGAGTTCCCGCAAAAAAAAGAGAAAATCGTGTGTACATATGTGACTACTCGTAATGAATATGAAATAACACAGATATTTAAAAAAAAATAATAGTAAAGTAAAAAAATAAACATTAAAGCAGCCAGCCAAGACCAAATTGTCGAAGAGAAAAATGGAGGACCTGACCTTGTAAGAGCCATGACAAGTCTTATAATGATGGTCTGGAAGCAAGAAAGTTTCCCAGAAGAAAAACGGGCATCAACTGTCCCATTGCTGAAAAAGAATACCTCTGGTACCCGACAATTATAGGGGAATATCTCTGCTAGATGTCAGCTATAAAATTTCACTAAGACTATTTAACATGATACTACCACATTTTGAAGAAGTTGCAGGAGACTCAGAGATGCTTGTAAACCTATTGGACCAAACTGCTTTACTCACCAGTCCCTATATTTATTAAATTGACTTATGCAAAGGAGAACACACACACACACACACACACACACACGACTGAGAACACGAACCTCCGGCGGGAACGTACGTCCAGTCCGTAGCATGACGCCTTACACCATACGGCCATTCCGAACGGCGATAGAAATATCGTCAATGTCAAAACAAGACGACCCGGCCAAGGAAGCGATGACATAGAACGAGATGAGGAACCTAGAATCCGAAGAACCTGTGCCCTGTATACATTTCCGAACAAATATTGTTTCAATCATATACGTTCCTAAAAACGTTTCTGTAACTAAGACACCAATGTACTTTCACACTACTTAACGTATCGTAAGAAGAACACACATATGCTCGTGTCCGAGGGATGACTCCAACTTCCGGCGTGAGCGGCCGCGCAATCCGTGCGCTCCTCCTCAGACCGCGCGACCGACCCAGCGCGGCTACAACTTTCTGTACTCCATGGTGCGTTTCAGCAACAGTGATTGAAATGTTGAAATGTTTGTATAGCTTATGGGACTTAACTACGGGGTCCTCAGTCCCTAAACTTACAAACTACTTACGAAATAACTAAGGACGGCACAAATATCCATGCCCGCGGGGGGATTCGAACCCCCGACCGTAATGGCCGTGCATACCGTGATTGGAGGGCCTCAGCCCCCTCGGCCACCGCGGCCGGCAACAGTGATTGAAATGAGATAAAATGATGACTTTCAAACAATTATTTTAAATGATTTTAATGATGAGCAATGCAGCATCCGCAGCTCAAGTAACGGTAAACAGTAGATGCACTAACAGCGTGAAACGTATCATTCATGGATAAATTAAAAAAAAAAAAAAAAAGTATAATATTTTCTTCCTTGAATCTTGTTGATCAGTCATTCCAAAAATTGATTGATGTAAAACAATAATTTGACGTACATCAGTGTGTGGTTTCTTTGTTTTCTGCCTGAAACGTCTTAGCATGGTGCGCGTGCTCTAGATTTAACGCAGGAGGTGTGCAGACGACGTCGACAGGGCGAGGTGCGCCTGTGCGCGGGCTACCCGCAGGGCGGTGACATCAGCTAGCAGCTAGCGCGGTCAGCGGGGCAAGGCCGCCTACAGCTTTCCCCGACACTCCGCAACGACGCGTCGCGCCGTGCCGTACCCTACCGTACCCACTGTCACACGTCTGCGCACGCCACGCATCACACTAGAGGTGCTGACGAAATGTCAAAATGTTCAAATGTTTGTTAAGCTTATGGGACTTTACTACGGGGTCATCAGTCCCCAAACTTACAAACTACTTACGAACTACCGTATACTAAGGACGGCACAAATATCCATGTCCGAGGGGGGTTCGAACCCCGACCGTAGTGGCCGTGCAGACCGTGACTGGAGCGCCTCAGTCCCCGCAGCCACCGCGGCCGGCGACGAAATGTCGATACATCGGCATATCAATGTACATATAACAATGACGTTGTTTCTAGCGATGTATCGATGCCTATATCGAGTAACGATATTTTTATTTTATATTTTATCCGCAATTTTCGGTAAATATTTGTTATTTTACAGTTTAGTAGAACGATCTTTTGCTTTCACCGTGTGGAATGGTTTTACTACTTTATGAGCTTCCTTCACGTCCAGTCTTCCTCTATGACTGTGACGTAAGTATAGATAGCACAAGAGAAGCCCGATTGCACTGGAGGGTGTCGGGATGAATGGAATGAGATTTCAAATGGGAGGAAATAGCGCACCAGTTGAATAAAAAAATAATTAACGCAAGCAGTGTGCTATTTCTTCACATCGGCATTGTTGAAATACAGTTGCCGAAAACGACACAACAAACGGCAAATGTGTTTTTTGAAACGTAGCAGCCTTATGATAAATTACCGGCCAGATTCCAGACATGAAGATATTCGATGGAGCACTCGAAAGTTTCTTACCGTTCCGTGACACTGCAGGAAGGAGGCTATCTGAGTTAAACAACAACTCTGAATAGTTCATCGAAACCGGTTCTCAGAAAATAAAGGACTGAAAAAAAAGCGATCATGGCTACATTTCCTTTTCGGAGTTGTTGGTTACCGAAAGTTTATTCTTGCAGCGATTGCACTGTTTAAAAGATTTTGAATTTTCCTACATTCGCGTGAAAAAAAGGTTTATTTCGACACAATTGTTAATTAACAACAGTCCACCAAAAATATTGCAATACAAGCTTTTTATCTGCAAAAGTCCCACTATTATCTTACAGATTTTCACATTAAATGTTTTTCCTTAAATTCTTCTGTTAGGGAAATAGGCAGGCAGTACATCGAATAATAAATCAATACTTAAATTTACAGTTCTAGAAGCGGCAGTATATTTCTAATCTAAAATCGGTATTTTTATAAACCGAAACATCAATACTTTTCTGCGATTCGAGACCCGATAATGATATTTTTTTAAATATCGATAGGCCTATATCGGATTCGCGTTGTTTTTAAAAACATCAACGGCCCTACCTCACACACTGGCAGACTCCAGGGAGTGCTGCATAAGCAAGGCGGTGCACTCTGGACGTGGGAGGAGAGTCTGCCGTTCTCACAATGAACAAAACAATGCTGCTGTCTGTTTTCCTCTGTGGGTCACGACACAAACTGAAATTTCCTTTGGAAATAATTTTCCTACTTAAACAGAAAATAATCTCAATAATCTCTGTACTCTGCTACGTGCTTCAACGTAGACGACTATCGGTTAATCGACAGATAACCTTTTCTTATGCGTGCTGTCATTTGTGTCCTCTTAAGGAGGCGAAGCGTTAGGGATTTAATGTAATAATCATTTTTTCGATGTTTTAGCTCCTGTTACTTTCAGTGCTTGCTAAGAAAAATCGTACAATCCTATGCAAGACATCATTTGATTCGTTTCTTTTCATCCAAACATGTTTCATCAGCTAATGTGCTATCTGCATTGTTTTCTTTCTCTTATTTTTCTTTTTCACGTGTCACTAGCAGTTACAGACATTTTATTTTTAGGCCTAACGTGAAATTTAATTTTTTCGTGTTTTGCTCATGTCGTACATACGCATTTGATATAGGACATTATGTGCGTAAGACGAGATTGCTTCTACCGTTATCAGATATAAAAATATTTACTCTAGCACAGTAAATAGAATGCTTCAGTGCTAGATAGGACTAACGTGCTGCGAAAAACAAAAAGAGTGCTCTACTTTTTTTTTAATTATGAAGTTTTTGAGCCGAATTTTTCAGTTCTGTGATACGTGTAAATAGGATAAACGGAATACCTCCCTGTACAGTATTTGACGCGACCCGCAACAACTTTCTCTCATGAGACAAATCAGTTGTACGTACCTCCTTTATTACTTGAGGAGTCTAATATGAAAGATGGGCATGTTTATTTTCCATTTTAGTGATATCGAGTTTGTTATAGTATTTTCATACTGAATCGGATGGTAGCCTCACTGAGTGTCAAAAACTGACGAAAACTGTTTAAAAAGCCGTTTTCGTTGCGACTTTCTCGCGGTCTGTGATACACTTGCTTACGACGCTCTCTTACCACGCCCGCTCTTTCCTCACTCTGGATTAGACGGTGCTCGAAAAGCAGTATTGACTCTGTATTGAGCTTATCTGCTTTCTCTTATCCTGGTGGATTATGTGCGATCTACGGGAGGACGTATCTCGTGACGCTGTGTCTCAGGTCGCACGCCTCTTTCTTGCTGAGACAGCGCGCTAGAAAGCGCCAGTACCGACTTTCTTCGTTCGTCTAGTAAGTTGCATTCAGGAGGTGAACGCAGCGTTACAGTAATTCCACCTTTGTTTCGTTCCAGCATTCCCAAGTCGCCAGGAGTGTCTCTCAGTGAGAGTAATTTTATGCTTGCCAGTTCCGCTCGCCGTAATCGTTGAGGCGGGTGGGAGCACTGCGTGATTTCGGGAAGATGTTCCGAACTGCATGGAATCTGTGCTACTCTTTTATGGGATTGGGATGATTTTCGTTAATCTGAGCGTAATGCGAACTCGGAGAATTTTCCACTGTAAGTGGAGCGCTGTTAGGCTATTACACGCCAATCTCTATAAACCACGTTTACTCGCGACAGCCAGCCGCGATGGCCGAGGTGACTGAGGCGCTCCAGTCACGGTCTGCACGGCCACTACGGTCGGGGGTTCGAATCCCCCCTCGGGCATGGATATTTGTGCCGTACTTACTGTTAGCTAGTTGATAAGAAGTTTGTAAGCTTAGGGACTGATGACCACGTAGTTAAGTCCTATAAGCTATACGAACATTTGAACATTTACTCGCGACACAGTTTGCGGAAAATGAAAAAATAATTTTGAAACTGCAATACTATGTTCGATATCGTGGTTACATGTCATCCCTGAATCTATTTTGCTAATACTTTCAAACGTAGATTTGCAAGTGTTTTGTCATTGCCGCATTATGGAAAAAAAATACAAAGTGATGATTAGTTGAATATTGCCGTACTGAAATATGCCCGACACTTTCAATGGCTGGAAGCATTCCAAATGAGTAAAGACATTGCGAGTTATCAGAATGGATAAAGAAATAGTTACTAATAAAATAAAAGTATTTCGCGTGAGTCTGTAGGATAGAGCACTAAAATTAGAAACAATATATAGAATGCTGGCATTGCGTAAGATTACGATATGTTCCTCACAAGTAAAAAGTTGTTGGTTCGGAACTCTTCAATTACTTTGAAATTCTATATTCAAATCTTTACCAAATATTAATCAGATGAAACCATAAGATTTTATTCACTATTCTTACTCAATTAATTTTTATTTATGATCCTTTATCACGTCACTTAAATAATCGTATGCGAATAGTGATTTGCTAACCACCGTGCAGATGATTTCAAAAAATCAATCCGACCCCTCCCCTCCCCTTTATCAAATGCTTTGTCACCAGCAAATGATTCTGGACGACAAGGTTTTCCAGAAATAGAAAATACAATAAACTCCAAATTAGTCTGCAACAAAGGATAATACAGGTGTCGCCACCCAGCTGCCGTGCGCGCGACTGTTCGCCGTCGAAGGTTCGTGTCCTCCCTCGGGATGGGTGTTTGTGTTGTCCTTACCGTAAGTTAAGTTTGTAAGCTTAAGGTCTAATAACCAAGATAGTCAAGTCGCTCAGATTTACAAACATTTGAACATTTTTTTAACAGTAGGCTGTGATACAATAGTTGGCTTATACAAACATAGCGTCCTTTATATGAACGAATTCTGTAAACACTTAATGTTTTATTAATGTCATAAATGGCATACATTTACAATTACAGAAATCACATGAATTTTGATTTTATTCTTTAAATGTCTGATAAAGAATCTGTGGCATGAAAATAGGATACAAAGCGTACAACTGTAGTTGTCGTATCGAAAGCCAGTATATATAGTTACAGAATTAAGATAAATTTTTATTTTATTTTTAAATGTCATGGAATGCTGCTACAGATAAAGAACTGTGACACTAAAATTGGACAGAAGGCGTACTAGTGTAGTTGTCATAACTAAAACCGCCGCGCGGAATGGCCGCGCGGTCTAAGGCGTCATGCTACGGACTGGGCGCCGGTTCCCGGCCTCCGTGGAGTGGCTGAGCGGTCTGAGGCGCCTTGCTGCGAAGCGCGCGGTTGCTCACCGTATGAGTCCTCCTTGGGGCGTGTGTGTGTGTTGTGTTCGGTTAGTTTAAGTAGTTTGTAGCTTATAATAGCTTTTTAACTATAATACTACTATTACACTAAAACCATTATTTTTAATACATCACCTTATTATCTCGGTTGTTCAGTGGTAGAACTCGTTTGTTAAGTCGCCTGCCTTTAAATCATTATGACAACATTAGGACGTCAGATTCTTACAAGTCATGGAAACTACTAATATGACACGTTTCATTTTATGCACATTTATTTATATTCTTCTTGAAGCACACAAACAGGAGTAATACATGATATTGTATATCTTTAGCACTGCTTGTTACTGACTGTCTTCTACATATTTACTACATTATAACTGGTTTAATACTCTCTCCAAAACTGCTTGTTGACTACATTATGATGACTCTTAAACTGACTGCGTTCGCGCTCATTTGCGCGTATTGATACATTTTATATTTTCGAGAACATTCTAGAACACGGAAGTTACAATGTTTCACATTAAATAATTTGTTTATGAAACTTACATAAATTGTTCATCAAGAAAAGATAAGAAAAATTATGACAAATGTAATGATACGATTTTCATATCAAAACAAAACAATATAAAAGATCGTAAGTAAATAACAATTAGCGCAGTATTAATATTTGTTTACATTATTTAAATTGGTTAAATTATGAAATTTTACAATCAGCAAAATGTTGAAATGTTTGTATAGCTTATGGGACTTAACTACGGGGTCATCAGTCCCTAAACTTACAAAGTAGCTAACACTAAGGACGGCACAAATATCCATGCCCAAGGGGGGATTCGAACCCCCGACTGCAGTGGCCGTGCAGACCGTGACTGCCGCGCCGCAGTCCCCTCGGCTACCGCGTTCGGCTAACGGTCAGCAAAGTATTACATTACGGTCAATACATTACAGAAGTCCGCGGTGGAGTAGCCGAGCGGTCTAAAGCGTCTCGTTGCGGAGCGCGCGGTTGCTCGCCATGGAGGTTCGAGTCCTCCGTGAGGCATGGGTGTGTGTGTTGTCCTTAGGTTAGTTTACCTAGGTTGACGTTTGTAAGCTACGGACTGATGACCACGCAGTTTGGTCCGACGATAGATTTACAAACATTTGAACTTTTGAAAGAATGCACTATAAACAGCGTGCACTGCTAATGTTTACAATCTTTCAGAGGCATGCCTCTCACCGCCGCCATGTTGTGACGTCGTGCGAAGGCTTTCTTCTATAGGGGGTGCTGGTTCTAACCAATCTTGGGATTTGTTGACTTCTTTAGCGTTTAGCTTCTTGTCTTGTTCGTCAGCACACGAGGCCCGGTTATTCTCGGTTTACCTGTGGCTGCCCCTTGGCGTTCCCAGTTGACAACCGCGACACCAGCAGTGGAGCTGCGCGTCTCCAGGAGGGCTGGGCTGTGTATGGTGTGCAGACGGCGGCGGCCTTGCGGCTGTCGAAGAGACGCGCAGGTGGCGTGCGCGCGCTGATAGCGATTACTGCGCCGGTGACGTAACGGAGGCCCTGCCTGCTATCTGCGCAGCATCAGCGTCGCTCAGATAGCAAGCAGAACGCGAGCCGCCGCCGAGCGCTGCGGGAGCATGGCGCCGCACCGCCCGCCCACGCCCTCCGACGACCGCTGCCCCACCTGCGGCGTGAGTACTCTCATACTGATCCTACCGATACCAGGGCCGTGGCACGCTGACAGCGCTAGGCCGCCACGCCTGACAGTTACCTCGTGTTTCTATTATCGTTTCTAACCTTGGTTGTACATCTGTGCATATTTCGTCTTCTGGTTTGCAAAAGCGCGCCCGCATCAACTGATTTTCTAATCTACAATCCCTGCGGGTCTGCTTATTTAGATGACATGGGTTCTCTATTCTTTTTGAACAAAAGTTACAATCGAAGAAGTTACCACATGGTGCTAAAAATCTGTTATTTATTGCTTTTCATACATTCTTAAGGACTGTATTTTGGCACAATTTCCATTGTCAGATTATCTGGGAATTAACATTTCATTAATATTTTTACGTGTATAACTAATTACAATTCTTGTTAGTTATTTGTCTGTACCTGCCTCTATTGGGCGTCATGGTACGCTGCCAGTGGTGCAGCCACGAGGCGATGGGGGCTAGCCGACCGCGGTGGCCGAGCGTTCTGCGGCGCGTCAGTCACAGTCTGCACGGTCACTACGGTCGGGAGTTCGAGTCCCCCCTCTCGGGCATGTATATTTGTGCCGTCCTTAGTCTTAGTTCATAAGTTTACGGACTGAAATGTTCAAATGTTTGTATAGCCTATGGGACTTAACTACGGGTCATCAGTCTCTAAACTTACAAACTACTTATGAAATAGCTAATCCTAAGGACGGCACAAATATCCATGCCCGAGGGGGGATTCGAATCCCCGACCGTAGTGGCCGTGCAGGCCGTGACTGGAGCGCCGGCGCTTACGGACTGATGACCCCGTAGTTAAGTCCCATAATCTCTAGAAACATTTGAACATTTGATTTGATGGGGGCTGATGGGGCTGAAGCTTTACCCCCGCAGCACTTCCCAAAGATTTGCTTTTGTTTTAATTTTTTATTTATTTTTTTTAAACAGGTTGGCACTCGAAATTTGAAATAGTACACATGTAATAACTGTAAAGACCTTTCTCTTTGGCTAGTAACATAGAAACGGCTGATTATACACACTACATTTCCATCACGTTCCTCCTCTTCCACTTTCAAATTAATGCGAACCTACTCATTTTATTTTGTTGTGCAGTTGTTTTGGTAGTATAATTGGTTAAGTTATTAAAACTATAAAAGTTAGTCATGAACTAATAAATTCATTTAAAAAAATTAGTCGCTCCCCTCCCCCAGAACCCGGCTGCGCTACTGCGTGCTGCCATTCTATTTATTTTTATTTGTGCTTGTAAATAGGCCAACTGCTAATGTATTAAAAGCAACAAATAACAGCTATTATATCGTCATTGTGGTAACGTCTTTGATTATGTCATTAAAAGACATACATGCTACAGGACCAAGAAAAACTATACATGAACAAAAATGTTGATTGTTTCTTTATTGCTGTTCAGTACTAAAAACAAAGACCTCACGCGTCGCAAGGTCTGATGTGCCAATATATTATCCAAGAAAGTCTAAAAATTATCACTGCCTTTTTTTCCCTCGTGCCTTCTGACGTCATTACTATGGCGTCCAACAAAATGTTCAAATGTTTGTTAAGCTTATGGGATTTAACTACAGGGTCATCAGTCCCTAAACTTACAAACTACTTATGAACTACTTACGAACTAGGACGGCACAAATATCCATGCCCGAGGGGGGATTCGAACCCCCGACCGTAGTGGCCGTGCAGACCGTGACTGGAGCGCCTCAGTCCCCGCGGCCACCGCGGCCGGCTGGTGTCCAACAATCTGTGCATCAAAATTACGTGTTTTATGTAGCAAATGAAATTTGATATAAATTTATATGGATAATTCATTGCAGTTAAATACTGTGGGTCTCTCACAAATTACAGCTGGCCGTGCGGGAATGGCTGTGCGTTCTGAAGCGCCTCGTTACGGATCGCGCGGACGCTCTTGTCGGAGGTTCGAGTCCTCGCTTGGGAATGGTTGAGTGTGTTGTCCTTAGCTTAAGTGAAAGTAGTTTGTAAGTCTACGGCCCTTAGGTCTATAGCTGAATTCGAAATTGTGTTTACAGTATATTGATTGAACTGCGTTGAAAGCGGGGCGGAAGGGGAAAAAAAACAACAACAAAACAAAATGAGTGATAATATCAAAGAGAAAACAAAGAATGTTATTGCCAAGCGCACTGAGGCGCAATAGTACGATGCGCGAGGCCGTTCCCCGTCGGGTTTCCAATCCCGGCGCGGCCATGGATGTTTGTGTTCTCTTTAGTATAAGCTAGTTCATAAGTAGTTTGTAGGTTTAGGGACTGATGACCCAGTAGTTAAGTCCCATAAGCTATACAAACATTTGAAAATTTGTTATTGCCATCTACAGCAGAGGTTTTCTCTATGGAAGGTATTACAAGAGTTACAAATGTTTGTAAATCTATCGGACCAAACTGTGTGGTCATCAGTCCGTAGCTTTCAAACTACTTAAACCTAGGTAAACTAACCTAAGGACAACACACACACCGACTCGAACCTCCACGGCGACCAACCGCGCGCTCCGCAGCGAGAAGCTTTAGACCGCTCGGCTACTCCACCGCGGCTACAAGAGATACAGATGTTTTACTTAACTAATGGAAATTAAGTAATATTGGCTCTTAGAATCAAGGTGGAAGTGTTGCTGGGAAGGGGGGGGGGAGAGCGATAAAAATTGTGGACGACGGCTAGACATAACTGCAGGAAGCATTTTCAAATGACTGTAGGTTGCACTGGTTTTTACGAGCAACATGGCTTATTTTAGATTATTGAAAAAGACATAATGAATACTATTCATTGATGTAAAGAAAGCTTCTGACGCTGGTGACTGGAATACATTCAGTAAAACTTCAAGATATTAAGGAAGCGAAAAGTTTTGTACAGCTGGTGCAAAAGGCAGACGCGGTGGTTGAGAAGGGCTTGAGTCGGAGCTGTAGGTCCTTCGCAATGCTATTTAGTTTCAGAAATATACTGCAAAGAAATTTAAGTTCAGAGACAAGACACTAAACCTTTACGATTTCCAGGTGACATTCAAAGTCTGTCAAAGACAGCAAAGGACTCAGCAGAGCAGTTGAACGGAATCGATATGACATAATATTAAATATATTTTCGCCTGTTCGCTTATTTTATACTATAACCATTTCGGCTATAATGCAAGGTTATTTTCTGAATCATGTTTTCCATCCAATATCGTTAATTGTTCTGTCATGTCACAAGGTTTTCTGTAGTTCGTTTGTATTGCAGTTTCATACTATTGTGACAGTTGCTTAGCTGGTTAACGATATTGTAAGGTTACAGCTGTTTCTTAGGATCTAGACCAATGATCTAAATTCACGTTAACGAACTGATGGAACGGGTATGGGTCGATCCATACATTCGATACGTGTTTGAGGCAATAAATTAATATTTGAAAAATTTTTAACTGAATTTTGGGCAATGTTGACTTCAGAAATACTTTCTATTTCCATGTAATTGAAAAAAAAAAGCTCTAGAAACAGATAAATATTTGCTTCTTATATGAAAAAAATGAAAAAAAAATCGATTTAAGCAGTTTTACGCGAACTTCCTGTCAGCCGCGTTTCGATGGTTGTAGTCGTCAGCCGCGGCATTGCTGTTTCACGTAAATAAAATTTGTCAGTTTGAGTTTTGACCTTTCATTACGGGAATGCTTGGAAAAAATAGAAATGTAGCCGAAGACGGTTCAAGCCATCCATTTTCAGTTGCTGGTAAGAAGACAGGCGCTGTTCGTCCTTGAACTAATTCTAGACGAGACGCCATGTGGAGCTCATCTCAGCGCTGGGTAATCAGTACTGCTGGAACTTGGGTTCTCAATGAAGAACAAGTGTGTGCACTTGGACTTGAATCCGCGCTATCAGATAAAAGCAGGTAGCGGCTGATAACCGGGCCCGGGTTTCTCGCTTTGCAGTACAGGCAGCGGGCAGAGCGCTGCTCCACCCGGCTGGGCAGACACACACTGGTGAGCAGGTAAACAGGCTTAGCCTTCCAGTGAACCAGTCTCACGCTTACGTGGTAACACACAAACGTCGTAAAGGTAAAGCAGTCAACAAGCCGAAGATTGGTTTGAACAACACAGTGCTTTACTAAGCACGGTCCTGTTTGGAGGTGGTGACCATCGAACTGACTTGCCCAGCCACTTGTAGGGGGACCTACATTTTAACTCGGATTCCGAACCACGGTGTTACACGGTATTTTTCACATCAGTAACACTGCCAGAAGGGCAAGAAGTGGAAAGTGACAGACAAAAATCCTAGAACCTGGGGGGGATCGAACCCGTGACCTTTGGATTTGTAGTCTGGCACTCTACCCCTGTGCTACCCAGGGTCGTAAGACATAAAAAACCAGTAATTGATTTCCGACTCTTCTCAGTAGCCCTTCTTTTTTTCCCTCTGACCATCCATCTACAACTACATCTACCTACAAACTCCGCAATCCACCGTAAGGTGCGTGCCGGAGGGTACACTGTACCTCTACTAGGCAATTCCTTTCCTATTCCACTCCCAAATAGAACGAGGAAAAAAAGAATGCCTATATGCCTCCGTACGAGCCCTAATTTCTCTTATCTTGTCACTGTGATCACTACGCGAAATGTAAGTAGGCGGCAGCAAGATCGTACTACACTCAGCTTCAAATTCCGGCCCTCTAAATTTACTCAACATAATTTCACGGAAAGAACGTTGTCTTTCCTCCAACGATCCCCAATTGAGTTGCCGGAGCATTTCCGTGACACTCGCGCATTGGTCGAACCTACCAGTAACGAACGTAGCTGCCCGCCTCTGAACTGCTTCTATGTCTTCCTTCAAACTGATCTGCTGCGGGTCCCAAACACTTGAGCAATACTCAAGACTTGGTCGTACAAGCGTTTTATACGCGGTCTCCTTTACAGATGAGGTACATCTTCCCAAAATTCTCCCAATAAACCGAAGTCGGCTGTCCGCCTTACTCACAACTGTCCTTACATGCTCGTTCCATTTTAAATCGCTCTGCAATGTTATACCTAGATATTTGAACGACGCGACAACATCACGAAGCTCACTACTAATGCTGTATTCCAACATTATGGGATTGTTTTTCCTACTCATGCGCATCACATTACATTATTCAATCTACAGCCTTGCCCTGTGATCCTTTCTGAACGATCGTATTTCAGCACTGTACAGGAGAGCACTACATAAGAAAAATATTATTTCTCTTTTCCTCGGATCGTTATATTGAAGCAGAAAACTTTCCTTTTTCTATAAAATGCCTCTTTCGCCATAACTCTTCTCGTTTTAATTTCTGTGTTGCTTGCAAAGTATTTAAGGCTTTGCACTTGTCCTAATACCTCTCTATTGAGAATTATCTTTACTTTTTTATATACACGTTCTTACACTCCAGTGGCGTATCCAGGATCGTGGGCTGGTGGGGGCTGAGGTCAATCACCGAGCTGAAGAAATTTGTAGAAAAAAAGAAAGAGGGGGGAGGGGATCTGCGCCTTTGGGAAGATTGATTCTTTTTCATTTCTCCTCTCTTTCTCTCTCTCGGGGAGGCTGCAGCAAGGTCTGGAGGGGAGGGGGGCCACCAGGTGGGTCTGGGAGGGGGCGGGGTTGCAGCCCGACAGCTCCCCCACCCCTGGATACGCCACTGTTCCATTCCATTATGGCTTTATGCAGGAATAGTATACGGCAATTCCAAGCAGTGGTGGATTTACTAATGGGTTGAGTAGGGTGGAGCCTAGGGTGGCAGATTTTTGGGGCGGCAAATTTGGGGCCTAAATTTTTAATCTGTAAGCTTGTGTAATAGAAGAAATTTAATAACGTGTGCCGAATGTACATTATTGTGTATGAAGTATAATGGTATACCTTACTCCTACATTATTAGTAGTACATGACTGTGCTTTTATTAACTCAGAAATATACACAAAAACTATTTATTGTGCAATTTTAACCAAATAGTTGGGTTGTAAAAATAATTTAGGAAGTGACACTTCGATCCTCTAGTTCAAATTTCAGAAAAAGGTGGTATAATTAGGATGATAGTGCATGAAAAGTAAAGCTACAATTTCATTGACAAAAATTATAATTAGTATGATTCTAAAGTAGAGTGAAATTTGAATAGCGTAATGGCGTTTCACGCTTTTGGCGCATCATTTTAAGATTTATGGAAAAATTCATTTTTACGTTACAATAAGCTTTTACGACACTTCACGTACCGTTAAACTGCTAAAATCATATTCACCATATGTAAAACCTCCTAGATCATGGCGGTTACGCAAGTGAGCGTTTCTGTCATTGAATAAAAATAATGTAAAATGGCGGACGTTACAAAAAATGTAAAATGTGAAGTATTGACAGAAAGACTTACCGCAGCCCATTCCAGTACGCGTCACCCCTCGTAGCTCAGTCGGCAGCGTCGGTACCTACCACGCAGGGGGGGGGGGGGGCATGTTCGATTCCCGGCAGTGGTCTGGGTGTTCTGTGTTGTCCTCATGAGAGCTTCGACCTTTTACAGTGCCCTACGCTGGTGCCACAGGAGACGGGTTCAAAAAATGTTCAAATGTTTGTGAAGCTTAAGGGACTTAACTAGCGGGATCATCTGGCTCTAAACTACTTATAAACTACCTTATACTAAAAACGACACAAGCGTCCATACCCGAGGGGGGATTCGAACCCCCGACGGGGAACGGCCTCGCGCATCGGAGCATAGCGCCTCAATGCGCTTGACTACTCCGCTGCGGCGAGATGGGTTCATTCTGGCAGACAAGAACGCTCGTCCCCACAGAGCTGTACTGGTGGACGACATGCTTGAAGCTGAGGAATTGAACGAATGGAGTGGCACGCTTGTTCACCGGATTTAAACCCGATCGAGCATGTCTGGGATGCACTTGCCGGCCGCTGTGGCCGAGGAGACTAAGGCGCTCCAGTCATGGTCTGCACGGCCACTACGGTCGGGGGTTCGAATCCCCCCTCGGGCATGGATATTTGTGCCGTCGTAGTTAGTAAGTAGTTGATAAGTAGTTTGTAAGTTTAGGGACTGATGACCCCGTAGTTAAGTCCCATAGACTATACAAACATTTGAACTTTTTGGATGCACTTGGCAGACGAACTGCAACCAGACCAGCACCACCCACAACGGTTGCAGAGCTGGCTAATGCACTCATGGAAGAGCTGATTGATAATCACACACTGTCAATGCCACGTGGGTGTGCAACTGTACTGACCGTCCGAGGTGATCACTCACCATATTAGTAGGCAAAGGGAATGACCTTTTCACTATTATGGTAGCCCCATGGTGCCCCACTCTAAACGCCTGTAAACCTCAAATAGAGAGTTGAGACAGTAAAATTTGTTACTGTATCACACACAAATTACAATTGTAAGCAATATCTGAACAAAATGCGTTGCCGTATGTATATTGTGTATGATATCTCACCTGATCCCCTGACTGTTTTGAGCCGTGTAATAGGCGATGATGAATCGTATCTTATACGTATACTGATCGAAGTACAGTATCCTAAAAAATGTTCAAATGTTTGTTAAGCTTATGGGACTTACCTACAGGGTAATAGTCCCTAAACTTACAAACTACTTATGAACTACTTACGAACTAGGACGGCACAAATATCCATGCCCGAACGTAGTGGCCGTGCAGACCGTGACTGAAGCGCCTCAGTCCCCGCGGCCACCGCGGCTGGCGAGTATCCTAAACAGCGACTTCCAAAGCCAGGCACGGACACATAGCCAGTTGTAAATAAAAGTAAGGAAGTGCACATTGTCATTTATTAGAAAATGAGTAACAAAGTGAGCCGCGCGTTGCTTGCTGGGCGCGCTGTGTGTCAGGGCAGGGCAGGGAGCCAGCCAGCGCCTAGAATACCTCGGCTGGCTCCACCGCCTGCCACAGGTGCTGGCGCGCCCTTGGAGCATCGCTATTGAGGCCGCGGTGTGCCCACCTCTGGGCTCCAGCCGAACTTCTCAAATGGAACACGCATAAAGTAGCTACCTGACGACCTGGTCGAGGCAGCATAGCGACCCAAACATGCGTTACGCATCAGTCCCACGCGCCGAAACGACAACCGGCCACCTTGACTGTGTTTTTACTATCTACCATATAAGTAAATGCCGACCTCGTAGCCCGTCTACTAAATGAAATTGCAACAGACAGGGAAACGCTCATGAAATAATAGTCGGTGTAGGCAAGGTGGCACCCATTAATAATGCGAGGGTTTCCTTGTTGAATTTGGACCCCCTATCCTCTTGTTGAGATTTAGTAATATGTGTTAGCGACCCCCGTGCCCCCTTTCAAGTTTCCCCCTAATTTCTAAAGAATTGAATTTGTTTTATGTACATGGTGTTTCAGGAGAAATAGTACGAATTTAAGATATGGCATTTCAGACGAAATGCAATAAAATGTTAAATAACAGGTGCTGCACTACTTTCATTGCCGGATCTACGGTATTTCCGAACCGGGGCCGAAACTTGATAGTGGCAACGAAGACTATAAATTTCAGGATTGCGATGGGAATCATTACAATAACGGCCCTTACTTACGGAACTCCAATCGCCAAACCTGTGAAAAAGTAAATAAATAAATAAAATTATAAGTGATTTTTAAACTTGACATACCTAGTTTCGTTCTTCTATCAGGTCATTTTATATGTACAATCAGAGTATTTTTTTCGCATAAGAAACGTTTTATACGTCTTGCACGAGTCGTAGCGCGGCCACGTAATATAGGCGACAGTGATTGCAGCGTTGCAATGCGCATGCGCGGCTGAGGTTCAAATACTCTTCTGAACCCCCTGAAGGCAGCATATGGGCTCTCCTGCGGCAGGGAGGGGCGAGGCAAAACGCCGCTTTTAACATTGGCGTTGGAGCTGGTAGAGACACCAGCTCCTGGCTACTCGAGCTCAGGCGGTTACACACGAATGGTCCACAAGCAAGACAATGGAGCTACTGCGCACCTCGCCTTATGCATGTGCAAATTCTCCATGAAGGCAACAATCGCGTTTCATATTTGTTTTTGGCGCATTGAAGATTTATCATAAACACGTCATATTTCAAGAAATCTCTTAAAACTATCAAAGAGGCATCAACTGTAAAACCCTACAGAAGATCCTATCATGAATAATAATAAAGTCACTACTCTCCACCTAGCAAGAACAGTTGTGTCGTTAGCGGCATTGCGCTCCAGTCTCTAAGTTAGTGCGTTAAAACCTGAATGCAATCAATTTTTTTTAATGCAACATTCTTTTTAACAGATAGGGGAACAACAATGACTTCTGTATTGTTACTTGCTACATACCTTTGGACGTCATTGCGAATGTGTCGCGATTTTGAGGGTAAATCTAGATCTGCATCTCATGGGACACCGAGCGAGGTGGCGCAGTGGTAACGCTCTGGACTCGCATTCGCGAGGATGGCGGTTCAAATCCGCCTCCGGCCATCCCTAAATCACTCCAGGCAAATGCCGGGATGGTTGCTTTCAAAGCGCACGGCCGATTTCCTAGCTAGCGCTAGCTCCGTCTCTAATGACCCTCGTCCTTCCATCTACATGGGATACTCTGCAAATCACATTTAAGAGCCTGGCAGAGGGTAATCGAACCACCTTTGTACTATTTATTTCCCATTCCATTCTCGAATAGCGCGCGGGAAGAAATAACACCTGAATCTCTCCGTTCTACCCCTGATTTCTCGTATTTTATTCCGATGATGTTTTCTACCTACGTAAGTGGCAGTCAACAATATATTTGTGTATCGAGGTTTTTGTGTACCTACAAACGTATTGCGTGCTGAAAACAATTTGCTTGCAGTAAACTTGGGTTTCGGAAAACCATTCGAACAAATATATTACCTCTATTTAAATCAAAATATTGTCATTAAAAGTAGCTACAGTTACTTTTGTATAGCGCGTATCGGCGATTTGGATGATGGATGTAGTGTCAAAGGCTGTGTAACAGTGGCAAGTGAAATACTTCCAGCAAGCAGGGAACGTTCTCAGCCCTACTAAAGCGAGTCTTCAGGACAAAACTTCCGGCGGCGGCCTACGTCGACTCGCGCGCTCAGTGTCTCGGAAATAAACTGCGTCCGCAAGTAACACGATGCAGTAACGATGTCTGAAACGTTACCAAAATTAATTTTGTAGTTTTCTTAACAACTTTCTCGCTGGGACTTTCCTCGATGTCCAATAGAACGCGAATTCATCGCTACACAGATAGCATAATGTAACACCTCTTATGGTATTTTATTTTTTATTTGAGAATACTTTCATCTTTCCGTGACAAACCGCTTATCATATTCATCAAAAAAACTTTGATGACATTCATATATGTCAGTGGTTGTGTTTCTATCACAACATGAAATAAAAAAATAAAATAAAATAAAAAATTAACAAATTTCTTGTAACGTTTGTTTTTATATTATTTTTATTTATTTATTTATTTATTTTCGTAGCAGCTAGCGAGAATTTTCTTTTGGTAAGCATGCCATAATATTCTAAACTAAAATAGATATGCCTAATTTTATTTTTTACGAACATTTGAAAATACCCCTAACTGTCGATGTTGTAAGACGGCGAGATGACCTTGAGGTCCTATTTTCACGACGGCAACTGTCATCTATTTAAACGGTCGACTTTCTTGTCTCAGTCGAGTGCTCGACACGAGTGGGCCTATTGCAGCGCCCCTGGCGTGTTTTTTTCTGGTCGCTTTTGTTTAGACGAAAACACCGTAACTGTAGAGCTGTCTGGTGTGTAGAGTCGCATCCGAGTGACCAAGTGAGGTTACGATGGCGCTTGTAATTTGGTCGCTGTAAACTTTGAGATTGCTGATGACGAAAGGGCAAATAATAGTTGATTTCTTGTCAAATTTCATGTGGTAAATTCTGTACATTGCTGAGGACCTACAAATAGGAAAAGGATCGTCAGGACATTTCAGAACTTATATATTAATTTGGTGAAGAAATCTTACTCTTGCAAACATATCAAATAATATCTAAAATGCACTAAAAAGCGCCTTTTTTACTTTAGCATTCGTAACTTGTGTTTTTGCTAATTTTCTCATCTAACAATTTCGATTCATTTACCGTTGAAATAATTTTCATAAAAATACATTTATATATTTACGTTTGTATTTATGGATAATGTAGGCTTTTTTCCTGTCTGTAGATGTTTCGCGTCTTTGGTAGGAGAACGCTAGTATAAGTAAGAATACCAGGCTCTGCTGCAATCTTTCCGGAGTGACAACACAAAGAAAACAACATAATAAAGTTTAACAATATGCGAAAGCATTTCTATAATATGAAAGAGGTGATATGGCGTAACTTCCGATCTTATCAGACACCACTATAGTTCGTTGCTTTTGCACATGCGCATTCTGCAGCACACTCGGATATGTACGGCCCCTACACACGCTCCGATTTATCGTACGACCAACAAGATGACCAACGTACCAACCAATTGGTAGCAGCCTACACACGTTCAAACCAACTGCACGCACCGCCACTCTGTTCTGATGTCTGTTTGTCGAACTGTTTTTGTTTTCGCGTGTTCGCTGTGCAGACGACCTCAGGCATGGAAGTTGGCCAGGATGCGCTACACATGGTACAATTTGTCGGGTGAAGTGGTGGAGGAATCAGAGATCGGGTGGTCAGGCACAACCAACCGGCCGACGTGGGTCGGGTAGCGCCTAATACCGCCCAATTGATCGGGTGACCAGCGAATTGGTCCAATAAATCGCATCGTGTGTAGGGCCCTTTAGAACTCCAGACGGCACAATCTTTAGATCACTGACGTCATAGACGCACTCGCGATGGGGTTGGATGCTATTTACACGCTGACACGAAAGGCATACGCCCTTCGATTAGTCAATTTCCACTAAGAAGTCGATCGTGTAAAACGGGCCAAGTCCCCCATTCGAAGGCACCGAATAAGCTGTAAATGATACGGATGGAACCAGTGCATATGTGATGTCCGCCATACTCTTGTATAACACCGATACGTGCAGAAATTGTCCGTGTCCTGCCGACTGAGAAACGAGTTTTGCTTCATCCATAGTTCGTTCATTACACGTTCGGTTGCGAAATGACTCCTAGGCACTGAACCAATGTCACATATTTTATTCATCACACGAGCATATAATCTTGAATCAGTGTACGCTTAGGAAATCGTATGGCGTTTTCTCTACAAGCAGCAGCAGTTTTTCAATTACAAAGCCCTTACGAAAATAGCTTATCGTCGTACTCAGCATTTGTAAATACGTATAGCATGCTTACGCCGTGCGGAAGTAGCCGTGCGCTCTACGGCGCCTTGCTGTGGAGTGCGCGTCTGCTTCCGTCGGACGTTCGAGTTTTCCCTCTGACACGGGTGTGTATGTGTGTTGTCCTTATCATAAATCAGTTAAAGTAGTTTGTAAGTCTAGGGGCTGATGACCAGTGCTGTTTGGCCTCATAGCTTTACAAACATTTCAAAATTTTGATGTTTACACGCTACAGGACAGTAGAGTTGGTCAACAAATAGCAACGAAATCTTCAATGCCAACTAATGTACTACTTCACAACTTGAAAATCATCACGCTTCTGCTGACAAATATGCTCATAACAACCCATAGCAACTGATGTACCAACACACAAGACGTAAATGCAATAAAGTCAACTCTGTCTGTGTACTCGATTAAACTGGAAACATGTAATGTGGCATTTTATTGCTGTTAGTTTATACTACCAACTCCTAACATATTTACTATTCCTTCTGAAACACTTTGTCTTTATGTTTTTGCTCATACCATTAAAAACACCAAAATCATAAGCCAGTTCTATGGAATTAGTAGTGGAACAATAACAACGTTGAAGGTTCACCAGAACAGTCTAATTAACGTGTACTAAAACCTGCTAATAGCCCTCTGCATATTAAAGGCGTGTGAAATATTTTCTCAAATAAGAAGGAACTACATAGTCGTTGACAGACCCTTCGGTACATCTACATCTTCATCTACATGGGATACTCTGCAAATGACATTTAAGTGCCTGGCAGAGGGTTCATCGAACCACTATTATACTATTTATCTCCCATTCCATTCTCGAATAGCGCGCGGGAAGAAAGAACACCTGAATCTCTCCGTTCGAGCTCTGATTTCTCGTATTTTATTCTGATGATCATTTCTACCTATGTAAGTGTGAGTCATCAATATATTTTCGCATTCGGAGGAGAATGTTGGCGATTGGAGTTTCGTAAGTAGCCCACGCCGCAACGATAAGTGCCGTTGTTGTAATGATTCCTACCCCAGATCCTGTATCATTTCTGTAACGCTGTCTCCCCTGTATCGTGACGATACGAAACGAGCTGCTCTTCTTTGGACTCTTTCGGTGTCCTCCGTCAAACCCACCTGATAAGGATCCCAGACTGGGCAGCAATACTCCAAAAATGGACGGACAAGCGTAGTGTATGCAGTTTCTTTAGTAGTTCTGTTGCATGTTTTGAGGGTTCTGCCAATAAAACGCAGTCTCTGGTGCCCCTTTCCACGACATTAAGTCTGAAGTAATAGTAATTCCTAGGTATTTTGTGGAGTTACGGCCTTCACTTTTGATTGATATATCTTGTAAACAAAGTTTAAGGGATTTCTTTTCGTACTCACGTGGACAATCTCACACTTCTCATTATTTAGAGCCAATTGCCAATTTTTACAGCATAGTGATATCTTATTCAGATCGTTCTGCAGTTGGTTTTGATTTTCAGATGATTTTACTAGACTGCAAATGATTGCGTCATCTGCAAACAGCCTAAGAGAGCTACTTAGATTTTCTCCTAAATCGTTTATGTAAATAAGGAACAGCAGAGGACCAATGACACTACCCTGTGGAACGCCCGATATCACCTTCAGGCACTTGGACGCTTCTTCTGCTGTTAGCGACTGGAGCCATTACAGCCGTGCAGTACAGGAAGCCGGTCATTAGACACACCTAGCCACAGCCCTGTGGTGCGGCCACTCCAGCTTATCGACCACGGCGCACAGCAGCTTCCTCGTCCAGGAGCGTGACAAAAAGCAGCGGCAGCCAGATAAGCCAAGTCTTTGCGCTGCCTGCCACGACTGATGTTGCGTAGCTCTCGGCTGAGCTTCGAATACGTGAATGTTGCACACCTTGTTGTAGACCGTTTTAAATAAAATATACGTGTGCAAAATTGTGTTCTAAAATTACAGACGACATCACGAATCAGACAGTTAATTCTACAATGCCGCGGTGGAGTGGCCTAGCACTTTAAGGACCTTGATGCGGAGCGCGTGGTCGCTCGGACATGGGTTTGTATTTTTTCTTTACCATAAGTTATTTTAAATATCAGAGATATGAAGCTGAAGGAGACGCATCGAATTAAAATTTGTGCCGTGGCCGGGGTTCGAACTCAGAACTACTGCTTACTAGGCAGGCGCTATACCACTAAGCCACCATGACTTAATTAACACGACGATGTACGGACTGTCTTACGGCACGTCTCTCTCCACAACACGAATTTCAATTCTGCCTCATCTTCACCTATGTAAAACATATCAAGCTCCTATAAGCAGGAGGTCCCGGTTGGAATCCCGGCATGGAACAAATTTTCATTGAATGCCTCTCCTTCTTCTTAATACACTCCTGGTCATTAAAACTGATACACCACGAAGATGACGCGCTACAGACGCGAAATTTAACCAACAGGAAGAAGATGCTGTCATATGCAAATGATTAGCTTTTCAGAGCATTCACACAAGGTTGGCGCCGGTGGTGACACCTACAACGTTTTGACATGAGAAAAGTTTCCAACGTATTTATCATACACAAACAGCAGTTGACCGGCGTTGCCTGGAGAAACGTTGTTGTGATGCCTCGTGTAAGGAGGAGAAATGAGTACCATCACATTTCCGACTTTGATAAAGGTCAGATTGTAGTCTATAGCGATTGCGATTTATCGTATCGCGACATTGTTGCTCCCGTTGGTCGCGATCCAATGACTAGCAGAATATGTCATCGGTGAGTTCAGGAGGGCAATACGGAACGCCGTGCTGGATCCCAACGGCCTCGTTATCACTAGCAGTCGAGATGACAGGCATCTTATCCGCATGGCTGTAACGGATCATGCAGCCACGTCTGGATCCCTGAGAAAACAGATGGGGACGTTTGCAAGACAATAAACATCTGCTCGAACAGTTCGACGACGTTTGCAGCAGCATGGACTATCAAGTCGGAGACCATGGCTGTGGTTACCCTTGACGCTGCATCACAGACAGGAGCACCTGCGATGGTGTACGCAACGAAAAACCTGGGTGCACGAATGGCAAAACGACTTTTTCTTCCGATGAATCCAGGTTCTGTTTACAGCATCATGATGGTCGCATCCGTGGTTGGCGACATCACGGTGCAAGCGTGTATTCGTCATCGCCATACTGCCGTATCACCCGGCGTGATGGTATGGGGCGCCACTGGTTTCATGTCTCGGCCACCTCTTGTTCGCATCGATTCCTGCGAAACCCTACATTTCAGTAGGATAACGCACGACCGCTTTTCTGGATACGGAAAATTTTCGACTGCTGCTCTGGCCTGCACATTCTCCAGATCTCTCACCAACTGTAAACGTCTGGTCAATGGTGGCCGAGCAACTGGTTCGTCGCAATACGCCAAATACGCCAGTCACCACTCTTGATGAACTGTGGTATCATGTTGAAGCAGCATGGGCATCAGTACCTGTACACGCCATCCAAGCTCTGTTTGACTCAATGCCCACGCGTATCAAGTTTGTTATTCTGGGTGCTGATTTCTCAGGATCTATGCACCCAAATTGCGTCATAATGCAATCACATGTCAGTTCTAGTATAATATATTTGTCCAATGAATACACGCTTCTCATCTGCGTGTCTTCTTGGTGTAGCAATTTTAATGGCCAGTAGTATAGAAACACGGAATCTATTTGACATCCGTTGTCGATAGCACTCATGTCACCACGCGAGTAAAGAGCTACCTGTGTTTCACAAGAACGATACGTATGGGGAAAATCGAAGTTGGCTGTTGGTGAGTCGCCATAAGATAGTCTATACATTTGATATGAAGTTTCGTATTTCGATGAGGTTACACAGTTGGCACGGTGGTGCTCGTCTAGTGAGCACTTGGTGGTGACAGGTGTGTGTGTAGCTGGCTGGTGTGGTGAGAAGTTGGCGTCGCTGGTGGAGTCCGCGTCACCTGGGAAGCCGCCAGCTCACGCCACGCCTCAGGCGCCGCCCTCGCCAAACAGCGCCGTGTTTGCGTCCCGCGCTCTGCTCTCGTCTAGCCACGCGGCCGCTCTGCCTGTCTCGTTACGAGCGCCGCGAAAAGTCGTGACACCAATACACCTCTATTCATTACGGTGCGCGGCACAGCTTCCTCCAGCTTGGACCAAGCTGAAATATTATAGTTAACATTAATATTCTAAACAGTCCAGATCGCAAAATTGTTGGGTTTATTATATTAGGTATTTTAGTTTATACAGGGTTTTCTATTGATAGTGAGCGGACCAAAGATATCACTAAATAAGCATCAAACGAAGAAACTACAAAGGACAAAAGTTTTCTAGGTTGAAGAGGGAAATCAGACGGCGCTATGATGGCTCAAAAAAAAAAAAAAAAAAAAAAAAAAAAAAAAAAAAAAAAAGTTTGTAAAACTATCGAACCAAACTGCGTGGTCATCAGTCCGTAGCTTACGAACTACTTAAACTAAGGTAAATTAACCCAAGAACAACGCACACACACCCATGCCCCAGGAAGGACTCGAACGTCCACGGCGAGCAACCGCGCGCTCCGCAGCGAGGCGTCTTAGACCGCTCGGCTACTCCACCGCGGCCTATCGTTGGCCCGCTAGATGCCGCTGCCACAGGTAAAACGGATATCAACTGCATTTCTTTAAGCAGGTAACCCCATTTTATTACATATTCGTCTAGTACGTAAATAAATATGAATGTTTTATTTGGAATACTTTTTTCGCTTTGTGATTGATGGCGATGTAATATTCACAAACATATTGCTCACAATTTTAGAAGAACAGTGGGTAACAGGTATGTTTTTTAAATTAAAACAAAGAACATAGGTACGTTGAACTTTATTTCGATTGTTCCTATGTGATACAGCTACTTCTGTGAAATTATCATACATTATGAGAACACATGCTGTTACTGCGTGGTTACCTGTAATTACCTCATGACTTCAATAAATGCTCAAAATGATGTCCTTCAACTTGAATATTTGGCAATATGCGTAACGAAATTCCTCTCAACAGCGAGTAGTTCGCCTTCAGTAATGCATTGACAATACGCTGACGCAGCTTTCCAGGAGTTGTCAGTGAATCGCGATAGCAAATATCCTTCAATTTTCCCGACGAAAGGAAATCCGGGGATGTAAGATCGGGTGAACATACATTAACCCGCCAAGGTCGCTGATGTTCCACTTGTCGCAGCCATCGTGGATTTTCCGTTGCCCAATAGTGCATGTTATGCCCGTTTACGTTACCTTTGTGAATGACGCTTCGTCACTAAAGAGAAAGCGTGAAAAAAATCTGTTATCGTCCCGTAATTTATTTTGTGCTCAATGGTAAACTGTACATGACGTTCAAAGTCTTCGCCATGCAAATCCTGGTGTACAGAAATATGGTATGGGTGAAATTCATCTTGATGTGGAATTTTCAACACCGACGTTTTTGATATTCCCGATTCTCGCTCAGTTTGTCTGCTACTAATGTAAGGATTAGCCGCAACTGCAGCTAAAACACTTACTTGGGCATCATCATTTGTTGCAGGTCGTGGGTGACGTTTCACTTGTGGCTGAACACTTCCTGTCTCTTTAAATAATGTAACTATCCGACCAAAGTTCCGGACACTTGGATGATGTCTTCGAGGATAACGATCAACATACATAGCACAGGCCCGTTGGGTATTTTGATTGTAGTTTTTTCGTTTGATGCTTATTTCGTAAGACTTTTGGCCCCGTTACTATCAATGGACCACCCTGTATATACCATTTTCAGATGAATACCACTGTAAAGCAACGTAAAAGTTCAGGATACATATATAGTAACGGTAGACATATTATGAGGGACATCTGTGATAATGATAAAAATACAAAAGATTATACCCGTGATTGCAGGCGATGGCGGTGGATACAGAAGGCCGCACAAATCTGTACTGCTCGTGAGAACAGCGCAACTGCCATTTACGTGCTGATCGTTCCGCCCATCATCATGTGTTGTCAATATTGAACAAACAAAATGTAGTACGTAATTAAAATTAAGTGTTTTCATACAGTGGATAAAAATACTTGTCAAGTTTCCTGACGTTATATGATTACATGCCAATTAAAAGAACTAGCTGAGGACATTTATAAATTCTACATATAATTTTACACAACAGTAACCATTAAAATGGGCGGTAGATGCAGTGATTGCTATCTATGAGCGTTTAAGGAAATTTCGTGTAGTATGTTTATTTCAGAGACAAAGCTGCAAAACGCCTTTGGTTTCCACGTGAAAGAATCGGTAGGCTGGGATGGTTGAGGAGGATTCAAAGGTGAGCCAATATTTGGCCATCGCAGTGTGCAAGTAAACAGTCACAATAGTTTTCAATGTGCATTAAAAACAGCTACAAACAGTTGTACGTTAGGCGACACGCTGATTTGTGCCAAAAATGAATAGTAGCCCTACTGTGTGCAGAGTAACAAAATACAAGTAGAACAATAATTACTGGTACCGTATTTGGAGAAAAATATTCTGTTACGTAGACATTGCCGGTTTCAATTAATAACAACAACATTAATGTCAACATTGTAAAACTGAAATGGACCATTATATAAAAATTATACGTACAATGTCAAATTAGTCAAAAGTTAAAATTTCAGTACAAAGTATTCTAAAAGACATATGCAAAAGGATGAAAGGTACGAAGTCTGTATAGACTGCAACCATCATGTAATAAAAACATCAATTTCGAGATCTGGGCCGTTTTTAATTTTAACTATTCTATCAAGATCGCTGTTTGTCGCTAGTATGCTTACTAGCGACCCGCCCAGGCTTTGCACGGGTAGCACTAGATACTGTGGCCAGATGACTTCTGATGGATGGACGTAACTATGTAAATATCGGTTATACACGCTGAATATTGTATAAGCATGGTATTCATGGTGTTGAATCATATTGTGTACAACATAGCAGCCAATAAAAGTATTTTCCGGTCAAATTCAAAAGTCAACGAGTAAATAGGTTTCCAAAGAGTAACTATTGTTGTTCATTTGGCGTTATATTGTTCAGACCAGTAACATCTGCCAAACTTCACGGGATCATGCGCTGCGCTAATCTGATGCTTTCCTGAAGGTTTCATCAAAATTACTCCCGCCGTCTTGCAGTTCACAGACAACATACATACGACAATAAAGTAGGGTCAATAGTCCTATAACATTAACGTGGATGAACTATGAACTACAGTTACCTTATTGTCCTTCGAAACAGTCACCTCGCATAGCTATGCACCGCTGAGCTCTGCGATACATGTTCTGAAAACTTTGCACAAAGTCTTCCTTTGGGATACTCTTCGTCACGTTTTGATGGATGTGAAGAATATCGTAAAATCTCTTTTTCTTTCATAGCGAGTTTGAATCGAGAGGATACGGAGGACTGAGATCCGGCGAGTATGGTGGATTTTCAAGTTGCTGGGCGCTTCGTTTGCCAGGAACTGTTTGACGATATTGGCTGGGTGTGGGCGAGGGTCATAGTGCAACTTGAACATCCGCCACACTCGCCGGATTTCTATTCTCCAAACTTCTTCGTATTCCGTCCACTCAAACTCGCTTTGAAAGGAAAGAGATTTGACTATACTCCCGACATCCAATGAAACGTGACGTGGCTTTTGAACACCATCCCAAAGGAGGACTACGTGGAAAGCTCTCGGGACATGTATCACAGAGCTCAGCGGTGCAGAGTTTTGGGAGGTGATAGTTGAAAGGGCAGTAACTGTAGTTCCTAGTTTATCTATGTTAATGTTGCAGGTCTAGTCACAGGACTTTATTATCAGGAGTTGTACATATATACCTCGATTTTTGTAGGTATAGATTAGTACATACCAAGCTCCCGGCCTTTTGTAAACTGTGAAATACAGCGTGCCACAATTTAGTGAAAGAATACACCAGCGCGTCAGAAACACGTGGGTGTGCCATACGGTTCTGTGCGTGTGCATTTTTTTCTTTTTATGCAAGTAGTATGTGAATGAAAGTGTTTGTCGCCTAAAAAAGGGCACAGGTGACAACAGCTGGACATATACAGGACAGAAATGAGGGGAACAGATATGAACCGATAGTGTGCAGTAAGCTCATCTTGCAAACGATTCCGGACACTTCTGACAAGTGGTGTAGTCTGTTAACAAGAGATCAAAGCTTTAAGTAATGTAGCCTCATTCCGTACCACGCAAGTATGTTAACGCGGCGTGCCCACTGACCTGGTGTAACAAAGAGCGAATCAATACTTAAAGCTGGGTGGCAGTGAAGTAATTAATGAATTGAACACCGAACTGACGGAATATGTACTGTGATCTAATCGTAATAAAACAAGTTCTATTTTGTATATCTATGGGACTTAATTAGCTCGACTGTCAGTCCCTAGGCTTACAAACTACTTAAACTAACTTTGACAATGTTCCTTTAACAAATTGTAACGAGAGTTCTATTTCATTTAATGTTCGACTTCGTAATGGGCGGAACGCACGTTTTAGATTATACTAACCCGTTTCTTGTTAATAACTGGAGTAAGGAGAAGTTTATAGAAAAGTATTTTGAATAGTTTCAGGCTAGTCGGCTGGTTGTTAAGGATTTAAGTTATTTGCAATTGTCTGGTTGGGCCGGCCGTGTTGTTAAGTGGTATAATGCGTCCTTTCGGTTCCTAAAGTACAACTTTATTTTATTTGGTGATACAACACACACACACCCATGCAAAATGCAAAACAACAGTCTTATTTTAAATTTATACGATTTTCTGTAGAAAAATGTATTAATAGCAAATGCATGATGTGTTCGCTTCAGTTGTTCGTTACTAACACTTCGGGTGTTTTTTTTTTTTTTTTCTCGTCTCATATGTTTTTCTATAGAGGAGTATATTAAAAGCGAATGTACGATTGATCTGTAAACGAGCTGCTGCATTGTTTGACCGTAAAACAACAATTTTATATTGTTATTGTTCATTTCAATTGTTTTTCTGTACAAGAAAGGATTCACAAAATGTGCATTTTTTTTATCTGGTACACGTATATTAAGCTCAGTTCAGGAACCGTGCTACATTGTAATTGGGCTAAATTATACCGCTCGCGAATCATTCGAAGCAACCAATAGCGAAACACGTCAAATGAACAGGCAATACAACATTAAAAAGGTTGCTTGCTTTTTAATTCTCTTCCGATTCCGCACGACTGCTGCGTTTAGAAACGGACAAATTATTGTTAGTATTGGTTTCCAAACATTTCGCTCAAGTAATAAGATGAATGTAGTGAGGTTTTTCCTGACAAGAAACGCAAACCCACAAACTAAGAATTTAGCGGAAATAGGGTAAGAGGGTCAACTGCTGAGAGACGCAGACCTGGCGCTATATATAGCGGGGCTCCGGGATTGCTCAAGTTAGCCAATTACGCTTAATTCGGAGCAATAGATGAAGCGCAGAAGAAGGGGCCCTAAAAGGCGACCGGCGCGGCCCACTATCGCAACAATTAAGCCGTGGCTGACCCTGGAAGTCACTTGCTGTTCCCTCTGCTGCCCCTGCTGTACCGCTCCTCACCAAGAATGCTCAGGGGGGCGGCACAACCTCACGTGTTCTCCTAACACTTACTTTTGATGATAACAAAGCAAGGAAGGAAGATTGTGGTTCAATGTCCCGTCGACAGCGTGGTCATTAGGGGCGAAGCTGCCGCGGTGGAGTAGCCGAGCGGTCTAAGGTGCCTCGCTGCGGAGCGCGCGGTTGCTCGCCGTGGAGGTTCGAGTCCTCCCTGGGGCATGGATGTGTGTATTGTCCTTTGTTAGTTTACCTAGGTTTAAGTAGTTTGTAAGCTACAGACTGATGACCACGCAGTTTGGTCCGATAGATTTACAAACATTTGAACATTTGAGAGGCGGAGCTCACACTCGAACTGTTTGGGTGAGCATGGTGAAGGAAATCGGCCTTGCCCGTTCAAAGGAACCTTCACAGCGCTTGTCGGGAGCGATTTAGGCAAATGACGGTAAACCATCTCCTCGCCCGGTATTTATCAGCCTGTAGCAGTTTTAAAAGTAACTATTGGTACAATAAATGGTATAAAATAAAAAAAGTTTCGAGTAAGATACTATGCCTAAATAATAAGCCAAGTAGTCGAACAGTACTGATACGTTGGCTGATGCAATGTTTTACGGTTGTTGAGAAACGCTAAATTAACTTCCAAATTTTTACGAAGATGTGGGGTGACAGTCATAATAGACTTTAAAAAATGCATGTTGCTAACCATCTATATTTTTAACTTTACCTGTTTTGGTTTTTGAACCATCTTCAGAAAAGTAAATTAAACAGACTGAATACGTTGATATATTGTCTGACGTCTTCTACATGTCAATCAATAAGAGATTCGTAAAATGTCACTTGACATTAGGTCTATTTATTTATCATCAATATCTAACGTGAAGTGACCTTTTACGAATCTTTTATTGACTGACACTGATAAGGTGGCAGACAATATGTCTGTTTCATTTACTTTTCTGAAAGTGGTTTAAAACCGAAACCGGTAAAGTTATAAATATAATAAACAGCTGATGGTTGCCAATATGCTTTTTTAAAGCTAAATTTCTCACTGAACAGCGTTAATGAACTTAGAGTCAGTATTCCAAAATCAAAGTTCACTGATTCATAGGCTGATTTTGACATTTCAAAAAAAATATTCAAATGTTTGTAAATCTATCGGACCAAACTGCGTGGTCATCAGTCCGTAGCTTACAAACTACTTAAAGCTAGGTAAACTAACCTAAGGACAACACACACACTCATGCCCCAGGGAGGGGCGAACAACCGTGCGCTCCGCAGCGAGACGCTTTAGACCGCTCGGCTACTCCACCGCGGCAAGGAAATTTCGCTTGTAACGATAATAAGGAGTCGAGTTCATCCTACGAGGTAAAATGCTAGATAGACTAAGTTGTCATACCATGCAGTAAATTAGAAGAGAATAAACCGGCTATTAATTATCAGTGGTCGAGCGGTCTGTGGCGTGCCAGTCTCCACGGCCGCTGCGGTCGGGGGTTTGATTCCCCCCCCCCCCCTCCCCCTCGGGCATGGATATTTGTGCCGTCTATAGTATAAGGTCATAAGTAGTTTGTAGGTTTAGGGAATGATTACCCCGTAGTTAAGTCCCATAAGTTCCATAAACGTTTGAATATTTTGAATAATTATCAGAAATACGGTAAAGCATCAAACATTCCGGCTTTGGTGATGTGCTGTGGCGAATGTAAAATTGTTTAAATATCACGGGGAAATGCTAGGAAGATAGCTGAAATATGTCTTCAATCTGAAGTCATAACATGATTTACGAAATACTCTTCCATATTTTATTCTTAGTCGACAAAATATTTAACCTAGATGTTTGAGAAGTTGTCCGGCGACATATCAGTTCGGGAATCTCAGGTGTAGTGAGAGTAACCTGCACCACCACGGCCTCCGCAGGACAGCCTGGTCTGGCCTCTTGAATGGTCTGTCTGGCCAGACTCTCCCACCTGCCGTATGATTCACCCCCATCCCTGCCAAGAGCGCTCCCGTAACAGAGTCGTGTCGGCCGCCGTATTTTTGTAGAGGCGAGCCGAAACGAACGGGGGAAGGTGACGTGGCGCCTGTCGAAACGCCCTCGTGCAGAAATAGGACGCCAGCCGAGGCGTGAATGGCCACCGCGGACGTTGTTGCGTGTGCAGCTACCCAGTCCTGTGGTACGAGCGGAAACCGAGCGCTGCTCAAGTCATTTAGGTGAGTCGGTACATGTAAAAGGTCACAGGTCCTTGCTGGTCCCAGCCAGATCTACAAAAATACTTGATGTCGAGAGAAGGCTGAACTCTTTCCTTCCTCCATTCTCAGGTGCAAGTTTCGTTTTCTAATCGTGTTTGTCCAAGATGAAATGACAAGGAAACCTACCCAAGTGTAACTCTCCGATTTTTATAAACATGCCAGAGGCTCCTTTTCTCCCCGATTCGGTTAAAATGTTCAAATGTTTGTACAGTCTATGGGACTTAACTACGGGGTCATCAGTCCCTAAACTTACAACCTACTTATGAACTACTCACAACTAAGGACGGCACAAATATCCATGCCCGCGGGGGGATTCGATCCCCCGACCGTAGTGGCCGTGCAAACCGTGACTGAAGCGCCTCAGTCCCCTCGGCCACCGCGGCCGGCGATTCGGTTAAGCACCTCCTCATTAGTTACGTGATCTACCTATCTAATTTTCATCATTCGTCTGTAGCACCACATTTCATAAGCTTCTATCATCTTTTTATCTGAACTCCTTATCGTCCACGTATCACTCCCATACAATGCTACACTCCAGACAAATACTTTCAGAAAGGATTTCCTAACATTTAAATTAATATTGGATGTGAACAAGTTTCGCTTCTTTAGAAACGCTTTTCTTCCCATAGCCATTCTGCATTTTATATCTTCTTTACTACGGCCATCAGAAGTTATTTTCCTACCCAAATAACAAAATTCATCAACTACTTTTATTGTCTCATTACCTAATCTAATTCCTTCGGCATCTAATATTACCTTCGTTTCACTCTTGTTAATGTTCATCTTATATCTTCCTTTCAAGACACTGTCCATTCCATTCAATTGCTCTGCCAGAAATGACAAGTTTTCTCGAATGTTTCTATAAACAGTGACAGTAAATGGCAATGTGAGTGCTACAAAACAGTGCATGAAGAGACCAACATAAAAACGTGAGTAATCTTAATACATCATTTTATTCAGTAGAAAATAAACCCATAGCATAAGAACTTAGTAAAAACCGCACAAAAATGTAAAACAAAATATATTTCCTGTACAGTTGACCACTGAAGATGCATTAAAATAAAGTGAAACTAATTTACAGTTGCAAAGACGGTAACCTAATCTATAGAAACTGTATAACTGCAACTGCGGAGGAGGAGGCCGACAACAAACAAAGAATGATCATGTATATAAATCTATTATCTTTTCGTTCTACTTAAATAGTAAATTTTATGCCACGAAATTGAAACATGGTCCGAAAGATTACTACATGATAAAACCTGAGTTGGACCATCACTTTGAGTGTCCCTAGTCACTCACAAGGAAACCTACCCAAGTGTCACTCTCCGATTTTTATGAAATTTGGATATGTTGTAATACATGAAAAACTATGGGACACGCATTTTATTATTATTATTATTATAAAACAAATTTAAGGCGCAAAAATATATTTAAGGGGTGAAACGGTCCCTCCAAAATTAGGGCTAAAATGAAAAAAATGCGATAACTTAGAGATTCGTGATCCGATTTTAATGATTTTTTGGTATGAAAGTATCTTTTGATAAAAGACGAACATCGGCCAAGGTATATTGCAAGGGGAGTGACAGTTAGGGGGGTAACTACCCCTAAAGTGACCATTTTTTTGTGCTAAAAATTGTTTTGATTTAATCGAAGTGGAATCTATGAAAACTTCAAAAGAAAGGCGAATTAAGGAATAAGTGTTTTTTTTTTATTTTTTTTTTTTTTTTTTTTTTTTTTTTTTTTATTTCTTCCATGTATCAATATTGGGGGTAAACAACACTTATATTGCCGCGCTCGTTTGATACTGTCCATCAAACACCTTGTGACTGTTTCATCTCTTCGATATATCGGTATTTAAAGTCGCTGAATCCTAATCTGAAATCAGATTCTCAAAATTGAACATGGTTGATCCAGCGTAGCGGACGAAAACTCGAAAAAATGGACAGTAACTCGACATGCGACTTCAAAATACCGTACAATCAACGTTTGAAATAATAGTGAAGAAAAGACGTTACAAATGTGTATCGCTTTTAACCGGCAGCGTTAGCGTTGTCCGTGATGTAGCGCGTGGAGGTCGCGTCACTGGATATTCATCTCTTCCCGTTGCCTCATTAGGGCGAGTCCCATTGACACTCACAATTGTCTTTTCGTGTGGCAGAACACGATTTATTGTTTGCACACTTGTATTCACTATTATTTCAAACGTTGATTGTACAGTATTCTGAAGGTCGCATGTCGAATTACTGTCTATTGAAGCACATCGGCAAAGAATGGATCCGAAGAAAAAAAAGTGGTTAGCCTTTGAGATTTGTAAGATGCATATGAATGAGATGACGGTTCGACTCCCATTCATACTAAAGTTTTATTCAATATAATTTTAGAAAACATTATTATTGGAGCTCAGTCATCTGTTACAACAAGACCAATTAGTTAAACAGTCTAAGATCGATATATATTATTTAAAATGACCGGTTTCGGCAAAAATCTTTTGCCATCTTCAGATACAGTCCACCACTTGGATGTTGCTGGTGGTCTTGAGCAGCCACGTGCATTCAGTCAATAAACTGGTCATGTTATTCCATTTATATTTACATTTGAGAGGTAATCTAATTTTAAAAAACCACGTATGATGTTTTACTGATTTTCGTGTTATTAGACTACTTACTTGAGATGTTCAAATGTTTATAAATCTGTTGGACTCAACTGTTTGGTTATTAGTCCGTAGTTTACAAACTACTTAAACTAAGGTAAACTAACCTAAGGATAACACAAACACCCATGCCCGAGAGGGGACTTCCGACGGCAAACGGCCGCGAGCACCGCAGCACGGCGCCCCAGTGAGCACGGCTAATCCGCCTCATTGGACTACTTACTATTTTTCATTAGATTTCATTACTATCCCAAGAAAAAACGCATAGAATTTTCCTTTATCCCCATTGTGATTTGTGACATCCCTTATACTGCAATCTGGTAAGGTACGCGAAACTACTTTCCACCTTGACGTTTTTAGCCACAAGGACGATGGCACGCTCAATTTGGCAGTTTTTAAAATTATATTACCTGTAAAATGACATATGATATGAGTAATGCGACAATAGATTAAAATTAATTAAAATTAATTTCAGAGGCAGTCTAAGTCTCACCTCATCCAAGTTCGTCTTAAAGCTCGAAGGCCAACAACTTTTTTCTTTGGCTTCTTTCTTTTTTCTGCTTCCCCTTCTTTTTTATAATGTTCTTTTATTCCTAAGGTCTGCCACTTCAGGTGTCGACCCATAGGAACTGTATTGCACAAAAAATTATCTATCTTAAAAACAAATATAATATAGTGCCACCGCTACTTTCACCCTAAGTTAAACAATAAGCCATGCACTTCAGCGTGACCTCAGAGTATTTATGCAGATATAGATGGATGTTACCAACTCTTCAGGTGCCAGCATCAACGAAACAAATCCCTTCCAAATCGGCCTGTAAAATAAAAAAGAAAGAAACGGCGCATACAGGTTTCTTTATTTTATTTCTTTTATCGCTTTGGGGTTGGTTTGGGTTGTTTGGTTGGTATAGGTGGACTAAATTGCTAAGGTTATCAGTCACCCGGTGGGGAGCGGAAGGAGTGAGGATAGGAAAGGAGAGGGGTGGGGGAAGGAAAGGCAGTCCGGGAAGGAAAGAAGGAAGGAAGACTGCATTAGCTCGGGGCCCCGTGCTCGCCACGTACGTACTCACGAAAGAACCGTGAGCGCCCTGGGGGGTTGTTTTCTCCACTTGACCACCATCTTACATCCTGTACCGAAGCACACTCACATATGCTACATAATTGATTCTTAAAATTTCTTTTTCCTCGAAGTTGCTACAGTAGTGTACCTTACTGCTTGCACATTGTGTTGTTTCATTTTACGGTCGGGGATTCGAATCCCCCCTCGGGCATGGATATTTGTGCCATCCTTAGTGTTAGCTAGTTCGTAAGTAGTTTGTAAGTTAAGGGACTGATGACCCCGTAGTTAAGTCACATAAGCTCTACAAACATTTGAACATTGAATTTTGTAGTTTCATTGGGCTGCTAAAAGTGTACAGAGTTTGATGTAAATCGGCGATCCCAACGTCGCGGCCTACTATTGTTGGATTTACGCAGGGAATGCTAGTTAGGTGCTCTGCGTCGTCCTGAGACTATTGCAATTGTCGCCCGTCATTTCAAGTCCCTTGGCAGTTGCTAAACCTAAAGGGCGTATCATATCGCGTTACGCTCTAAACCAGCGCCGTAGTCCAACTCCTGAAAGTGTCTGCAGCAGGGCCTCACCGTGGATCTTTCATACCAGCACTGCGTTTCTTCAGTCTGCTGCGTATTTTACAGGCAGAATCCACATATTTCAATCTGTAGGCCTAGCTGTGATTACTGCGTAACAGTCTTCCAAAAAATTTACATTTTTCGTTTTTTCATAATCTTGACGTTGACCTGCAGTGACAAAGCAAATATCTGCGTGTTTTGACGTCAAGCTGAAATTTTCGTAATTGGTAGTGTATAGTGTCTGATTCGAATTGTAATTCTAACAAGTCAATCTACGGAAGTGTCACTCTCCGATTTTTCTGAAATTTGGGTATGTTTTAATACAAGAAAAACTAAGGGACCCGTAGATTTATAGCGGCGGTAACAAATTTAAGGCGTGAAACGTTCTCTCCATAAGGGGGCTAAAATGGAAGAATTGCGATAACTTAGAGATTAGTGAAGCGATTTTAATTATTTTTGTTGTGAAAGTATTTTTATCAAGAAATACTTTCATAAGAAAACTCATTAAAATCGTTTTACAAATATCTGCGTTATCGCAATTCTTCCATTTTAGCATGTATTTTGGAGGTACCGTCTCACCTCTTAAGTATGTTTTGTCGACGCAAAGAAGAAAAAAAAAGTGTCCCTTTGTTTTTTATATATTATAAAACATCCAATTTACACAAAAATCAGAGAGTCTCCCTTCCGTAGGTTTCTATGATGTAAACGGAACGATTTTTGATTAAACAACACACTTCCGTCAATTTGTCATGAAATCGTAATTATATGCTGTTTAGTCACCTCGATAGGCCGTTAAGATGTAAAGCTGTAAGTTATTTCAATTGGCACTTTGAGTGCAGAGGTTCGAGTCCTCCCTGGGGCGTGTTTGTCCTTAGGTTAGTTTACCTAGGTTTAAGTAGTTTGTAAGCTACGGACTGATGACCACGCAGTTTGGTCCGATACATTTACAAACATTTGAACATTTTGTGTACCGACTAGCTTAATTCCCGTTGCTTCGCACACTTGGTCTGCATTGGTTGTTTCTACTTCTAAATATAAATTTTCATAGATTTAGCTTTAAAAAAGCTTTCCTAATCAAGTAATTTGCCCCTATTGCACCGTTGATAGCAGAATTCAGAACATCCCAAATACAATTAAAAAAAATTCTAACCATGGCTCCAAATCCAAATATTCGCATTTCTAGCATCAAAATAGTCTTCAAATGTTCAAATGTTTGTAGAGTCTATGGGACTTAACTACGGGGTCGTCAGTCCCTAAACTTACAAACTACTTATGAACTAATGTTTAACCAATTATGTCCTATCTTCAGTGCGTTTATATAAATTTCTCAAAACAATTACACAATCAGGTAGGATATCATACAGAATGGTAACGCATTTTATTCACATATTGCTTACAGTTATAATTTGTGTGTGATATTTTGCTGTCTCATTTAATCAAATGTTATGGGACTTATCTACGGGGTCATCAGTCCCTAAACTTACAAACTACTTATCAACTACCTTATACTAAAGACGGCACAAGTATCCATGCCCGAGGGGGGATTCGAACCCACGACCGTAGTGGCCGTGTAGACCGCGACTGGAGTGCCTCAGTCCCCTCGGCCACCGCGGCCGGCAAAATAGTCTTAGTACACCCTTAAAAGATTTTCATTTATTTCATCCGCTCACTGGTTGAATATCCAAAACTATCAAACACGTGTTTTTAAAAATCCAATCAAAAATCTATATCCGAAATTTTGTATTTATTGCTTCAAAATTGCCTTAATAGCAACGTATTATCAAAGAACCGTTCATCCCCTATTTCACCCCCTTAGGGTTGGAAATATCGAACCAACGCTGATGCCTACAGGGTAAGATACAAATTTCAAGTTTCTATCGTCTGTAGATTCACTTTTCAGCACCGTTTTCTGATTTATAGAAACGGATCGAGAACGCGAAATTTCTTTCTTATGCTTTGGCATCTTTCTTGGTAGTTTTACTTTTCGCCGACAGCGGTGGCCGAGGTGACTGAGGCTCTCCAGTCACGGTCAGCACGGCCACTACGGTCGGGGGTTCGATTCCCCCCTCGGGCATGGATATTTGTGCCGTCCTAGTTCGTAAGTAGTTCATAAGTAGTTTGTAACTTTAGGGACTGATGACCCCGTAGTTAAGTCCCGTAAGCTTAACAAACATTTGAACATTTTGAGTTTTAGTTTTCAAACTTCAATACGCACTTATTTTTCTTTAATCATACGCTTGTTGCAGAAAAGCAATTGAAGAATATGCATCACGTACGAGTGACTATAGACAGACACAACTTTTCGCACCGGCCAATGAGAACTCGTTAGCTGTCAGCCAATGCGATGCTGCGCGCTTATTAACCGGAGATTCGGGCGCTACGCGCCCTCATGTACTTGGATGACAGCTGGCGAGTTCTCATTGGCCGGTGCCAAATGTTTGGTCTGTCCATAGTCACTCGTACATCACGTTTCGCTATATATAACCTCTTTGCTATTATAGTGACAAAAGTTATCGCTGGTCTTCAGTCCGAATTTTATATAAGCTGACGACTTTGAACCACTATATCATCCATCCTCTTATACTATCGACACGGAACTGCTATGCTGTACAACAGAAAACTGTGTACTAGAACAACACAGAGAGGTCGTTCGTCTCCACTGTGTAGTTTTTGCTGAAGAGACACACGTAGAATTTTATATAAGTTGGTAACTTTAAACTCCCATATCTTCCACCCCTTCGTTATCGCCGGCCGCGGTGGCCGAGGAGACTGAGGCGCTCCAGTCTGCACGGCCGCTACGGTCGGGGGTTCGAATCCCCCCTCGGGCATGGATATTTGTGCCGTCCTTAGGATTAGCTAGTTCATAAGTAGTTTGTAAGTTTAGAGACTGATGACCCCGCAGTTAAGTCCCATAAGCTTAACAAACATTTGAACATTTTTTTTATCGTTATCAACCCTCTACTACCATATTGCACAACGGGAGACTGATACCTACTACCACATACGAACACTATTCGTTTGCAATGTGTATTTTTGGCTGCACAGTGAAATATAGGCACAACATCTTAACTTTTATATACATTAAGATAAAATGTTGGTGAGTGGGACTGTAAACTATGAAACAAAATGGTTTTCACTGGCATTTTCCTGTTTATCGTGTAGCATAAATATGAACTAAATCAGTTGTTATCTAAACCCCTAAAGATTCCGGAAGAAAGTTTCCTTCAAAGTTTCTGTAGCGCAGACGAAACTATTAATTCACATCCGGAGCTACCCATTGTACACAACTCACGCGTTACACTTTTGTATTGCGAAGTCCGTTGACCCTTTCCGCTTTCCCCATGTCATATGTAAGAAGAGAACAAAAAACTTCATGGAATTGCTCTGTCACAGGAAAAAAGATGAAACGGAGCATTCATTTAGCAGTTGTCTGCTGCTGGCTGGCGTTGTTACGAGCCGTGACTCAGTGATCTGGCCGCTATCAGAGGACATTCGAGCAATTGGTTTGGCGCTCGGAAGCCGCAGAGTCACGCAGGAAGACACAAATCAACGGGAGGGAAATCACCGTCCGCCGGCCGGCAGCAGAGCTGTCTGATGTTCCACGCCAAGCCGTTATTTATAGCGCGCTCGCTGCCCTGTCCTGTCCTGTACTGTGCACTGATGTGCGACCTCACTCGCCGCAATCGACGTCAGAATCTGTTTAGCTTTCGACAGCAGACAGTGAATCGTGTGCCTGTGTGACAGTAACGTTCAAAATGTAACCACAGTATAACATGTACAGTCACGACACTCCCTTAGGCTTTTGTTACACGCTGCGACAGCAGCGCTCCAAGCGGACGGCAAGCTACATTTCCGAATAAGATGTTGTATGAGTGCGAATAGTAGAGTTTAAATTGTTTTTAACATACTTTTTACCATAGAGAACATATTTAGTGCCATAAAAATAAAAAAATGTTCAAATGTTTGTACAACTTATGGGACTTAACTACGGGGTCATCAGTCCCTAAGCTTACAAACTACTTATGAACTAGCTAAGACTAAAGACGGCACAAATATCCATGCCCGAGGGGGGATTCGAACCCCCGACCGCAGTGGCCGTGCTGACCGTGACTGGAGCGCCTCAGTCACCTCGGCCACCGCGGCCGGCTTTAATCACTACAATATTTAGTTAAGTCGGTGAGGATGGATCGTAGGAAACGTATGTGGAATGTAATATCTACATTATGTAACGTACCAAACCAGTCATCTGAGCTGTACCTGAAGAAAAGCGTCACAGACGTGGCAATAAAACGCTAAAAACTATTAAACGGTTACCCAGAAAAAGAACACATCAACTCCACAACTGTTGCTACAGCTGAATCACAAACGGCAACGATCTTAAACACAATGGCTTTTGCAACAAAGGTAATGATATTCAAAAAGCATATGCGTGCATAAGAAAGAAAAGTGAAGTGTGCGAACAATTATACTCCATACCGAACTGATATCTTCTTCTTTATCGTAGTCTTGTCCCCAAGTCAAGTAGGATCGGCGTTGCTCTTCTGGATCCTTCTCCTCCATAATACTCTATTCACTGCTTCTTCCTTGATCCATCCTTTCTCCCTTACGTCCCGCGCTATCCGATCCACCTCATCTTCGGTCTTCCTCTCCTTCTCACTCCTTCAATCTTTATATCTTCAACTCTGTTTCCGATATAATCTTTCCATTTTCTCTGCAAGTCTCCATACCACCTTAGTCTACTCCCTTGTATCTTTTTCCCCATGGGTCCCACTTTTACAGTTCCTCTAACAAATTCATTTCTAATTCTGTCCTTTCTTGTTACACCACACATCCACCTCAGCATCCTCATTTCTGCTACTTCCACCTTCCTTTCCTGTGGTACTGTGATTGGCCATGTCTCTGCCCCGTATATCATAGCAGGCCTTACCACCGACTTCTACAACTTCCCTTTCAACCCACTGCTCACCTTCTTGTCACACAAAACTCCGCTCATTTTCTTCCAGTTGATCCGACCACAGTTTATTCGGTGCTGCACCGAACTGATATGTTTGTTTGTAAATCTGTCGAACTCAACTGCTGGGTTATTAGTTCGTAGCTTACAAACTACTTAAACTAAGGTAAACTAAGGACAACACACACATGCCCGAGGGGGAGACTCGAACCCCGACGGCGAACAAATATTGCCAAAATTCATCTGGTATAGCAGCGAGTCGTATACGGTGGGCCAGTCGTTCATCGACCAGTCCTATAGAAGAGAGATCGCGAGATGTAGACCAATGGACCAAGGTTATCCGATGGTCGATGAAGAAGTGTTGAACATCACGTTGCACGTGTGGTCACTCATTATCCTGTCAGACTGTGGCCGTCGGCAAACTCCACAGGCTTGGGAGGGCAACAGGCTCCAACACTTCAGAGATGTAACGCTGGCTGATTAGTGGACCGACAAGGTGAAACAGGGTTGAGGGTGGGCGGGAGGGGGGGTTCCGATGTGAGAGAATGGAATCAACTACGGACCCAAACTATGACCGGCTGCAGGACGAGTATGGCGATACTTGAGGTAACAGTTCAACAGTCTCTCTCCAGACCGTATTCGAACCAACGTGGAGGTACGGGGAGGCTTGAGACTTTTTTACGAACGAATTCCTGGTGTTGTATTTTGGGTGGTCAGCACTGTATCTCCACATCTTTTACATCCTACCCTATTTTTAAAAAAAACATAGCTTCGATTGAAAGAGACTTTATTGTTGTTAGGCAAATGGTTTGAGTCAGCTTTAGAGACCATCTTCAGGCCAACCATGGCAGCCGGCTGCTGGCAGGTCAGAAACCGTTGGCTGTTCTCTAAAGGTGACTGTAACAACAATTAAAAATATATCTGTCGATCGAGACAGTGTTTTTAAAAATTGTATTTCATTAACGATCGCTGTTTCTCCAAAAATGTCTTCTAATATTATAACTTCATAATACATGAACATTAGCTGCAAATTATCTTTTTTATGTAGGCTACGATAATGCTGAGGCTATACTGGACTCATTCCGGTGGACGGCCGATGAAATAGCAGTCCAATAATTGAGCTTTAGATTTTTAATGTACTTTCACTAGCCGGACGCGGTGGCCGAGGAGACTGAGGCGCTTCAGTCACGGTCTGCGCGGCCACTATGATCGGGGGTTCGAATCCCCCCTCGGGCATGGATATTTGTGCCGTCCTTAGTATTAGGTAGTTCGTAAGTAGTTTGTTAAGTTTAGGGACTTAAGCTTAACAAACATTTGAACAAACATTACTTTCACTAACTCGACATTCAGTTTATCGGAATGGCACAATTGAAAGGGTCACAACGGTTTATAATCCTAGAAATGATCGAATTGCATTGTTGGCTGGGAGATCCCATACGGGATTGTTCGACCGCTGTAGTGCAAGTCTTTTTAGTTGACGTCGCTTGGGCGACTTGCGTGATAATGAGACGATGATGATGATTACGACAACACACAACACCCAGTTCCCTGCCGGGAATCGAACCCGGCCCCGTTGCATCGGCGGGTAGAGACGCTGCCACTAAGCTATGGAGGCGGACAAAATGCTAGACTTTTTGTGTATGTGTCTGGTCAATGTAATTAGAATGAATTCAAAAAAGGTGAGCCGGCCGTGGGGGCCGAGCGGTCTGCGGCGTGCCAGTTACGGTTTGCATGGCTGCTGCGGTCGGGGGTTCGAATCCCCCCTCGGGCATGGATGTTTGTGCCGTCTTTAGTATAAGCTAGTTCATACATAAGTAGTTCGTAAGTTTAGGGACTGATGGCCCTGTAGTAAAATCCCATAAGCACTACAAACAATAACATCAAAAAAAGCTGATAGGCCGTTTGTAAGAAAAACATCCAGATGGTGATAGGTTCTTTATTGTGATTAGGCGTTTCATGCAAAACCCATCTTCAGAGCACCTAATAAAAATAATACAACACGCCGGACGCAAATTGCAGTACAAACAGATTAACAAAAATGTGAAAACAAAATATGGTAGCAAAAGCATGCTTTTCAAGTTCGTCGAGTTTCTTTCATGGTAACGTACCATTTTTGTAAATTGATATCATATTTTGTTGTTGCATTTCTGTTAATCTGTTTGCACTGCAGTTCGTGTTGAACATGTTGTATTATTTTTATTAGGTGCTCCTAAGCGCTAGTACAGTAAACAACCCTTCACTATCTGGATGTTTTTCTTACCAGCGGCCTATCAGTTTTTTAAAGTTCATTCTAATTACATTGTTAATCGTGCCTGCATAATTCCTCCAAGACTTGAGTCTGGCTTACAGATTCTGGTCTATCTGTAAAGCCCCCGAGTTTCTTCTCTCGATTGACTGCTCGAATAAATCAAGAGAGTTTTTTGTATGTTTTGCATGTTATTGCCACAGCTGCATGTCGTGAGAGTTTTCTGTTGTGCAATTTCGCGCCTGAATTGTAAAACTGAGATAATGAACGAATTTTATATGAAAAAATCTAAATATAGTAACAAAATGTAAGAAGAAGTAATGACAGAACAGTTTATCAACGAGGGAGGAATGTTCGTAGTGAATATTCTTATCAATTAAAAAAAGTGTGGTCAATTAAAAAACAATGTTCAAATGTTTGTTAAGCTTATGGGACTGAACTACGGGGTCATCAGTCCTTATACTTACAAACTACTTATGAACTAAGGACGGCAAATATCCATGCCCGAGGGGGGATTCGAACCCCCGACCGTAGTGGCCGTGCAGACTGTGAGTGGAGCGCCTCAGTCCCCTCGGCCACCGCGGCCGGCTGTGGTCAATTCTCAACGCTGCAGATGACTGGAAACAATGGGAAAATTCTCGTGGAAACATTTTAAAATATATAAATTCGTTTGTTCGAGAAAATATATACTTGTAAACACGTCAAACAATATATGTAAAGCCATAAATAGAAACTTCGCCTTTTGTTTTCTTGAAAAGTGCCAAATAATATTACAAATTATTTTTATTATCATCTGGAATTTTCACCGTTGAAATACTTTTTAACAAAATATTTCTGTTTTTTTTATTATTATTATTGATGACAGTGTTTTCTGTATACGACGGTTGGGGCAAAAATCATGGGAACTTTTTTTTATTGCACATAATCAGTCGGGTTGGAAAATTGACACATACAGACGGGAAGACAAGGTGTTAACTACATATGTGGACAATGAATAGCACTGAAATACCATAACAGACTAATTTATTACGGTAGTATACAGGGCAATATGGCCTTGACCGCGCAAAAGAATGGCAACACAGTACACACAGTTGACATGAGAAACCTGGGCCTACAGTACCTAAAAGTAGTCCCCTGCTTCTATCACCTACGTGGTAGGCGGTTTGCAACACGAGAGGACATTGCTAATGCTGCGCGCGAACAGGTAACCCAATTCAAACACGGTGCGGCCAATGCTGAGGCATATGGTATTCAGCGCCTGCCGCATGGTTAGCAGCGTATAGTGACAGTAGCTGGGGACTACTTTGAGGGTCTGTAGGCCCAGGTTTCTCATGTCAACTGTGTGTACTGTGTTGTCATTCTTTTGCGCGGTGAAGGCCATATTGCTCTGTATACTACCGTAATACATTAATGTGTTACGATATTTCAGTGTTATTCATTGTCCACACATGTAGTTAACACCTTGTTCTTTCGTCTGTACGTGTCACATTTTCCAACCGGACTAGTATATGCAAGGGGAAAAAAAATAGTTACCACGACTATTCGCCGGCCGCGGTGGTCGAGCGGTCTGCGGCGCGCCAGTCACGTTCTGCACAGCCACTGCGTCGGGGGTTCGAACCTCCTCGGGCATGGATATTTGTGCCATTCTTAGTACAGTATTAGCTAGTTCATAAGTAGTTTGTAAGTTTAGGGACTGAGAACCCCGTAGTTACGTCCCATAAGCTCTACAAACATTTGAACATTTTTGAACCACGACTTTTGCCCCAACCCTCGTAAAATGGAAATACTTTTTAGACAATTCCAGTAACTTGATGGAAGATTAACGTTAGTATGTGGGCAGCATATCATGTAGGATGCAGGCTTGGATTCATACAGGAGGTCATGCAACTATTTACTGAATGAGGTTACCAATCAATTGGCGTACTTCGAGAAAAGCGGTTTTAGGTTCTATCTGAATACGAAAGAATTTGTTACTTTCGTGTTGCTTGTCAATTAATCGGAAGATATATTACTTTATAAATACAAATTCAGCACAGTATAGAATACCATAGAACGTTGGTGGGTGATGCAGAACTTCGTTGTTAAATGCCTGTGTACACACTGCACTACACAGAAGTCACTACCGCCTGCTGGTGCTGCGGGCACGAGATGCGCTAAGAGAGTACAGGCCGAGGATAAAATAATGCTAACACCTACCATCCATAAACACAATATTTATTTTATTAGTAACAAATTGGCCCACATCTGGCTTTGAGAACAGCTACAGCTCTGCAATTCGTAAAGTGTGTTGTAGTTTCCAACATAATGTTATCCATTATTGTACCAAATCATTTGCCAATAACTTCAACTACGTATGTTGGAGCTGTAAATTTGGTCATCAATCTCTTCTTTAAAATTCCCCATAAAGGGTTCAACTACGTGCTGTCCAGGGGAGATGTTTGATGATTTTATGATGCTGTAAAAAACAAGTCTGAACCGTTTTACCCATACATTGATACATTGTCATTTTCAAATACATGTTGGTCGCAGTAAGCATTTTGCTGACGAGGATGGTGAGATATTAATTCACAGTTATCCGACCAGTGAGGTTAATGACTGAAACAGTTGAATACCACCATATAGACGCCCAAATAATGACAGAAAGTCCCCCTGACTGTAGGAAGCGAGCATGTCGTATCATAAGCTCCTTTTGGGATTTTCGACACGTAACCCAGTTGTTTGTAGGAAGCAATGCAAACGATGATTCCTCGTACCATACCACATACTTCCAGTCATCGGTAGTAGAATCGTGGCACCACTTCCTCCGCACTCTAGTGTTTTGCTTGCGTCGTTAAGGGTTTAGAAACTGCAGTCCTTTCATGAAAATTGATCTCCAGCCGTACTGTTTACTCAAGTGAGTGTTGAGTTTTGCAGTCGCGTTTGCTGTGGAAGTTTTATGTTGCCTGGCCACAATCATTCTTAATACTCGTCGGTCGTTCGTTAAATTTGGGTTTCTGACACGTCTGTTTTCGCCAATGTCGTTTTATTTTTATTTTGTATACGCTGTTATTACCGAAGATATTGTCGCTAGTGAAACGTTAATCAATGCTTTAAAAATGTATAGTCAACCATCAGCTGTTTATTGTATTTAAAACTTTACCGGTTTCGGATATTACCCATCTTTAGAAGAGTAAAATTTAACAGGCTGATTGATAACTATATAGTTTATCAGATCAGCTATGTAGTTATCAATCAGTCTGTTAAATTTTACTCTTCTGAAGATGGATAATATCCGAAACCGGTAAAGTTTTAAATACAATAAACAGCTGATGGTTGACTTATGCATTTCTAAAAAGTATATTACGGCTGTTGACTCACACCTAAACTAAAAAATGATAATCAACGCAGCTGTTTTCGTCACAGATCCTCCTACGAACTGTGCAACATCGAATTGGCTTCTTTGGAAATCTGAAAGATGGCGTGTGTCACCAGTCATCTGTGTCGTCAATCACAGAAGAAAACTTACAACGTATTGCAAGGTAATGCCCAGGACGTCATGCATCAATTGTGCTCTGCGGACTCGTCTGACTGTTAACACGCAGGTCTACGCAGTGGTGGCAACTTGTAACGAGATTTCGTTTACTTCTTGGTGTTCATATTATTAACTGCACACCCTTTATGTTAACGGTGGAGAATAATTATAACGTCGACTCAGGTCGCTAATTTGGAACTCCTCGGACATGAGCGATTTCCATAAAGGGTAGATTGTCGTGGTCTGCCGCTTGGGAGCAGGAACGTCCAAAACGGGTAAACTAGTCGGCTACTCGCTTGAGCATTTACGGAAAGCGGTCGAAGGACGGTGAATACGCAAGCGGGCGTTAAGGTGTCGGACGCCCATGCTTCATCAGGTTGGATGCTCTGCCACCCTGTACAGCAGGATTGGCGGCGATATGTGAGATATCTACAGGCAGAGTAGGTGCTGGCTCAGCCACCAGTGGCTCAGCGCTCGACCAGGGCCTCCGTAGCAGGACGACCCTTGTGTTTTCCGTTGTTGATGTCGTCAGTTACGGTGGCAGCGAGAAGCGGATGTTCCACGTTAGAAAGCGCATTATTGTGATGTGTTATGTTTTTCGTCACACCTGCTCGGTGGTCGAGTCCGGGTACGTAATCATCCAGACGTACTGCTGCTCTAAAAGTGCATCGCGTCATGGACGCAGTCGGGGGTGGGGGGGGATGAGCAATTCGGACTCTGTCCAAAGCGACCAACACGGTCATTCGTCATTCCTCTTCTCACTCACTCTTGTACTGCTTCTGCGATGGAAGTCCAAAGTGGGAGGGCAGCGTTAAAATCGCACTTTGGACGAGGCCATATGAAACATGTTATACACACCGCGTTTCGGAATCGACACGAAATGGCGTCCGACATACAGAGCGTCAAGTTCAGCGTCAATAATAAAATCTCTACCTTGTTGGGGCGTCAACTCTACTAGGTGTAGATTTTATTATTGACGCTGGACTTTAATTTGCAAATTCAGAGGTTTTTAGATCTGACGATGGTAGATGCCGAAACGACGTAATAAATAAAATTTTAGCCATTTAGACGGTATTTTTTATTCTTATTGAGATAAATGCGTGCCGCAGTGGATTAGCCGTGCACATTGGAGCGCCTTACTGTGATGCGCGCGGCCATTCGTCGTCGGGGGTTCGAGTCCTCCCCCCTCCAGCATGGGTGTTTGTGTTGTCCTTAGGTTCGTTTACCCTGGTTTAAGTAGTTTTTAAGCTACGGACTAATAACCCACCAGTTCAAATGTTTGTAAGGTCTATGGGACTTAACTGAATGAATGTTTGTATAGCTTATGGGACTTAACTGCGGGGTCATCAGTCCCTAAACTTGGAAACTACTTATGAACTAGCTAACACTAAGGACGACACAAACGTCCACGCCCGAGGGGGGATTCGAACCCCCGACGGCGGACTGCCGCGCGCACCGTAACACGGCGCTCCAGCACGCGCGGCTAATCCGCCGCGGCAACCCAGCAGTTGAGTCCGATAGATTTACAAACATTTGAAGATTATTTTTTAGATAAAATTGCGGACTCATCTAGGAAGTTCGTTTCCTTTATGTTCAAGTGTCTGACTTATATTTCAACTTGTTAAGTCTACCTGTTCCGAGGAAAAGGGGTGTTAACATTCCGATGGCCAGGCAGCTCTAGGCCCCGTATTTGGACTAGTGAGTTTGCGAAAATGAAATATATTAGACATAAATGGCTGTCGGACACACTAGAAGCAATCATATATATGGGACGGAACTTAAAAAATTGGCCAGTCAAGCGAGATGTGTCGTGGAGTATACCTGTAATTGTACAAAGTGTGTTAGTGGGGCGTATTGCGACTACACTGCCTGTAGAGAAGGCGTGAGCGCAGTCGCGTGTCACACGGAGTTAAGCTGCCACCCTAGCCGAGTGGCTGGCCGTTGGGGCTCAGCCCACTGTTAGCGACCAGCCAGTCAGCTCACTCCGTGTGACGGGACGCGACTGCGCTCACGCCTCCTCTTGTGGTTGGGGACACCGCAGGCGGCGCCTTGCGCAATGCCATCGTGAGCCGCCGCGACCTCCAAGTGACGCCACTGGCAGGCTACTCCCGCTGGCGCCATCCGCATCTGTGGGCACACGCCAGCTCCGGTGGAGAGGGGTGTCTGTCCCGGCTACCATTCTCAGAGGGGCGCCAAATGATCTCAAAATGAAGGGGGCGTGCCCCTGTCGTGCCGAGTGGAGGGAAACTATCTACAAACATTGGAACATTTTGACCATATGGAACAAAGTTGTAATGTTTTTGTCTTCAGTTTGTGCTTTGAGACATCGTTGTCGCATTGAATTGCTGCTATGTAGTAGAAAGGTTATGTAAGACTACTAAATATTGATTTCCGTCACTTGCTTTCTTATTACGAAGACTTCAATTTGCGATTTGATAATTCCCATATTTTGTTGAATTATAAAGCAAACCCATTCACTATTGGAAATTTTTGTAAACCTATTGGACCCAAACTGCTATCGTCATGAGACCCGTGCGCACCTTAGACGACGTGATCATTCCGCGCGGCTCACTATACGACAACACTACAATGAAGACATGTAAATACTAATGACACCCTGAATTTGGAAGGAAATATCATGGCGTTTTGCTTATGACTGTACCAATAAATCTCATATTTCAGTGTGTGTCACAGTGATCACCGCACCTGCAAGGACTACCTAAGCACGCATCCCGCCAGACATAAAAAACCAGCTCTACCTTGCCCTTACTCTTACGGAAATTAGTTTCATAAATACGAGTTTGAGTGCTGTGGGCAGGGCGAAGCTGGGAATTTGTGCTTAGGTAGTCCTTGGAGGTGCGCCGAACGCTGTGTCCCCAGTGGTGTAGGGGTCAGCGCAACTGCCTAGAAAGCGGGAGACCCGCGTTAGAATCCCGGCTGGATACACATTTTCATCTTTGAACATGTGCATTTGATGTCATATATTCTGTAAATTTTAAAGAATAACAACTGCAGGTTCAGAAGTGACGCTTGTTCTTTCGGAATAGGCCACATATAAACGAGAATATATATATTGGAAGTACTGTCCTCCAAATATAGTAAGATGGCCTGCGGATTATAGGCGAAGATGAAGATCACAAGTAATTTTCATTATAAAAATAAAAATTTTCAGCATTAAGCTGTTCGTCAAGATCACAAACTTTTTTCAATCAATTACTAATTTCGATCATTTTTACATACACGAAACAAATGTTCTTATTTGTGGACATCACTTGTCCTACATCTTACTCTACATATGGTTGCACAAAAATTTATGTAACAACATGTAGAGTAAAACAATGGACAAGGAATGTCCACAAAGATGAACTTTGTGTAATCTGTATGTAAAAATGATCTGACGATCATGACCTAAGTTCATCGAAACTGTGTTTTATCCTTGATGGATTTGTTTAAACTTCGTGTCTGTTACTAATACGGAGTTCAGAATAAAAACCGCTACCAGTCACATTAAAGATCGTATTATTTATTTATGACGCGGCCGGTTTCGGGCTTGTGCGCATCTTCAGGTGCTTAAAACGTTCAGAATTTTACATGTGTAGCATGTTGGTGGAGATCACTGTTTGAAAACAAATTATTTGGTATAATAATAGCGAAACCAATGGCAGGTGGCGAGATGACATACACAAAACACTGTTTACTTACATTTAGTATCGTATCCAAATCGCGATAGTCCATGTGACGTACTTTTAACACACTTTTGCGAACACTCTTTCGTTTCATAATAAGAGTAAGGGGATTATCAAAGGAAAATGTGGTAAAAAGTGTGTCACCCGGATAATCGTGATTTGGATACAGTACTAGATGTAAGTTAACAGTGTTTTTGTGCATGTCATCTCGCCACCTGCCATTGGTTTCGCTATTATTAATACCAAAAAAAAATTGTTTTCAAACAGCGAACTGCACCAAAATGATACACATGTAAAATTCTGAATGTTTCAAGCACCTGAAGATGGGCACAAGCCCGAAACCGGTCGTGTTACAAATAAACGATACGATCTTTAGTATACCTGGTAGCGGATTTTATTCTCAACCCTTTATCGAAACTAGTTATTTGTTAATAAAGTTGGTGAAAAAATTACTATCTTGGCAAAATAGCTTCATGCTGAAGGTTTTTGACGCAGAAAACGTAGGTGAAGAAGTGTGAGGCCCGCTAGACGGAGTAACGGTGCTTGGAGAGACGTGTGGTCGGTTTGCGCAACGCGGGCAGACCCCGCGGCTCGGTGGGCTGCGGTCAGCTCCTGTTCACGCGTTACGCCCACGGCCCACGGCCCAACCCAGAATGCCCCAGCCGTGGCGCTATGGGGGGCAGCGTCTTCCGCCACAAAGGCAACGAAGGTGACCCATTCTAGGACAAGTACTGTACATCTACATATACACCTACAACTACGAGGAGTGTTCAAATGAAAACATACCAAAGTCTGAACAACCAAATTGCTTTATATTTTATTATGCCGCTTTGGACTGATGACCCCGTACTTAAGTCCCATAAGCTCTACAAACATTTTTGAAGCATGCGTCGTCATCTCCCTGTGTTCAAATGTTTGTAAATCTATCGGACCAAACTGCGTGGTCATCAGTCCGTAGCTTACAAACTACTTAAACCTAGGTAAACTAACCTAATGACAAGCACACACACCCATGCCCCAGGGAGGACTCGAACCTCCACGGCGAGCAACCGCGTGCTCCGCAGCGAAGCGCCTTAGACCGCTCGGCTACTCCACCGCGGCCATCTCCATGTGCCCTCAGCAAGTATAGTGATACTAACCGTGTTTTTTCAACGTCCGAGGTCTGATACTTACCGAATTCCCCGAGTTCGGAAAAACTATTAACATTGACGTGCTCCGTGAGACACACTGTAGTCCATCTAGAGCGAACGGCCTTGAGAGAGTGACTGCTCCACGATAACGCGTGTCTTCAGGTCACACAAGGGGTTCCTGCCAAGTTCAAGGGGGAGCAGCTTGACCATCCGCCCTACAACCCGGACATGTCGCCCTGTGACTTCCATTTGCGCCTCAACTCGGGCAACTAACTGAAGGATACAGTAGAGGTCTGGCTGTTGTCGCAGCCACAGCAATTCTGGGAACAGGGAATCTTTCGGCTCGTTAAACAGTCGGATAGTTGTGGTCAGGCCTCTGGTGATTACTTTTCAGTAGAGTTCGACCGAAACATGATTTTCGGCCGAAACCGTAACCGAATATTCGGCTCTTCTTCTAGTTCCGGCCGAAAACGAACTTGGGTAATTCAATTAAAATTTCTGTATATTTATTTACGTTACACCACAAATCATTAGTTTCTCCACATTTGTCATAATCCCCTCCCTATACTAAGCTTAATCAGGAGTTCGTAGAAGATGACAATGGGGGCGAAAAGATTTATACAAATCGACGGTACTTTTATTAAAGGGCTTCCAAATTGGATTCTTTTCTCCTCGTTGTGACATTTTCTACCTAAAAAAGAAAAATTAAAGGAAGTTAGACAATAAGTAAACTGAACTCGATACCGTGGAGTCTCGATATTTCGAGTTTCGGAATTACGAGTTTCCCATAAACACGAGCGTCATAAAACAAAACAACTACGGGTACATTCTATCTTACAGAAAAAAGGGTCTCTACCATTATAACGCAAAGTAAATAGTGAAAACACTTTATAACCTTTAGATTGCCAATGTAAACGACTATTTGCAAAGTTTGTTTTAAAAGAGGTCACATTTTTTTTACATGTGTATTCTTTTCAAGGTAGATTTTCTTCTTTTTAACACGTACATTTCGATTGCTGTGATCCCGGTCCCATGCACCTCGAATTAACGAGACTATTGAATTTCTACCGCAAATTCCACAGTCCTGCATACCTGCTTGTAGGAAGAAAGTAATCATTTGTTTGCTTCCATAAGTAGCCTTTACGATTTTGTCCTTGAGTGCGCTAGCTTTATATTGCCATCTTCTCTTCCGTCTTTGCAATCGACAAACTACATATTTCGTTTTTGGCATTCCTGAATACATAGCAGCTTCAATCTGTGCTGAGAAGTATTTCGAAAAATAAAGTCACAGTTACGACTAACAGCATAATTGTTGTCAGTATAAATTTGCGCAAACTGAACAGGAAAAGGTGTGTACCACATGATCAATGTATCTTAAACCAATATTAGTTATTAAAAGAGCTCTTCGCTTTCAAGTAAACTCATTAATAAAACTTAACAGCATAACAATACGATAACCCGTACAATTACGTACAATACTGATTAAGTTAAATTGTTGTGTTTCTTTATTAAGCTTATAGGACTTAACTGCGAGGTCGTCAGTCCATAAACTTACAGACTACTTATGAACTAACTTATACTAAGGACAGCTCACACATCCATGCCCGAGGGGGGATTCGAACTCCCCTCTCCCCCCCCCCCCCCGACGGGGAACGGCCTCGCATATCGGAGCATAGCGTCTCGATGCGCTCGGCCACTCTGGCACAGCAGTTAAATTGTTACTAACATAGTATATCACTGTTAGGTACGATTGCTTTATACTGTGCTTAACTACCCACAGTTTTTACGCGTTGAGAAGAGACTCTAGCAATTAAAGGGGGGCGCTGTCAACTGAGGTAAAGCGATACGACTGAGTCCATATTGGACGCGACCGGACTTCATCAGTAAGTTCACGATAGCTAATTTCGGTCAAGCCGAAGATTCGGTTGATTTCTGCCCGAAATCGAAGCTGCGGCCGAAACCAGTATTTTGGCCGAAACCGAACCCGAATATTCGGTCGGTCCCTAGTTTTCAGTTGAGACTTCAATTATACCCACTGTGTCGTTTCGTATCTTTTTACTTGAACACCTCTCGTACATTCATACTCCTAAATCCACTGCAAGGTATAGTGCGGAGGGTACGTCTTATCCATTCTGTTCAACTCCCAAATAGGACGAGAAAAAACGATGGAAGGACAACAGATAATGTTGATTACGCTGTCATGGAGAAAAAGAGCCGGATGTCGTGACAGGGAAGCGAAGGAAGATGTAACGAGGATGGTGGGAAGTGCTATCACAAAATTATGAGACGAAATAGTGTGGTGAGGAGCGTATAATTACGATGAGCACACTGAAGAGGGATGGTAAATGAAACTAAGGAGTTGGAAATAGAGGTAAAATACATACAAAGATTACAAGGAAGGTAGGGGTGGGGTATATTTTTGAAAGGACCGATAAGAGTGAAGAGACGGAGTTGTGGCGAGGACTAAGAGGATGATTTTCTCGTTAGTTTTTGCAGGAGAATTTCAGATACTGACGTCATCGACTGCATTAATAGGTTGATTTATGAAAACAAGATCATTGGGATAGCGTTGCATGTTATTTAATATCACACCCTATCGCAGGCTGAGATTTCATCTATGTCTACGGGGTTACACTGAACTGTCTGGCAGAGGGTTCATCGAACCACTTTCTTACTATTTATGTTGTTCCAGTCCCGAATAGCGCACAGGGAGAAAGAGAGGCGAAATCTCTCCGTTCGACCTCTGATTTGTCGTATTTTATTAAGAGAATCATTTCTCCCCTTGTAGGTGGGAGTCAACAATATTTTTAGCATTCGAAAGAGAAAGTAAGCGATCGAAATTTCGTTAAGTCGCTCTCAAAGCAACGAAAAATGCCACTCCAACTCTTGTATCATTTCTGTGACAACCAATTCCCTGCATCATAATAATACAAAAAGGGATTCCCTTCCCTGTACTCGTTCGATGTCCTCCGTAAATCCCACCTGATAAGGATCCGACACAGCGCAGAAATAATCCAAAAGAGGGCGGACAAGCGTAATGTATGCAGTCGCTTGAGTACTTCTGTTACATATTCCAAATTTTATGCCAATAAAGTACCTTCCCCATAACATTTTCTATGTTGTGTTCTTATTAATGGACACTTTTTTAAAGGTTACTTGAAATTTACACTACCAGTCACAGCTATGATTTAAGTGTTAAAAATAGTTAATAGCGATACGTTTCGATGCTGTGCATCATCATTAGGCTACAGGCATACAAAATATATTACTAAAGGTGTACATTACTGTGTATTGACAACATCTGGATGTTTGTGCCAATGAACATTCCTGTTGAGTAGGAATATATTTTGTATGCCTATAGCCTGAGGATGATGCACAGCATCGAAACATGTCGCTATTAAATATTTTTTAACAGTTATATCATAGTTGTGACTGGTAGCGGAAATTTCAAGCAACCTTTTAATACTTTGGATATAGCCAGGGTCGACACAGTCAGCATGACTTTAAACATTTGTTTACATCTTAATATATTTAAAAAGTGAGGTGTTTGTGCCTATATTTCACTCTGCAGCCAAAACTATACATCGCAAACGAATAGTGTTCGTCTGTGGTAGTAGGTATCAGTCTCTCATTGTGCACTATGGTGGTGGAGAGTTGATAACGACAAGGGGGTGGAAGATATGGGAGTTGAAAGTTATCGACTTACATAAAATTTTACGTGTGGGTGTCAATATTTTGCTCTTTAGTAAAAATAACACAATGGAGGCGAACGTTCTCTCTGTGTTGTTGTAGTGCAAAGTGTCCCGTTGTACACCATAGCAGTTCCGTGTCGATAGCTATAAGAGGGTGGAAGGTACAGTGGTTGAAAGTCGTCAGCTTATATAAAATTCGGACTGAAGACCAACGACGACTTTTGACACTATAATAGCAAAGAGGTTATATACAGCGAAACGTGATGCACATTCTTCAGTCGTTTTTCTGTAACAAGCTTACGAATAAAGAAAAATAAGTGCATATTGCAGTTTGAAAAGTAAAACTACCAAGAAAGATGCCAAAGCATAAGAAAGAAATTTCGCGTTCTCGATCCGTTTATAAAAGACACAAAACGGCGCTAAAAAGTGAATCTACAGACGATAGAAACTGGAAATTTGTGTACGTTGTTTAAATTACACTGTCGGCATCAGCGATTTTTCAATATTCCTATCCCTAAGGGGGTGAAATAGGGGATGAAAGGCTTTTTGAAAATACGTTGATATTTAGGCAGTTTTGAAGCAAGAAATACAAAACTTCGTATTTATATTTTTAATTGGAATTATAAAAGACACTTTTTTCCGTATTTTTGAAAATTGAACGATTACAGGCGTGAAATAAGGGAAAAACTTTTAAGGGTGCTACACAGACTATTTTGATGATAGAAATGCGAAAATTTGGATTTAGAACCATGGTTAGATTTAAAAAAAAAAAAAAAAAATATATGTTTCGCTATGTTTTGAATTCTGCCACCAAAGGCAATAGGGGATGGCACGTTGTGTCAAAATAGTTGATTAGGAAAGCATTTTTAAAGCTAAATCTATGAAAATTTTTATTTAGAAGTAGAAGCTAGTTGGATACGTAATATTTTAAGTCAACTGAAGAAATCCCATGACCCACTAATGGGTTTCGACCCATAGTTTGGTAACCACTGGGCCGCTGTTCTGGTGGTAGTCCTGTATGTTGGTGTTAGTAAAGGAGTCGTCGGTTCGGCGTCCAGGTACAGTTGCGCTGGCAACTGCGCGAGCTGCGAGCAGCGAGCACACACGTGCTGCCATTAATACTGCGCGTCACGCCATGCAAATGTCGCCGGCCTCACGTTAGCTGCGCGCTGCCTAGCCAGTAGCCACGCCAGCTATTCCCGTCTTCCTTATGTCTCTCTCTCGCTGTTCCTTTTCCGTAATTAATGTCCATTTACAACAAACGCCACATGCTTCTATTTTTCTTGAGGTGTTTTTTTTTTCTCCTTTTGTGTGTGTGTGTGTGTGTTTTTTTTTCTGTTTCGTGAACAGTTCAAAGAATATAAAAAGGGATTGGGCGCCCTTCGTGACGTGTGAAATTGCCCTTGAAACATTTTCTCTGACAGATTATTCTTGCAGTCTCTGTATTAAAACACAATACGAAGCGTCGAGTTCCTGCTCGCTCTCTGGGAGTGGAAAGTCGTTTTTTAGACACAATCTTTTATGCTGTCGTCGCTTCTTTTTGCATTCTTGAGTCCGAAGACTGGTTTGGTGCAGTTCTACACGCTGTTTTATCCTGCACATGACTACTACTGGAATCCACATCCATTCATCCCCACTACCACTATTACTACTACGACACTTTGTAACAAAGCATGCTGGGATTTATTCCCATCTCCTTGCATTACTGAACCTCCCGATACCAGTGTTACTTAATAATAGCAACGAATATAATTAGTCTATTATCATTTTATTTTCCAAAACTTTCGTTATTCTTTTTTCTACTTGACTGTATGTGGTTATTTTCTATTATTTGGCGTCGCAGAGTTTTGTTTAATTAGCTAATATTAATTAGATTATGCGAGAAGCATATTGTTGTAGTTCCGATAGTATGCTAATCAATACCTCTGAAAGAACTAATTAAATTCTTTTCTCATAACATTAAAGTAGGTATTATTACGTTTCAGAATTAATGTTAGGAAAGTTATTCCTTCATTAGTTTCCACATAATTACCATTTATTACGAAAGTATTGTTGACAACCCTATTAAATTACATTTGGATATGAAATACTATTAATATAACGGAGACTTATATACCAATTTACTCAGTATCATTTACACTACCTTTTACTATAGCCAGTACTTTTCCTTTATAATTAATTGAATAGTCAATTAACAATACGTAATTTCCAGTAACACTGATTGGATGATATAAACAGGATGCTTTCGCGCCATGTAAATGAGTAGTGTTTCGAAACTTGTTTCGTGACGTATCTGGGACACAGTCCACGTCACTTTGAATTCCGATTATCAACAATTATGTAAAAGTTCTTCAGTGTTAGTCGTGTGGAAAACGTGTCACATTGATTATTAATATTCGTGTAATACTAATTGCACACCTCGGACTTTTGTATTCCACATACGAACTGTGTAAATTTGTATTATTGATGTGTGTAATGTGCGTACAGGGTTGTAATTACGGCTATTAATGAGATTAGTAGTTGGCCATAAATGGGGACAATTGGACATTAGTGATTAATTAAAGTGTCAGTGAACTGCAGTTCTACGTGTCGCCTACATTATTTGTACCAGACTAGTTTGGCCCCCTCGAATTTCAGCCAGACTTTACCGAGAGAGCCGATCAGCGAAAACTTCAAGAGGCAACGAACTACGACCTGTTAACGTCACAACTTCCCTCCTTTACCAAACTGACGAGTTGTCGATGCCTTAGGATGTGTCGTATCAACAAATTAATAGCTTGGTCAAAATGCTCCATAAACTTATTTTTCTCGTATTCGACTCAATACCTGTTCATTGTTTATCGCTGATACGCCTCTAATCTTCAAAGTAAATCTGTATCACTAGACTCGGACTACTGATACATGCCGCTTCAAGGTCACTTGACAACTGCTTTAAACTTGGCACTATGATTGATAAACATAAAAGGAATGCGAGGTAAGATGTTACGCTCGCGTTTCACTTTATCTATTGTAATGCCCAATTTAAGTAACCTCGGAATCATCATGTGTTACGATTCTTAACCCATTTCTTCCCAGCGTTGGGTACACGCAACACGAAATTTAGCCTTACAAAACGCAGTCGAAATGGACTTACTTTACAAAACTCACCATGCATGTGTTAAAAGGCTTTAACACTTGCATGGTGAGTTTTGTATAGTAAGTCCATTTCGACTGCATTTTGTAAGGCTAAATTTCGTGTTGCGTGTACGCAACGCTGGGAAGAAATGGGTTAACTGGAAATGATATTAAAATGTTTTATTTATACGATTCTCTGTCGCAGTTACACATTTATTTAGATTTTGTGACTAGTTTCGGACTATTGCGTCCATTTTCAAACCTCTAGCCTATAAAAGAAAGTTACACGCTTATACGAATTCCGAAAATTAAATGGGTAGATCTCGTAAATAAAGGGGAGGTACTGAATGAAATTGGGGAGAAGAGGAATTTATGGCGTACTTTGACTAAAGGAACGGATCTATTAGTAGGACACATTTTTAAACATCAAGGAATCGTGTATTTAGCATTGGAGGGCAGTGTGTGTGACAAAAATCTCAGACGGAGACCAAGGGACGAATACAGTAAGCAGGTTAAAATAGATCTGGGTTGTCGTCCTTATGAGGAGATGAAGAGGCTTGCTCAGTATAGAGCAGGGTGGAGAACTGCATCAAACCAGTTTCCGGACTGAAGACCACAACAACTCTTACACTATACATGTTACAGGCTAAATAACATGTTCATAATATATAACAGCGTTGTGAATTTATCTGTGCTTACAATATAATAAAATCGATTTATATAAATTTTAAATCTATTACTGATAAACATGTTTCTGCACTTCAGTGGTTCCCAAATTATGGGTCGCGACACTCTTGGGGTCTTTTCAGGTGGGTCGCTGGACAACTTCAAAATTTTTAAGTAAAATAACTTACCTACTGAATAAAAATATCAAAATTTATTTGGATAAGCAAATTTTATAACCTGAAAAGTTATGTTCAATACCCATTCTAAATAAGAAACCAATATGTCTAATTACGTACTCGGGGCGCTACGAGGACAATGCAGTCGTAACACTCGTTCGTAACTGTGATAAAGCGTCCTCTTCTACTAGCGACAAGTGTCACGTGTCCGATATTCCAACGGTTTATTCTTCTTCTGACGGCGAGATGGTTCCTCATTTGCTGCTTGTTTAGTGTGTGTGCCCGTCAATAAAGTGACGGTTTGTTTTATTTTATACTATGTTTTTACTTAGTATTTATTTCATTACGGGCACGTTGACTGAGACTGCGTCATGGCATATAGAGTGGCGAGGGACAGTTTCGAGTGTTTACAACTTCAGCTTTAAAGAAACTAATGGCAGCCACAATTACTTAGGTATTCATGTTTGCAGATTTAGTATGATTAAAAAGTATTACATGGTAAACGATTTACGCCTAAAACTACAGAAATAGATGTAGAAAGTAACATTAACATTAGGACTAAATACTACTACAAATCTCAATGACACCAAATTTTTTATTTGAGAAAATATAGTTTCATTTTTTATCCCTTAATCAGTTTCAAAAGTCGTGCTCAGCAAAGCATTTGCATTTAATAGTAACTTCAGTTTCAGGTTGCATACAATATTTATATTTCATTTTTAATGCTACGTACTCATCCCATATGCTCATATTTGTAGGGCATTTTAAAAGTATTGCCGTAGAGACGCAGCCAGTTATTAATTATTAGGCGCTTCTGTGACAGGCATCCCTTTCAACACCACTTAGATGTAGGAAGGGGCCCTGTTCGTTCTCAAACGTGCACAGAAAACATCGCAGGCTACAGAATTCTACACATTTTAATCCCTTATCGTAATATTTTTAACATGTTATCTATAGTGGCAAGTACAGATTCAGGAAAATACTACATCTAAATTAAAATATCCAGACTGAAATATATTTACTAAATTTAAAAAAAAAAAAAAAAAAAATTACCGACGCAATCGGAAAACATGATATTCCGTTTTTGCACTTTTAATGACAGGAAAGAAGAACGAAAAAGAAAAAGGAAAGGCATAAAGCATAAACATAAAGCTCCTAATAATTTGTCTTCTGCCCAGAAGCAGGATTTCACGTGGTACCTCTCCATGCACTCATGTCTTCGCCATCTTCTTCAGGTCTGCGTATTTTCTACATCCCTTTATGTCTTCTATCAGCATGTATCTCCTTCTTCTCCTCAATCTTCTCCCACAAATTAATCATTCTAAAGTATATGTTATTAAACACTCTCATAAGATCCCACATCCAGTTGTTCTTCCTTTCTGTTATAACCGACAGCAGTCTTCTCTTCTCAATAACCCTTTCCAACACTCTTTCGTTGCTAATTCTTTCCACCCAGCTTATTTTTTCCATTCTTCTCCACATCCTCATCTCAAATGCTACACTTTTATCATTCTCTCGACTCAGTGTGCCACATGACGTGCCACACTCTAAACAAAATATCTAGCAAGCCTTTTCCTCGCTCTTTATCCAGTTTCCTACTCTTTCCTATCTACTGCCTTCTTCTTCAACATATCCATGCCGGCCGCGGTGGCCGAGGGGACTGAGGCGCTCCAGTCACGGTCTGCACGGCCACTACGGCCGGAGGTTCGAATCCCCCCTCAGGCATGGATATTTGTGCCGTCCTTAGTCTTAGCTAGTTCATAAGTAGTTTGTAAGCTTAGGGACTGATGACCCCGTAGTCAAGTCCCATAAGTTCTACAAACATTTGAACATTTCAACATATCCATCAGCTTGTTCCACTGGACTCTGTGGAAAGCTTTATCCAGATCAGTAAAAACAGCTTAAATTTCTCTACTTTTCTCCTATGATTCGTAACAGGCCAATAGCATCTGTTGTTCGTTTGCCTCTTCTAAATCCGAATTGCTCATCTGCGATCCATCTATAGAACTTGGCATACTACCTTCTATTGAGCACTGCCAGCAATACTTTAGCTGCACGAGAAATTAGACTAATTGTCCTATACTCTTCACATTTTTTTGGTATTTCTTTTCTCGTCAGTTGGGATCATTATCGTTACAAGAAAGTCATCAGCACATTCCCCTTTGTCGTAAATTTAATTACACAGGTGTACTATTTCCGCCCTTTCCCTGTTTCCCAAACCCTTCAACGATTCTGCTGGTACAATTCCACATGCCTTTCCTACTTCTTCTTCCAAAATATTGTACCCCTTTCCATCTTTCGGCAGAGATTCCTCCTCTTCGATCTTAAGTTGACACGCTGTTTGATCGTCCTACATAGCCGCGGCGTAGCGGCAGAGCGCTTTGAGGCGACGATGCGCGAGGGCGTTCCCCGTCGGGGGTTCGAATCCCCACTCGGGGATTCTTGCCATCTGCTCAAAACCTTCTGTGGTTCTTGGCTGCACTAGGCTACTGAAATAATATCGACATATGGGAATTTCAGCTGGGCTGGGATTCTACCCCGGACCTTGCACTTCGAGCGGTGGCCTTTAGCCTGCTGGTCACTCGCGCTCGCACCAACTCAGACTCCACAATTCACTTTCTACTGTTGTATCGGCCCCATCGTCCTTACACTCTTATGCTCGCCATTTCGGGTTGCTGCTCAAGGTCGAACGTTATTACTGCATCTGCGGTGAAAGTAAGGAACCATAAATGAGTGAAAGAACAGACAACTCACCAATCTATATTTGGATTCATTCGCGCCGACGGCGTGCCGTTCATTACTTCAGCGCAGATGCATTAATAACGCTCGGCTTTGTACGGGAATCTGAAATGCCGAGCGCGACAGAAAATGGGCGATAGTAGCGCTACTGCCGTAGTGTGCGACTTGTGGGAATTTGAGACGGACGGGAGGCGAGCGCGGGTAGACAAGAGATTGAGATCGCTGGCGACGGAGTCACGTGTTTGAGTAACGGCCCGGTCCAAGTTTGCAGTTGCCTTCATTATTTCAGTGCCCTAGCCCAGCTAAAGTTATTCTCTTTCTTCCTCCCCCTTCTTTCCAAAGAACAGGCACCACGTGAATGTATATGTATAAAATCGGTTTTATCGACAAATAAAAAAAAAATCTGTATATGGCGACCGAACGTATGTTCATCTCAACCATGGTACGTGAACGTCAAATAAGACCTAGAGGAAAGGAAGACTCACAGATGAAGCTGTCGTATAGAGTACTTGACCGCGAAAGTGATAAGTCCTGAGTTAGACACTCGGTCTGAACACATTTTTAATCTGCCGAAAGTTCCAACAACATACGTGTTTCCCGTCAGATGTCACATGTTGAGAAGTGCAAACTTCGGAACTTGGGGGAGCTTTCTGAATCGGTTAGGAGCACGTGTAGTTTGTTGAACTATGGTGAGGAGGAGACGGCATTGTGAAACAGTTGGCTGTGATCGCGCACAGAGTGCAGTTATCTGCAGGTGGGCAGAGGTGCAGTCGCGAGGCGTGACCCGAGCGCGCGGGGAGAGCAACCGGTCTGTGAATGGAGGGGCTAGGTAGGCGCTGGCAGGCTGGCCTTGAGGCGGCCATACTGCACACCGAGCCAAAGCGGCCTTATCGCCCACATCCTGTGTGTTCAAGCCCCATTCGCTATTATAGTCGACTAGTTTTCGGCTGAGCGGGGCCAGTCTTTCTCCAGTGCTACACATCTTAGGATGGGTGTAAATGTAGGGTTATACACTTTCCAAAGAAAGCAGACGCAGACAGGTGTGAAAATTACAGAACCATCAGTTTAATAAGTCATGGTTGCAGAATATTAACACGAATTATTTACAGAAGGATGGAAAAGCTCGCAGAAGCCGACCTCGGGGAGGATCAGTTTGGGTTCAGGAGAAATGTAGGAACACGGGAGGCAATACTCACTTTACGGCTTATCCTAGAAGATAGATTAAGAAAAGGCAAACCTACATATCTAGCTGTTGTAGATTTGGAGAAGGATTTTGACAATGTTGATTGGAATAAACTCTTTCAAGTTCTAAAGCAAGCAGGAGTAAAATATAGGGAGCGTAAGGTTATTTACAACTTGTACAAAAATCAGACAGCGGTTGTCAGAGTTGAAGGGCATGAAAGCGATGCAGTGGTTGGGAAGGGAGTAAGACAGGGTTGTAGCCTTTCTCCAATGTTATTCAATTTGTACATTGAGCAAGCTATAAAGGAAAGCAAGAAGAAATTTGGAGAAGGAATTAAAGTTCAGGGGGAAGAATTAAAAACATTGCGTTTTGCCGACGACATTGTAATTCTGTCAGAGACAGCAAAGGACCTGGAAGAGCAGAATGGACAGTGTGCTGAAAGGTGCATATAAGATGAACATTAACAAGAGTAAAACAAGGGTAATGGAGTGCAGTCTAAGAAAATCAGGTGATGCTGAAGGAATTAGATTAGGTAACGAAACAATATAGGAGGTAGATGAGTTTTGTAAAATAACAAATGATGGTCGCAGTATGGAGGATATAAAATGCAGAGTGTCAATGGGTAGAAAAACATTCTTGAAAAAGAGAAATTTGTTAACATCGGATATTGATTTAAGCATAAGGAAGTCGTTTCTGAAGGCATTTGTATGGAGTGTTGCCTCGTATGGGAGTGAAACATGGACGATAAACAGCCCGGACAGGAAGAGGATAGAGGCTTTTGAAATGTGGTGCTACCGAAGAATGCTGAAGATTAGGTGGGTGGATCGCATAACTAATGACGAGGTACTGAACAGAATTGCGAAGCAAAGGAATTTCTTGCATATCTTGACTAAAAGAAGGGATAGATTGGTAGGACACATTCTTAGACATCAAGGAATCGTGAATTCAGCATTGGAGGGAAGTGTGTTGGGTAAAAACCGCAGAGGAAGACCAAGAGATGGATACAGTAAGCAGATCCAGACAGATGTAGGTTGCCGTTCTTATGTGGAGTTAAAGATACTTGCTCAGGATAGGGTATTGTGTAGAGCTGCATCAAACCAGTCTCCGGACTGAAGACCACAACAACAACAACAACAACACTGTGTGATCAAAAGTATCTGGACACTTAGCTGAATATTACAAATTTGTGGGGCCCTCCATCGGTAACACTGGCATTTAATATGATGCTGGACCACCCTTAGCCTCGATGACAGCTTCCAGTCTCGCAGGCATACGTTCAGTCAGGTGCTGCAAGGTTTCTTGGACAATGGCGGCCCATTCTTCACGGAGTGCTACACGGAGGAGAGTTATCGATGTAGGTCGGTGAGGCCTGGCACGAAATCGGCGTTACAAAACATCCCAAATGTGTTCTACAGGATTCAAGTCAGGACTCTGTCCAGGGCACAGGCCGTGCATTATGAACAGGTGCTCGCTCATCTTGAAAGATGCAATCGCCATCCCCGAATTGCTCTTCAACAGTGGGAAGCAAGAAGATGCTTAAAACATCAATGTAGGCCTGTGCTGTGATAGTGCCGCGCAAAACAACAAAGGGTGCAAGCCCGCTCCATTAAAACACGACCACACCATAACACCACCGCCTCCTAATTTTACTGTTGCCACTACACACGCTGCCGCGGTGGAGTAGCCGAGTGGTCTAAAGCGTTTCGCTGCGGATCGCGCGGTTGCTCGCCGTGGAGGTTCGAGTCCTCCCTGGGGCATGGGTGTGCGTGTTTTTCCTTAGGTTAGTTTACCTAGGTTTAAGTAGTTTGTAAGCTACGGACTGATGACCGCGCAGATTGGTCCGATAGATTTACAAATATCTGAACATTCGATTTGAACTACACACGCTGGCAGATGACGTTCACCGGGCATTCGCCATACCCACACCCAGCTATCGGAACGCAACATTGTGTACCGTGATTCGTCACTCAACACAACGTTTTTCTACCGTACAATCGTCCAATGTTTACGCTCCTTACACCAAGCGAGGAGTCTTTTAGCATTGACCTGTGTGATGTGTGGCTTATGGGCTCGACCATGAAATCCGCCGTTTCTCACCTCTCGCCTAACTGTCACAGTACTTGGACTAAATCTTGATGCAGTTTAGAATTCCTTTGTGACAGTCTGGATAATTGCCTGCCTATTAAACTGTTCGACCCTTTTCAAGTGTAGGTGGCCTCTGTCGGTCAACAGACGCGGTCGGCCTTTACGCTTTCGTGCTGTAAATGTCTCTTCACGTTTCCCCTTCACTGTCATATCAGAAACAGTGGACCTAGGGATGTTCAGGAGTGCCGGCCGCGGTGGCCGAACGGACTGAGGCGCTCCAGTCACGGTCTGCACGGCCACTACGGTCGGGGGTTCGAATCCCCCCTCGGGCATGGATATTTGTGCCGTCTTTAGTATTAGCTAGTTCATAAGTAGTTTGTAACTTTAGGGACTGATGACCCCGTAGTTAAGTCCCATAAGCTATACAAACATTTGAATTTTGTTCAGGAGTGACACCAGTCACATGACCACATTCGTGAGTTTCGCGGAGCGCCCATTCTGCTCTCTCACGATGTCTAGTGACTACTGAAGTCGCTGATGTGCAGTACCTGTCAGGAAAATGCACCTAATATGGAAAACTAATGTTTTTGGGGGAGTCACGATACTTTTGATCACGTAGTGTATCATGTTTTCCTTAATAGCATATACGTGGAAAATAGGCTTGTGCATTATGTCATCCAAAATATGGATGCAACACATACTCGGTAAACACCGTTATTTTTTTAAGTTTGAGTATCTGTCTTATTCATATTTCGTTGCTGATGGTATGTTCGATATGCTGCACAAATGTATGGGGGCGAATTTTCTACAGTGAGTAGAATGTAGCAAGATACACTGAAGTTGCGAAGTCATGGGATAGCGATGTGCAGAAATACAGGTGGCTGTAGTATCAAGTACACATCGCACCGCATTGTGCCGTTCCCCGTCGGGTGTTCGAATACTCCGTCGGCCACGGATGTTTGTGCTGTCCTTAGTATAAGGCCATTTTGGTGGTATTTCCCGTGCGCCCTTTTTGTGAGAGTGGGCTCCTTTGTACGGCGAAAGCGCTGACTAAGAAGGGAAGACGGAGAGGAGTTGCGGCAGCATCACAAGGACAGCACCAGCTGCGGTAGGCGACATCACAGGCGGCCGCCGCACCAGCGCCGCCCGCGGCGTTTCTGGGAACTAGCGCCGTCTTCCACACACTAGCCGAGATTGCGCTCTTCCTGGATGATGTCTTAAACAAACAACTCTTGGACATCCCGCCAGATTCAAGTAGCTCGATATTTCGGCATTTACTTCTGCTGAGACACCGGTAATTCTTCTTTGTCAGATTTGAGCCCACACCAGGAGTTCTCAAACTGTGCGCTGTCGTAGAGAGCCGCTTATTTAATGGAAGGAAACTATTATTGCCGACCGCGGTGGCCGAGGGGATGCCGGGCGCCTTAGTTGTCAATGCAATTATAGCAACGAACGAGAGAATGAGTATTATAGGCAAGGCTAATTCCAATTTATGCACCACCTGTGGACATGTAGATACGTTACTCCACAGGTTTACCTGCTCGGGCTACAGTGAACTATGGACAAGAGTGAAGCAGCAGGTGGCGTTCCTCCAAAGAAATGACGGCAGAATAATTACTTACACCCGATAAGTCATACTTCCCACAAGAAAAGAATAATACAATAATGTGGATATTCGGTCATTTTTGCACTTCGTAATTCATCGAAGTTTCCAGAACAACGCTGAGGATTATAGTAGCTATATGGCAATGGAATATTACAAACAATTAAAGAATAAAAATCACAAGAAGGATTTCGGTAACGTGTTGCAAATAGTGTTCCGAAAGGAAGGTATAGGATAAAATATGTTACCACTAGAGAAATACAGCCAGTTGAACTCCAAGAGATAAATAATGTTTTAACACGTTCATAATGGAACAGAGGAATCAATATACCATTTTTGTTATTATTCTTATTATTCTTATTATTATTATTATTATTATTTTACTCCTTACTAAGAACTCCTTAGTTCAACTAACATGATGAACAATCACTAGCTCTAGAAGACACAATAATGCAGACGTAAGAAGAAGAATCGTTTTCTGTTTTTATTTGAGGAAGCATTGTTTTACAGTCCTCACAGAGGTGATACAATTAATTTACTTATGGTGTAGAAGGTCAACGCATATGAAAGAAGAAGTCATAATTTTCTGTTTTGAAAAGCATTGATTTTAAATTCCAGTCAGCAGAGAGGCAATTAATTTCGTTATAGCGTGAGAAAGCTGCCGATGAAGGCATTGATGGAGAGAGTAAGGACGGGGTGTAGGGGAGAAGGAACACTCGTGCATTGATCGAATTTATCCGCGCGGGAGTAGCCGAGCGGTCTGGACAGCCACGTTAGGGACCGCAAGGCCTTCCGCGTCGGAGGTTCGAGTCCTCCCTCGGGCATGGTTGTGTGTGTTGTCCTTATGTTAGTTTAAGTAGTTTGTAATACTAGGAACTTTATGACCAAAGTAGTTTTGTCCCATAAAGTTAAAAACATTTGAGCATTTGATTGAATCTACGAATAACAAACCTAGCGGCCCGCCTCTGAATTACTTCTATGTTTTCCTTTGAACCGATTTGGTGGAGGTATCAAACACTTTAGCAATATCAAAGATTCGCACAAGCATTTTATTCGCAGTCTCCTTTACGGATGAACCACGTCTTCACAAAATTATCCCAATAAACCGAGGTCAGCTATCTACCTTCCCCACGACTGCCCTTACATACTCTTTCCATTTCATACGGCTCTTCAGCGTTCCTCCTAGATATTTAATCGGCGCGACTGTTAAGCAGTGATGCCTCATGATTGTCTATTACTTTCCTCGGTACAGACTTTCAAAACGACTAAGAATATACAAATGAAATACATTAATTTCTCTTGTAATCGTGTCACTATCTGAAATATGAGGCCGGCCGCGGTGGCCGACGGGACTGAGGCGCTCCAGTCACGGTCTGCACGGTCACTGCGGTCGGGGGTTCGATCCCCCCTCGGGCATGGATATTTGTGCCGTCCTTAGTGTTAGCTAGTTCATAAGTAGTTTGTAAGCTTAGGGACTGATGACCGCGTAGTTAAGTCCCATAAGTGCTACAAACATTAAATTTATTTATTTATTTATTTATTTATTTTTTTTTTTTTTTTTTTGAAAATATGAGATTCATTGGTAGCAATCAAAATCAATATGCTATGACATTTCCTTTCAAACTCAGGATTTCATTAGTATTGTATACGGCTGCATCGTAGCGTCGTCCTATAGTGAAGGTGTTTGCTTTATTATTCAACAAATTTTGCCGATCAACTAACCACAAACTGGCAAACTGAAGACTTTGTAATAAGAAAGCAAGTGAAGGAAACCGATATTTAGTTTGCATACATACACCGTTTTACTATATAGCAACAATTCAATGCGACGACCATGTCTCAAACCACTAGCTGAGAACAAACGCATTACAACTTCGTTCCATATGGTCAAAGTGTTCAATTGTTTGTAATTCTGTGGGATCAAACTATTGCTGTCATCTGTCAAAAATGTTCAAATGTTTGTAGAGCTTATGGGACTTAACTACAGGGTCATCAGTCCCTAAACTTTCGAACTACTTATGAACTATCTTATACTAAAGACGGCACAAACATTCATGCCCGAGGGGGGATTCGAACCCCCGACCGCAACGTTGTCATCAGTCCCTAGACATACAAATTAATTTTAAACTAACCTAAGGACAACACACACACACACACACACACACACACACACACACACACACACACACACACACACACGCACGAACGCACGCACACAGACACACGCTCCAGGAAGGACTCGAACCTCCGGCGGTAGCGGTCGTGGAGTCCCTGACATGGCGCCTAGAATCGCTTGGCCCATATGGACATCATTCATTGATGCCCATACATTCAAATCCCAGGTATGCACTGACGTAATCTCCGAAAAGTAGTGGGACATGACAGGCCACGTATCAGCGAACCTCGCCCGATACACTTGTTGCGAAAACGCAGTTAACCGGTACTAAAGTCTCCAGAATGATGATCAAACCCAACGAAGGCAGTTTATTATTTTGTAATTTACGGCTTTCTCGCAGTGTTTCAAAGTAACAGCAGCTACTGACATTAACGGTGGCCTTAACGTTTGAGCAGTGCCTGCTCCGTTCTTCATCTCCGATTCCTACATATTGTGAAATATATATGCCAAGATCGCTGTCAAGCATATGCAACAACCTCCGATTCCACCATTCAGACTTCGTGTGAAGTTGGTCATTAATTGACAGATACCAGTCACCGTTGCAATAAACGTTTAATATTCGATCAAGACCGTTTTAATTCTTTAAATTAACTCTGTCGTAACATTGGTTGACATGAATGCACTTCTGATACCTTATGACCTGTTTATGAGGATTGTTTAATTCTATTCGTCCCTTTCTTTTGTATGTATGATAATTAAACATTCTGTAAATGCGTTTAACTCCGGCTCCTACAAGAATCCACTGCATTTTTCGAATTACAGTAATAAAACAGCCAACAGTTTCGGCATTACAATTATAGAATCTTCAGTTTCCACTAAGCGGTATGTTCGGGCACACCAATTCGTAGTCGGCCGCGGTGGCCGAGCGTACTGCGGCGCGCCAGTCACAGTCTGCACGGCCACTACGGTCGAGGGTTCGAATCCCCCCTCGGGCATGAATATTTGTGACGTCCTTAGTATTAGCTAGTTCGCAAGTTGTTTGTAAGTTTAAGGACTGATGACGCCGTAGTTAAGTCCCATAAGCTCTACAAAAATTTGAACATTTTGCACCAATTAGCAATATTCATATGTGGGAGCATTTTTCATTGGTTTCCGCTGGAACCATCCTGACATTGTTGACACCGTGAACGTATACTAACAAATTTACATGTTGATGTTGAAAACGCAACATGAAAGGAAATCCAACCGGTATTAAAAGAAACATAAAGTTGCATCTAATATAAGGCTTGCAGAAATGGCTGTTGGGTGTTTCTCTACAATAATTCGACCACACCAGAAGATGGACGCACATTCTCTGAAGTGCGCGTTTCACAGCCGCGTTCTCGGAGGGTTATCGGATAATATTTTCCCACCCCAGAAACAACTTCTTCGTATCTCTATCGGTAACGTAGGTCAGTTCTCTGTGACTTGAGCTGTCCAGTTGCGAAACTCTTCTCTGTGCTTTCGTCTGATTTATGGGGTATTGTACACTGATACGCCTTACCGAAAATTTTATGTCTGTAAGTTTTTGTTATGGGTGATGCTCCATCTCCGACATACAATATTGAACTGCAAACAGCAGACACATAACAGGCGACTTTATTTTATTTTAAAGCAACGCTGTCAGTTCCAGTGCGGTACACAGACCAGTGTCCGACACGCATACTTAAGATGTCGTAAAGTAAATTGCCAACGACACAGAAATGTATTCTTGTCCCTAAGCTGGCCGAATGCACTCTTTTGTTCTGAAAAGACGTTATTTGTACCGCTCATGCCACATTACTCAGTTCGCTGATAGTTACCCTCTCCGCGTCGATGATAGATTGTTTCTTGTATTATTTTATGGTCGATTATATGAGGTTAATAAGGCACAGTATGTTGAGCTGCAATTCTTTGTTTCATATGCTCAAATGTTCGTAAATCTAATGACTTAACGACTCTAGTTATCAGTCCCTAGCCTTACAAACTACCTAAAGTAACCGAAGGACAAATACACACTACCGTGCCCGAGGCAGGAATCGAACCTCCGACGGTGAGCAACCGCGCGCTCCGTAGCAAGGGGCCTTAGGCGCTCGGACACTTCACCACGGGAATTCTTTCTTTGGTTTATGTCCTTTGTCTCTTATTGAATCAGTGTCATACAATTATGCCTCGATATCCGAATAAAGGTTCAACTTCTGTGACACCCCAGACATGCAACTTCAATATTCTTCCGACACATGATCGACAAATTCTGTATACTACTAGCGAAACTGCCAATGCTTCACAATTGCTAAATATGGAAGGGAATTGGTTATATTTTGTACACTTCATCGCCTAATCCCTCTGCCCATTACCTTCCCAATCTCTATGCGTGTGTTTTACCTCCTTCTTTGTCCTATTAGGCTTCTCTCTCTGTCAGCTAGCTGAAAAACTGATGTTGCTCGGTTATTTATTTATTCCAATATTTTATTAGTGTATGTTCTCCACCCTACTCTCTCTCTCTCTTCCTCCAACCCCTCCTCTCCTCTTTCTCAGCCACTTCCCCCTCTTCCCCCCTTTATTCACTAATCCACCCCCCCCCCTGTCTCTGTCATTACCTACTCTCGCTCTCTGGAAATCTCGTCCTCTTCCCTCTCTGATGGACAATCTCCTTCCCTCATACATGAAAAATTATATATATATATATATATATATATATATATATATATATATATATATATATATATATATATATCCAAATTTCGTGGTGACCGGTCAAACAGTGTTGACGTTTGGAGTAAGGTACCCTCCGCTGTGCATGGTACGAAATCTTTCTCTTGTGTCGAGTGTTAAGTGCGCAAAATATCATAGATTGGAGTCGAAGTGTATTGTGAAGTATCTGCCATGCATCGTACAAAAACTTTCACAGTGCCGTTTCTCTTCTTTTGAAGAGCAAGTGCACAAATTTTTATCGCTACAGATGAAAAGTATGACACTGCTTAAAATACGAATATAAACCGAAGTTACCAAAATTACAAATTTCAATTACTTTTTATTTTTTAGCGCCACCTACCGACTGCAATTGTGAGTGTAAACCATCGAGGAACCCAGCCAAACACACACACACACACACACACACACACACACAAGTTCATCAAAATCGGTTTAGTAGTGCAGCCACATACACACAGTTCTTTCAACACGTTTGCGTCGTGCCTTTTTGCGACACCTAGTATTGAGAATAGATTTTTTTTTTTTGGGGGGGGGGCATTTTACTGAAAATAATAAACAGCACAATTAGAATTAAAATAAAATACACGAAAACTTCGTAAATCACACTTATATCATATGCTGAGTTGGAAAACACGTGTATCGTGAAATAAATTGTAGCATCAAGGAAATGTTTGAAATCTAACACGACGCCATCTATTGATACTTACCTACCCTAGACAGGTAAAGATTAAGTTCCGGTTCTGGCCCTAGATGGTTATATCGAGTACGACAGACCGCGACAGCATTTAATCTGCAACAACAAAAAAATATTTCTCTCATTAACTATTGCATCTTTTAAGTTGGAGGAAACCACATATAGAATACGAAATATCATTGAGATCTTTTCAGTAGTTCCTGAGTTCATCATGGACAAACACCGTGAGTTGGGATTTTTATATTTAAAAGATTTGGCTTTCTACCGATCAGGAGTCTCAAGCTGCAAACCTTAGCCCTTCCCATTAATTATGTCCGATTCATTGCTTCCTTTCTCTCCCACCGCCCATCCTACGTCACTGTCTACAACTACAACTCCCGTTTGTTGTACCCTTCCGCTCTCCGCCCACTCTGCCTGATATACTCGACAGACGTGCCACAACCCCAGCCTCCTGTCCATCCCCTTCAGTACGCCGACGACACCGCCTTCCCGGCCCTCGCACCTCCCTCGCTCGCTCCCAACACCTGCTGCAGTCTCAACTCTCCGAATTCTCCATTTGTGTAACCAGTGGCTCCTTACTGTCAACCCCACCAAATCATCATAGATCGCGCCACCCCCTCCTTCCACCACCGAGACCTTCACCTTACTCTCCATGACCGCCCCATCCCTCGAACCTCCACCCTCACATACCTTGCTTAGCCCACTCTCGACCATTCCGCTTCCTGGAAATCCCACCTTCAGACTGCTCTCCACCACCTCGACCAGCTAAAGCTCTTCTCCGGGTGACTGCACCCCTCCACCATCCTATATACCTACCATTCCCTCATGCTTCCTGTACAAAACTGAATTACCGAGACGGGAAGGCGTCGTAGTCAGCCAGCCAGTAAACTGCTGCCAGATGGTGATGCTTGTCGTTTTGTGTGACAGATGGCGGCGGTGAGGCAGACGCAGACGGTGGTGCACACGCAGACGCAGGGCGGCGGCCACCAGCTGCACCCACACCCCCTCGACAACAGCCTCGGTGAGTACACCCACATACTGCACGCTTTCTCGTTTCTCTACGTCCAGCAAAGTGCCACGATGGCAGATCACCTACACTGATTTCAAACATATTGAAGTTGAACCAATGATTTAAAATTTTGTGCCATGGCTGGGATTCGAACCAAGGACCTGCTGCTTACTAGGCAATCACTATAACCAATTTTTTTTCCTTTTTTAAATTTTTTTAATATTTTCTCTACTAAAGAAGGTGCATAATCTTTTTCCGTCAGTGAACTCACTGCGTAGAAACTGACATTAACACTAAGCCACCGCGACCAAATAGTTTCGGCGGCTGCACGGACTGTCTAACAGTGCGTCTTCCTCCACAACACGAACTTCAATTCTGCCTAATGTTCCCCTATACGAATCAATGCTGCCGAGGATCTCCAACAACGGAATAGCACCCCAGCAATGAATGCTAATTGGAACGATACTGCCTTGTACCTCAGTCACAGGTGATATAATAAATCAAAGTCCAGAGATATATTTTGTCTTGATATATATCATATTGAATTGAAGGAGAGGCACTGAATTAAAATTTGTGCCGCAGCAAGGATTCGAACGCAGTACCTCCTGTTTACTAGGATAGCGCTGTTTTATTTGATATTTATATCACCTGTGCCTAAGGTACAAGTATCGTCGTTTGCATTAACGTTCATTACTGGGGTGCTATTCTGCTATTGGAGAGCATCTGCAATGTTGGTGCGTATTTATATAGGGGAACATGACGCAGAATTGAAGTCTGTGTTGTGGAGGGAGACGTGCCTTAAGACCGTCAATTGTCATATGCATTATGTCGTGGCGGCTTCGCACTTCCATAGTAATCAGGAAATCCCTGGGTCGAATCCCAGCTGTGGCAAAACTTTAATTCAATACCTCTCCTTCAATTCCATATATTTTATACACATCGAGACAAAATATGTCTCTGGACATATTTGATACTGATTTCGATTGCGTCATGAACATTTGAACATCAATTACCAATAATAACCGCCCCAAAACATATACGTTTTTTTATGAGGACTAGACACAAAGTAACAGACGTTTACAAATATGTTTCACAATACCGTCTCTGTAGATATTTTCCGACTTCAATCTCAACCAGTGGTTTTCACCTGCATGTCGTATGACGTCAGCATCAAAGCGTTGTGTAACGAGTCGTATGTTCTTTGCTGGGACGAGCTAGTAGTCGTTCGGTGCCAAATCCGGACTATATGGTGCATGATCAAATACTTCTCGTACAACACCTCGTAAGTGCCCTCGAGTATATTTGGCCTAGCGATAAATTGTCATCGGACGCTTTCAGTCTGCATGGTCTTTTTTGCTGACAACTAACAGCGTTTGCAAAACTTCCTTGCTTTCTTTGGACAATTTAGAACCCCCATCAAATGCCTTTTTCTTTCACAACTGTCATAATTCACCCAAACTCATCCCCATTTTCGATAGATCTACAACTTAATAACTATTACTGCGCTTACCATAGAGGATGGTCAGTGCTGCGACGCCTTTGTTTTTTGTGGTCTTCCGTTAGGATTTTGGTAACTCATATAGCACAAACTTAATTATCTTCAAAAGTAGAAAGCCAAGATCGCAAAATAATTATTCATTTATTACGACGATTTCAGCAGGCTATACCGCCATCATCTGGTCATATAAAATTATACGATGAGGTCATCTTACGTTATTTAAACAAGGGAGGTTAAATGGTAAGTGCAACATAGCACTTAGTCGAAATATGTAATACAAAAGTTAAATCATCAACAGCTTGTAAAAAATGTGTTATGCTGCACGTACTATTTAACTTCCATTTTTTCTAAATAACGTTAAGATGACAACATCGTATAATTTTATATGACCAGATGACGCTGACTTCGCTCATTTAAACCGGTCGTCATGAAATAATTATATTGTGATCTTGGCTTTCTATTTTTGAAGATAATTAATCTATCAGATCGCCTCCACAACCCATGATGCCAGGTATGTTGGCACAAACTTGGTGGTAGCCAAGCTTCTCCACCATAATTTTAAGAACCAAACTTGGGGAAATGTTGTGAAAGTTCTGCAATCGTCAGACGACGATTTTCACGATTTTTTCGTCGATTTCATCACTACTTGGTCAGTCAAAGGGCTAGGCCTACTACCGAGGCCCTGTTGCGTGTTCACAGGGGGAGGGTGGGAGCAACTTTTACATGTGCATAAATATAATGGCAAAGGGCCCCTCAAATATCCGCCCCTCCTCCCAGTTCAACTATGATGAGCTCTTACGAAAGGTACGATTTCGACGTCCATTCAGCTCCGCCTCGCACAAGGGACTGAAGCAGGCAACTACTTTGACACCCCTGTTAATTCGTCTGCCCGCAAGGCAGGGGCTAGTCACGTTACAGGCCACCAGTCGGCTAAACCTGAGCCGAAGTAAAACTCATCGCTTCCAAATTTTAAAGATGATTACTGATGTGCAAGCTTACCATTCTAAACTAGGTAGGTGATTGGCTGCATTGATAGTTAAGATGAATAAGTTTAGATCAAGCAGTTGTGACTGATTCGGAAACAGAGTATGAAAACGATCACATGGAAGTATTGTTTGCTGAAAACAATCTCTCTCTCTCTTTCAACCTGGCAGACTTTCTCTGAAAATCTTACTATAGCAGTCAGCATTGGAATTCTTTTAGCTAATATCGGTGGACATTTTGAGTTTCGTTCAATGAGAATAATGAGCACTTTTTCTTCTCTGGAGAAGGTTACGTCTTTAATCACTCTTTCTTAAAGTAACACTTCTCTTGCACTATGACATGAAGTTACTCAGCCAGTGATAGTCGAGATTTTTCATCTCCGCTACAAAAAATTCAGAATTTCAATAATGTATGCAGTCCGAATAGATTTGAATATGGCTTCTACTTTATTTATATCATCATATGTTTGCATCCAGGGTAAGCAGTGAGTTAATTAACAGAAAATAATCACAATCAATATCTTTCAAAAATATTAGGTTCATACTGGAAGCATATATATGTGTGTGTGTGTGTGTGTGTGCTTTGTACATGTCCGAAAGTATAAACACCATTTTTGATCCTGCAGTAAATTGGTTAACGTGTGATAACGGAAGGAGCCGGAGCACAAATAACTAACATATAATAAGCAGCATGCAAATAATACATAAACAAGCATCTAAGAAATCATGTAATCAGATGAAAGCTCAAATTGTTGATGAAACTATGAAAATGTGAATCTTAAAATTCCAGAGAGGAAGCACGGGTAAGATGTTCATTCCGAGCTCCTGCTCCCACATTGGGAAACATTGAACTAGTAAATAGACCCTCCACAGGTACAGATAATTTCAAGAACGAATAGCAAACTTTGAGTACACACACAGGGGACTGTAGTAGGAGTAAGAGGAATAAATTTGTAAGCTATTTCAGAAGGGACTGTGTCGGTGATATATCCAGATGATATTCCCTCCCATCAAAAATGGCAATGGTGACTGGAATCTCTTACATTGAAAATTTTTTTTCTTTTTGATTTTATTTCATTTACCATATTCTTCTTCGTGTTTTGTTATTTGATTCATTATACCTTCTCTTGTTTAATAAACACTCAAATGAATACAGTAACGTAAAATAAGCATCATACTTGTACATTAAAATGCCAGACTTTCTACATAATACAAGGCAGTAGGCCTCGAAATAAGCAAATAAATAAATAAATTCCAACAGGGAGCAGGTCTCCCACTGCCACCCCCTTGCATACCACTATAGCGCCGTTACAGAAGCACAAGCACTTATTGTCCACAGTTGCTCCTAGGCAACAGATTTTCAATAACTTTAATACCCAAGCAGAAACATGAGCAATTCACAAAGTCTGCCGATCGAGGATGGACGATGTGGCGTTAAGCTGTAGACACTGTGAGTGCAACGTTATTCACGTATCTCGGTCTGTGTGTGAAGAGGCACAGCATTTGTGCCTTTCCAGAGACTGTGTGAGGTCGCCTGCGGCCTGCGTGCAGAGATTCGCAGCACGGCGGGCGGAGGCCAGGAAGTCTGAATCACACGGCAGGGACACGTTCCTCAGCCGGTTATTTCTCGCTGTCCCGTCACCCGATATAATCGTTCTCCCCACTCCACACTCCTAGGCGCTGCTAGCGTGACGACGCAACATGACTCTGTCCACCTCACTTCTACCCAGATGTAAAGAAAAAAAACCGTTTATAAGTTAGGACTCGCATATCAAGAGTTCCAAACAAACGTACATATAAAGTTTATCCACCCCAAGAATCGAGAATCTGGGTTTTTTGGCTGTTGTCGACATTTTTTTTATTTTTTTATTTATTTGTTTTTTTCTGTTCCATAGGACCCACTTCAGGAGTAAGACTCCATGGTCATGGAACAAGTCAATACATTAATTGTTACACAATAATGGTAATAGAAAATTTTTAAGTAGTCCTTTGCACACGACAATCTAAAGACAAAGTGAAAAGAACCAATAAAGAAAAAATTAATTAGCTTAATTGTTTAACTTTTCTAGGAGTTCCTCGACAGAATAAAAGGAGTGAGCCACGAGGTAACTCTTCAATTTAGATTTGAAAGCATGTGGATTAGTGCTAAGATTCTTAAGTTCTTGTGGCAGCTTATTGAAAATGGATGCCGCAGAATACTGCACCCCTTTCTGCACAAGTGTTAAGGTGGTGTGGTGCAAATGTAGATTAGACATCTGTCTAGTATTCACCGAGTGAAAGCTACTAACTCGTGGGAATAAGCTGATATTATTAACAACAAACGACATTAAAGAAAAAACGTATTGTGACGCCAGAGTCAAAATTCCCAGACTACTGAAAAGGGGTCGACATGACGTTCGCGAACTTACACCAGATATTGCTCGAACCGCCCGTTTTTGAGCCAGAAATATCCTTTTTGCATCAGGCGAGTTACCCCAAAAAACAATGCCGTACGTCATAAGTGAGTGAAAGTAAGCGAAATAGACTACTTTTCGTGTTGAAAAATCACTTATCTCAGATATTGTTCTAATGGTAAATATAGCGGAATTTAGCCTTGGAACAAGATCCTGAACATGGGCTTTCCATGACAGCTTACTGTCTATATGAACACCTAGAAATTTGAACTGTTCAGTCTCACTTATCACATGCCCATTATGTGTAATCATAATGTCAGATTTCGTCAAATTATGTGTTAGAAATTGTAAAAACTGAGTTTTACTGTGATTTAACATCAACATGTTTTCTATAAGCCATGAACTTATCTCTTGAACTGCATTATTTGTTATTGTGTCAATATTACGAGCAACATCCTTCACTACCAAGCTGGTATCATCAGCAAACAAAAATATTTTACAATCACCTGTTATACTCGAAGGCATATCATTTATATAAATAAGAAACAGCAATGGTCCCAAAACAGACCCCTGGGGCACCCCATACTTAATTGTGCCCCATTGGGATTGCACGTCATAGCCATTTTCTACATTGCGGAGAATTACCTTCTGTTGTCTATTATTAAAGTAAGAGGTAAACCAGTTGTGGGCTACTCCCCGTATTCCATAATGTTCCAACTTCTGCAACAATATTTTGTGATCAACACAATCAAACGCTTTTGTTAAATCAAAGAAGACGCCTAATGTCCGTAGCCTCTTATTTAACCCATCAAGTGCCTCACAGAGAAACGAAAATATAGCGTTTTCGGTCGTTAAACCACTTCTAAAACCAAACTGTACGTTTGACAGGAAATTATGTGAACTGAAATGATCAATTAATCTTGAATATACAGCCTTTTCAATAACTTTGGAAAAAACCGATGGCATAGAAATAGGTCTATAGTTGTCTACATTATCCCTTTCTCCTTTTTTATAAAGCGGTTTCACTACTGAGTACTTTAATCTGTTAGGAAACTGACCATTCTGAAAGGAAAAATTACAAATATGGCTTAGTACTGGGCTAACATATGGAGAACAGTACTTTAGAATTCTGCTAGATACCCCATCATATCCACAAGAGTCCTTAGTCTTTAGTGATTTAATTATTGACTCAATCTCACCTATGGAAGTATCATGAAGGATCATTTCAGGCAACAGCCTCGGAAACGCATTTTCTAAAAACGTTATATGATTACCTGTAGAAACTAGAGTTTTGTTTAGTTCCTCTACTATATTCAGAAAGTGATTATTGAATATTGCACATATATCTAACTTGTCAGTAACAGAAACATTCCTACTACGCACTGACGTTATATCTTCTACCTGCTGCTCCTGACCAGACACTTCCTTCACGACTGACCAGATAGTTTTAATTTTATCCCGAGAGTTTGCTATTCTTTTTGCGTACCACATACTTTTTGCATTCTTAATGACATTTTTCAGAACCTTACAGTACTGTTTGTAATGAGCTACTGCATCTTCATTCTGACTGCTTCTAACATTTTGATACAACTCCCGCTTAGTTCTACATGATACTCTTATCCCCTTTGTCAGCCACCCTGGCTGTCTGTTACTGAAAGTACCCTGTTTTGAGCGTTCTAGCGGAAAGCAACTTTCAAATAGCATAATAAATGTGTTCAGAAAAGCATTATATTTATCATCTGCATTATCAGCACTATAAACATCCTGCCATTCTTGTTCCTTAATTAGGCTTAAAAAGGTCTCAATTGCAACTGGATTAACTTTTCTGAGTAGTTGATATTTATGTTTAACATTTGTTTGAGAACAAATACTTTTTAGAATTAAAAGTTGGGCATCGTGGTCTGATAGGCCATTTACTATTCTGCTGACAGAGTGCCCCTCTAATAATGAAGAATGAACAAAAATATTGTCAATGGTAGAACTGCTATTTCCTTGCACTCTCGTTGGAAAAAATACTGTTTGCATCATGTTATAGGAATTAAATAGATCTAACAGCTGACTTTTCCTTGAGCTATCACCTACACAATTAATGTCGAAATCTCCACACACAATTAAATTTTTATACTTCCTATACAGTGAACCCAGAACCAATTCCAGCTTGGGCAGAAACATTTTAAAATCTGAGTCAGGGGATCTATAAATAACAACTATTACTAGTTTAGTTCCATTAACATTAACAACTCCTGCACAACATTCAAATATCTGTTCTGTGCAGTGTTTAGAAAAATCGATTGACTCCGATGAAAAATCGTTTTTTACATACATGGCCACTCCCCCACACTGCAAAGAACTCCTAGAGTAGAAGGCAGCTAACCTGTATCCTGGCAAAGGAAGTCTCTTAATTGTCACACCACTTAAAAAGTGCTCTGAAATTCCAATAATGTCAGAATCAGTATCAATAAGCATTTCATTAACTTTATCTCTGATACCCTGTATATTTTGATGAAAAACAGTAATTCCCTTATTACTTATATTCTTAGACTTTGTCAAAGGTGGTTCATTTCTTAGAGGGACTTCCTTTAAGCAGGAATATCTGTCAGCTGTCTTCAGTCTAAAAAAGGTGCAGCCCTAACACCAACTACTACAGGAATTTTTCCATGAGTGAAACCCCCACCCCCTACTACACTGTCACCTATGAGCTTTGCCAACCTCCCCTTCCCATACCTATTGAGGTGCAGACCGTGCCTAGTAAAATCCGACCTTTGGATAGTTTCAACTGGCACCACTGCAATGTGATCCATGCCCTTCGTCATCAGCGTCTTCTCAAGCCCCATGTTAAGACGGCTGACAGCCGTATTAAGACAAGGCCTATCATGACGCTGAAACAGCTGCACGAAATGCACATTCGTGCCACCAGTTTCAGTTGCTATCCTTTCCAGATCACCACCTATATCATATTCCCCGTCCCTATCAAGACTGTTCCCGGCCCCACCCACTATAACTACCTGATCCTCTTTTGAAAAATTCCTACATAAGTCCCCTATGTTACAAGTGACCTGATCTAACCCTGCACTAGGCTTCACTATGCTGGTGACCTGGTACTCACTCCCAAGTACTTCCTGCAACTGTTGGCCAACATTGATCTAATATATAAAGCAGAGTGTCCGTATATTTGTACGCGTTGCATACAAATCTACAGTTTTGTTCCAATCTTTATGAAATTTTGGACACGTAAGCTTCAATCCACGAGGACGGTCGCCGTAAGTGTAAAAATCACATACGATATATAGTTCACGAGATATGACGTCATAATGAGATGCGCGAGAAACTGCTGCATTTTGCGACAATGCTGCACATTTTCTCCTAAACCATTGTACCGATTTCAATCAAATTTGGTACACACATTCCTTACCGTGAGGTAACAATTGCTGCATGGTTAAGAATCACATACGGCACATGGTTCAAAAGATATTACGTCATACCCAATAGCACTCGCAAAAGGTGCCATATAATGCGGCGAGACTTTCGAAATACACTGTATGCGAATGACTGTACTTAGCGACGTGCAACAAACTTTAAACAGAATTTCAAACCTTTATTAAACTTTTTTTCGCTGGGAACCACAGTAAAACGATGAAAGGAAAAACGTCTCTCGCTTACTACTTTTCCGCTGTTTATGCAGTAAAACGACGGCTCGCGGTATGACGTTACCATTTATAATTTCTACACTACAAATTGTGGCCGCAGGACATTTTACAAACAGTTTACACGTATACAGTTGAATGTAGTTTCTAAATTGTTTCATAGTATGACACGTAGTTCATGCGATATGAGCACAAAAATGGTAACGTTCTTGGAAAACTGTCCCATCACGCACCAAGTTTGAATCTGCTACTTCTTTACTACTAATTGTATTCCCAGGAGATTTTACAGACATACAGCCCTGATACAAATGAGTATATACCTGGAAAATGGCAGGAATGAATAAATAAATACCCGCCTCTATGGTTGATACTTTACACGAGGTATGTCCCCAAAGTAAGTTTTGTTTGGTTATATAAATTAAACGTGTACAGATACAAAAAAAAATTTATCGTACAAAAAATGTACAATTGTTAAACTACTTTTCATCATAGCTCCAGAAATTTTGTAGGCACTTGTCATAGGGTGGCACAAGTTTTTGTGTACCTTCTTCATAGACGGTTGCCGCCTGTGTATTCATCCGTGTGGTAAAGTGTTCTTTCAGCTTGTCATCATCGTTGAAGTATTGACTATCAAAGGCAAATTTTAGGTGTAAGAAGAAATGAAAGTCGCTAGTGAACTTACGGTTGTGCTTAATCAGTTTACCACTAACCACAGACGGGCATTCACTTCGTTCTTCATCATGCACTTGATCACATCATTCATTGAACAGTGTGACTCATGTTCTAAGCATTGAATCACTCATAGCATTTTGACAGTAAACGGCGCAGATTTGTCGATGAATTTCCGTTGGTTTAACTTTCTTTGCATTTAGAAAACGAATCACAGATCTGATTTCACATACGGTGGCATTTCCATTTACGGCTGACATTACAAAGAAGCACTACAAAGCACAGGTCGGCAGCAGCGATCAGAAAATGGCGAACTGCCTTCTCGTTGAGTCACAGTAATTGCATGCTCGGAACTGCGATCGTACCACTGTCGCGGATAGAAATAGAAACATAACTTACATTTTGGACGACCCTCGTATTCATTATTTGAAAATGGCTGAACTGTTCCGTGTAGTACATTTTCCGTTGGATGACATTATCAAGAAGCAGAAGTGTCACAAGCAAACTACATTTTTTGTTGACATAACTACATTGCCAGAGGTGAAATAAGTGAAACGCGACAGATAAAAATCCTAAAACTACTCAGGAATTGAACCTACGACCTTTGGGTTGATAATCTAGCTCTCTTTCATTCTGCTACCAAACCATCTCCAGTAGGTTGGCTTTCTAGCTTAGATTCCAATCTGATTTGGCTGTTGTATTTATATGAGCTGCCAGTACATACGTGTGACATTGCTAGAGAATGAGCTGTTAGTGTACTTTTGACCGCCCAAATGCGATAACCCCCTGTTGCCAGTTCTGTTGACCTAGCTTGCGTAAATAAGATGTCTGCATGGAATGTGATGGAGAAGTTGTGATCACTTCTTCATTAACTGACGTAAGATACTGAAACTGTATACAAAAACTAGAGTACTTTCTTCTCCACAAAGGTTCTATGGTGTATCTGATCTGCTCTACAGGCAATATTGTTTTATCAGTACTGTCTTTGGTCACTGTTTATCTACACTTCTGTAATCTATCTCCTTATACAGGGTATTCCAGAAGGAATAGTAAAGGCTTTAGAAGGTGGTAGTATACGTGCATTGCAATAAAAATGCCATATGTGTCCTATTTTTATTGAGTAGAAAGATACAGCGGTTAGTATAAAACCTAAACGAACTTAAAGCGAAGGCAAATGTGGACAAAAAAATCAAATGTTTCTAAAGCTATTGAACGAAACTGCAGTGGTCATCGGTCGCTAGATTTGAAAAATATTTAAACTACCTTTTCCGAAGGACAACACCCCATGCCCGAGGGAGGACTCGAACCTTTGACGAGGAGCAGGCACGCACTCTGACACAAGGCGCCTTAGAGCGTACGGTCATTCCCGGGCAGCGATGACGACATTTTCACTGATTCTTCAGTCAGTATCAATTCTACACGTCCTAAAATAATCATAAATATATTTGTAAAAGAAGACTAATTACAACAATGATTCAGTTGAAAGTTTCCTGGTTCCGGCACACAGTTTTGATCCGCCAGGAAAGTTTCATACCAGCGCACACTCCCCTGCAGAATGAAAATATCACTCTAGAAACATCCACTAGGCTGTGGCTAAGCCATGTCCCCACCATATCCTTTCTTTCAGGAGTGCTAGTCTTGTAGTCTTGCAAGTTTCGTAGGAGAACTTATGAGAAGTCTGGGACGTAGGAGGCGAGGCATTGGCAAGCTATGAGGACGGACCGTAATGTGTGCCGGGATAGCTCAGTCGGTAGAGCGCTTGCCCGCGAAAGACGAAAGGTCCCAGGTTCGAATCCCGGTTCCGGAACACAGATTTAATTCGCCAGGAAAGTTTCATATCAGCGCACACTCCCCTGCAGAGTGAAAATATCTTCCAGTTATTGACTTCATTAAAAAATTCGACTGACATTCTCATCAGTTCCATTTGCGAGTGCAATAGGAAAGGACCATCCGCCTTACAGCATCAAATGGTTTGCGCTTTATTTATGAAGGCGTTAATGTATCTGGCAACGTTTGCTCTCTTCGAAGCCACTTCACGGGTGTGTCGTAATGCTGTATGCAGAACTGAGACACGTCAGGACGAGGTAGCACTCCTGTGTCTGATGCTGTCTTCGGTCGGTCCAGCATAGGCGCAGCCCTCTCAATCAACGACAAGCGTAGTGGTCACCGTGTCGAATTACGTCGTGTCCTAGGCGTCGACTATATGGATAGTTGTATTGTTTAAAACAGGCGCATTTCCGTCCCTAATGCAGCATGTGATTCTGCGACACTCTAGAGCTGAAACTACAGTATGTTAGGCCACTTTAGGTCAGTAACACAAAAAGTGTGCTGTTTGCGATGGCCTTTTGACAGTTAGAAATTTGATTGTAAATAACACCTGGGACGAAAAAGGAGTAAACTGATTTGCAGAAGAGGAAATTCCGCACAATTTTGCTCTCTTCTGTTTTTTCTTTTTCGTATGCCTCGCTGTTTCAAAGATATTTGCACAAATAACGATGATTTGACACGGTTTGTGTGTGTGTGTCTTACCGTGTTCCCATTTTTTAAGGTCGCAGCGTCGAACCGATCGGCACCTAATTTTGTAGACCTATTTTACAGTTATTGACATGGTGTCTGTTTTTTCGGACAGGTCCGAATTTACAATAATTGTATAATATGCCAGCAACAGCAACTGACAATTTCAATGCGGACGCATTCAAACGCTCGATCCCTTGCGGGAATCCAATATAGGCTGCGAGCATGAGGAATCAATTGAGAGGGGGTTAGAAGTAGAGAATTTGGGTTGGAAGGGAAGCATGCCTGGATAGTCTAAATGGTTAAGGCGACCGTTGGCCTAAAGCGGGAAATTCGCGTTCGAACCCCGGTCTAGCACTAATTTTCAAGTCCGCCACTGAATTTATTTCAACGCCCGGAAGCGGTCGAAATATTTTCATATTTTGAAATCGTATTTGTTGACTACAAGCGACCAGAACCTCCCTCTGGCGGAGTAACAGGAAGGCGCTAGAGAGCGGCACTTTGCTCTTTCGGCTGTTATGCATCACATTGAAAAGAAATTTTCAAGAGCCGATCAGACTTTAATAACGAGTAACTTTTGTTTAAATTTTTTTCTCAATTATTTGACTCTGAAAGTTTGTACACACGTAAAAAGATACAATTCTTCACATGGCTCTACCGTAATATTCTTTTGCAGTAAGACATTTCATGGAGATTCCAAGACTGGTTTGAAGCTGATATGTCGTCTAGGGATGAATGTATCGCAGGAAAATACCTTTTTATAAAATAAAACATTATGAATAATATTTCACCCAACTAAGAAAAATGTATAATTAAATGCAAGGATGAAAACGATAAAATAAAAGAGAAAGTCGCGGCACTAAATGATAAGAAGATTGTAACAATAAGACATTCTGGGTGGATGAGTATAGATATGAAAAAATCCATTTAGTGCTTTAGGAAATCCATATTACGAAGCATCTGCTGTTTATTATAACGTCGAAAAGTTTTGGTTCCAAACCATTTTCACCGACTGTAAGCTAAACAGATTGATTAAGTGGAAAAATTATCTACTATTCTACCCATGCGCAGAGGTTAGAAGTTGATCACTTAATCAGTCTGTTTAGCTTTCAGTCCTTGAAGATGGTTCAGAACCGAAACTGATCGAAATTTTTCTGATTTCGGAATGCGGCAGTAAAAAAAGAGGTGGAGCGTGACGAACAAGAGATGTGGGCAGGGGTCTGTAAGTAAAAGAATTCATTAGCCTACGTGAACTATGTATTACATGAAACTAATACTGAACTTCGATGTGCTTATGGTGGTACAACTTTGTCCTGGCTGTTATACAGTTCTGCTATGTAACACTACGACGACATCAGGCAATAGCACCGACTTCTGGTCCGGCCTGTATACCCACTAGCTTCCTATGTGATTATGCTGAAGCGATAGCTCCTTACTTAACAGCAATATACAACCGCTGTCTCAAAGAAGGATATGCACCAAAAGATTGGAAAGATGCACAGGTCACACCTATATTCAAGAAAGTCAGTAGGAGTAGCCCACTAAACTACAGGCCTATTTCATTGACGTCAATTTGTAGCAGGGTTTTGGAACATATACTGTATTCAAATATTATGAATTATCTCGAACAGAATGATCTATTGACCCAAGGTCAACACGGATTTAGAAAATATCGTTCATGCGAAACACAACTAGCTCTTTACTCACACGAAGTAATGGGTGCTATTGACAAGGGTTCGTAAATCTATTCCGTTTTCGTTGATTTCCTTAAGTTGACACCGTACCTCATAAACGACTTTTAATCAAATTGGTGGTTATGGTACATCGTCCCAAATTTGCGACTGGATAGGGGATTTCCTCTCAGAGAGGACACAGGCCGTAGTAATCGATGGTAAGGCATGATGTGATATTGGGCGTTCCACAGGGTAGTGTTATTGGTCCTCTACTGTTCCTTATTTACATAAACGATTTAGGGGAAAATCTTAGTAGTTCTCTTAGGTTGTTTGCAGATGACGCCGTCATTTATCGTCTAGGAAAATCATCTGAAGATCAAAACCAACTACATAGCGCTCTGAATAAGATATCACTATGGTGTAAAAATTAGCAATTGAGTCTAAATAATGAGAAGTGTGAAAGTCGTCCACGTGAAAGTCGTCCATGTGAGTAAGAAAAGAAATCCGTTAAACATGGTTTACAAGATAAATCAATCAAAAGTGAAGGTCGTAAACTCTAAAAAATATCTAGGAATTACTATTGCTTCAGACTTACACTGGAAAGAACACATAGATAGTGAGAAAGGCGAACCAGAGACTGCGTTTTTTGGCAGAACTCCTTTTTTAGAGTATTGCTGCCCAGTGTGGAATCCTTATCAGGTGGGTTTGACGGAGGACATCGAAAGAGTCCAAAGAAGGGCAGTTCGTTTCGTATTGTCACGATACAGGGGAGAGAGCGTTATAGAAATGATGCAGGATCTGGGATGGGAGTCATTACAACAACAGCACTTATCTCTACGACGTGGCCTACTTACGAAACTCCAATCGCCAGCATTCTCCTTCGAATGCGAAAATATATCGTTGACTGCCACTTACATAGGTAGAAAAGATTATCAGAATAAAATTAGAGAAGTGAGAGTTCGAATGGAGAAATTCAGGTGTTCCTTCTTCCCGCGGGTTTTTCGAGAATGGAATGGGAGATAAATAGTATAACGGTGGTTCGATGAACCCTCTACCAGGCACTTAAATGTGATTTGCAGAGTATCCCATGTAGATGTAGATGTAGACTGTTGGCTCTAGTAGATGGTGCTCTTCTGATGAACTTGCTGGAACTGTATAACTCGTGATCTGCCTCGTACTGACTGGAACTCCCGTACTGCCTGTCGTTGTTGTGGTGCGCCAGTATATCTAGTCGATGTCGTTACTTCCTATTGGCTGGTGTGCGAAGCAGCCAAAGAGGTACCGAGACTATGGGTGCCCTCGGCGGCCGAAGTGCTGTGGAGCGAATTATCGCTCTTTGGTATACTGCCGCGATGGCCACCGGCGAACAGCGACGCCACAACAGTACTAAACAGCTGATGCTTCGTAATATGTCGCCTGTCATCTAAATAAAAAATTGAACATCTACTATTTGATGCGCCGCGAGTTGTAAGATCGAGGTGAACGGGCCGGTGCTGAGAGCGTGCCTTGGCTGTGAGCGCAGGAGGCGCCGCTAACCGCTGCTGGCCACACTACCTGCCTGTCGCATCGCATCGCGCCATCTTCGCGCCTGGCCGGCATCCCAAGTCGCATAGCTGTTCCTGCCGCACCTACTCTGTCCACACACTGCCCTACTTCAGCACCCAGCCGTCTCCATTTCGTACATGCGTTCATTTACTTCTTAATATTCTGCTGGCCGCACCACACACAGGGCGACAATTATTGACGTTTATGGAATAGGTTCACAGATATTTGTGACTGGCTGGAAGACTTCCTAAATGGTAGAACGCAGTACGTTGTTTTCGATGGCGAGTGTTCGTCAGATACAAGTATTTCGTCAGGCATGCCCCAGGGGAGTGTAATAGGACCGCTATTTTTTTTTCTTTCTACATAAATTATCTGATGGACAGAGTAACTTGTAATTTGCGGCTGTTTGCTGATGATGCTGTGGTGTATGGGAGGGAGAAACAAATTTCGCAAAATGTTTGTATAGCTTATGGGACCTTAACTACGGGGTTATCAGTCCCCTAAACTTGCAAATTTCGCAAATAGATCTCGCCGCCACAAATAACGCCTTTCTTTTAATGAGTTGCACTCCAACTCATGCATCATTTCCGTGACACTCTTCTCCCTATATCGCGAAATTACAAAACCAGCTGCCTTCTCTTTACTTTCTCTATTATCGTCTGTCAGTCTAACTTGGTGGGGATGCCACCATGCGGAATAATACTCCAAAATAGGATGCACAAATGTGGTGTTTTCTGTAGTAAAATTGTTGCATCTTATGCCAACGAACCGTAGTCTTTAATTGACTTACACAAAATTTCTAGTTCGTGTGAAGAGTGGCAGCTAGCTCTAAACGTAGAAAAATGTAACGTGATGAACGTGAGTAGGAAAAACAATCCCATAATGTTCGAATACAGCATGTAAATGCTTAAAAATGTTGGAAAAAAGAAAAAAATATATATATTCTGAAAATCGCCTGGTTTGTAAGAATATTCTAAAATATTGTCTATGTATTTTATATTAATTTAGTTTTCCAGCTAACTCAGTAAATGGATGAAACATAAACCTTCTCAGGGACGTGATTATTCAGGTTAAATTTTAATTGAAGGTCTTCAACTGGTGCGAGTATTCTTACAAAGTAGTCCCACATTAAATGCTATAGAAATAATGTTCAACGCCAAATGTTATTAACATTTCCTATTGAAGTCAATGTGGAACCTATCCTTCATATTAAAACTCTGAATATTATTCTCAGTTACGTATATCATTGAAACTTTAACTGAACAACTTGTAGTAAAATCGCAAAGTCTTAATTCATTGAAGCTAAATGAAATGTGTCTTTTAAGTTTTTAACGTATGGCTATCAGGAAATTATTTAATGAAATATTATTCAATTATCATTCAGAATAATAGTAATAGTCACTTTGAATAATTATGCACTTCGTAATTTATAGATCTTTGTAAGATACCACATTTTGCCATACATTACCACAGAAGTTGGCGTAATTTTTATATTATTCCAGTTTGGTTTTACAGAGCTGAAATAGAATATTATTATTTCTTATTATTAATCCTTATTTTCCACCCATTCTTGCTTTATCAGTCAGGAATTCTATATTTGCCACGTAATGGCGGCGGTTCATGCAATCTGTGTCGTTAGCTTCTTGCTGAAACAAATGCTAATGGCGTCTTTTAGCATTTCATAGCATTTCAGGCTACTTACAACTAATTAAAGTTCGTACACTTATTTCATTTAATACATATATTTTAAGACTTTAAAAAGTTAAAACACATTTACAGACCTCATTACAATGTTCCCTTCATTTTCATCAAAAACAATCTCGTTACGATATCTGAATCGACCACAGCAGACCGGAGACAAGATACAACCAGATACAACAAGATTACTTTTTAACATTACATACATTTATATACTTAAATTGTACGAAGATGATAACACACATTAAAATAATTATTCTTTGTTACGAGTGTATACACAAACACCTTTCTGTTATATGATGCGTCTATATTAGTGGTATCACTAACCTTTTCAATCGTCGATAACGGTAAAAATTGAAAGGACATTACAAGCATTAGTAGTGAGCTTATTGATGCAGTCGCGTCGTTCAAATATCTGGGCGTAACATTGCGGAGCAATATGAAATGGAACGAACATGTAAGGACAGTTGTGAGCAAAGGCGGACAGCCGACTTCCGTTTATTGGGAGAATTTTGAGAAGATGCGATTCGCCTGTAAAGGAGACCGCGTATAAAACGCTTTTACGACCACGTCTTGAGTATTGCTCAAGTGTTTGGGACCGGCAGCAGATCAGTTTAAAGGAAAACATGAAAGCAGTTCAGAGGCGAGCAGCTAGATTCCTTACTGGTAGGTTCGACTAATGCACGAATGTTACAGAAATGCTCCGCGAACTCAAATAGATATCTCTGAAGGAAAGGTGACGTTCTTTTCGAGAAATTCTGTTGAGGGAATTTGAAGCTGACTGCACATCTTGCTGCTGCCTACTCATATTTCGCGTAGTGATCACAGAGACAAGATAAGAGAAATTAGGGCTCGTACAAAGGCATTGATTTTCCCTCGTTCTATTTAGGAGTGGAATACGAAACGTAAATTAGTTCCAAACTACTGCGAGCACACACTTTATTCAACAAGTAAACGTCGCTACAGATATTCAGATTTAAATTATGACATATGCCTGTCTTCCGTGTCGATAATGTGACGGAGACCGAAATTCTGCATGAGCAGCTGACGTGTTGGAACATCGATGCTGTCTATGACCTCCTGAATAATTTTTTTCAACTCAGCGGTGGTCCTTGTCTTTAACACAACCTCACAAAAAGAAGTCGCATGTGCCCAGATACGGAGAATATGGCGGCCTTTCGAAGCCCATGCGAGTATACTCTTGGTACCACAGAGACAGAATGCGGTCCCCAAAGTGCTGCTGCAGAATATCAATTCCCACTATGACCCGCGGCCACCGTGCAGTTTGAACGTCCTATCACAAACCGTTCAGAAATTATTCCATATACGAGGGTTGGAACTTAAATAGTGGCAACACTGCAGTGGAGACACTACGCAATGGCATCTACTATTGTCGCTGACAGCACACGCTGTTGACATACCTACCTTACCTCCGAGCAAATGGACTCGCTTGTCCCACTTCACTGGCGTGCGCACGATCGAGGAAAACACAGTCACTTGTGAACGAGCGGTCTAACGCAACGGTGTCACTATGTTTTCGAAACAGGAACAACGGAGTCCCATCAAGATTAAATCTGGCAGCGGTGGTAGAGCACGACAGTGTCATCAAGGCCTTCAACTCATTCTGCACGAAAATGCTGGGGCGCATACAGCGCAAGCTGTTGCTGCTCTGTTCGGTCGATAGGACTGGGAAGTACTGCACCACGCACTATACTCCCTGAACTTAAGTTCTTGTGACATTGATTTGATTCCGAAGATGAAGGAATCACTTCGTGGCATTCGCTTCAGAACTGTTCCAGAGATTCGACAGGCAGTAGACCGTTCCATTGGCACCATCAACAGAACAGGCTTTGGTAACTGTATACTAGGCCTTCCACCTCGCTGACAACAGGTTTTAGACAACGCTGGTGACTACTTTGAAGGAGAGTAACAGGTCCAAACATGTAACGCTTTTGTATCGGCTGTGAATAAGTAGTTTTCACTATTTAAGTTCCAACCCTCGTATGTAAATAATTAAGGCCAAAGATTTTTATAATGTGCACCAAAATGGTTGCATGTGACAATACCTTTCAGAAATTGGTCAAAACAATTAGGGGATCAGTAAAGATTTTGAAGTACTGTCATCGTCATAATGAACTAAAATGGTTCGACCGTCTTTCTGTCGGTTCTACGGAGTGGTGACAAAACATTACGGTAACCAGTGTCAATAACAAGAAGTTGATGCAGAGGGGTTAGTGTTTGCCACACGAATTACAGAAGCATTTGGATTGAGATAGTGTAGTGAGCAGGTAGTGCAATGCAACAACAACATGACTTACCTGAAGCTACGGCATGGAGAGCCTAAGGAAGGTAGGAAGTGGTACTTGGACGTCTCAGAGGTATAGAGATGAGATTCATTCACTTTTTGTTGGCCACGGTGGAGTAGCAGAGCGGTCTAAGGCGCCTCGCTGTGAAGCGCGCGGTTGCTCGCCGTCGGAGGTTAGAGTCCTCCCTGGGGCATGGGTGTGTGTGTGTGCGTGTGTGTGTGTGTGTGTTGTCCTTAGGTGAGTTTACCTAGGTTTAAGTAGTTTGTCAGCTACGGACTGATGACCACGCAGTTTGGTCCGACGATAGATTTACAAACATTTGAACATTTTGTTGTGCCCTACGTTGGTGCCATAGGAGATGGGTTCCTTCTGGTGGACGATAACGCTCGTTCTCACATAACTGCACTGGTGGACAACTTGCTTGAAGGTGAAGGAACTGAACGAATGGAGTGTCCAGCTTGTTCACCAGACTTGAACCCGATTGGGCATATCTGGGATTCACTATGCAGTTGGATTGTAGCCAGACCAGAACGTTTGGACAGCTGAATATTGTACTCATGGAAGAATGGCCAAATATCCCTCAGGAGTTCATTGATAATCCCATACTGTCTACGACACGGAGATCTTCTGAGGTGTACATACACCATATTAAATGGCAACGAGAATGACTTTTTCACTATTAGAGTAGCACCATGATGCCTCGCTATGAGTAAACGCCATGTAAACCTCAAGTAAATAATGAGACAGAATGTTCACACACCATATTACATGGCAACGAGAATGACTTTTTCACTATTATAGTAGCACCATGATGCCTCGCTATAAGTAAACGCCGTGTAAACCTCAAGTAAATAATGAGGCAGCAAGATATCACACAGAAATTATAATTCTAAGCAATATGTGAGTAAAATGCGTTACCATTCTGTATGACATCCTACCTGATTGTGTAATTATTTTGAACAATGTATATAAACCCACTGAAGATAGCACATAATTGGTTAAACATTGTCTGGGCGAAAAACTACAACAACGGTGCCTCGCATTAGGCTCAATCGTCTCGAGTTTCTTCACGAAATCGTGAAACGAAGAGCAACGCTATGCCAGCGACAGGTACAGATGAGTTTTGCTGGTGCTAGGTTGGCAGCGGGCAGTGGCGAACACAGTCGGCGGTGTGTCACTCCAGAGGCAGCCGGAAGGGATGGCGTAGTCAGCACGCGGCTCTCCCTGCCCTACACTGCCCTACGCCTTCACCTCGCCTCACACCGCCCCATCTGAACAAGACGGCTCCGCTGGCCACACCAATTAACCTAACCAGGGAGCGAGCGTACTATTTAAGAGCGACCCGTAATATTTCAACTAGCTGCTTCATTATGGGGTGTAATTTATTACTACCCCGGCCAAATAACGCCATGTACGCCTCTCTACGACACCCAAGTACGCAGTCGTGCCATCTTGCGACGAAATGTAATGTACCTCCACGGTGTTCGTATTATTTTTTCACCCCCTGTATATTTCAGTAGGTGCAAATGTTGCGGATAGGCAGTTCACAAGGTGCCGTGCCTGTGATAGCGACCCATGCTGTCCTAATCACACTGCTCATCAAACCTTTTTCACGGAGGGCATGATAACGGACAAAATTTCGAGCGCAACATCATTCTGAACAAAATTCATTTAAATGATTATAAAATTCCTTATAGGTCACTTGAATAAGCACTTTGTTGTTGTTAGTAGATTGTTGTTGTTGTGGTCTTCAGTCCGGAGACTGGTTTGATGCAGCTCTCCACAATACCCTATCCTGAGCAAGCCTCTTCATCTCCACATAAGAACGGCAACCTACATCTGTCTGAATCTGCTTACTGTATCCATCTCTTGGTCTTCCTCTGCGATTTTTACCCCACACACTTCCCTCTAACGCTAAATTCATGATTCCTTGATGTCTAAGAATGTGTCCTACCAATCTATCCCTTCTTTTAGTCAAGGTATGCCAGAAATTTCTTTTCTCCCCAATTCTGTTCAGTACCTCCTCATTAGTTACGCGATCCACCCACCTAATCTTCAGCATTCTTCTGTAGCACCACATTTCAAAAACCTCAATCCTCTTCCTATTTGCACTGTTTATCGTCCATGTCTCACTCCCATACAAGGCAAGTTATTTCCTGATGTTCACACCCTCCTGAGTAGTCCCCGCCCGGAGATTGGAATGGGGGATTATTTTACCTCCGGAATATTTTACCCGAGAGGATGCCATCATCGTATGTTCATACAGTAGAACTGCATGTCCTCGGGAAAAATAACGGCTATAGTTTCCCCTTGCTTTCAGCCGTTCGCAGTAACTGTGTGGCAAAGCCACATTAGCTGATGTTACAAGGCCAGCTCAGTCAATCATCCAGACTGTTGCCCCTGTAACTACTGAAAAGGCTGCTGCCCCTCTTCAGGAACCACACGTTTGTCTGGCCTCTACACAGATACCCCTCCGCTGTGGTTGCACCTACGGTACGGCTATCTGCATCGTTGAGGCACGCAAGCCATCCCCACCTCGGCAATGTCTGTGGTTCATGGGAGTGGGAGTTAGTAGATTATTTATTGTAAAACGTAACATGTTTCGGGCTTAGCCCATCATGTGGTACCCTGTAAGTACGATGCATATACAGCCAATAAGTAGATAAAAAATGTTCAAATGCTTGTAAAGCTTATGGGACTTAACTACGGTCTCATCAGTCCCTAAACTTACAAACTACTTATTAACTAGCTTATACTACAGGTGGTACAAACATCCATGCCGCAGACCGCTCGGCCACTGCGGCAATCAATAAGTAGATAGAAAAATTATTTGCAATTTATAATTAAAATACAATATATATATATATATATATATATATATATATATATATATATATATATATATAGTAATTAATTTCACTTAATTTGTTGACTGATGATAGGTACGAAGTAAGCGCGTTCTGGACTTGGTAGTATTGACCAAGAAACAAATAACTATTTCCCCTCACAGTACTAACCATTCCAAAGCCCGTAGAAGCATGAATAGTAATCCAAAATATAATCGATTAGTATACAATAATACCTATAATATATATATTGAGCATTAATGTATTTAAATTTACCATTTAAAAATACTGTTGTTTTTGTTTGTTTGTTTTTGAAGGTAAATTTAAATGCATTTAAATTTGTCAGTCGAAAATAAAATCATTCTGAACGATACTTGCCCTTCACCTCTAAAAACAGTTGTTTGGTTAAAGTTCACGTTGTAAATAACCTACCATTCTCTATATTTTACACCTGCTGACTTCAGAAAAAAAAAATGTTCAAATGTTTGTATAGTCTATGGGACTTAACTACGGGGTCATCAGTCCCTAAACTTGCAAACTACTTATGAACTACTTACGAACTAGGACGGCACAAATATCCATGCCCGAGGGGGGATTCGAACCCCCGACCGCAGTGGCCGTGCAGACCGTGACTTGAGCGCCTTAGTCCCCTCGGCCACCGCGGCCGGCTTGACTTCAGAATTTGAACAATCAAATTTAAACGTTTCGTGAAGCAAACTGAAATGCCGACGGCAAGCGGGACGAACTGACGGTTTGGTGACCCCTGGCGCGCTGCGACGCATCGCGAAGGCGCGGCTGGCGGTGTGTGAAGACGGGTGGTGTGGTTGCAGCCACAGCTGTGCCCCAGAATAGGCGCGCCTTGGCACAGCTGCTTCCGGGGTGCGCGACCTCGCCCTACCCTGTGCTTTGACACCTGGCCCCGTCACCCTAGCCGTCGACCGTTGCCCTGCCCTCAACGCCACAACAGCGGAAGTCAACATCTCGTTGGTCATTCATTAATTACCTATAGACACCCACTAGCTACACAATCAATCAAGACAATACTGATATACTAAAACCTACATACACAGATAAAAAAAATTAAGGGATCACGTGTGATACCATACACAATGTACATATGGTAACATTAAATTGGATTCCATTATCTGGAGGGGTGTGCCCAACGGCCACAAAATCACTTTTATCAATAATGAAAGGAGCAGCATTAGCCGTAAAATCTGTTGCTTTATTTAGGCAAATCGATTTCGGTTTTCCAAGAAACCATCTTCAGTGCTGGCAGCTGGTTACAGTTGTAATTTTTGTGTGATACCTACGATATTTTGCTGTCACATTACTTGCGGTTTACTTAGATCGAGGAACAATGGGGATACCTTAATAGTGAAAAAGTCATTCTCGTTGTCCTCTAATCTGGTGTTTGATCACCGCGGACGGCCAGCACACTTTCACAGCTGCTTGGCCTGGACAGTATGAGGTTATCAATTAGCTCTCGAGGGATATTTGGCCATTCTTTCATGAGTGCAATATCCAGCTCTGAAAAAGTTGTAAGAGGTACTGGTCTGGCTGCATTGCGTCTGCCAAGTGCATCTCAGATATGCTCAATAGTGTTTAAGTGCGGTGAACAAGCTGGCCACTCCATCATTCATTCAATTCCCTCAGCATGTTGTCCACCGGTGCTTCTCTGTGGGGACGAGCGTTATCGTCCACCAGAAGGAACCCGTCACTTGTGGCACCAGCGTAGGGCACAACAAAAGGTAAAAGAATCGCGTCTCTATACATCTGAGCAGTCAAAGCGCCGAGATCCTACGACCGCTAATACTGACTATGACCACATCATTAGTCCACCATCATGATATGGTGATGCTTCCTGCACTTTAAGCAGGATTGTTCCGAGTAACACGTTTTCTCCAGATGAAGGAACGACTATTGTCCGGCTGAATACGAAATCTTGACTCATCTGTAAACACCGAGCGAGGTGGCGCAGTGGTAACACACTGGACTCGCATTCGGGAGGACGGTGGTTCAAATCCACCTCCGGCCATCCTAATTTAGGTTTTCCGTGATTTCCCTAAATCACTGTAGGCAAATGCTGGGATAGTTCCTTTCAAAGGGCACGGCCGATTTCCTTCTCCATCCTTCCCCAAACAACCCGAACGTAAGCTCTGCCTCTAATGACCACGCTGTCGATGGTGCGTTAAACACGCATCTTCCTTCCTTCCTTTCTCCATCTGTGAACAGAACGCGGCTTCATTAGTTACGACTCGCGTCGTAATATTCCTCCGCCCAGTCTCTACGGTCTAATCGGTGTCGTGGTTTTAAAGGAACACACGCCATAGCCCTCCGTGCGTAGAGGCCACATTCCCGAAGACGATTTCTGACTGTTTGTGTTGATATAGCGCGTCCTGTTGCTGCCTGGAGACAATATATTGGAGCTTAGCTGCATTCAGCCTCCTGTCTTGATGGGCTCTTACGCGGAGATAACGGTCATCTCTTGCTGATGTTACCGGTGGACGACCTTGCCCTTTCCTTCCTTTATGGCTCATATATATTACTAGGCCGACTTCAACCAAACTTGGGTATGCGTTTTCCTTACTATCAGGCAAAAATATCCATGAGTGACAGATCAGAAGATATGATGTCATAAACAATGAAATTCGCGAGAAACTGCCACATCTTGCGACAATGTTCTCCACTTATTTCTAAATTAGTGGACCGATTAATACTGGATTTGGTACAAATTTTCTTTTTCGTAAGGAAACAATCGTTACGAAATAACCGAATACTTTACCATGTTTCAGCTAGTAAAAAACATGATAAAATAGAAATCATTAAAATGGTAGTAAAATGAAAACCAGACAGAGGATAAATAAAAAGTACGTAAGTTTGTTATTTAAAGAGTAATGTGCTTAACGCTTAATGCATTTAATCCACTTCGAGACAAGACATCAGTGATAGAAAAGTGTTGGTGGTCGCCTACTGGAGCATGATTGTGCCAAGGCTTGCACGACTTTGGCAGAAATAAAATGACGGCCACAAAATAATGTGATGTGTAAGGGTTCCAAAACTATGGAAATAGCAGGGGTAGAGATCCGGAATGTACGGAAGATTTGTACAGGCTTACCAGCGAAACTCCTGTAGTGTAGTCGCGACAACCTTGGAAACAGGTGGGCGAACATTAACTTGCGGCACAAAGCTGTTTGTAAATGTAGGTGAGGTATTTTTGGTTTTTGTCATGAGAATCTCTATGCTATGGGTCCACAGTGATTACAAAAAAATTCGGCAGTGAGAACGAAGATGTGTTAAAATAGGTTATCAAGTTATTGTATCTGAAATTGATTATTGGCAGATTAATTACATTATTAATATTTCGGACACCACAATGCCTATGTGTGTCTCCACAATATTGGCAGGATGTGCCTTCTGCTCCTTGACCCGCCAAACCGGAACATAATGGTCCTCAGAGATTATGGAGAAGCGGGCCTCATCACTGACCACACTGCGATACCATTCGTTTCTGAACCCTCATGAACCCACTAATACTAACATCGGGACACTGTGACGTCTCAGTGGTTTCATACCTGACAACTGCAGTACACAACCACCCCAAAGCACACTACAAATATGCAGCCTCTGTCAAATGCATTCAATTGGTGGACAGGCTGCCTAACACGTCTGCGAGGCATCGAGAGTGCTTCGTCTTTCTTCACTTTATGACGCACGGCAGTTGATGATACCAACTTCACACCAGAGCGATGACATAACGAATGCACTCTGATGGACATTGTACATATTACAAGGCCGTGTACATCTAATCATTTACTCACACATTAATGGTAGGTATGTATACCGGAATTGTTTAGTTTCTCGTGTCCGGGTTTCACGTTCAGAACTAAAGCTTTTCAGCCCAGTACCGGGCCACGTTGACAGCATTTTCTCTTGCGACTTATTAATCGTAGGAATAGGGGGGGGGGCAATTCAAGCAATTTATGATGTGCTCTAGCGTTGGTTTCTAACCAAATTGGCAGAATACGCCCAAATTGTTGATAATGCCAATTTTTTCTAGATCTTACTTGACTCGGAGCCACACAAGTTATAAATCTGTTCAGCGATATCTGTAGTTTCCAACCCAGGTCGACTCCTGTCTGTGGTACTTGTTGAAGAGGGAATTTTTCTGACGGCGCAATGCTCATCGTGTTCAGAAAGCTTCTCCTGGACTGAAGTTGACTGGCTGGTATTTCTGCTCCAAAAAGCGCAAGGTTTCATCGAAACTTTGTCTGAACTTTTCAATATATCCAAGTTCACATGGGAGTAGGGCGACCAACTCTCTCGTATTACACGGGTCCTCTCATATTTCAGTACTTTTTTGCAGCTCTCCCGTCTCCCTTCTTGTCCGCCAGTTTCTTCAGTATATTTCGTCAGTAATATATCTCAATGAGATAACTCGAAAATTTTTGTATACTAATCGATTATATTTCAGATTACTATTCATACTTCTACTGGCTTTGGAATGCTTAGGGCTCTGAGGGGAAATATTTATTTGTTTCTTGGTCAATACTACCATGTCTAGGATGCGCTCACATCGCACGTATCATCATTTAACGTTTTTATTCCATAACAACAAACGGAAGTAATGATTCGCGAAAGCGGTTAATAGAGACGATGATGTTTAAATAGAAGCCTTTCATTGGTTATTTTTCCGCATTTTGTGCAATGGAAAAACAATTTTTTGTTTATTTAGATTGAATTCCTTTTTCATTCCATAGACCAAAATATTAGAGGATCATTGTAGGTATAGAACAGTTTTTCCCAACCTTTTTGAATACGCGACACCCTTCCAACTAAAAATATTTTGGCGACCCCACCCACTCCCTAACCATAACAACAATGTAGGCAATAAATTTAATTTTATTCTGTTGATACAATTTTCTTGTAAAAAGAAAAGGCAAAATCAATAAAAATACATTATTGCACATTATAGAATAAATTATAGTTCATATTTCTGAATGGAACACGACCTATTATCACATGAAATCGACAGAAAAATGTATGTTGCTTAACGAGGTACCGCATATCAGGAAAACTCAGAAACGAATTATGACCGTTGTGCAAGGTTCCACTGATAATCAATTTGTAAACGAATTTCTCAAAATTACGTATTGTGTCTGGTAAATTTAGCTAATGACTAGTAGCGGAAAATAGTTTTCAGGTCTTATTATTATTCGTTGTTAACACGGTGTATTTATTGTAAAACAATCTCTGTTCTATTCAACTGAGAACTGGTGATCAACAAGAAATCGCGTAATGTTAATACAATATACCTTTCACTTTTCTCAGGCATTTGTTTTTGCATTTCGGGACCCTAGTATTGAGGCAGGCGCCTGGCTGGTTGTTATATGGTGCAGCTACTTCTTCCTGTGACGGCGACCTCCCAGGGGGTCACGATCCATAGTTGAAAAACATGGGTATAGAACATGTCAGAAAACTTATAAAAATATTCAAATGTTGGTAATTCTGTGGGCCCAAACTACGTTGGTCATCAGTCTCTATACTTACAAACCACATAAACTAACCTAACGACAACACACACATCCATGCCCGAGGGACGATTCGAACCTCCGTCGCAGGTGGCCACGCGATCCATAACGTGGCACTCCAGACCGCTCGGCAACTCCCGCGCGGTATAAAAACTATAAATATGCTTAGAACATATCATTCTAATACATATTTCACGTATCTTTACTCAGCTGTCGTTATATGTAAGAAAAATGTAAACCCTTCGTATTTACACAAACGTGAACTTTTGATATATGGATCATAAAGGTAATTTCCACCCCCATGAACCACAGACATTGCCGAGGTGGGGTGGCTTGCGTGCCTCAACGATGCAGATAGCCGTACCGTAGGTGCAACCACAACGGAGGGGTATCTGTGGAGAGGCCAGACAAACGTGTGGTTCCTGAAGAGGGGCAGCAGCCTTTTCAGTAGTTACAGGGGCAACAGTCTGGATGATTGACTGAGCTGGCCTTGTAACATCAGCTAATGTGGCTTTGCCACACGGTTACTGCGAACGGCTGAAAGCAAGGGGAAACTACAGCCGTTACTTTTCCCGAGGACATGCAGCTCTACTGTATGAAAATATGATGATGGCATCCTCTCGGGTAAAATATTCCGGAGGTAAAATAGTCCCCCATTCGGATCTCCGGGCGGGGACTACTCAGGAGGATGTGATCATCAGGAAAGACAATTCTGGCATTGTACGGGTCGGAGCGTGGAATGTTAGATCCCTTAATCGAGTAGGAAAATTAGAAAATTTAAAAAGAGAAATGGATAGGTTGAAGTTGGATATAGTGGGGATTAGTGAAGTTCGGTGGCAGGATGAACAGGATTTCTGGTCAGGTGAGTACAGGATTATAAATACAAAATCAGTTGGGGGTATCACAGGAGTAGGACTGATAATGAATAAGAAAATAGGAATGCGGGTAAACTACTATGAGCAGCACAGTGATCGCATTATCATTGTCAAGATAGATACGAAGCCAACACCGACAACAGTAGTACAGGTTTATATGCCAACTAGCTCTGCCGATGATGAGGATATAGAAGAAATATATGAGGAGCTAAAGGAAATTATTCAGACCGTTAAGGGAGAGGAAAACTTAATTGTGATGGGAGACTGGAATTCGGTAGTAGGAAAAGGAAGAGAAGGAAAAATAGTAGGTGAATATGGACTGGGCAGAAGGAATGAAAGAGGAAGTCGCCTGGTAGAATTTTGCACGGAACATGATTTAATCGTAACAAACACGTGGTTTAAGAATCACAAAAGAAGGTTGTATACTTGGAAGAGACCAGGAGACACTGGAAGGTATCAGATAGATTTTATAATGGTAAAATATAGATTCCGGAACCAGGTTATAAACTGCAAGACATACCCAGGGGCAGATATAGACTCTGACCATAACTTGTTAGTCATGAACTGTAGGCTGAAACTGAAAAAACTGCAGAAAGGTAGGAAAATAAGGAGATGGGACCTAGATAAATTGAAGGAACGTGAAGTTCTGGTGAATTTCAGAGGGAGATTTAGGCAACAATTGACAGAAACAGGGGGAAATAAAACAGTAGAAGAGGAATGGGTAGCATTGAGAGATGAAATAGTGAAGGCAGCAGAGGACAAAATAGGTAGAAAGGCAAGACCTGCAAAAAATCCTTGGATAACACAGGAGATACTAAATTTAATTGATGAAAGGAGAAAATATAAAAATGCAGTAAATGAAACAGGCAAAATGGAGTACAGACGACTAAGAAATGAGATTGATAGGAAGTGCAAAATGGCTAAGCAGGAGTGGCTAGAAGCCAAATGCAAATCTGTAGAAGAATGTATAAGAAGGGGAAAAGTAGATACCGCCTACAGGAAAATCAAAGAGACATTTGGGGACAAGAAAAGCAATTCTACGAATATCAAGGACTCAGATGGGAAACCAGTTCTCAGCAAAGAAGGGAAAGCTGAAAGGTGGAAAGAGTACATAGAGCAGCTCTACAAAGGAAATGAACTTAGAGACGATGTTGTAGGAAGGGAAGAGGAAGTAGATCAAGATGAAATAGGAGATACTATACTCAGAGATGAATTTGACAGAGCCTTGAAAGACCTAGGCAGGAACAAGGCCCCAGGAGTAGATGATATACCCTCAGAGCTACTAAAGTCTCTGGGAGAGCCAGCCATGACAAGACTATTTGAACTGGTGTGTAGGATATATGAGACAGGCGAAATGCCCTCAGACTTTAAGAAAAATGTAATAATCCCCATTCCAAAGAAAACAGGTGCAGACAGGTGTGAAAATCACAGAACCATCAGTTTGATAAGTCATGGTTGCAAAATTTAACACGAATTATCTACAGGAGAATGGAAAAGCTGGTAGAAGCTGACCTAGGGGAAGATCAGTTTGGATTCAGAAGGAACGTAGGAACCCGGGAGGCAATACTCACTTTACGTCTTATCTTAGAAGATAGATTAAGGAAAGGCAAATCTACATTTTTAGCCTTTGTAGATTTGGAGAAAGCGTTTGACAATGTTGACTGGACTACACTCTTTCAAATTCTGAAGTCAGCAGGGGTACAATACAGGGAAAGGAGAGTTATCTACAACCTCTACAAAAGCCAGACCGCAGTTATTAGACTCGAAGGGCATGAAAGGGAAGCATCAGTTGGGAAAGGAGTAAGACAGGGTTGTAGCCTTTCTCCGATGTTATTCAATTTGTACATTGAGCAGGCGATGAAGGAAAGCAAGGAAAATTTTGGAATAGGGATTAAAGTTCAGGGGGAAGAAATAAAAACATTGCCTTTTGCTGATGACATTGTAATTCTGTCAGAGACAGCAAAGGACCTGGAAGAGCAGTTGAATGGAATGGACAGTGTGTTGAAGAGAGCGTACAAAATGAACATTAACAAGAGCAAAACAAAAATAATGGAATGCGGTCTTAGAAAATCAGGCGATGCTGAAGGAATTAGATTAGGTAACGAAACAATGAAGGTGGTAGATGAGTTTTGTTACTTAGGTAGTAAAATAACATGCGATGGTCGCAGTACAGAGGATATAAAATGCAGAATGGCAATGGGAAGAAAAGCATTTTTGAAAAAGAGAAATTTGCTAACATCGAATATTAATTTAAGTGTAAGGAAGTCTTTTCTGAAGGCATTTGTGTGGAGTGTTGCCTTGTATGGGAGTGAGACATGGACGATAAACAGTGCGGACAGGAAGAGAATAGAGGCTTTTGAAATGTGGTGCTACAGAAGAATGCTGAAGATTAGGTGGGTAGATCGCATAACTAATGAAGAGGTACTGAACAGAATTGGTGAGAAAAGGAATTTTTGGCATACCCTAACTAAAAGAAGGGATCGCTTGGTAGGACACATTCTTAGACATCGAGGAATCGTAAATATAGCATTGGAGGGAAGTGTGTGGGGTAAAAATCGCAGAGGGAGGCCAAGAGACGCGTATAGTAAGCAGATTCAAGTGGATATGGGTTGCCGTTCTTATGAGGAGATGAAAAGGTTTGCTCAGGATAGAGTAGGGTGGAGAGCTGCATCAAACCAGTCTCCGGACTAAAGACCATAACAACAACAACAAAGGTAATTTACCTACTTGACTATCATGAACCAGTAAGAATAGAAATCCAATGGGCATTTACACATAAAATCAACGGTTTCTATTAAGTCAGTTATTATACAGTAGGCGGAATTAACCAATAAAAATACTATTTTTATACTGTGTTTCGTCTTAATAGCTACTGGAAACTTACTGAAACTATGAGTTTCTAAATACTGGATCCCTTTTTGATTAGGGTGAGTGATTTCAAGCCTTCTGCAGTTTTTTTTATTGCTAGTATTGATGGTGTACTGAAATCGTAGCTCAAAAATAAGACTTAAAGGACTGTTAGAATGTTCAGTTCTTTGATTAGGTTTTTGAACACTATTGTTGAATTTACTTCACAAATCAGTCTTATTAATGCCATTGAGCGGCTTTAAAAATGTCTCACAGCTTGTAAAACTACCCCAAAATATGAGTAAAAATAAACAAAGTGGGTCTGATTTTTTTTTTATGTTAACATCTTCACTGTCATCCATTCCTAGAAAACACATATAGTTGTATAGTTAAAATTTAATGTGAGTAAATCTCCCTTATTCTCCTTTATAGTGATAGATTTTAGTCATTTCACGCAGCCTGTAATTATTCTGCACGATTAGTTTTGGGCAGTGTCGAAGTGTTTGGTGTGGACAGATCTGCATCTCAGAGAGGCTGCAAATTATTCAGTGGAGAAACAGAGATGTAAACCGAAAGTGTATGTTTAAGGTCGAAAATCAAACTACTTAGTTACTGTTGCACCGATATTTATTACTTACTGCATTTTGACTTTAGGGCTTTATCAGACAACAACTAACTAGTACTACAAAAATCAAATCGATGGTGTTGAACAGCAACCTCGTATGAAAAAAAAATCTGTTTTACAGGAGATTAAAATAAGCATTATTATTTACAGTTATCTCGATTGTAAATAAATAAAAACAATTATTTTCACTATAAATTATTTCATTAATAAAATATTCCATGAAAACATAATGGAAAATAATTTTCAAGCCATAAATTAAATAAAAATTGTCAACGATGTTCTTACATGAACAAACTGACATACGAGGTTGCTGTTCAACACCATCGAAATATTGAAATATTTGTAAACCCAACGGACCAAACTGCTGAGATGATCAGTTCCTAGACTTACAGAGTTGTTAAAGTAACTTATGGTAAGGACAACACACTCAACCATACCCGAGGGAGGACTCGAACCTTCGACGGTAACGGCTTATGAGTCCATGAAATGGCACCTCAAACCGCGCGACCATTGACGCACGGCTGGTACGAAGACAATAGGTGGCAAAAAGCCAAAGCAAAAAGCAAGAGATATTAACAACTGCATATATTCTGTAGCCATGACATTTGCTGCCTTGTTTGGTAACGTCAGCTTAATAATATATTTACAATGTTGTACTACTAAGTAAAAGAAAATATTTAAAGTGAAAATAGTCACAATGTTAAGGTGTGCCATTAAAATTTGTAATTAGTGTGATGATTTTGATTTCTTATCTTCTCAAAAGCTTTTCGTTAATTGTCTGTGTATATTCTTCCGTTCTTCTGATGATAAACTGCCGGCTTTCTTTATAAGTTGTTCTGTAGATATGTGAACTAGTTTTCCAAACCGTACACGATTTATTACTGTTTTATTTTGTGACGTAGGCCTACACAGATATCTTCCCTAGTTTCTTATAACCAGCTGATTTTGACCTTATTGACAGAGGAATGGCGGAATTGTGTATTAATTTATGTTTAATATGTGTTTCGAATTAAAAAAAAAAATTGTCTCCAAAACCTGTTAGAGAATGACAGTTTGCGTCACGAATGACCTGCAAATTCCATTTTTCCTGTACGTAGAATGTACTCCACTGGTAGTAAAACGTATGACAAAACACAAGAGAATTTTTAATCGGATATTTGGTGATCCTTTGTTGAAGGATTTTCCTTTTACTGGCTGTAGTCATATGCATTCCGTTTTGCCATTCATTACTACGTCCACACGCACATGTATTGATACCGAATTAGAAGTGCAGTTTCATGCTGCCAATGAGTATTCGTTGCAGACATGAATGCCCTCTCGCAAACTTCAAGGACGTTTCCCGGCAGTACGCGTGAGGCAGGCTTACAGCTTTCTACTCCGCATATTTTGAGCACACTACAGTGCTACCGCTAGCCAAACATGGTTCAGAGAACCGCCTCTGCCTCGTTGACTTGCAGACCTTGATCCTGACGTCACGCCAGACGACGTCATAGCTAGGTCTGACGTCAGTCTCGCAACTGGCAACGGCTGACTCGCTGCAGGTAGGATGGATGCATCGTAGAAACCATTAAAACTTAGTCACCGGTTTCTCGGTGTGCAAGGACACGTATTCATTGATTAAAGAGAATAAGGAACTTGTTCCTCCAACCTGCTGCCGACTGTGTGGAGGAAAGGCCATAGAGCTTAAACAGAATTTATTATTACGTGCAAAAGTTACCCGTGGACTTGTGCCCTACTTTTAGTACGAGGTATGTCCATAAAGTAAATTCCGTTTGGTTATATAAAACAAACGAGTACATATATAGAAAAAATATTTATTGTACAAAAATCTACACCTGTTAACCTACTTTTCTATATAGCTTCCGAAATTTTGTAGGCACTTGTCATAACGTGGCACAATTTTTTGTATGCTTTCTTCATAGAAGGTTGCCGCCTGTGTATTCAACCATGTGGTAACATGTTCTTTCAGCTCGTCATCATCGCTAAAGTGTTGACCACCAAGAAAACCATCGCCTTCTTCAATGAAGCGTGTCAAAAACTGAAGGGCACTGCCCATTCGTTGTTTTTTGTGTTATTCAGTAAGAATTTTGTGTACCCAACGTGAGCAAAGTTTTCGAAATTTCATTTTTTCAGTAACAATTTCATGAATTAGTGATCGTGAGATTTGCGAAACTTCCATAGCAAGGGCACCAAGTGTAAATATACGGTTGTAACCACAGAGGAGCGTCCACTTCGTTCTTCATCGTGCACTTGATCACGTCCTTCTTTGAACAGTCTGACCCATCTTCTAACCACTGATTCACTCATAGCATTTTGCCCATGAACCTCGCAGATTTGCCGATGAATTTCCTTTGGTTTAAGGAACGGTCGCGAAGTGGGAATATAGATTAGTAGAAGAGCAATATCATCAGCTATTACATTGCCTACAAAGTCACGTAAATATATACTACTTGTCTACGATATTACTTATTAGTTCATTCACGTATTTAGATTTACACCTCACTTATTTGAAACTACCTCTAATAAAAAAATAAATAAATAAAAATACAAAGTGTGTAATTATGACAAAATGGAGTTATATTTTTGTATAAAGGAAACGAATTTCAATAATAATAAAAACCGTCTGGATCGCTAAAATTATATTTCTTGTTCACATGTTTGTAAATCTACCGGACTCAACTGCTGGGTTATCAGACCGTAGCTTACAAACCACTTAAACTAAGGCACATTAACCTAAGGACAACACACACATATATGCCCGAGGGGGAACTCGAACTCCCGACGGCGAACTGCCTCGCGCACCGCAGCATGGCGCGACAATGCGCGTGGCTAATCCGCCGCGGCTATATTTTTTGATTACGAAGTTTCGACATTTTTTGATTACGAAGTTTCGACATCTGCCATCATCAGATGTAAAAACCTTTGAACTTGCACAGTAAAGTTGAGCGTCAGTGACAAAATATCTATCTAAGAAATATCTATTTAAGAAAAACCTACATCTAACTTACGTCTATGGTCTAATTCGGTGTTTGCCACATCTAACCCCCGAATCCAGGGGATGGCGGATTCTTCCATTGCTGGAGACCAGTCCATCCCCCGGCGGCATGGCAGATGTGGCTGTCTCAATTGGGTATTGGGTCAGATCCGGTTATTGATTCAGGATAAAGTCTCGAAGCACTTTGCACGAGACATTATTGGCGATTTCGTCGAGTACTCGGAACGTGTCTGGGGTTCTTATGAGCTCAAAGGTGTTATTACTAGGCAGAGCCCTTCTGAGATCCGCAGCCACGTCGTCATACGTAGGACACTCATAAATGATATGTTCTGGCGTTCCTATCTCGGTACCACAGGCACAAGCTGGCGTAGCCTGTCTCCTAAACCGACATAGATATGTCGGATAGGGTCCATGCCCGGTGAGGAAGTGCAGCATCCCCCTAGATGGTTTGAAATGTTTCATACCCAATCTTTCCTGGATATCTGGCAGGAGAGCGTGAGTTCTCCTCCCAGATTCCTCTTCATCCCAAGATTTCTGCCAAAGTTGGAGCCCTTTCTGTCTGATCTCTGTTTTACTTAGAATTGGTTCCCCCATAATTTTTTCTACGTTCCCTCCGTTCCCTTTCTTGGCCCAGTACCAAGCTCCCTGCTCCCTTACCTTGATGTCAAGAGGGCATAGCCCCATCAACACCAAGAGGGCCCCACCGGGAGTGGTCCTGTAGCCTTCAACTGAATGCAGGAGGATGTTGCGCTGCACCCTTCTCACGGACATGGCAGGCGTCACCCACGTGAGCCTGTGGGCCCATACCGGAGATCCGTAGCCCATGATGGACGTAAGTATGCTGTGTGAGATCGGGAGGGAGGTGAAACCTCCGGTGCCCGATCCCAGCCAAACAGTGTAGCGCTACCAGCGATCTCTCAGCAACCGTGTCCACGTGGGCGGCGAAATTCCAGCGCTCATCTATGATTACGTCAAGGTATCTAGCTTGAGTTAGTCTTATGACAGGTGTACCGTTTATCCTGACTGTTGGATTTCTAGCCAATTGGCCCTTTAGCAGCAGGTACACTGACTTCTGTGGTGCAATCTGTAACTTCGTCCTACTGCACCAAGCAGTAAGCACCTGCAGTGATCTTTCGATGTCTTCACGACTTCGGCCCCCGACCATGATGAGGAGGTCGTCTGCGTAAGCCATCACCTCTAGCACGTCAGGATGTTCTTCGAGCTCTCCTAGGACATGTTCCATATTGAGGTCCCAGAAGAGTGGCCCCAGGACGGAGCCCTGGGGACACCCCTTGGTGATCATTTTGTTGACTCTTCCGCTAGGAGATGATAGCCAGACTTCCCTTCCAGCACAGTAGCTCCTGAGACACCCATATAGCGACCCTGGACACTCTATCTCCCAAAGACAGGAGAAGAGCGAAGGCCACTACAGGTTGTCAAAGGCACCACTGATGTCCACCATGATACCCACGACGTATTTGTACGGCGCAGAGGAGCAGACCTCGGCCGCCAGGGTAATCGCGTCAGACGCCGATTTCCCCTGACGAAAACCGAACTGCCTGCTGCTCACACCACACAGCATACGATGTGCGGACAGCCTGTCAGCCAGCAGCCTCTCAAATAACTTCCCCATGGTGTCAAGGAGACAGATGGGGCGATAGGACTCGGCCAAGGCCGGGTCCTTATCAGCCCCTTTCTTTATCACCACCACACTCGCCTTTTTCCATGGTTTTGGAAACCTGCCAGTGCGCAGGCATTCATTAAAGAGTACTGTCATTTGAGAGACCAACTGGGGCGCAAGGAATTGAACTACCTCTGCTGGGATGCCATCGGGCCAAGGAGCTTTCCTTTTCTTGAGGGCTTGTATCTTGGCTCAGCTTTTTTATTACAGAGGGCGTTGTGCCCCTGACCGTGCTCGCTGAGCCCCGGCGTCCCGGTTATTTGAGTTCCAACCCTCGTATATAATTGGTGCTTGCTCTTTCGCACACGTCGGAAAAAATGAAAGCTTCCATTATGAACTGGAGAAGTCACACACTGCTCGGGTGCTTCACGTCACAGGAACGAGCCGTGCTGGTTGGGGCGGTAGAGTAGGCAGGGGAACCTTAAGAGAAGGGAAGTTTCACTTGACGCAATGACAGCCACGTTGCGTCGCAGACAGCTGAGAAGCCGCCGACACTGGAGGAGGAAATGCCTGCACGCCCTCTGCGCCGTATATCGGAGGCGAAATCAGTGCTGGCAGAAAGCCAAGGCGCCGAGGAGCAGCACGGGGGCTCTAGGGCGTCCCACGCGTCAGTAATGGGGCCGATTAAAATAGAGGATGTGGGCCACGGGCGGCGCACCAGCCAGCCGTGGACACGGGGGGCCCGCGAGGAGGCGCCACGCCGGCCGCCACACACTGGCACAAGGCTACTGCTGGTCCCGAGGTGAAGCGTTCCACTGGAAGCCGCAGGGGCGCTTCTTCGATGGCCGCTAGGAATTCAGTCTGCGTTTTAACCCATCCTTCACCTCTCAACGATGTGGCGACTCACCAGAAGATAAAGCTGTAGGTCCACCTTTCCCCAGTTGGATACTTGGGTACGCTAAGGGCACTCAAGTCGCCGAAGTGACGTCTAGTTGAAAGACTTGCACCAGGACAGTGATCCACACGAAATTATTATTATTATAACCGGCCACTGAGAAACAGGGAATCGATCCCCTTTCACTGGCAAGCACCCTATCGACTGAACTACCTGTGCACGCCTCACGGTCCGTCCTGAAACCTTTAACACCTACAAGGCTGGTCGTTATAACCTCTACACAATGAAGCCAGAAGCGAAACGACCATCAAATTACACTGCTGACGACCCAAAACGCAACACCCCCAAGGAAGCATGCAAATCTGATGATACGAGGGTTGGAGCACTGATGTGGAGACACTATGCAATGGAATCTACTATTGGTGACATACCTACCCTACCTCCGAGCAAATGAACACGCCGCCCCATGTCACCGACGTGCGCACAATCGAGGGAAACAGTCACTAGTGAGCGAGCGGTCTAACGTAACGGTGTCACTATGTTTTCTAAACAGAAACAACGGAGTTGCATCAAGATTGAATGTGCCAGAGGTCGCACAGCACGACATTGTCATCAAGGTCTTCAAGGTCGTTGGATAAAAGCCTTCAAGGAAGGTCGGCAAACTGTGACAGACAAACATCGGGCAGATCGTCCTAGCGTTTCTGAAGAAGAAGAGCATACTGTTGCCGCGTTAGTGGACAGTGGTCGACGCCAGACGATTAGTGAGCTCGCCCAAACATCATTTTGCACGACAAGCTGTGGCTGCTCTGTTCGGTCGATGGGACTGGGAAGTACTCTACCATCTACCATACTCCCCAGCCTTAAGTCCATGTGACTTTGATTTGATTCCGAAGATGAAGGAACCACTTCGTGGCATTCGATTCAGAACTGTTCCAGAGATTCCATAGACAGTAGTAACCGCTCCATTCGCACCATCAACAGAACAGCTCTGCTAACGGTATACTACGCCTTCGACATCGCTGGCAACTGGTTCTACGTAACGCTGGTGACTGCTTTGAAGGACAGTAACAGGAGCAAACATGTAAGGCTTTTGCATCAGCTGTGGATAACTAGTTGCCACTATTTAAGTCCCAACCATCGTTATTCATCATTTTGTGGTTGAACATTTTAATCTCGAGTTCCATTTCTGACTTATAATAAGATTATGTTCCTCTGCCTTGAGCAAAAACATTGTTTATTTTTATTTACGCAGACAGGTTTCTGGGAAGTTATCTTTACTGGGTTGCAATATTGCATATTGTATTGCGTATGGCTGTCTGACATGTGCAGTTCAACTACAATTATTGTCTTGCTATGTCATTGTGAAGACAGTAATTATAGCTGAACTGCAAATACCAGGCAACCACATAAACACAAACTGTAGTAGATAATTTAAAAAAACAACCCACTTAAGATGGACAAACTTCTCAGAAACAAGTTTGGGTAAATAAAAAGAAACAATTGTGTGTGCTCGTACACATCCTTAAAATGAAGATACTACTTACATTTTCCGTGAGCCTTTATAGATGTCATCATATGGATGTCACAATGAGGAAATAGCGCCGGCAACGGTTAAATAGTCATACATTCAGTTGTCACCATCTGTGGCCTCAGAAAAAAAAAAAATCAATGAACTTTGTAATTTTCTTTGCGGTGAAACACGGAAAGAAAGAAAGCAGCGGAGAAGACTTAAAACGATGTTTTGGCAGACAGTTGGGCAGCAGTTGCCGCTTGTGTTTCGCATGAAAGTGAGTGGAGTGTCACGCGGTCGTATAAGGCTATCCGCCCCAGTTAGCAGCAGCCCGGAGTGAAATGCGGGCTGACCTCACGCCGACCGCCGCACCGCGCTCTTTCCCAGAACCGGCCACCCCCTGTTACGTCACTCATGTCGCCAACAGGCATTCCTGTCCCAGTGGAAAAGCAGTGTTTCGCGTTTGTGCAGATACCATCGCGCGAGTGTAAGATGAGAAGAAGCGTCCAATACAGACTGGAGTGTGCTGCGGCGCATGTCACTACACACAATGAAATAAGCTTTCCACCTGTTGGTTGGCTGTCTGTTCTTCTCCAAGAGCCGAAACCAAAGTAGGTAGTGAGGCCTGATTTTGCGGTCGGGAGTGAAAGCGGCGTCCCGTAGTCACAGATGAGTTGGATTTCAGTCAGGCCGGGACTGCGCGGAAGATAGTTCATTTCAGAAATGTCATTGTCCCCAGACCACTGTCTAACAGAAGCTACTTCAACATCTACATAAATACTCTGCAGTTCACATTGAAGTGCACGGCAAAGGGTTCATCGATCTCTAATAGCTCACGGGAAAAAACACACCTAAATCTTTCCGTTTTCTATCTGATTTCTCTTATTTTAATTTGATGATCACGTCTTCCTTTGTAGGTGGGTGCTAGCAAATTATGTTCGCATTCTGAAGAGAAAGTTGGTGAAAGAAATTTCGCTAACAGATCTCGCCGCAGCAAATAACGCCTTTCTGTTGATGATTTCCACCCCAACTCGTGCATTATTTCCGTGACACTCTCTCTAGATAACACAAAACGAGCTGCCCTTCTCTGAATTCTCTCTAAATCGTCCGTCAGTCCCACCTAGTGAGAATCCCACAATCAGCAGCAATACTCCATAATAGGACGCACAAGTGCAATGTAGGCAGTTTCTTTAGTAGAAATGTTGCATCTTCTAAGTGTTCTGCTAATGAAGCGTAGTCTTTGGTTCGCCTTCCCAATAATATTTTCTATATAATCTTTCTGGCTTTCAGCATGACAATATTTTCTGTGTGTTCTTTCCAATTTAAGTTGTTCGGAATTGTTACTCCTAGGTATTTTGTAGAATTGACGGCCTGTAGTTTTGACTGATTTATCGTCTAAATGCGGTTTAACGGATTTGATTTAGTAGTCATATGGATGACTCACACTTATCATTATTAAGGGTCAATTGTCATTTTTTGCATCATGCTGATATCTAAATCATTTTGCAGTTGTTTTTCATCTTCTCGTGACTTCATTAACCGATAAATGACAGTATTATTCTCGAACAGTGTAAGAGAGCTAGTCAGATGGTCTAAATCGTTTATAAAAATAGGGAACAGTAGGGGCCTCATAACACTTCCCTGTGGAACGCCAGATATCACTTCTGTTATACTTGTTGACTTTCCGTCATTTACAACGTACTGTGTCCCTTCTGACAGGAAATCACGAATCCAATCGCACGACATGACGATATTTCATAAGCAAGCAATTTGATTAGAAGACGCTTGTGAGGTACAGTGTCAAAAGCCTTCCAGTAATCTAGAAATACGGAATATATTTGACATCTCTTGTCGATAGCACTCATCAAATCATGTGAGTAAAGAGCGAGCTGTGTTTCATAAGAACGATACTTTCTAAATCCGTCTTGCCAATGGGGCAATTCGTCGTTCTCTTCGAGGTAGTTCATAATATTTGAGGAAAGTATATGTTCTAAAATACTGCTGATTAACGGACAGCCTTGCTGATACAATGAGTGTGTGTTCCTCTAATGTGTGCAGTCAACACCGCCTAGAAGACAAGGCCTTGTCTTCTAAGTGGTGTTGGTGCAGTACACAGTACTATAAAATGTGCTCACACGAGATGCATCCAGAAAATAAGTTTTCCTATTTCTTTTAAAACAAAAACAATATGGTTGTATGAAAAACTTTATGGCAACAGGTTCAGCAATCTTTGGGCTATTTTCGACATATTCAAATGGTTTTCTAACCATTGGACGAAACTGCTACGGTCATCAGTCCCTACACTTACAGACTACTTTCATTAACTTACACTAAGGACAAAACAAACAAACACACACACACACACACACACACCCATGCTCGACACAGTCATCAAAAGAATTGAGATACTTGTCATATCGTGTATTACTGTCCGCCGCGCGTTGTGGATAGCGCGGCCTCCCACCTCCGTGAACCTGGCACCCCACATAATGAAATCGCTTTTTCATTTATACAATCTTAAAGAGCTTCGTTTGTAGTGGATTGTAGTACAAAAATTTTTATTTGTAGTTTTTAGAAAAAAAAAATTATGAGTCACTCAAAAAACAGACAGCACCCCACTTTTACGAAATAAAATTCTAATGGATGATATGTGTAGGGAATCGTTTGTAGTGGTTTGTAGTGAACGAATTTTCGTTTGTAGTAGCTTGTATATCCTACAAAACGTGTTCAAAATGGAAGGCGCGAAGCCCATATGCTATGCACTGCACCTACTGGCAGCACCCCACTTTCAAGAAATTTAATTCTAATGGATGATATGTGTAGGAAATAGTGTGTAGAGGTTTGTAGTGAACGAATTTTCGTTTGTAGTAACTTGTATATCCCACAAAACGTGTTCAAAATGGAAGCCGCGAGGCCCATACTGCTGTGCACTGCGCCCACTGGCAGCACCCCACTTTCAAGAAATTTAATTCTAATGGATGATAAGTGTAGGAAATAGTGTGTAGAGGTTTGTAGTGAACGAATTTTCGTTTGTAGTAACTTGTATATCCCACAAAACGTGTTCAAAATGGAAGCCGCGAGGCCCATACTGCTGTGCACTGCGCCCACTGGCAGCACCCCACTTTCAAGAAATTTAATTCTAATGGATGATATGTGTAGGAAATAGTGTGTAGAGGTTTGTAGTGAACGAATTTTCGTTTGTAGTAACTTGTATATCCCACAAAACGTGTTCAAAATGGAAGCCGCGAGGCCCATACTGCTGTGCACTGCGCCCACTGGCAGCACCCCACTTTCAAGAAATTTAATTCTAATGGATGATATGTGTAGGAAATAGTGTGTAGAGGTTTGTAGAGAACGAATTTTCGTTTGTAGTAGCTTGTATATCCCACAAAACGTGTTCAAAATGGAAGCCGCGAGGCCCATACTGCTGTGCACTGCGCCCACTGGCAGCACCCCACTTTCAAGAAATTTAATTCTAATGGATGATATGTGTAGGAAATAGTGTGTAGAGGTTTGTAGTGAACGAATTTTCGTTTGTAGTAACTTGTATATCCCACAAAACGTGTTCGAAATGGAAGGCGCGAGGCCCATACTGCTGTGCACGGCACCCACTGGCAGCACCCCACTTTCAAGAAATTTAATTCTAATGGATGATTTGCGAAGGAAATAGTGTGTAGAGGTTTGTAGTGAACGAATTTTCGTTTGTAGTAGCTTGTATATCCCACAAAACGTGTTCAAAATGGAAGGCGCGAGGCCCATTCTGCTGTGCACTGCGCCCACTGGCAGCACCCCACTTTCAAGAAATTTAATTCTAATGGATGATATGTGTAGGAAATAGTGTGTAGAGGTTTGTAGTGAACGAAGTTTCGTTTGTAGTAGCTTGTATATCCCACAAAACGTGTTCAAAATGGAAGCCGCGAAGCCCATACTGCTGGGCACTGCACCCACTGGCAGCACCCCACTTTCAAGAAATTTAATTCTAATGGATGATATGTGTAGGAAATAGTGTGTAGAGGTTTGTAGTGAACGAATTTTCGTTTGTAGTAACTTGTATATCCCACAAAACGTGTTCAAAATGGAAGGCGCGAGGCCCATACTGCTGTGCACTGCGCCCACTGGCAGCACCCCACTTTCAAGAAATTTAATTCTAATGGATGATATGTGTAGGAAATAGTGTGTAGAGGTTTGTAGTGAACGAATTTTCGTTTGTAGTAGCTTGTATATCCCACAAAACGTGTTCAAAATGGAAGCCGCGAAGCCCATACTGCTGGGCACTGCACCCACTGGCAGCACCCCACTTTCAAGAAATTTAATTCTAATGGATGATATGTGTAGGAAATAGTGTGTAGAGGTTTGTAGTGAACGAATTTTCGTTTGTAGTAGCTTGTATATCCCACAAAACGTGTTCAAAATGGAAGCCGCGAGGCCCATACTGCTGTGCCCTGCGCCCACTGGCAGCACCCCACTTTCAAGAAATTTAATTCTAATGGATGATATGTGTAGGAAATAGTGTGTAGAGGTTTGTAGTGAACGAAGTTTCGTTTGTAGTAACTTGTATATCCCACAAAACGTGTTCAAAATGGAAGGCGCTAGGCCCATACTGCTGTGCACTGCACCCCCTGGCAGCACCCCACTTTCAAGAAATTTAATTCTAACGGATGATATGTTTTGGAAATAGTACGTAGAGGTTTGTAACGAACGAATTTTCATTTGTAGTGACTTGTAGAACCCAAAGAACTACATTAAGCAAGAGCAGAATGGGTGGCTCTGAGAGATAAAAGCAGCAGATAATTATTTCGGTAGCAGAACAACGCCTTAATCTCTGTATATCTACAGGAGATACTAAACGCAACTGGTGAAAGAAGAAAATGTAAAAATGTAGCAAAATGTTGCACGTAAAAAGGACTATAGTCGGCGGAGAAAAGACGTTGACAAGAATTGCATATTGGCTAAGCTGGAGTCGCTAGATGAGAAATAGAACTTCGCAGGAGAATGTATAAGTAGGTGAAAGTTAGATATAGCCTAGAGGAACATAAGAGACATTTCGAGACAAGAAGAGGAGCTGCATGAATATCAAGACCTCAGATAGAAAACCAGTACTAACCAGAGAGTGGAAATCTGAAATGCGGCAGGAATATGTAGAGGACCTATACAAAGGAAGTAAACTTGAAAGTATAATTCTAGAAACGGAAGATGAAGTAGAGGAAGATAGGAGTTATGATGCTGAAAGAATAATTTGACAGAGTACTGAAAGATCTAAATCGATAAAAGGCTTCTGAGTTGATGATAATCCGTCTCAACTGCTGATATCGTCAGGAGAGCCAGTAACGCAGAAATTGTTCCACTTGGTATGCAAGATGTATGAGACCGCGGAAATGTCCTCATCCTGCGAGAAGAATATCGTAATTCCAATACCAAAGAAAGTAAGTTCAGCCAATTACAGATCTATCCGGTTAACAAGTCATTGCTGCATAATACTAACACGAATTATTCGAAGACGAATGGAAATTGGTTGAATCCGACCTTGGGGAAGATCTGTTTGGATTTAGGAGAAATGTAGGAACACCGGAGGCAATACTTACATTATGACTTACCTTAGAAGGTAGGTTAAGTGAAGGCAAACCTACGTTTCTAGTATTTGTAAATCTGTAGAATGCTTTTGACGATGTTAACTGGAATACACTCTTTCAGATTCTTAAGGTAACAGGGGCAAAATACAGGGAGCGAAATCCAGACAGCAGTCAAAGTTTAAGTACATGAAAGGAATGTAGTTGTTGGGGAGGGAGTAAGATTTGTAGCCCTTCCCCAATGTACATTGAGGAAGCTGTTTAGGAATGCAAGGTGAAATTTGGAGAAGAAATTAAAATTCAGGGACAAGACATAAAAACTTTACGATTGCCGATGACACTAATTCTGTCAGAGACAGCAAAGAACGTGAAAGAGCAGTTGAACGGAATGGACACTTTTGAAAGAAGGGTATAAGATGAAAATTAAGAAGAGTAAAACAGGGATAATGGAATTGTAGTGTTAGAAAAACAGACGATGCTGAAAGAATTACATTAGGTAATGAGACAATAAGAGTAGTAGATGAGTTTTCTTATTTGGGTAGCAACATAATGTCTGATGGCCAAAGTAAGGAAAATATAAAATTCAAAATGGCTGTGGGAAGAAAAGAGTTTTTGAAGAAGACAGTTTTTTGACATCCAGTAGTAATATAAGTGTCACTAAATTTCTAAAAGCATTTGTCTGGAGTGTAGCATTGTATGAGAGTGATACTTGGAGGACAAGGAGCTCAGACAAAAAGTTGATAGAACCTTTCGAAATGTGGTGCTACAGACGAATAATGAAGATTAGATGGGTATATCATGTAACTAATATGGTGCGTAAGAGAATTGGGAAGAAAAGAAGTTTCTGGCATGTCCTAAGAGAAGGGATGGGTTGGTGGGTTACATTCTGAGACATCTACAAATCTTAAACATTAGAATTAGAAGGACGTATGAGGTATAAATCAGAGGGATACCGAAGGACGAATACAATAAGCAGATTGAAAAGGATGTAGGTTGCCGTTCGTATTCTCAGATGAAGGGGGCTTTCGACAGTGTAACGTGGAGAGCTGCATCAACCCAATCCGTGAACTGAAGACCACAGCAGCAGCAACAATGAGAACTTGAGGTATATTTGGTCATTCTTACAGGAACGCAATAACTAGGCCTGCAGCCTTTGTGGGAGGTGCTGGTCTGACTGCAACGCATCTGCCAAGTGATCCCAGACATGTCTATTCCTGTTCAAGTGAGGTGAAAAGCCGGCCACTCCATTCGTTCAATTCCCTCAGCTTCAAAGATGTTGTCCACCAGTGCAACTCTGTGGAGATGAGCATTATCGTCCACCACACCAGAAGGAACCCATCTCATATGGCATCAGTATAAGGCAGAACATAGATCGATGGAACTCGTCTCTGTGCGTTTGAACAGTCAAAGCGCCATTCTGAACGACATAGAGGTCCGTATGTCAGCCAATATTGACTCCTGCCCACACCATTCGTCCACCAACATTTGGTGATGTTTCGTATATAAAAGCAAGATTGTTGCGAGTTCCACGTTCTCTTCAGATGAGGGAACGACGATTGTCCGGCGGAACACATCTTGACTCATATGTGAAATGAACACTGCTCCATGTTTACGGCTCCAATCCCGATGTTCCTCCGCCCAGTTTCTGCCGGGTTCCTGGTTTGAATGGGACACGCACCTTAGGCCTCTGTGTGAGGGTGCATTGCAACTGAGTTGCATTCAGCCTCCTGTCTCGACGGGCTGTTTGTTAACTGGAGATAATGGTCCTCTCTAGCTGATGTTACCCGTGGACGACCTTGCCTTTTTTTAGTGGGTCTTGTCTGAAATCGCGTCCAGGTCATGGAAGCTATACTTTGGGACATTGCAATAGTTGCAGCTGTGGCTGTTTCGCTTCGTAATTTAGCGACAAAATTGCTACTTTGGTCACCCTGGACGTATGCACGTAGTCGAAACTTACAATGTTTGCGTCACTAAATACTTTTCGCCTGTTGCCGGTACATAAAAGAAAGCCCATCCTTGGCACGCTTTCACGCACTGCATATGTTTCTTAACGTTCAAATATTTCCTTTTTGAATACTTTGAAATTATTCATAAAAGTAGACTTCTGAACTTCTTGAAGAAGGAAAGACGTGATTCTGGCACTTTAAAAATAGAATAAGAAATGGGATCCAGAAATTCCTTGTTGCAAACAGGTCTTTAAATAATCCCGCCAGATGGCTTTCAAAATCCCGCGGTTTTACAATAAAAAGCTCTAAATTATTAATTCAGTTTTTATAATAATAGTAACATGAAAAAGAGTAATTTTCTAGTTGATGCGGGTACAACGCTGACTGTGCAGCTGCTCGTCTGAATTCGTCAGTAGTGACGTCACTAACAAAACTATCGCGTACAGTAATGCACAGAAATGAGTATTTTTGATAGTGCAAGCTTTGGAAAATGGCAAATTATATACTGTTTTGCCTTACTGTGCCGTTTAACCGAAGTTACGTCCTGAGACCTGAAAGTCCTGGCATAGCGATACAGATTTCCGAAAGCTTGCCATAGCGAAAATACTTCCCAGTCGCCGGGTGTACTACTGGTGAACGAAGATACTAAGGCAAGAACAGTTTTTATTTAAAACTGTTTTCTCCAGTACCTCGCGCTGGAGTCTTTAATTTGCATTTCGCTTAGCCACTTATTCCGAAAATGTTGCTAATATTGAGGTGCCATATCTTAAAATGTTATAAATAAAGAGCACAATGATATTGTAAATACCGAATCGCACTACATATTGTAATATTTAACACTGTCGCGTAACACGTCTTTCTGAGAAGTAAAATAAATGTTAATTTCTAATAAAACACAGTCTTGGTTGCAACGATTTATTTTTAAACGCTTTTCGCCTTTTCAGGACAGCACCAGAATCTGGAAATTTTGTTTGGGGATACTTTACAGTCTTATCATGTACAGCGATAGTACGAAAACAGATTATTACTGACGTTGTAATAATGCTTTACATTGCGCCAAAGCCTAGCAATGACAGTATTTGGTTATGGTCATCCGTGAAATTCAAATGTTTAACTACGTTGGTCATCAGTCCCTACACTTAAAAACCATTATACTGACTTAAATTAACTTATGCTAAGAACAACAACAATCACGCATGGCCGAGAGAGGACTAAGCTCCGACGACGGGCAGCCGTGAAAATCCTATATAAACAGCAAAATAGAAGACAGCTTAATCACGTGAAATATTAGTCAAAGACAGCTGCAAGTGTTCAATTTTTACGGTCTGAATAAAAACCTACCAAGATTACGTTTTATTATTGTCCGATTGCTAGAATCGGCCAGTACTAAATTTACGAAAATACATTAAGGATGAAACATGACGTCATTTAAGAAACATTAATTGAACGTGGAGGAACTAAGTATACAATCTATTACTCTCATCAACAATTCTGTGTGTTCACAAAATACTGATACTCAACAGATGAACAAAACTCCGAATCCTAGAATGTTCACTCCAATAGATAAGATTTTAACTAAATATTTCCAAACTACTACTGAGGGGTTACGTTGCGCTGGGCGAGGCCGTTCACCGTCGGGGGTTCGAATGCCCCCTTGGGCATGGCTGCTTCTGCTCTCATTAGTATCAGTTAGTTCAAAAGTAGTTTGGAAGTTCAGGGACTGATGACCGTAAAGTTAAGTCCAATACGCTTAGCAAACATTTGAACATTTGAATTCCAAACAGGGAAACATAGGCGCTCCGGACTCGCACAGTAGCGTCTCCAAGTCTCGAAGCCTACACACTATTTCCTACACATATCATCCATTAGAATTAAATTTCTTGAAAGTGGGGTGCTGCCAGTGGGCGCAGTGCACAGCGGTATGGGCCTCGCGGCTTCCATTTTGAACACGTTTTGTGGGATATACAAGTTACTACAAACGAAAATTCGTTCACTACAAACCTCTACACACTATTTCCTACACATATCATCCATTAGAATTAAATTTCTTGAAAGTGGGGTGCTGCCAGTGGGCGCAGTGCACAGCAGTATGGGCCTCGCGGCTTCCATTTTGAACACGTTTTGTGGGATATACAAGTTACTACAAACGAAAATTCGTTCACTACAAACCTCTACACACTATTTCCTACACATATCATCCATTAGAATTAAATTTCTTGAAAGTGGGGTGCTGCCAGTGGGCGCAGTGCACAGCAGTATGGGCCTCGCGGCTTCCATTTTGAACACGTTTTGTGGGATATACAAGTTACTACAAACGAAAATTCGTTCACTACAAACCTCTACACACTATTTCCTACACATATCATCCATTAGAATTAAATTTCTTGAAAGTGGGGTGCTGCCAGTGGGCGCAGTGCACAGCAGTATGGGCCTCGCGGCTTCCATTTTGAACACGTTTTGTGGGATATACAAGTTACTACAAACGAAAATTCGTTCACTACAAACCTCTACACACTATTTCCTACACATATCATCCATTAGAATTAAATTTCTTGAAAGTGGGGTGCTGCCAGTGGGCGCAGTGCACAGCAGTATGGGCCTCGCGGCTTCCATTTTGAACACGTTTTGTGGGATACACAAGTTACTACAAACGAAAATTCGTTCACTACAAACCTCTACACACTATTTCCTACACATATCATCCATTAGAATTAAATTTCTTGAAAGTGGGGTGCTGCCAGTGGGCGCAGTGCACAGCAGTATGGGCCTCGCGGCTTCCATTTTGAACACGTTTTGTGGGATATACAAGTTACTACAAACGAAAATTCGTTCACTACAAACCTCTACACACTATTTCCTACACATATCATCCATTAGAATTAAATTTCTTGAAAGTGGGGTGCTGCCAGTGGGCGCAGTGCACAGCAGTATGGGCCTCGCGGCTTCCATTTTGAACACGTTTTGTGGGATATACAAGTTACTACAAACGAAAATTCGTTCACTACAAACCTCTACACACTATTTCCTACACATATCATCCATTAGAATTAAATTTCTTGAAAGTGGGGTGCTGCCAGTGGGCGCAGTGCACAGCAGTATGGGCCTCGCGGCTTCCATTTTGAACACGTTTTGTGGGATATACAAGTTACTACAAACGAAAATTCGTTCACTACAAACCTCTACACACTATTTCCTACACATATCATCCATTAGAATTAAATTTCTTGAAAGTGGGGTGCTGCCAGTGGGCGCAGTGCACAGCAGTATGGGCCTCGCGGCTTCCATTTTGAACACGTTTTGTGGGATATACAAGTTACTACAAACGAAAATTCGTTCACTACAAACCTCTACACACTATTTCCTACACATATCATCCATTAGAATTAAATTTCTTGAAAGTGGGGTGCTGCCAGTGGGCGCAGTGCACAGCAGTATGGGCCTCGCGGCTTCCATTTTGAACACGTTTTGTGGGATATACAAGTTACTACAAACGAAAATTCGTTCACTACAAACCTCTACACACTATTTCCTACACATATCATCCATTAGAATTAAATTTCTTGAAAGTGGGGTGCTGCCAGTGGGCGCAGTGCACAGCAGTATGGGCCTCGCGGCTTCCATTTTGAACACGTTTTGTGGGATATACAAGTTACTACAAACGAAAATTCGTTCACTACAAACCTCTACACACTATTTCCTTCGCAAATCATCCATTAGAATTAAATTTCTTGAAAGTGGGGTGCTGCCAGTGGGTGCCGTGCACAGCAGTATGGGCCTCGCGGCTTCCATTTTGAACACGTTTTGTGGGATATACAAGTTACTACAAAAGAAAATTCGTTCACTACAAACCACTACAAACGATTCCCTACACATATCATGCATTAGAATTTTATTTCGTTAAAGTGGGGTGCTGGCTGTTTTTTGAGTGACTCATAATTTTTTTTTTCGAAAAACTACAAACAAAATTTTTTGTACTACAATCCACTACAAACGAAGCTCTTTAAGATTGTATAAAGTAAAAAGCGATTTTTTGAAGTCGGGTGCCAGGTTCACGGAGGTCGGCCTCCCGCGTCGGAGGTTCGAATCCTCCCTCGGCCATGGATGTGTGTGTCGTCTTTAGTATAAGGTAGTTCATGAGTACTTTGTAAGTTTAGGAACTGATGACCCCGCACTTAAGTCCCTTAAGCTTAACAAACATTTGAACATCAATTCGCGTGGTTATGAGGGATTTTAAAAAAATGATGCTGTCATATTGTACTGATTAACAGGTATAAAAATGTTCAAATGTTTGTTAAGCATAAAGGACTTAATTGCGTGGTCAATCAGTCCCTAAATCTACAAACTAATTATGAGCTACCTCATACTAAAGACGACACAAACATCCATGCCCAAGGGGTGATGCGAAATCGCGACGGGGAACGGCTCGTGCATCGGTGCATAGCGTCTCAATGCGCTCGACTGCCCCGCCGCGGCATTAACAGGTATAACCTTATACAGATTTCAATACGATAAGACAAGTAATACAGTTACAAACTGTTTGTTTATTTTGAAGCTGATAGCCCTCAAAAATTCTATCGTCCATTACTTGAAAATGGTAAGTTAGTTGTTATTAACAAATTTGACATATAATTTTAAACATTTACGAAACGTTTTGTCCCTGACAACCCCCCCCCCCCCCAACCCAGACACACAAAATTGTGAAAGGGAACATGTTGATATCTTACAACATTTTTTTTTTTTTTTTTCATGCAATGAAACATCAGAATATGCCATGACGTTTCGATGTACTAGTTCTTATCTCTTAACTCTATTCGAAACGTGCTTTGCTGCTATACAGTTGCAAGTTTATATCACTGTACGGCAGATGGTATGACGTGATAGCCGCCGCGAAAACCGCCTTCTGCTCACATTGGCGTGCAGTAACTTCAGCATGAAGCGTGACGTATTAATTAATTATTTCTGTATATTTTGTAGACACTATCCACATATATCAGTTTGTATCTTTAACATTATATCATGATACGACTCAGTTTAGGAGATTTTGCGTCATAAACACTGACATGCGTGACAAATTTGCTTTCCCCTAAATTGGAGCGCAAATTATCCTGTATTTATTCATTATTTGACAATGAGAGCACTTAGTAACTTCCAACAAGCATTAACATAACTTCAAACCATTTCCAAATTTTTTCCCGATTACATTCTACAACTCAAATATCTACATCTACATGGGATACTCTGCAAATCACATTTAAGTGCCTGGCAGGGGGTTCATCGAACCACCGTTATACTATTTTACCTCCCATTCCATTCTCGGACATTGACTCATTTGTAAGGTAATGAGAAATCTGAAGTAGCCGTTGTAAAAATGGCGATTCTATTGCTTGTAGAATGAGGGCTTCTACTAGCAGAGAGGTTGGTTAAGCCAGATGTCTTGAGTGTAGTGGGCAGGAAGCTAGTGGGAGCTGGCTTCCGTGCCGCAGGCGCGCCGGCTCCGCTGCTGACCACCTTGAACACGCGGCCTGAGATGGATTCGCGCCTTTCCTTCTAGCACGTACAGTCGGCAGTTTCATCGCTCGGAATGCGCTCTTCTCATTGATTTGAGGTTGTTTAACACGCCTTCCTATCCTGTTTCGAACTATCCGAACACTTGTTAATGCTCACTAATAGGCCTATTTGGCGGCTTGAATAAGGTGCCTGAATGTTGGTGGAGGAATCAATGGTCATTCTTCCTTAAGAAGCGAATCCAAAAACGGTACAGTTTGGGCCCCAATGTCTGGAAAGAACTGGACTTCGTAGCTCATCCATATACTGCGTTCAGGTCTAGACCCTGGCCAGGCAAGTCCCTATCAGTCCCATCTCACTTACTCGTACTTCCTACAGCTAACTGGGCGAGTTTGAAAGAGGCTAAATTGTGACGTTCCGAGTGGCGGGTTGTCCTTTCGGAGAATTTCCACACAAGTGAGGGGCCAACCCCTCCGTGGTACACAAAACAAGTTATCTCTGTTTCGAAAGCATTCCATTTCTTTCTTTTTTGTAGTGAATTACTATGTGTATTTTGTATCTTAAACGTCCCTCTCTATATTAATGTCACATCACCTACAACCTTGGGTCTGAAAGGGTTAAACTAACTTAATCGCGGTCCGGGTTCGTACACTTCATTCCCTACCTCTCCCTTACGCTTTTTCCTGCCCATCCCGTCTTCCTCCTTGGTCCATTCCTCGTTTGAAGCTCCACTTGCAACTGTCCTGCGATACAAAGGCATTAGTTTCACCATTGACACTCCGTTGCTAGTTTCTGGCACTCCTTTCTGCTCACCGTGATGCAGGAGTCCTGTACACTGATGGCTCCTTGGTAAATGGCAGAGCCTGTTACGCTTTTGTTCATGGCGACCACACAGAACAACTGTCCCTGCCACCTGGCTGTAGTATTTTTACAGCTGAACTGATCGCCATTTCTCGTGCTCTTGACCACCTCAAAACGTGCCCCCAGAAGTCGTATGTCGTGTGCAGCGACTCCCTTAGTAGCCTGCAAGCCCTTTCCAACTATTTCTCTTCCCATCCGTTGGTGCAATCCATCCAAAACGACATCGCTTCACTCGGCAGGTCTGGATGTTCGGTGGACTTTGTTTGGACCCCTGGCCACATTGGTATCCCGGGGAACGAGCATGTCAATCGGCTGGCTAAGCTCGCCACCACCGCTCCTCCCCTGGATATTGGTATCCCAGAACGGGATATCCGAATGGATTTGCGCCACAAGGTTTTTGAGGCTTGGAACACACAATGGGCAACACTGAGCACTCCCAACAAGCTCCGAGCGATCAAGTCCTCTATGGCCGTCTGGAAGTCGTCTTTCAGGCCTTTCCGTAGGGACACTGTTGTCCTGTGTCGCCTACGTATTGGCCATACGTGGTTGACACATGGCTACCTTTTACGTAAAGAGGACCCACCGAATTGCCGTTGTGGAAGTTTGTTGACAGTGGTCCACATCCTGTCGGACTGTCAGCTTTTAGACGCCTTGCGGCAGTCTTTTAATCTACCTCCTGCGCCTGTCTTTATTTTATCTGACATTGCCTCAGTGGCTGACAGAGTTTTGGGTTTTATACGCGCAGCTGGATTTTATCATTCTATTTAGTGGTGGGCTTGTGCCTGGTGTCTCAGGCTCCCACCTCAACTTTTAACCTGATGTTTTTCTTACTTCTACTCTGTTTTTACCTGAGTTTTTAGTCTGTGCAGAGTGACTGGCTCCTCTTTTGTTTTTGATCAGCCAGACACTGTTCCCTGCTCTATTTCACCTTAGTTCAACACTTGATCTCTCTTATTCCCGTCTACTTAATAGTTGTGAGAGTATCAAGTTCATAGCCACAGTGTGCCCTTCCGGGTATTGATATGTATTTTACCGTTTCCTACTTGGATGTCTTGTCTTCGCTAGGAACAGGGGACTGATAACCATGTAGTTTAGTCCCTTCTAAACCCCCAAACAACAACCACAACTTAAGGACAACACACAGACCCATGCCCCAGGGAGGACTCGAACCTCCGACGGCGAGCACCCGCGCGCTCAGCAGCGAGGCGCCGTGGAGAGCTCGGCCACTCCATCGCGGCGGCCGTTCATCATCCACTTCCATACGAGCAAGACATTCTAAAGCAAACGACTTCCTTGCTGGCAGGTCAGCAGGAAGCAGATCGGACACATGGCTAATTTTAATGGATACAAAGGAGGATGTTTCGTACTATTTTACGCAACATTTGTCCAATGTTCGTGCAGTTCTCCGTGCACTACGCGTTTGTACACCACCACTGGTGCAGCCACTTCTTCCACTGATGTCGAATCGATTCGTTTCCTCCCTCTACAAGGTGCACGCCAAAGGACCCCGAATTTTCGAATTTTGAGTCATTTTCTACAGACCCACGGCAGTCATTTCATCAACGCCTTTTTCTACACCCTTCAGTGTCCGCAACTTCTGCAGAGCGCCTTGTGCACAGTCATCATTCTCGTAAAACAGCTTTACAAGCAGAGCGCGATTCTGCATTGAAACAGTCACGGCGAACATCTCAGACGCGAAATGAGGAAAATCCGTGTACCCGGCGTGTTTATACCAACTTCAATGGGTCGTGCGCGTGACAGATGTTTCCATTTACATATTCTGACACATACAGCGCCATATATTAATCAGTTTTCTACTGCCATACGTTTTCTCCTCCGATAAAATTCGGTTGCAAATTGACGTCATTCTGACAAGTGCTGTTATTTTTACAGTGTTTTGACAGTTTAATTATGATCATCCTGTAGTAGGAAAACAAAAAACATTTTTTTTTTCGTATGTCAGATGGTTTTCACATCCATATGATATTGTGGACCTGGTATAGCATTTCACTTTAATTAAACCCCATTGGTGTTAGAATAACAATAATTGGTTATATACTGTCTGGTTTATGATTTGATGTACTTTTCAGATTTTCAATTTTAAATGGTTATGTGATAGTTCATTTGGCAGATGCGCCAGCGATGTTGTGTGGTTACAGACTGTTTTCTTAATCTTTTCTGTGATTTTGATATATTTCTTAAACCTAACGTTGGTGTGATTTCTTAATTTCTCCTGGCGAATAACAACTTCAGCCAGTTATCAAATTCGACGACAGCTGACTCATCTGGAGGTCACTTTTCGTCAGAATGGCTATAGTGAAGGGCAAATTAAAAGAGCGTTGCGCTATCGACCACATGTGCAACGGGCTAGTGATGATAGCACAGAGTTGGCACCCATGTCACTGGCCTTTCTGTCATACGTTGGCAGCACTTCCAAAAGGATTGGCCACATTTTGCGTAAAAATAATGTAAAACGTGTGTTTCGTACACCATCTAAAATAAAGGTACTGTTAGGATCCGTTAAGGATTATCTGGGTTTGCGCAAGGCGGGTGTCTACCGTATCCCATGCTGCTGTGGCATGGCGTATGTTGATCAACTATTAGGACTGTTGAGGACCGTTGTAGTGAGCATAAACGTCACACACGTTTAAAACAGCCAAACAAATATGCTGTGGCCGAACACTGTCTTGACACAGGTCACCGTATAGAATACCACAAAACGGAAATTTTGGCATGCACTTCCATCTACTGGGGCAGTGTTATCATGAAAGCGATTGAATAAAACTATTAGACAACCTTATGCATAGGAATGGAGGATTTTGCTTAAATTCCGCATGGGATCCTACTCTCTCACTTGTCAAAAAACAGAGGGACACAATTAAACCGATCTCATCTGTTGGTTTTTATCGATATCCTGACCGGTTTCATCTTTGGTCTTGTCAGCCTGTGTGCGTGCTTGCTCGGTGTGTGTTTTCTTTACTGTTTACTCATTGTAAACCGAGGTTTTAAAAGTCGTTGCGCCGGCCGCGGTGACCGAGGGGACTGAGGCGCTCCAGTCACGGTCTGCACGGCCACTACGGTCGGGGGTTCGAATCCCCCCTCGTGCATGGATATTTGTGCCGCCCTTAGTATTAGTTAGTTCATAATAGTTTGTAAGTTTAGGAACTGATGACCCCGTAGTTAAGTCTCATAAGCTATACAAACATTTGAAACATTTACAAAGGTCGTTGCAAATCGTTTCCTCACTGCAGTTTCGCCTTGAAAATGGCTGGGTGGTCTCTTGCCGAAATATCGGCCGTCGTCGCATTTGATACCTGGCTGCATACCCATACGTTTTTCGAAGTCATAACGTTGGTATATTTATGTGACATTTGGCTGTATCAAAATAATTCATTTCAATAAAGTTTTCAATTTATTGTTTCTGCTTGAAATCGATTTGTTTGTTGAGTATTTTTAGTGGGTGGTTGTGTGTATGTAAACAGATCTCTTCCAAAATGTTCCTTACTGGTCCTTTGGGCATTACGTCTAGAATTTGGATGGTTTGTTCTAAATTATCTGCCATATGTTGTTCAGTTTTTAAGCGGTGGAAAAAGTTGGAAGGATTTGTGTCACTATGTCTGATGTCGTCTACGTATCTAATACTGAAGTTTCTACCATCCTGACCTATACAGAATTCATCGCATTCTTCGTACTGAATGTTGTAATAGCCTGGGTTCGAGTAAATCGGTAATTTTGTTTGCAAAATTTAGTGCAAAAACATTATAACAATCTTTATAATGCCAGCACTTACAACACCAAAATTGGTGATAAAGAGAGTGAATATTCATAACAAAATATAATGAACACGTAACAAATGTATTATAGGTACAAGATGTTCTGAATTACTAGTACTGTGTGAACTGGTGGAATATACCAAATGCAACGGGTGTGCTAGATTTGCTTGTTATAAACAAATGCACTTGCATAATGAATACTATGAAATAATGAGTATGTTAGCAACTGCAAATAAGTGAATGAAATGCGAATTTGGTGTTTTACATTAGGTACTTATGCGTAAAACGCTCGTGCAGAGGTCCAAAATGGTCGAAACTACAGTTTGGTAAAGTGATAATTATTAGTACATCTTTTATACTGCCACAACAATAGTATAATGTATGAATTATAAAAATATAAAATATAGAAAGAGTAGATTTACATTTCAGTGGTGACTAAAATACGTGTGTTCCTTTCTATTCTAAGGAGAATTTACGAAATTTTAAAAGTAAATATTTTTGCGATACTCAGAGTCTCTTGAGAAACCCGAATCATTTGGTTTGAAGCTGTGTGATCTCTGGATGTGGGCTTGTCTGTAGGACTGAGTTCATTAACTGACATAACACACGCTGGAGGTTGTAGGTGAGTGTAGTGGGTGGAGCAGGGAGGGGGGAGGGTAGTTATCCATCATCCCACTTGAGATGTATTCAGCAGTAGTGTAGGTTTTTATGGTTTCAAATAATTCTCACACTGAGCAACTTTTTAAACCTGAAAAGAGATATGGTATGGAATAAACAAATGTTATACTCGCGTGTGGAAAGTGAAATGTGTTTCCTTCAGTGGTTTATTCGTGGTTATTCGTCATACGATCAGTCGTTCGTAATTTAGGGAGGGGGGACAGGAGTATCTGCTTTCCATTGCATGGATTTATATTTTTCATCATGACACGCTTTCCTTAGTATTTGATAGTTTTAGAGGTTGTTATTGCGTAAAAATAGATTGAATAGTGTGACCTCTTAGGACGCATTACAGCACGTTTGTTAATACTTGACTTCATGGCGATCTCTACTCCAAGCGCTCGTCAGCAGCAGGTGTTCTTCACACTGATGTTCTACCGTTTCTTTATAGGTCTTCTGCATAGGTAATTCTTGACGAGATAATCACTCCAAAGCAAATGTAACTCACTCAAGAACATACGTAAAGTGAGTACATATTCCTGCAAGAGATGCTATCTCGCTTCATTACATATGAAAGCAATATTGTGTATTGCAACGGAGTCTGTATGAATATATAAATCACGTAAAATACAATTACAGAATAAGTTGTTAAACCACGCGTTCAAGTAATGGAAACACAGCACACATTACATAAATACAACTGTCTCTAGCGCTGTGTGAGAGTAATATATATATACGAAGAGGATCATCAGTTGTTTCGCACAAGTAGCTTCTTATAAATAATCTGAAATATAGTAGATTACATCAATAAAATGAGAAATGATGAGGTGGAGAGACCTGTGAGATTTTGTTTCGAAAGCACTTCACGTTTTAACGGTCCTCGGTCCACAGTGTTACGATCGTACCTCAGACAGGGCATTATGAAAGAAACAATTTGTCGGAAACGTCTATTGCAAACCTGACAACATTCCCAAAGTCCAAACGTTGTACTAATGAAACCGTCTTTCAGGATGCAACGGATGCAACGTTTTCAGTGTGTTCCAGTCCAAATAACACATTTTAACATGACAGTCTATCGAGTGCGTGATCGCGACTGTAATGAAATGGAATTAGGAATGAAAGCCACTATTAGCAGTGAAAATTGCATTTAGAAGTGTGTAATTAGAGTTTCTCTTTCTGCGTAATTAATTTTTCTTGCAATTAGTCACAATTTTTCTGAATGGACGAATTTAGTTGTGTTCTAATTTATAATTACTTCCAACATGTGAATAAATAGCAACATACAAATAAAATGAATGTTTTTAACGATGACTAATTCAATTAGTCTCACAATTTCATGAAGTAACATTTGAATTTATACATTTGCTATAACTGAAGTCATTTCCAATTACATTGGTAAAGGAATTAAGACGCTGAGATCATTAAAGACAGGATACGAATTCAGATGGGGAATAATTGGGAAGGATTTCGACCGCGATCTTTTCTAAGGACCCGCCACAATATTTGCCATGAGTGTAAATCACGAAAAGTCGGACGGGGATTTGAAGCGGCGACATCCCACTTGCGAGTCGAGTATTTCACTACTGTGCCATATCAGTTGATAAAGACAGTTGGAAGACGTGCAGTGGCGATGTCAGGAAATGAACTAAAGTGCTTTGCAGAGTGCAAGACATACAATAAAGGACTTCTCCCTGCCCTCGGGCACATCTCTTAGCATTTACACTCACGAAAGGAAAACCCTCCAACCTTAAGTTAGGTAATTTTTAATGTTTAGCGAGCGCAAATAATGGCCGCGACAATGTAATGAAGCAACAGGTCAGGCCATTTCAGTGAAGATGAGAGGGAAGATCAGTGTGTTCTGTGGCTTGCTAAATGTGAATCTGCAACACGTGAATATCTTAGTGTGTACAACGAAGTCCCGTCTCATAGAAATAAATTTGGACGCTCGGATCTGCAGTTGAGGGAAACTTGCAGCTTGTTGGGCCAAAAATGTTCTGTTAGGCCTTAGTGACGAAACTCTAGAATCTATACGGAACACCCAGGGTCGTAGTCATTCTTTTTTTATTTTTTTTATTTCTTTATTTTATTTATTTATTTATTTTGGGGGGTGGATGGGGGATTGAGATCAGACACTAAAACACAACTGTAAATTATGATACATATTTCAACTTGTAAAGCATTAAAACATAATTTCGAATGCGATTTCCCGATTTCATGGGGCTCCTTAGGCAGGTGTCCCCCAGGGTCCCCTGCCGCGGTGGAGTAGCCGAGCGGTCTAAGGCGCCTCGCTGCGGAGCGAGAGGTTGCTTGCCGTCGGAGGTTCGAGTCCTCCCTGGGGCATTGGTGTGTGTGTGTGTGTGTGTGTGTGTGTGTGTGTGTGTGTGTGTGTGTGTGTTCTCCTTACGTTAGTTTACCTTAGTTTAAGTAGTTTATAAGCTACGGACTGATGACCACGCAGATTGGTCCGATAGATTTACATACATTTGAACATTTGAAACCCCAGGGCCGTAGCTAAGGTAGGTATGCGGGGAATTGATTCCATCTCTCCCCCCCCCCCCTTAGCTACGGCCCTGGGAACACCTACCTAAGGAGCCCCATGAAATCGGTGCGTACTTGCGCTCGAGAACTGCACTTAAAGAAGACTACATACAGTCCTTAAAGTTTTAAAGAGATTACACACTGAAGTTGTTACACGTTATCCACCCATATGATAGGCACAAACGATTTCAGTTTGCTTCACAGATGCTTCATGAGATTGACAACGAACAATTCCTGAAGAAGATATTGTTTAGTGATGCCATCCCCCATGTGTGTGATCGTGTTTATCGCTATATCGTTCGAATTTGGGCTGCTGAAAATCTTCTTGCCTACACTGAGTACCATCGTAACTCTACTAACGTCAACGTCTGGTGTGCCCTCATGCATCGTAAAGTCATGGGCCCGTATTTCTTTGCGGACCAAACTGTGACGTCAAACAATTACCTAGACCTGTTGCAGTTGTATGCAGTGCCAGAAATTCAAAATGAAGGTGAAGGCGTTACCTTCGAACAAGACGGCTCCCTTCCACACTATGCCAAAACTGTTCATCTTCGTCTACATGTTTGTTGTGCAAATCACATTTTAAGTCCAATATATTTCTTTACCTTTTGGAGACTATCTGCAAAACCATTGTACTCCGTATTTATAAAGTAAACTACTTTTTGTCTGAGTCCACGATCTCAGTTGTGAGATGGAGAAAATCGTCTAGATCGCTAAAAAGTGTCTTAATTTTGGCGTCGGGGAGTTGAGGGCCAGATTATGTATAGATTTTATTATTGATCTAATGATGACACATGTCGAAATGACGTTTTAAACAAACACATCTATTAGACATCTAGACGGTTTTATTCATATGATTCTACTACCACCAACTTACTATTTTTCGTAAGAACCACAGAAATCGTGGTTCGTAGAGAAGTAGACGATTGCCGTTTCTCCCCCGTTCTGTTGTGGAGTGGAACAGCTAATGAAATGTCTATAAGTGGTACGAGTCATGCTCCACCATGCGCCACATGATGTCTTGCGAAGTGTGTGTGTGGTTTTAAATAAATCGACGTGTCAGTACTGAAGCGTATTACTGAAGCTATCTGACATGTAATTAGTGGCGGCGCGTCCTATCTGTTCACTGGTTCAGTGAACCCTCGGAAAAAATAGTAAATAGATAAATAAAATAAAAAGTGTTTTTAAACCATCAATCTTCGTTTCGTTCTTCTATCAGATCATTTTATATGCATATTATAATGATAATGTTTGTAGAACTTATGGGACTTAACTACGGGGTCATCAGTCCCTAAGCTTACAAACTACTTATGAACTACCTAATCCTAAGGACGGCACAAATATCCATGCCCGAGGGGGGATTCGAACACCCGACCGTAGTGGCCGTGCAGACCGTGACTGGAGCGCCTCAGTCCCCTCGGCCACCGCGGCCGGCTTATGCATATTATATTTATCGCATGAGAAACGTTTTACATCGTGGAGACAACTCTTATACGAGTCGTAGCCGTGTGGTTAGAGGCATCGCGCTGCGCTGTCGAAAGTAGTGGGTTCGAGACCGACTGCAAGCAATTTTTTAAACCCAATCTTTTTTAACAGATAAGGGAACAACAATGACTTTTCTGTTGTTACTTGCCGATATCTTTGGACGTTTTAGCAAATGAGTAAATGACATTTATACTCGTCGTTGTAACAAATATTTAACTGCTTGAAAAGATGTGGGAGAGAGCAGCCTTAGCCCTTGCGTGAGGTTAGGAGGGGTTGTTGCTTACAGTGTCACGTGAACCAAAGGTAGCTTGTCTCTTCATCGTAACAGATTCTCTATTTTTTCAGTCACTTCACTGTGTTATCAGTTACATACTGTGTTTTTAGTGTTCATGTGCATATTCAAATATTCTTGGTGTTTATTATCAAAGAAAAATGAACAACGTCCAGTATCCATAATGAAACTTCCTGGCAGATTAAAATTTTGTGCCTGAACCGGGACTCGAACCTGGGATCTTTGCCTTTCGCGGGCAAGCGCTCTAATTTTAATCTGTGAAGTTTGGAAAGAAGGAGGCGAGGTACTGGCGGAAGTAAAGTTGTGGGGCGGCATCGTGAGTCGTGTCGGAATAGCTCAGTCGGTAGAGCGCTTTCCCGCGAAAGACAAAGTTTCAACGTCCAGTATCTTTTAGAAACAAATTACTCAGCTTTAAGCTTGGAACAAAAGTGTGAAATAAAGAAGCCTGATAGGCTGACACGTCAGCTCGAGTAGAAGCAAGTGCAAACAAGCCGAGGTAAGACATTCTTCACATCTTTTAACGAAACAAAATATATCAAAAAGCGGGGGAGGGGGGGGGGGGGGAGAGAGAGAGCAAACCGCGGCTCGCTTTCCTGTAGGCGCCACTCGCAGAGGTTTGCCAGATTGTCTCTTTGGATGCCGAGTGGGAGGGGGGGGGGGGGAGAGGCGCCACTATCAAAATCCGGCACTCAAAAGAAGTGAAGCGCCGGCCGCCACTGGATATAACTTACATTTTGTAGTTCCCTTTATAGACCAACTGGCGATGGGACGTTAAACTCTCTCTCTCGCATAAATCAGTGTGAGTGTTGGCTTCCTATAAACAGCACGCCCCAACTACGATCACCCTTCCTCCTGACCTTCCTGACCAACGCATCAAGGAAGGGAAAGAAGCCTTCTGTTTTCACCGCCACTGTGGAACGATTAAACAGATGAGTTTTAAGACTGGCCGTTGTCGATGACGTTACTCGGCTGCGCTTAGTTACTTTCAGAAGTCCTTACTCACCGTCTATAATATCCAGAAGTGCTCACAGGGAGGGGGGAAGAAGGGGGAGTCATGAAGCAAACTGCGTCATTGAAATTTCTGGGGGGGGGGGGGGGGAGGGGGACTTTATAAAACAATTTACACAACTTGAAATAAAAAACAATAAACCAATGTTTATAGACAAAATAATCTTCCGAATCAAAAAAATTCAAATGTTTGTAAATCTATCGGACCAAACTGCGTGGTCATCAGTCCGTAGCTTACAAACTACTTAAACCTAGGTAAACTAACCTACGGACAAACACACACACCCATGCCCCAGGGAGGACTCGAATCTCCACGGCGAGCAACCGCGCGCTCCGCAGCGAGGTGCTTTAGACCGCTAGGCTACTCCACCGCGGCCGGAATCAAGAACCTAATATGTCCGGTGTGGGGAGTCATAGTTTGAGGGGGGTGGGGTGAGTCATTGGCCAAGGGGGGGTAGCCACCTCTGATAACATCAGCTACTCCGCGGAACTAAGCGGTTAAACAGCTGGTCCAGACACTGCCCTGTTGAGCAACAGAGAACAAGTGTGGTCACAGCGAGTTAAAAAGGCCCCGACACGTGTTTACAAACAGTTATTGGCACTGTATCGCCAAGTGGCGGCAGCGTGGGCGCATCCATTGTAGCGCTGACGTCACACCTCGTCGGCGTGTTTGCCCTTCCACTGAGCGACGGCGCCCGAAAGCGCGCACAACGGGAACTCACTCTGCCCTCCAGCCTTCCTTGTTAACTGTTCCTAGTCCTCCACTCTGAGTAATCAACTGCGACGAGAAGTTCCACTTCAACGCTTGTTTCGTTAATAGAAGAAATTGTTATAACATCTGGCATACAAAATGGTACATCCGCGACCAGTAACAGAAGACGCGAGATACCGACTGATTAGCGTGTCGAAGCATTGCCATACGGAGAGATGCGGATGCGGTATGGAGGGGCATGTGGGCAGGACACCACCGCAAACATATACAGTCACACACTCCCACTGACTTTTGCTATACATTGCAACAGCAGCGCTCGAAGCGGCCGGCAAGCTACATTTCTGAATACGATATTGGGTGAGTACGAATAGGATCGCTTATATTGATTTTTAAATACGTTTTACATTAGAGGACGTATGTAGTCCCATAAAATATGTAGTAACTTAAAAATAGCTGCACATTTGTCTTTCTTAGGATTCAGTGACGTATCCGGGTGTGGGGGGGGGGTGCAGTCGGGCTGCAGACCCCCCCGCCCCCCTCCCCCCCAGACCCTCCTGGAGCCCCTCCTCCCTGACCTTGCGGCAACCAAGGTGGTTAGAATATCTAACCTGCTTGGCTGCAACCACCCGAGAGAGAGAGAGAGAGAGAGAGAGAGGGGGGGGGGGAAGAAAAAAGATAGGGATCAATCCTCCCAATATGAGTAAAGGTGCAGCCGTCAGCCCGGTGGTTGACCTGAGCGCCCACCAGACCACGATCCTGGATACGCTACAGTTAGGATTCCTAACATCCATAACAAGGTATGAAACGGTACATAACTGGACAGTTTATTTACAATTATCTCGTAACCTACAGGTTTTTACTGAAGAATTTTATTTTCTACTAGCTGCAAGTACCCGGCTTTGCCCGGGTTTAAAATAAGATATCTGTAGAAGCGTCTGTCTTATATGTATAGAGATTCCAATCGAAGTCTGTAAGTAAAGTACTCTCCCCCAAGCACCGAACGAAATTTTATGTAGACTGTGCCCTTCCTCTTGTTTTGTAGGTCAGTTGTGCAAAGTTTCATCAAGATCAATGCGAAGATATAGATTTACACGGACACATTGAAAACGCACTTTCCCCATGTAATTTTGTGTACGTGTAACAAATTTTACGTTTTTTGGTTGTCTGTATCTTGAGTTATGAGAGAACAGACAAACAGACAACAAATGCGTCTTATAAATATAGAGATTACAAATAAAAATGACTTTATAACATCAGAAGACCTGTCTTTTGGTAGAAAGTCGCCGCCTTTTTGCTTAGGAACGTAAAGGTGGGGGTCGAACACAGCAAACACATGAAGAATGCAATAACTACAGTATTTAAAGTACCCAATTTGTCACCACATCTGTAGCTGGAGAAATTCACAGACGTGGCAATAAAACGGCAAAAGAAATCAAACAGTTTCCCTACAAAGAAGAAACCAGTACCACAATTGTTGCTACAGGTGAACCCAAACGGCAAGAATCTTCAAAAGACTGGCTTTTTAAGCTAAATTACACTCGAAAGCATATGAGCCGAATTATTACGTGCAAAAAAAAAACTGACTGTAAGGGTAAGAACAGACCATAATAGAAATTTATTTTTCTCTTATGCTTATGTTCTACTTCACCGGGGGGGGGGGGGAGGGGGTGAAACACCAGAATATTTTTACTCTGAAGGGGGTCGCATATTGGAAAAGGTTGCAAAACACTGACTAAGAAGATGTCACGGCGGTCTGTGGTGTCAGTGATTAACGCAGATTCTGCCTGCAAGCATGCGATGTTCGTTTATGCGTACGTCGTAGACCTGGCTAGCGCTGTCTGTTAGAGTGCATTCGTCCAACACTCCCTGGTCCACTCGACACCTTATAGAATGGGGTGCGATAAGATACCACTGTCATTCATCTTTGGTGCTTGTGTCTACATCTACATGGGATACTCTGCAAATCACATTTAAGTGCCTGGCAGAGGGTTCATCTCCCTCTCGCTTCTTCACGTACCTTGACAAAACCATATTATCTCAAAGAAAACAAGATTAATCTTCTATTTTCTTGCTTCAGCTTTCTTTTAAATTGCTGGACGTAGATTTTTTACATGAATTCCAGTAGAAAAAAAAATATTTTTCATAACGAGTGCTTCGCATTTCAGACAAGTCTCAGGAACGAATTATGCTCATTAGCAAAGACAATTTGTAAAGACAATTTGTGAATTTTTCAGAATTACTTTTTCTTTTACCTATCGATTGGTTTCTGAAAACAGTTTTCAGATTTTCGATTATTCATCATTAACACACTGTAGTATAAAACAATCTATGATCAATTCATACTGAATGTTACACAAGGACTGCATAATTTTAGCATTAAATAAATTTCACTTAGGCATACTTTTAACTATTACTGAACCCCAGGTTATTTTATAGTACAAGTACTTCCTCCTGTGACGGCGACACTCCGAGAAAGACTTTGTGACCCAACTCGTACAGCATTCCTGTGAGACTCCCTCCCATGTTGTAAAGTTTCTTTCCGACATAAATCATACGAAATTTAGTGCAGACAGTAAACTTTCTCTTCTTGTGGAGGTCACGTGTGCAAAATTTCATCAGGATCGGAATTATACAGTAAATTTATGAAGACGCTCTGTCTGTTAGGAAATAGTGCTGTGTGTATGTTTGTAACTGACGGAAAGTCATCGAGTGAAACAGAAGTGATATCTGACGTCCCCAAGGGAACTGTTATAGGGCCCCTACTGTCCCTTAGCTTTATAAACGATTTAGGAGAGAATGTGAGCAGCTGTCTTAGACTGTTCGCGGATGATGCTGTCATTTATCGGTTAGTGAAGTCACCAGAAGTGGAGTGTCGCATCACAGTACACTTTGTGGCGATCCGATGGCAAGGAGTGGGTATGGCGTATGCCCGGAGAACGCCATCTGCCAGCGTGTGTAGTACCAACATAAAATTCGGAGGCAGTGGTGTTGTGGTGTGGTCGTGTTTTTCATGGAGGGGGCTTGCACCCCTTGTTGTTTTGCGTGGCACTATCACAGCACATTGATGTTTTAAACACCTTCTTGCTTCCCACTGTTCAAGAGCAGTTCGGGGATGGCGATTGCATCTTTCAACACGATCGAGCACCTGTTCATAATGCACGTCCTTTGTCAGAGTGGTTACACGACAATAACATCCCTGTAATGGACTGGCCTGCACAGAGTCCTAACTTGAATCCTGTAGACCACCTTTGGGATGTTTTGGAACGCCGACTTCGTGCCAGGCCTCAACCACCTACATCGAAACGTCTCTTCTGCCCAGCACTCCATGAAGAATGGATAGCCATTCCCCAAGAAACCTGCGAGAGTGGAAGCTCTCATCAAGGCTAAGAGTGGGCCAACACCATACTGAATACCAGCGTTACCAATGGAGGGCGCCACGAACTCGTAAGTCATTTTCAGCCAGGTGTCCGGATACTTTTGATGACATAGTGAACGCATTTCCGGGATAGGCAATCCGCGCGTGATTGGACCTAAACATTCTACTGTTAATCTTCATAAAATAATGTTCAGTTGCTACTATTGTAATACACTCCTGGAAAATGAAAAAAGAACACCATGAATTCGTCGACCCAGCAGAGGGAAATTTTATCGGCACATTCGTTAGGATGTATACAACACACGTACACACAGACGGAGCCATACGCACGTGAGTAGTCACCAGTGCCTGCTCTGTGTCGACGCTTGTACCGTGTATACCCCCCTTTTTGAGCAATGCAAGCCGCTATTCTCCCATGGAGACGATCGTGTAGTCTTGCGGAATGGCCTGCCATACAGTTTCCTCCTGTTGCTTCAGTTGAACCAGATTTCGTACTGATTGTGCAGACTTGTCGACGACGTTTCAGACGGTTCCAAACATGCTAAGTGGTGGAGACAACCGGTTTAAAGTTCTGACGAAGGTGGTTGACGTAGGCCTCGAAGAGCACGTTGGGCGGTACGGGTTACATGTGGATGTACATTGTCCTGTCAGAAAAGCATACCGCCTTGTTGGTGCATGAACGGTATCAAGACGGGTTGAGTGATGGTTTCAATGTACCGTGCACTGTTCAATGTTCCCTCGACGATCACCAGTTGAAAATGGCCAGTGTAGGGTATGACTCACGACGCTATGATGCAGGACCATGCATATTGCTAGGGCGTCTTCCAGTCACGCCCCAACCCCACCTCCAGGGGTGTCACGATAGGCGCTTATGGAAGGACGAATGGAGACGTGTCGCCTTCAGTGATGAGATCACTTCTGCCTTGGTGCCATTGTTGGTCGTACGGATGTGTGGCGTCGTGCATGGGAGCGCCAAAATCCGGAATGTATACGAAAAAGGCACATGGGGCTGACACCTGAAATCATGGAGTGGAGATCCATGCCCTGCACCGACCGTTCTCCTCTAGTGATAGTCCTAACAACATTGAACAGTTAACTGTACATGTAAACCATAATTCAGTCCGTCTTGCTAGCGTTCATGCATCAACAAGGTGGTATTCTCTTCTAATAGGAGAACGTATGTCCATGTATATCCCGTACCACCCAACGTGCTCTTCAAGGTGTACGTCAACTATCCCCAGATCTGTCGCCCATGGAGCATGTTTGGGACCGGATGAAACGTCATCTTGTGAGGTCTGCACAACTGGCACGAAATCTGACCCACCCGAGGCACCCAGTGAAAACTATACGGCAGGCCACTCCGCAAGACTGCATTTTGTACCGCTACGATCGTCTCCGCGAGAGAATTTCAACTTGCATCGCTGCAAAAGGTATGCATACATGTTATTAGGGTCGACATTGCGTACACTCTGGTTACTGTACTCACGTGCGTATGGCTCTTGATTGTATGATCGTATGTTGTATACATCCTCAAGAATGTATCAATAAAATTTCACTCTGCTGGGTCGACGTATTCATGGTGTTCTTTTTACATTTTCCAGGGGCGTACTTACATGTTTTTTCCCTCGTTTTGTTTACATATTCACTGCAAACTTTGATGTTAATTAAATAAAGGGTGTTACGAAAAGGTACGTCCAAAGAAAGAAAATATGTTATGTGGACATGTGCCTAGAAACGCTTAATTTTCATGTTAGAGCTCGTTTTATTACTTCACTTCAAATCACATTAATCATGGAATGGAAACACACAGCAACAGAACGTACCAGCGTGACTTCAAACACTTTGTTACAGGAAATGTTCAAAATGTGCTACGTTTGCGAGGATACATGCATCCACCCTCCGTCGCATGGAATCCCTGATGCGCTGATGCAGCCCTGGAGAATGGCGTATTGTATCACAGCCGTCCACAATACGAGCACGAAGAGTCTCTACATTTGGTACCGGGGTTGCGTAGACAAAAGCTTTAAAATGCCCCCATAAATGAAAGTCAAGAGGGTTGAGGTCAGGAGAGCGTGGAGGCCATGGAATTGGTTCGCCTCTACCAATCTGTCGGTCACCGAATCTGTTGTTGAGGAGCGTACGAACACGTCCATACATCAAATGGGCATCTGCCAACTCCGCATTTGTAAACATTTCACTGACTGAAAAACCACGTTTATGATGACCAGTTGGTGCTACGTACTGATGTGCTTGATGCTAGTACTGTAGAGCAATGAGTCGCATGTCAACACAAGCATTGAAGTGAAATTACCTTCCTTCAATTGGGCCAACTGCCGGTGAATCGAGGAAGTGCAGTACATACTAACGAAACAATTGGGTATTTTGACAATTGTCTGCACGAATTATTTCAATTTACATTTAAAAGAGAAATACTAAAATGAGCTCTAACATGGAAATTAAGCGTTTCCGGACACATGTCCACATAACATTTTCTTTCTTTGTGTGTGAGGAATTTTTCCTGAAAGTTTGGCCGTACCTTTTTGTAACAGCCTGTAGAACGGTTGACCCTGTATCCCAGAGATACAACCCGACCGCCAGTGTTCCTCCTATTGACGCGACCAGTACAGTATCAACCCTTAATGTACCTCCCTTCCTTCCTTGGCCAGAGTATATATCTGCCCGTGGGTATGTCTTACAGACTCTGACCATAACTTGTTAGTCATGAACAGTAGGCTGAAACTGAAAAAACTGCAGAAAGGTAGGAAAATAAGGAGATGGGACTTGAATTGAAGGAACGTGAAGTTCTGGAGAATTTCAGAGCGAGATTTAGGCAACAATTAACAGAAACAGGGGGAAATAAAACAGTAGAAGAGGAATGGGTAGCATTAAGAGATGAAATAGTGAAGGCAGCAGAGGACAAAATAGGTAGAAAGGCAAGACCTACAAAAATCCTTGGATATCATAGAAAATACTAAATTTAATTGATGAAAGGAGAAAATATAAAAATGCAGTAAATGAAACAGGCAAAATGGAGTACAGACGACTAAGAAATGAGATTGACAGGAAGTGCAAAATGGCTAAGCAGGAGTGGCTAGAAGCCAAATGCAAATCTGTAGAAGAATGTATAAGAAAAGAAAAAGTAGATACCGCCTACAGGAAAATAAAAGAGACATTTGGGGACAAGAAAAGCAACTCTACGAATATCAAGAACTCAGATGGGAAATCAGTTCTCAGCAAAGAAAGGAAAGCTGAAAGGTGGAAAGAGTACATAGAGCAGCTCTACAAAGAAAATGAACTTAGAGACGATGTTGTAGGAAGGGAAGAGGAAGTAGATCAAGATGAAATAGGAGATACTATACTGAGAGATGAATTTGACAGAGCCCTGAAAGACCTAGGTCGGAACAAGGCCCCAGGACTAGATGACATACCCTCAGAGCTACTAAAGTCTCTGGGAGAGCCAGCCGTGACAAAACTATTTGAACGGGTGTGTAGGATGTATGAGACAGGCGAAATACCCTCAGACTTTAAGAAAAATGTAATAATCCCCATTCCAAAGATATGAGGTGCAGACAAGTGTGAAAATTACAGAACCATCAGTTTGATAAGACAGGGTTGCAAAATTTTAACACGAATTATCTACAGGAGAATGGAAAAGCTGGTAGAAGCTGACCTCGGGGAAGATCAGTTTGGATTCAGGAGGAACGTAGGAACCCGGGAGGCAATACTCACTTTACGTCTTATCTTAGAAAATAGATTAAGGAAAGGCAAACCTACATTTTTAGCTTTTGTAGATTTGGAGAAAGCGTTTGACAAGTTGACTGGAATACACTGTTTCAAATTCTGAATTCAGCAGGGGTAAAATACAGGGAAAGGAGAGGTATATACAGCTTGTACGAAAACCAGACCGCAGTTATTAGACTCGAAGGGCATGAAAGGGAAGCATCGGTTGTGAAGGGAGTAAGACAGGGTTGTAGCCTTTCTCCAATGTTGTTCAATTTGTACATTGAGCAAGCTATAAAGGAAAGCAAGGAGAAATTTGGTGAAGGAATTAAAGTTCAGGGGGAAGATTAAAAACATTGCGTTTTGCCGACGACATAGTAATTCTGTCAGAGACAGCAAAGGACCTGGAAGAGCAGTTGAATGGAATGCACAGTGTGTTGAAGAGAGCGTATAAAATGAACATTAACAAGAGCAAAACAAAAATAATGGAATGCGGTCTTAGAAACTCAGGCGATGCTGAAGGAATTAGATTAGGTAACGAAAGAATGGAGGTGGTATATGAGTTTTGTTACTTGGGTAGTAAAATAACATACGATGGTCGCAGTGCAGAGGATATAAAATGCAGAATGGCAATGGGAAGAAAAGCATTTTTGAAAAAGAGAAATTTGCGAACATCGAATTTGTGTGGAGTGTTGCCTTTTACGGGAGTGAAACATGGACGATAAGCAGTGCGGACAGGAAGAGAATAGAGGCTTTTGAAATGTGGTGTTAGAGAAGAATGCTGAAGATTAGGTGGGTAGATCGCATAACTAATGAAGAGGCACTGAATAGAATTGGCGAGAAAAGGAATTTTTGGCATACCCTGACTAAAAGAAGGGATCGCTTGGTAGGACACATTCTTAGACATCGGGGAATCGTAAATTTAGCATTGGAGGGAAGTGTGTGGGGTAAAAATCGCAGAGGGAGACCAAGAGACGCGTATAGTAAGCAGATTCAAGTGATGCGGGTTGCCGTTCTTATGAGGAGATGAAAAGGCTTGCTCAGGACAGAGTAGGGTGGAGAGCTGCATCAAACCAGTCCCCGGACTGAAGACCATAACAACAACATCCTTCCTTGGATGACTTTCCGTCAGCACCGGAAGGTGTCCTCCTCGGTCTGTGTCTGGAGTGTTGGCGACAGGTGTTGTGAGAGAGTGTGTCGCGTTGTTTGGCGGCGTGGGCGTGGGCAGCGCGGTGTGCCTTGTAAGGCGGGCGCGGCCCACGGCGGCCGCCCACTGCTGGCTGCTGGCTGCCCCTCCTGGCAGACTCTCTGCGGAGCACAGCCGCCAGTTGCAGCGCAGTCGTCCAGCCGCTCGCACCACGACGCGCAGGGCCCACACAGCTGCGAGGTACGCCGCCGCCTGCGCCCTGTCTGTGCCTCTGCTGCTGCCGGCCACGCTGCTGCGTCCACATTCGTGTCCACCGCTTCTGCAACGTGCTGCCGTGCGTGTGTTTCGTGTTCCTTCCGACTTCTTTTTAAATCGCCTGCGACGTCGTCCCAGTGTAGAGAAACAGCGATCTAGGGAATGCTACTGCCGGCCGCGGTGGCCGAGGTGACTGAGGCGCTCCAGTCACGGTCAGCACGGCCACTACGGTCGGGGGTTCGAATCCCCCCTCGGGCATGGATATTTGTGCCGTCCTAGTTCGTAAGTAGTTCATAAGTAGTTTGTAAGTTTAGGGACTGATGACCCCGTAGTTAAGTCCCATAAGCTTAACAAACATTTGAACATTTTTTTTTTTGAATGCTACTCTTGCCGCAGTGGAGTAGCCGAGCGGTCTAAGGCGTCTCGCTGCGGAGCGCGCCATTGCTCGCCGTGGAGGTTCGAGTCCTCCCTGGGGCATGGGTGTGTGTGTTGTCTTATGGTCAGTTTATCTAGGTTTAAGTAGTTTGTAAGCTACGGACTGATGACCACGCGGTTTGGTTCGATATCTACAAACATTTGAACATTTTTGAAAGCTACTCTTATTTCTCATTAATACCAGTGTCTGACTACAACGTACGACACTTCATTATCGATTCACGTCTCCGATTACGATCTTTAGCTTTCTTTGCGAATTTGACCGATTAATTTGATGCTCCAGAAGACTTGAAAATTACGTTAGTGCAGGTCATCAAGTGTCATAAGAAGAGTCCAAAATCGCTCCTATGTCATATTTACATAAAATTTATTTTATTTTAGCTACTAGGACAACAGATCCTTTTCGGCTTATATTGTAATTATTAAGTGACCTGCGGAAACAGCCTTGGTGAATTTATTCGAATATATGTTGTAAGTATTGTTTATTTGACTCATCACAGGGTCTTATTTATGTCTAGATGAACCTGACGTCCATATGATATCAATACTATACTCTCGCGTAACCGTCACTGCTTGTTGGAAAGTTATTACAAAAAATTACAAGACATGACTCCCTTTGATATTCAATGGAAATACGAACATTCTTGACTGATATTTCATCTGCATATTTTTCAGGTGCATTTAAATTTTAAATACCTCAAGAAAGTTCACATTAACACTTTTTGTATTCTGTGGAGAAACTAACTTCTTTTTTATGTCTGTATAAATTTCAAATTCTTCAAGAATGTTTAGCCGCGGTGGAGTAGCCGAGGGGTCTAAAGCGTCTCGCTGCGGAGCGCGCCGTTGCTCGCCGTGGAGGTTCGAGTTCTCCCCGGGGCATGGGTGTTTGTGTTGTCCTATGGTTAGTTTATCTAGGTTTAAGTAGTTTGTAAGCTACGGACGGATGACCACGCAGTTTGGTCCGATATTTACAAACATTTGAACATTTCTGAATGCTACTCTTATTTCTCATTAATACCAGTGTCTGACTACAACGTACGACACTTCATTATCGATTAAAGTCTCCGATGACCATCTTAAACTTTCTTTGCGAATTTGACCGATCAATTCGATGTTCCAGATGGCTTGACATTTACATTAGTTCAGGTCAGCAAGTGTCATAAGAAGAGTCCAAAATCGCTCCTATGTGATACGAGGCACGTCAAGAAAGTAAGTTCCGTTTGGTTATATAAAACGAAGGGGAACACATACAGAAAAAGTATTGATTGTACAAAAATCTACAACTGTTAAACTACTTTTATACATAGCTTCCGAAATTTTGTAGGCAATTGTCATAGCATGACAAAGGTTTTGTGTGCCTTTTTCATAGAATGTTGCCGCCTGTGTATTCAACCATGTGGTAACATGTTGTTTCGGCTCGTCATCATCGTTGAAGTGTTGTCCACCAAGGACAGATTTTAGGTGTAAGAAGAGGATTAAGTCAAAAGATTTTTTTTCTCCATAATGCCTGACCTCACACACCGAATGTGACCAAACAATTCTTACGGAAATTTCAAAGGGACCTGTTTGAGCATCCTCCATACAGCTCGGACCTCTCTCCTAGCGACTTTTATCTCTTCTTACACCTAAAATCTGTCCTTGGTGGTCAACACTTCAACGATGATAAAGAGCTGTTACCACATGGTTGAATACACAGGCGGCACCCTTCTGTGAAGGATGCATGCAAAAACTTGTGGCACGCTATGTCAAGTGCCTACAAAATTTCGGAAGTTATGTGGAAAAGTAGTTTAAGAGTTGTAGAATTTTGTGCAATAAAAATTTCTTCTGTATCTGTGTACAATTTCATTTTATTGCCAAACGGAACTTACTTTCTGGACGCGCCTCTTATTCACATAAAATTTCTTTTATTTTAGCTACTAGGACAACAGATGCATTTCGGCTTATATTACCATTATTAAGTGACCTGCGGAAACAGCCTTGGTGAATTTATTCTAATATATGTTGTATGTATTGTTTATTTGACTGATCACAGGGTCTTATTTATGTCTAGATGAACCTGACGTCCATATGATATCAATACCACACTCTCGCGTAACCGTCACTGCTTGTTTGTTGTTAAAGTTATTACAAAAAATTACAAGACGTGAGACCCTTTGATATTCAATGGAAGTACGGACATTCGTGAGTAATATTTCATCTGCATATTTTTTTCAGGTGTATTTAAATTTTAAATACCTCAAGAAAGTTCACAGTGAGACCTTTTGTATTCTGTGGAATACGAACAATCTTTTTAATGTCCATATAAATTTCAAATTCCCCAAGAATGTTCAAAGTGACACCTCTTGGTATCCTCTGGAGGTATGAACATTACTGAAGAACTTGAAAATTATAATACCCACGGAAAAATATCCGCAAACAATACGGACTTTAAACATAAGTATCACCTAATTTTTAAAAAACATATTACTACAAGAAAATAGGTAAACCAAAGATAACCCACATCTAAATCCAACCTGTGAAAAATAACATCAACGCTGTCTAATTGCATACACTTCGTACTTATATATAATCATAGTAATTAACTGTCAAACTGTTACACGTCTTGTAACTATACGTAATGATTTTACCAACACAGATCGTGGACAGTTACAAGTGTAGTATTGATACCATATGAACCTGACATTCATCTAGATGTAAGTAAAGTCTGTAATCAGTGAAATGTGCAATACTCGGATGTGTACTCGGATGATCACACCAAGCCTGATTTCGCTGGTTACTTGAAAATAGTAATAAAAGCCGAAACACGCGTGTCGTAATAAAACTAATAATTACACAGCAACTATTTTGGTCTGTTTTTCTTGATCTCATTCTGTTTCGTATATTTAGTCTGCAGGCCCCAAAGAAAGAAAAACTTTTCATAATTACATATATACGTTATGGCAAAGCATTGAGCTTAAAATGTTTCTTACGTACATGATGTCTATCTAGATGGATTGACAAACATTGAACATCGTACTGAAGTGAAGATAGACATGGGGTGCGATATATGCACATACAGATAGCAGCGGTGCCGTGCACAACGTATAAAATGGTGGTGCACTGGCACAGTTGTCATTTGCACTCTGGTGATTATTGTGATTGTTTTCTACTTGATGGTGAACGCGCGGCGAGAATTAACACGGTGTGGTAGTTCCAGCTACATGCATGGGACATTCCATTTCGGAAATCGTTACAGAACTCAGTACTTCGAAATCCACAGAGTGAAGAGTGTGTCGAAAGTAGCAAAATATCAACATTGCCTCTCACCACTGACAATGCAGTGGACGACGGCCTACACGCGACGGAGAACAGCCGCGTTTGTCTACAGCTGTCAGAGTTAAAAGGCAGCAGCACTACGGGAGACAACCGCAGACATCAGCGTGAGACGTACCACAAACGTATCCGTTATGACAGTGGCACAATTTGGCATTAATGAGCCATGGCAGCAGACGACCGACACAAGTGAATATACAGAGCAGTTGTGAAAGTCTTAAAAATAGAGAAATTAAACCAATATCACGTACCAGCGTAGTCAATATCTCTAATATAAACCCAACACAGGGTAGAAACCGATGCTAGCAGAGGTAAAAAACGTACCTATCAAACACCGGCAAGGCAGTTCGAATTGACTGCTACAAACAATGCAATTTAAATGAAGTCCGCAGCTTTCTGCGATACAGGTAATAATTCATCTTTGTAAGATTTGGAGCATAACGCATAAAAATGTGTGTGTCCTTCATCAATCCTGAAACGCCATGATAAACTTCCTTGACACAGACTTCAAGTGCAGGAATTTCAGGAAGAATACAATTTTATGCGCCCATTGCATGTGTGTATACAGAATCAGGAAACATCACTTAAGTTGCATTGTGCTCCAGAGGTTTTATTTTTCAAAAAAAATGTTCAAATGTTTGTAGAACTTATGGGACTTAACTACGGGGTCATCAGTCCCTAAGCTTACAAACTACTTATGAACTAGCTAAGACTAAGGACGGCACAAATATCCATGCCCGAGGGGGGATTCGAACCCCCGACCGTAGTGGCCGTGCAGACCGTGACTGAAGCGCCTCAGTCTCCTCGGCCACCGCGGCCGGCTTTTATTTTTCGCTCACTAAAATGTTTATTTGTGTATTGTACCTAAATAGTACATTATGTGTATAAAACTGTTCTAACTGTTCGTGTGTTACAAACGAACACTTCCGCCTGCATTCCTCTTGACTCATCATGCATTTTGCTTGTTTATTAAAAATAAAATAATAAAATAACGTGTATGCAACCTGTATGTGTATTGCGGCACACTTCTAACGATAAACATTTTTCGAAACGTATGATCGTCTTCATTAAGCAAATTCATGGACTTACCTCAATGCTCATAGACAGAATGCATTGACAGCTGTTATTCGTGCAATTCCTTCGGTCTGTGGTTAGTGCATCGTTTTGTAACTATATGCCATATGGTATTGAATGACGTGTTGGTGCAGTGGGATTTTGTGTGTATGTTCGTGTTGGATACAAATGGAAATGAAAACTGGGATGTGGTGCATCCATTACCAGTACGAAGACTGAACAATTGGGGCCTGCTAGATTTAACAAATCTCCATAGACAAATAGAATGATACGAATCACTGGAAGATAACCTACACTTTTTGTTTGGGACGATCTGGTGTGATTTGTTATATTAACTGCCAAGATCGCTTATGTTAAAACAATTTATTTCATCCATAACAAGTTCCAGCCGAACTATTTGCCATACTGACATGAGTATCGGATTTTAGAATTTTTTTGATAATTATGGTACGCGAAGTTTAGAAATTAAATAATAATCAGCCAAAGCCGTTCGACCCAACTCTAAAAAATTCTTGAGAAAATCGACTTTGAACTTTTGCAAGTAGATGCAAATACCAATAATAAAAAGAACTGCAGCATCTGTCACTGTAGCTAAGGTGGTAACGTTCTGGCCTTGCAACCTCAGGGTCGGTGATACGAATCCCTCCGTGACAGTTTGTTTTTCGTTGTGTTCAAATAATTCTACAAATTTAATATCTAATGGTTATTTTTACGAAAATAGGTCGTTCTCATCGAGGTAGTTCGTAATTTTCGAACAAAGTATATGTTGCAAAATCCTACTGCAAATCGACGTCAATGAGATTGGCCTGTAATTTTGGCGATCACTCCTATTGCCTTTCTTAAATATTGGAGTGGCGTGGGCAACTTTCCAGTCTTTGGGCACGGATCTTTCGCTGAGTCATCGTTGTATATGATAGCAAAGTATGGCGCTGTTGCTTTAGCGTACTCTGAGAGGAATCTAGTTGGTATACATCTACTTCTACATTTCGCATGCTGGCAGCTGTTCTTGCTTCGAATTCTGGAGTGTGCACTTCGTATTCTTTGGTGAGCGAATTTCGGAAAGCTGTGTTTAGCAATTCTGCTTTAGCAGAACTGTCATCTGTAGTATTACCATTGCTATCGCGTAGTGAAAGTATTGTTTTCGTTTTGCCGCTAGTGTACGTCACATATGACCAGAATTTCTTTGGATTTTCTGTCAGATTACGAGACAGGATTTCGTTGTGGGAACTATTATAAGCTTCTTGCATTGAAGTCTGCGCTAGATTACGAGTTTATATAAAAGATTGCCAGTCTTGTGGATTCTGTTTAAATTTTGCATGCGTTCGTCTTTGGTTCTGCAACAGTGATCTAACCTGTTTTGTGTACCACGGGGGTCACTCCCTCTTTTATTAATTTATTTGGTTTAAATCTCTCGATTGCTACTGATATTATGTCTTTGAAAGTAAGCCACAACCCTGATCTACACTCGCATTTTTAGTTTTGAAAGACTAGAGAATATCACTCAGGAAAGCGTGAAGCGAATTTTTATCTGCTCTGTTGAATAGATGTATTTTATTATTATTATTATTATTATTATTGTGCATTTGGGAATTTCGATATTTAGTCGCGCTACTATAACTCTATGTTCGATAATTCCTGTATCGGTTTTGATGCTCTTTACTGGCTCAGGATTATTTGTTGCTAGGATATCAAGGGTATTTTCACAACTATTTACTATTCTAGTGGGTACACGAACTAACTGTTCGAAGTAGTTTTCACAAAAAGCATCACAACTAGTTCGGACGATGTTCTATATTTGCCTCCGGTTTTAAATACGTATTTATACCAACATATCGAGGGTAAATTAAAGTCGCCACCGATTATCAGTATGCTTCGGGTACCCGTTTGAAATGTGATTCAAGCTTTCTTCGAATACTTCGGCAATTGCATCGTCTGAGTCAGTGGGCCGATAAAAAGATCCAATTATTAATTTCTTCCGGTTGTCAGGTATGACTTGTACACATACCATACCAACTCACAGGAAGTATCTGCCTATCTGCCTCAATTTCGCAGCAGGATAAACCCTTTGTAACAGCAATAAACACGCCACCCCCTTTTTTTATGTAATCTATTCTTTCTGAAGACCATTTGGCCCTTTGTAAAAATTTCGACTGAACTTATCTCTGACGTTAGCCAGCTTTCAGAACTTATAACGATAATGTGGGAATGAAAGGGTTAAGGTCTCCAGCTACTTCGTTGGAAGTACTGTGTTAGAGTCCTCTCCGTGTCTGCTTTTTTTTTCTTAAGCAGAGTAATCCGACATTTTTCCATTTCATTTTACAGCATATCAACAAACAGTGTACATTGTGTGAAATTAGCAAGAAATATTGAATTTTGCCGTAGTAATTTAATCTTCGCGTCATTATTACAAAATCTTACTTGCTATCGCCTGTATCGCTTGCTATGCCACAACAAAAATTTGGATGATATTTGTCGTAATATCAACCGAAACAAAATGGTTTATAGCATCAAACACATTTCATAGAGGCTACTGTCTTGCAGGCGCACGGAGGTTTTAAGTTCATTTTAATTAAAAACAGAGTTCTCTTTCATCCGTTAACTTTGATGCGATCCATGCGTATTTGACTATCTTCGAAAAAGTAGCTGCCTTGAATTGATGCAAAATTAATAAGTGTAGTTTTACGACGAACATCATCCGGATTTCTGTTGTGGCACAGCAAGCGATGCAGGAGATAGCGAGTAAGATTTTGTAATAAGGTAAAGCAGTCAACAATCCGAAGATTGGTTTGAAGGCATGGTCCTGTTTGGAGGTGGTATGCCGTTGCCTTCCTCCGACCTTCGAACTGACTTACCTAGCCAGTTATAGGGGGACCTACAGTTTAACGTGGGTTCCGAACCACGGTGCTACTCGGTATTTTTCACATGAGCAATACTGCCAGAGGTGAAAGAAGTGGAAAGTGACAGATAAAAATCCTAGGACCTGGCGGGGATTGAACCCGCGACCTTTGGATTCGTAGTCTGGCACTCTACCACTGTGCAACCGAGGAGCACTGAGATTTTGTAGTAATAACGTGGAAATTAAATTTCTACGGAAAAATTGACTATTTCTTAAAAATAAGTATTCAAATGTTCAAATATTTGAGAGCTTATGGGTCTTAACTACGGGGCCATCAGTCCCTAAACCTACAAACTACTTATGAACTAGCTTATACTAAAGACGGAAGAAACATCCAAGCCCGAGGGGGTGGGGGGATTCGAACCCCCGACCGCAGCGGCCGTGCAGACCGTGACTGGCACGTCGCAGACCGCTCGGCCACAACGGCCGGCGACGTCTTACTAATTTCACATAATGTACACTGTTTGTTGACGTTTTGTAAAATAAAATGGGAAAATGTCGGACTATGTTGAATTTTTGTAAACAAAATACGGAGAGCACCCAAACACGGTACCTCCAGGTCCGCCACGCTCTCTTCCCTGTCAAGTGGCTAACGTTACATCGCGCTGTGAAGTCAATTTTCTCGAAAACCAAAGCCCGTCGTTAAAAAAGCGGATAGCCTCATATTGAGGGTATGGCCGTCTACAACAAAGCTAGTGCCGGCGGCGGTGGCCGAGGGGACTGAGGCGCTCCAGTCACGGTCTGCACGGCCACTACGGTCGGGGGTTCGAATCCCACCTCGGGCATGGATATTTGCGCCGTCATTAGTATAAGGTAGTTGATAAGTAGTTTGTAAGTTTAGGGACTGATGACCCCATAGTTAAGTCCCATAAGCTTAACAAGCATTTGAACAAAGCTAGTCTAGTTTAATCGGTGACAGTCCCTTGGCACGTAAGTGTCCCTTGTCCCTCCCAGATAGTCTCAGTAGGTGTCAAATCACAGACCTATTGCTCGGAAGACTGACATTTGAGACGCAAAACTACAAACAACGTCCTTTATGAGAACAGTGACGCTGAGGAACAGCGGGCTAACAGCCTCGCAAAAGGCAGGAGGTTACGTTGGCAACGTGGCCCCCGCCTGCACCTGCGACTGCGGCTGGGGTCCGGTTTTAAACGCCGCCGCGCCGCGGCTGCGTGGGCGGAGAGGCTGCCATCTCGCCCTGGATCGGCACGCCTGCCTCAGTGCTGCCACATTAAACGGCCTCGCACAAGCTCTCTGCTCAAGCTGGCTGTCCGTTTACGGTCTTGGCGTCTTCCACTTTACTTCCGTGGAGAAGTGCTCTTTACACATTCCTATGATTCATCTCTAAAAGTGAGTCATGTGACCGTAAGAATATTCTACTGCCTCTTTTATGAATCGAATGCACAGCGTCCCATTTGTCTTGACCACGTACCTTTTTGTCCAGAAGAAAAATAAAATAAAATAAAACGGCCCAAGTGTGACCAGGCGTTACGCTCTGACGATTCCGATATTGTCAAACTTCTGATATGCATTCGGAGACAAAGGCTCCTTTAATAAGTCCATTTAATTATATAGTTTAGCGCAAAAGACGACTTATATACTATACGTCATACTGTGGTAACTTTGCCCAAACTAAGAAATGGTCGTCTATGTAGTCTATTTTTCAGCATTGTTCTGAGAGTAAACAGAGTCCTGCTGACATCCCGCCGGGTACTGAGAAGATAGGCACGTGCGAAGGAGCACCGTGACGCACGCGAAACTCTTCCGCAAGACCGTAATTGGCGCTAAGCGGCTGAGCAGCTGTCTACACTCGCCACTTTTACTCTGCAGCAATAACCGCTACCAGGCGGGCGTCTCGCCTCCAGAAGTGAGAGTACTTTAAAAATCTATTACACAAACACCGTCTTCACTTGTTAACTCCGTTCGGAACCTTTGAACTACTATTCATGCCCTCTGCAAAGGGACGAATGAACTCAAAATTCAGCGTATTTATTGCACTCAGTACACCTGTGTTCAGAAAAAAAAAATCTGAAAACCTTGATATACTAGAGGTAAGAAGTTCATATTCACAGGACATGTTCATTAGTGTGTTCTGCAAAAATGATGACCATTTCAGTCACCTCAGTTCAGCATGTGACCTGTTGCCTAGTAGGTACAGAGTCAGTTATGGGGTATGATAACTTGTTCCATGTATGATGGTATAGAAGCATACAATACGCGGATGTCGTCCTGTGGTACAGCCATCCATGCTGCATTAAGCTGATGCCAAAGTTCATCTCTCATGGCTGGCCTTGAGTCAGAGCGCTGCACCCATCGTTGTACCATGCGCCACTCAGTTTCGATTGACGACAAGTCTGGTGATGTGGTGGGCCACGCTAAAGCCTGGCATGCTGTACCAGCAACAACGCACGTGTTCGTGTTGTAACATGTGGTCGTACGTTGTCTTCTTGAAAAATGGCGTCTGGTGTCTCGTGCAGAAAGGGTATTGCTACGGGTCGCAGGATGACATGCACGTACATCAGACTGGTCATAATGCCCTAGGCCTAGGGTTTCCAAAATACGGCCCGCGTTTGAAGTTGAGCTTTTTGTAAGAAAGTGAACGACATTCGCTCTACTAACTCAAAGAGGATGCTAGGAGCATTGCAGGACTTAATGCACATTCAAAATCCCCTCCATTTGTTCATAAATATGAGAGACACAACTAGGAGCACTCTTCCTCCAGGTGATTTCTCGTTCCAGACTGTGTTATGTTGCGTTAATCTTATCTGCATTGTTAAGGTAAGTATTTTATAATTTCATGATTTCTTTGCTTGAAATATGTGTAAGTTCCTTGTTCAGAGCACTTGTGTAATATGTCAGCTGAAGCTTTAAAAAAAAAAAAAAAAAAAAAAAAAAAAAAAAAAAAAAAAAAAAAAAAAAACAACAACAACAACAACAACAACACACACAGTCGATACTGAGAGTCGTACATTCAGTCAAACATGGAGCGTAAGATGCTTTGTAATAGAGAAAGGCAACAAAATACCGTTTTGGCTGTGTAATGAATCTGTTGCTGTTCTCGCGCAATATAACATTAAGAAGACAGCATGTTGCACAGTTTGATGAATTCAATGGCAATGTACGTGAATATCGAAACATTAAAACGTGTACCGTGTATTCAATAGGAAAATTACATAGCCGCGGTGGAGTAGCCGAGCGGTCTAAAGCGCCTCGCTGCGGATCGCGTGGTTGCTCGCCGTAGAGGTTCGAGTCCTCCCTGGGGCATGGGTGTGTGTGTTTGTCCTTAGGTTAGTTTACTTAGGTTTAACTAGTTTGTAAGCTACGGACTGATGACCACGCAGTTTGGTCCGATAGATTTACAGACATTTGAACATTTGAAAATTACATACCTAATGCTAAGTGTACCAGAGAGTAATAAAGAAAAGTTGACGTTTTCACTAAATTTTGTGCCTGTGTTAAAAAACATAAAATTTCGTTGTTTTCTTCCTATGACAAAATGTGTGGTAAAATAAAAGTTGGGATTCTGCAGAGAATGTTTGTACGTATGTAGAAGAATTTGATGGAGTTAAATAATTGGTATGTTCAAACTTCCTGATAGATTAAAATTCCGTACCGGAACCTTGACTCGAACCTGGGACCTTTGACTTTCGCGGGCAAGCGCTCTGCCGACTGAGCTATCCCGACACGACTAACAATCCCGCCTCACAACTTTACTTCTGCCAATACCTTCTCCTACTTTCCAAACTTTACAAACCGCGAAAGACAAAAGTTTCAGGTTCGAGTCCCAGTTCCGGCACACAATTTTAATCTGCCAGGAAATTTCATATCAGCGCACACTCCGCTGCATAGTGAACGTTTCATTCTGAATTCAAATCAAATATTCAAATGTTTGTTGAGCTTATGGGACTTAACTACGGGGTCATCAGTCCCTAAACTTACAAACTACTTATGAACTAGCTAACACTAAGGACGGCACAAACATCCATGCCCGAGAGAGGATTCGAACCCCCGACCGTAGTGGCCGTGCAGACCGTGACTGTAGCGCCTCAGTCCCCTCGGCCACCGCGGCCGGCCATTCTGAATTCGAATGTTATTTATATAATGAGAGGTATCGTGGTTCTTATATTGTATACGATTGAAATAGGGGTGTCGAACGTCTTGATGTCGATAGAGTTGAAATTATAAGGCTCGCATTGCAATTTTCGGTAATCTCAAAGTATGTCATTCGGCCCCCAATGAGAATCGAAACTTGAGATGTGGCTCTCACGGTCTAATAATTTGGAGACCCCTTCCCTAGACTAACACGAACAGTGTGATTTTTTGGTTCTAGCCAATAACACCCCACACCATAAGGCCTTGAGTTGGTGCTGCATGTCTTTGTGCGAATTCAGTCACTGCGATGCCGCTCCTAACTGCAGTGAACAAAGCTCCGAAAACACTATCTGATGCCATTCCTGTCTCCAGTGACGTCATTCTACTCGTATATTGCCGCGTAGTAAGTTTCTGCGTATTCGTCTTTAAGGTTACAGTGCTGGGCACGCACATAACCCGTGCCATAATGAACAGCAGCGGGCTGTCACTGTTCCACTGATGCGCCAGTTCCCAGGAGGATGCAGATCTGACCTACACTGCCATTCCAATGAGATTTCCATCTGTTTGGGGGGGGGGGGGAGAGATCTCTGATCTCTCTTGCGTTCTACGGCCTCCTGTGAATCATTCTGCACGTACCCGTTGCACTTCGTCTCACACGAGCAGCAATTTCGAATTGAACAGTAATGGTCAATCCTTCCAAACATAAAAACAGTGCCAGACCAACAACGTCTCAATCGGGGTGGGAGGGGGGGGGGGAGTGGCAGTCGCTCCCTCCCCCCCCCCACTTCAAACTGGTATTCCCATTAGTTTAATTTGATCTTTAGGCAGAGCCAGAGAATAAACTATACTGCCGTCAGTAATTATGGGACAGAAATTTTGAAGGCAGGCATTTTTGCCTTTGACTGAAGCATCTTGTAAGAACTACTATCATCTTTCAGTGTAACACTGGCTTTATTTTTTATGTTTTCATCGAGGCTTGATGCCAAATGACATCTTACCAAATTTTATTGATTGACTTGCATGTTTGTATGGATAAGATAGTAGATAATGTATCCACTTAATCAGTCTGTTAGCTCACTTCCGTTAAGATGGTTTAGAAACGAAATCAGTCGAAGTTAACACTATAATAAACAGCTGATGTTTGATAATATGCATTTACAAAAATGGTATATATCTGACAACTGGTGTGTGATTTGCCACAGTCAGTAGTCTAGTCGTTCTGAAGTGAAACGAGCTCCTGACGATAGTTTATCTTGATTTTGACTTTAACAGGGCATTACCATAGCAAGGTGTTTTATCTCATCTTGTTACTTTTATTCACCATCACCAACAACGACAACAACATTGCAGAAATCTGATCACTATGGAAATTCATTTAACGCCTTAACCCTTTCAGCCTATGTAGTATCGTAGCGAAACCATCATATTTTCGCTTTATGCCTACTGGAAGCGTGGTTTCTCACTGAGTACAACTTGTCGTCGATAATAAGTGCAGTCATTTAGCGACAAAACGGTAACTACGCGCTCTATATGGATGCAGAGCTACTTGAAACAAATGCAAGTCGAGAAAAATCGTTTGGTGTTCCATTGCTATTGTTTTTTTGCAATAATCGCGTGTATTCGTTCGTAAGGTAAGATTTTCCGTATTTTATATACTCAGCAATAATGTCACTTTCCAAAAATATTAAGTATACATAACATTTTACTAAAGTATACTTACGTTTATGTTGGTGGTTTCAATCAAAACCACCGTGGCGCAAAACAATTTCGATTGTTAGGTTATATATGTAGTGAAACCTTGAAAACAGAACACACTACCGAAAAACTTTATAAATCGGCGTTCTTATTCTGAAATACTCTTACATTTAAATTTTTTCTAAATTAGTCTGATATTTACTCCATGACGTTAACAAATAGAGGCGACAAAGTTTGGTGCCAGTATACACCATTTACTAATAAACAATATATTTCTTCTTTTGACAGATGTAGAGAGCAGGGCAGAAATCCTATTTCTGTCCTTGAGACCATTATATAGGACGACGTGCATATAAGATGAACATTAACAAGAGCAAAACTAGGGTAATGGAGTGCAGTGTAAGAAAATCAGGTGATGCTGAAGGAATTAGATTGGGAAACGAAGCAAGAAAGGAGGTAGATGAGTTTTGTTACTTGGGCAGTAAAATAACAAATGATGGTCGCAGTACAGAGGATATAAAATGCAGAATGGTAATGGGTAGAAAAGCGTTCTTTAAAAAGAGAAATTTGTTAACATCGAATATTGATTTAAGCCTAAGGAAGTCCTTTCTGAAGGCATTTGTATGGAGTGTTGCCTTGTATGGGAGTGAGACATGGACGATAAATAGTGCGGACAGGAAGAGGATTGAGGCTTTTGAAGTATGGTGCTACAGAAGAATGCTGAAGATTAGGTGGGTGGATCGCGTAACTAATGAGGAGGTACTGAACAGAATTGGGGAGAAAAGAAATTTCTGGCATACCTTGACTAAAAGAAGGGATAGATTGGTAGGACACATTCTTAGACATCAAGGAATTGTGAATTTATCGTTGGAGGGAAGTGTGTGGGATAAAAATCGCAGAGGAAGACCAAGAGATGGATACAGTAAGCAGATTCAGACAGATGTAGGTTGCCGTTCTTATGTGGAGATGAAGAGGCTTCCTCAGGATAGGGTATTGTGGAGGGCTGCATCAAACCAGTCTCCGGACTGAAGACAACAACAACATCAGTTTGAAGTCTCTCTACAAGATTTCATTTCTCACTCTGATGTGGAATCGATGACACCCGTGAATGGGCATACAGAGCCTGTTGATGCGATGTAAGACTGGGAATCTGAAGATGACTTACCACTAAGTAGTTTCGCTCCTGGTCAGCAGCAAGCTGCCCGAATTTACAACTGGACTAACAATCGTATTTATTTCTATTCTGATGAGTCAATTATCTCAACCATCAGGCCCACGAAATATTCCAGATAATAAAGACATTCCTGTGCAGTTTGTTTTCTACTTTTATTCCCAATGGATTTGATTGATGGATTGTTATTTCAAACTAATCTTTATGCTACTCGTTTAGCCAGGAATGCATAACAAATACAGCAGATGAAATGAAGTTTATTTTGTGATAATATTTCTGTTCAACACATTACTGATTTAATTAATACGATAATTTGCGATAAATAAAAATATGGCTGTTTTTATGTGAAGGTCTGTTTCAGTTGGTATCGCTATAGTAGTTTCACACCGAAACCACCACCTTATGCCGTAATGACAAATAAAACTTGAAAACAAATATTATATTCCGGTCTCCCTTATGTAATTCTATAATAAAAACATAATTTCAATTTAGTTTTAAACTATAAAATAATTCGTGGCTCAAAGGGTTAATGAAAGTTTATTGTGAGGCCATCGTTTGATAGAGAGCACCGTGTACTTAACGGACAGTGCGAAGTAGCAGCAGAAATACAGTAATGGCTCATCCGTACGGCGAAGAGTCGCCGGTGTCAGAGTGGCTCAGTGGTGGTTCCTGGAGCTGGTGGGGTCGCGCCCGCCTGCGGTTTTGCGGTCGGCGCGTCACCAACTGGAACACTGGCTGGACCAGCTCACGCCTGACGTCACCGCTGAAGCGTTCAAGTCTATATCTACGGCTCACGCAGAATAGAAAGCGGAGCCGGCCGCGGTGGCCGAGAGTTCAGTCCCCTAAGCTCTACCGGGCGCCGTGGCTCAGCGCGCCCGGTCAGAGGGCTTAACGTCCTTTGTAACAAAAAAGCTGAGCCAAATGATCAACGAATGACCAAGCACGAACAAAAAAAAAAAGGACCGCAGATCATAGATCTACCTAAAAAAAAAAAAAGCGTTCTGCGGCGCGTTAGTCACAGTCTGTACGGCCACTACGGTCGGGGTTTCAAATCCCCCCTCGGGCATGAATATTTGTGCCGTCCTTAGCATTAGCTAGTCCTAAGTTTAAGGACTGATGACCCCGCAGTTAAGTCCCGAAGTCCCATAAGCTCTACAAACATTTGAACATTTTTTTGAAGAAAGCGGAACATGATCAGCATTTCTCGGTCGCTAGAAATGGACACCACGTCACAATTTCTAGGACGAAATCTCATACCAACGCACTACGCAAGGAGACAGATGACGCTCTTCTGAAAAAAAGTCATATACAAGGCGAAAAAAGGACACAAACTAAACTTAAATGTAGTGGAACAAAGACCAGAGTGTCCCGTAGCCGACTACGAGAAGATAATACGCCACGACTCTTCTAACGAAGCCAACAAGATGTTGTCATCTTTATTGTGTGGCTTTCGTCAAGAAGACCTAAACGACATTTTCTTTCATCCAGCTTTACCAGCAAGGAACCCCTTGAGCGCAAGGTGACAAGTTCAGTTTCTAGTAGGTGTTGTGTTAACAATTATGACAGAAAAATACGACCTCTGACCATAACGTTCAGTGAATAGTCCTGTAACATGAACGTAGATGAACTACAGTTACTTTACTGTCCTTCGAAATAGCCACCTCCCATAACTGTGCACCGCTGAGCTCTGCAATACATGTCCTGTAAATTTTACACGAAGTCTTCCTTTGGGATGGTGTTCAGAAGCCTCGTCACGTTTCGTTGGATGTCAGGAATATCGTCAAATACCTTTTCTTTCAAAGCGAGTCTGAGTCGAGGGAGTAGGAAGAAGTCTGGAGCATTGAGTTCCGGCGATTCTGATGCATGTCAAAGTTCCAGGACAACGCTAGCCCACACACAATCACTATCGTCAGACAACTCCTGACAAAAGGGGGAGGGGGGGCTGCAACTTGAACACCTACCGTGCTCGCCGGATCTCAATCATTCCACACTCCTTCCTATTCCCTCGACTCAAACTCGCTTTGGACAGAAAGAGATTTGACGACTTTCCTGACATCGAACAAAACGTGACGAGGGTTTTGAACACCATCTGACAGGAACACCTAGTGCAAAGTTTCCAGTATCGCAGAGCTCACCGGTACATAGTTATATGAGGTGACTATTTTGAAGGATAGTAAGGCAACTGTAGTTCATCTGCGTTAATGTTGCAGGACGACAATTCACTCAACTTTATAGTCAGAGGTTTCATTCTCCGCTAATGGCTGACCTTGGGCGACAGAAAATGAGCATCCGTGAGGTGCAGAGATAAGCTTTTATGGGAAGCACGCAATTCATATTGCATTGCAGAAAATGGACATCGACGACATCGAAGGAATGTTCAAAACATACCGTTAACTTGCACCATGGACACCGAATGAAAAATGACGCGTCTCAGTGATCACAAAGGTTCGCATCATCAAGAGCGAAGCTGAACTCCTTGGAAGTTACAAACAATGTAGGACGTTCAGCCAGGTATCAACTATTAAAGAATGCATATAGGTACATATTGATGTCGGCCACCCCCTGCGGATAGATTCCTCCCTCGGCCATGGCTGTGTGTGTGTCTGTTGTCTTCAGCATAAGTTAGTTTAAGCAGTTTGTAAGTCGTAGGGACCGATGATTTCAGTAGTTTGGTCACTGAGATTTCCAAACATTTGAAAAATTTGCATATTGGTGTAGCTGACGATTGTGATGGCATGTAACGGAACGCTAAACTGTATGTTGTGGAACTTATTTTGAAACCGGCTATGCAAAATGTTTAAGTGTTTGAAAATCAATGGGAATTAATTGCTCTGGTTATCAGTCCCTAAGCCAACAAATTACTTAAACTAAGTTGAACTAACTTAAGGGCAAACACAAACACACTCACACACACACACACACACACACACACACACACACACACACCAAGCCCGAGGGAGGACTCGAACCACTGACGGTGAGCAACTGCGCGCTCCGCAACAAGGCGTCTTAGAACGCTCGGCTACTCTACTGCGGCACCGGCTATACCTTAAGCTGTAGCTGCAGATAGTGCGATGACATGGGCAGAGAGGAAACAAATACTTATTGGTTTGTTTTGAACACTTCTTGGATGCCGGCAACGAGCATTTTGTGTAGTGTAATATTTACATCATTTTAAAATGAGTCTCACTAGAGATCGTACGTGTGCCCTCGCATTCAAGAATCTGACGTGTGAAACGTAAGTTACCATCCTCAATCCTTATGCTGTTAGCATCAAAAGGCAATTTAATAAATAGAGCGCTTCGGGAGAAAAGTAAAGAATTTGGAAGTAGTTTTTATTGTGGCAATAATTCGTGGCAGGATTTTCCATTCTCAATCGGTGACTACTAAATTTATGGTTCAGTACTATACACAACTATTAGGAGCTGTTTTCCATAGATTTGAAATTTTTACATTCTTCTTGAAGTGTGAGGGTATTTCGGCTCTCTCTAGCACACCAAGCGAACTGATTTTGTCGTGGCTGGCTCTACCAAGTATTTCAATAATTACGCGGGAATATCAGCTACTCCATGGGCCTGACGCATCACTTATCCACAGTGTTGATTCATAGCAAAACACTTTGACTGTTACCTGTGTGTGCCTCATGGGTGAGCCTGGACTGACTATGTAACATGTATCACGAAGCGTACAGCAGTCGTCTTGAAACTCCTCAAAATCGCAGAACTAGTCTCCACGTTATGCAAAATAGGCTAACATAAACCTGCAGGCGTTAATTGATTAAGAGATATTCTTTCTAGGTAAACAGATAATTTCCTTCCAGTAATACACTCTGCAGGCTCTAGATAAGACATTCATTACGGCTGTCAGGTCACTCACTGCAATATAATGAATGAAAATAAATATTATTTATGAGCTCGACTTCGCTGTGGTTTGCATTGCTCACCGCAGCTTCAAGGACGTGGGTAACACAGTCTGTTTTTCTTCTCCCTAAGCTTCGAGTAGTTCAAAATGTTCGAATGTTTGTTAAGCGTAAGGGACTTAACTGCGGGGCCATCAGTCCTTAAACTTACAAACTACTTATAAACTAACTTATACTAAAGACAACACAAACATCCATGCCCGAGGAAGGGTTCGAATGCCCGACGGGGAACGGCCTCGCGCATCGGAGCATGGCCTTTCGAGTAGCTAACTACCACCTTTTTTCCCCTTCGTCAAAAATAAGACTCTGTTAGTGTTACTGAGTAGTAGTATCTATAGATGCTAAAAGAAGGCTGAAAACTGTTTGTTGGCAGTCAGAGAACGTAAAGCGTCGTTTGTTAAGCTAAATTGTCTGATTTTTATGAAACTTCTCATACGGTAGGGACATAGTTCAAAATCGACAAATAATCACACACCATTATGTTACCACAAACAGTTCCTTAATAAATTAGACCAGTCTCCTTTATTTTTATCAGTCACGATTAGCTTAAGAGCTAGATGCTTTGACGTAATAATAATAATAATTTTACTGTCATTCAGCCATAACAGCAATAGACCAAGTCATACATATATTACATACAATTGATAATTCAAAAGAAACAGTTTTGCTAATAGGAGACAAATACATATATATATTACATACAATTGATGAATGAAAAGAAACAGTTTTGCTGATAGATATAAGAGGAAGTTTCAAGAAACATAGTACGCTCTCTCATACACATTTCACATAAAGGTAATGGCGGTAAATAGGCAGTTTCGAGCTTTATAGGGTACGTTTCGACGGTCATTCTTTCCCAGACGCCATCTATGTTAGGAATAGGAGGGTAAAAAATATTGTTTGTACATCGTGTAAATTGCGACAAGTAGCGTAGATACTGAATTACAAAGAACAACAAAGCAGCACGCAGTTCTAGGGCAGCGGATCCTTGTACCGCTGTTGAGTCATGATTATGAGCACGCAGACTATATAAAGAGCTCTTGTTAAGCAACCCACGCTCAGAAAGGAGAGTACTTGGCCAGTGGAACAGATACACAGGGGGTTCTGTGACCTCCGCAACATTCTCCATTCTTTCGTGCAGCCAGAGTGCCTTTTTCCCCATTTTATTTTATTATTTTTTAAGAAGAAGAGAAAATGCTTCTCGTTTTACAGCACGACTGCAGGCACAAAACTCGGCAGTCCTTGCTGTTTTTATGAGAGATTTATATCCTTGAAATAACAGAATGTGGCTCTGCCCTTAATGTTTTCATACAAGAAGGATCGGAATTGCCATCTGGCATCTTAAGTCATTTTATGGGACTTCAGTTTACACCTGTAAACATAAAGACAAAACGACTGTGAAGTGTATAGTAGATGCTTCTTAGCTTGGAAGTACATTTTAGTGCTCCTGCTCTTTCGAATCTCGTTTGGGGTGCAGGAACAATGACTGATCGAATGCTTTGGGTGCATGCTGTAATTACTCGTATCTTGTCTTCGCAACCCCTTTGGGAGCATTACTCAGGACCGAAGAATATATCTACATTCTGAACTCAATACGGTTCTTGAAATGTTGCTGTCCTCATATTTGGAGATCACAAGGCTGCTCATTGAAAGCACCTTAAGGCACTATGACGCTACGACTGCCGGCCGTAGCTGTCGTCAGCAAAGAGGTATATGTCTTTGGTCGTCAGTGACTGCGGGCAGTTGGCCCAGCTCTCAGCCTTAACCTTCAACTAACGTGGTGCGGTCTATCTGACCGCGCGTTTTCGGCAACAATTGCGATTTAGCAATTTCCCTACCCATTATTGCGTCCATCTGCTCTTTAGCTTCGAGTTTAGTTCTGAGTGGACCGGCAAAGGGTATGATGTTATGCCAGAGCTTCTATAACATGAGTGACGTCCTTTCGAATATAGCTCGCGGTCATTTTGACTGCACTACGTTGTTTGTGTAATTTTTTCTGCTATTACTCTCCTCACATATTCTCGATATTTTCCATTTCAAAGCTTTTGAAACGTGGAGGAACCGAGTAATTTTTCAGGTAAGGGATCTGCTGCAAATAGCAGACAATGTGTGAACACATCAGATAAGTTGATAAATGCATATGTTCTTCAGAAGATTGGATCAGATGAAGCTCCTGTCGACAGAGATATCCTTCTGAAAGAGCTGGCCCGTAGCATAACATATGCAAAAGCGAGCTCAGAACCCACGACTTCCGCAGGAGTTACGACTAACGACATATTATCAGGTGTGTAAGGACGGTTGTCAAAACTTGTGATTTGGACGACTCTTCTTTTTCAAGAGGTATTTCTTCGAGTTGAAAACGTTACATTTTTTGTTTCATTAGTTCTTCAAGAAAATATACAAAATCTATCAAAGCTTTATTGTCATTATTAGCTAATGGAAAACATATACATGTATTAGTGTACGAAATGTGCAATAAACATATCTGAGTGCCAGTTTAACAATAATTATTTATTGTTATTGTCTTGTATTTTCATGTTTATTTACTTAGCATTAAAGATTCTTTCATATGCAAAACAGAGAATTTCAGAGGCGTTCAAATTGTTAACATTGCACCCACCTAAAAAATGAGAGGTCAGATTGACCGCACCACGGTGTTAGTGTCCCATGTTTGCCATCAAGTTAGTTAAAGTTTAACAGTGGACCGTATGCCGCTGCAACTGCAAATGTGGCGGCAAAGGGTGAAGTGTGGAAGAAGATAAAAAAGAAGCAATCTTACAATATTGAAGCTAGATTATTTCCTTTTTTTATGCCTTAGTTCTTCTCCCGGTTGTTGGTTCAGAGGAAGAATTGCCTGATGAGCAGGAGGCCGATCATGATATATAGATAGATATTCATGAGAAGTATCGCAGCGTCCATCAGGCATGTTACGTCATTGATGGAGCAACATTTATCATTTCAAGCTAAGTTACGAGACTGGAATGTTCTGAAACCTCTTTCGTCTTACTAGCTGGCAACAGGAGTCTTTCGAGTTATTCTTATCGAACTTCACAACAATTAGATGTTTCGTCGGTTGGAGACAAAGGCACGTTATACTGTTACTGCTTTTGAAAACAATTAATTTTAATATTGTAAACATAACGTAAAAATTACAACAAACTGTACAAGCACTGAGTCATTTCCATATACATCTTTTATCTTATTTGAATAATTGCAAAATTATACATATTAAACCGAAGTTGTTGAATACGGAAATTTTTATACAGCAACTTAACGTAAACCAAAGGCCATTTCTTTATCATATTGGATTATAGTTTGTACTGTACGTGCTATATTTTCTTTCCCCACGAGTAAAATAAAGTCGAACGGAGACGGATTAAATCCTCTGTACCTCTCTTCACCATTTCACAAATGGCCTGTCATTAGGTTAGCGTAAATACCTTCACTTTTCCGTATTTGGAAAATGCTGCAAGGGCAAGATACCGTAAACAGTAACATTGTTTCCTCTTTCTCTTTTTCCTCGTCCACCAGAAAAACTAGAATGGTGCCGGTACACGCGTGTTCTTTCACAGAGACACGGCAATGAGTAGCGTGGTATTTCGCCTTTCTCTGGCACACCAAGCGGACTGATTATGTCGTGGCCGGCTCTCCCAAGTATTTCAATAATTACGAGGGAATATCAGCTACTCCACGGGCCTGACGCATCACTTATCCACAGTGTTGATTCACAGCAAAACTCGTTGACTGTCGCCTGTGTGTGCCTCATGGGTGAGCCTGGACTGACTGTGAAACATGTATCACGAAGCGTACAGCAGTCAACGTCTTAAAACTCCTCAAAATCGCAGAACTACTCTCCACGTTATGCAAAATAGGCTACCATAAACATGCAGGCGTTATTTGATTAACAGATATTCTTTCTAGGTAAACAGAGAATTTGCTTCCAGTAATGCACTCTGCAAAAAAAAAAAAAAAAAAAAAAAAAAAAAAAAAAAAAAAAAAAAAAATGTTCAAATGTTTGTATAGCTTATGGGACTTAACTACGGGGTCGCGACGAAATACGCAGGCAATTGGCGGTGTTACTTGCTTCTTAATGGCTTTTTAACTGACAGTGTCTAGTCTCACCCACTAATAAATCAACTCCTTACGAAATACCTTTAATACCAATTGGAACCTCCTTTTGTTCCGTGAGGTGCAGCAGCTCAATGTGACAAGAACTCAACAAGTTTTGGGGGTCCTCTGCGGAAATATTGAGTCATGCTGCCTCTACCAGTGCTGCCAATTTAGCATTTTTGGCTAAATTTAGCATGTTTTCAAGTGATTTAGCCTGAAAAAATTCAATTTAGCATTCAGCATATTTTTTTAGCATTTTAACTGACAGTTGTCTCTCTGGTTCAGGAAATATATTTGTCTCATCAGAGACGTTTTAGGCCCCACCATGACGACGCATTGCTTTATTGTCTTGCAACATGCTATCTAGCGTCATAACATGATACTTGTTGGGCGTCCCATGTCATTCGTTGTCATTGGCCGGTGGTGTCTGCTGGCGGTGTCTGCTCCCCAGGACCGGCCGACATCAGATCGTAATGTGAAATTTTATTTCTCTCCTTAATTATGCTGAGTGCAGGTTTTCATACTTCTCTAAGAGTATTGCGCCGGCCGCAGTGGCCGAGCGGTCTTCGGCACGCCAGTCACAGTCTGCACGGCCGCTACGGTCGGGGGTTTGAATCCCCCCTCTGGCATGAATGTTTGTGTCGTCTTTAGTATAAAGTAGTTCATAAGTAGTTTGTAAGTTTAGGGACTGATGACCGCGCAGTTAAGTCCCTTAAGCATAACAAACATTTGAAAATTTTTAAGAGTGTAGCCGCTGTCATGATTAATTTGTGGTTTCCTCGCTCGGATCTTTATTTATACAGCCCCTGAAGCTGGACGTGTGGGCCAGAATTTTCGTATTCTTGTAGTCTATGCCATGTAATTCAGAAAGACAGTGTTCTGTGACTGCTGATTTCTTGGGCTGTTGTAGTCTCGTGTTGCTGATGTTCACGACAGCGATCTTGGGCAGTACACAATGTCTGAGCTGTGTAAGTCTCATCACATTGGCATGGGATCTCATAAACTTTGGATTTACATAGCCCCAGGTCATCCTTAATCCTGCGAAGCAAAGCCTTAGTTTTGGCTGGTGGGCAGAAAACAGTCTTCACTTGACTTTTCGTAGCTTTTGCCCTGTCTTGCTGGATAGTGGGCCACAATATGGAAGAAATGCAGTGGAAATATCCTCCTGAGGTTCCTGAACTGTTTCCACTGGAGGTTCTGTTGGTGTGTGATGTACGGCTCTCAAAATTTCGCACTTGTGTAGCAGTTCTTCTGGAATAGTCTTTAAGTGCTCAAGTTCTTCATTACGACTGTCACTGTCTGAGAGGGTATGTGACCTGTTTACCAGTGTTCTGAGCACACCGTTTCTTTGTACTAGATGGTGGCAGCTGTCCGCATGCAGGTATAAGTCGGTGTGCGTCTTCTTGCAGAAAACACCGTGCCCCAGTGTCAAATCAGGTCTTCTTCTAACCAGAACATCCAGAAAGTGAAGCTTTCCTTCCACTTACATGGTGAACTTTATATTCTGGTGTCTGGAATTGAGATGTTCCAGGAATTGATTTAAGGACGGGAAAAATTAAATCAGTTCCTGGACCATCTCATTTCCAGACACCAGAATATAAAGATCACTATGGAAGTGGAAGGAAAACTCCCCTTTCTGGATGTTCTGGTTAGAAGAAGACCTGATGGGACACTGGGGCACAGGGTTTTCCACAAGAAGATCCACACCGACTTATACCTGGTCCCATTAGCACACAAAACTATAAAAGTCCTCCTGAAGATAGAAGAATAAAACCCTGAAATACATTTTGGGTATAAAATAAAATAAAAGTGACAGCTAACAGAATACCTTGTGTTTCAATCAACCTTTTTTCTGATCAAACAGTTCACGGGTGTGCTGCCAGTTCACAGCTTCCAAAGGGAACAGTATTTCAGCGATGAGACGTGTCACCGTTGTCAGGTGCATTGACAGTCCATTGGACACCATGAAATAGCAGTACACCTGTGGACCATTTGAGCAACAAATACGCCAGGAGAAACTGAATACCTTTTTTTTCTGTCAATGTATCCTTTCCCTAAAAGCACCTTCCATTATGGTCAGAAGTAAAGAGATAAATCGCCAAGCAAGGTGGCGCAGTGGTAAGACACTGGACTCGTATTCGGAAGGATGGTGGTTCAAATCCACCTCCGGCCATCCAGATTTAGGTTTTCCGTGATTTCCCTAAATCACTCCAGGCAAATGCTGGGATGGTTCCTTTCAAAGGGAACGGCCAATTTCCGTCCCCCATCCTTACCCCAAATCCGAGCGTAAGCTCCGTCTCTAATGACCACGCTGTCAATGGGACGTTAAACCCTAAGATTCCTTCCTTCCTTCCAAAGAGATAAATCCATTAATTAAGGATGAATGAAGAATAAAGAATGTTCTATTAAATACATTAAGTACAAGTCTGACTTAGTTCGCACAGTAGGTGAAATGCTGCCGTACTGTTGCAGACGCACTGCTGGAGGACCTGCAGACGAGCGTGTCGCGAGACCGCAGCACCATGAACGGGCCGAGCACGGGCCTGCAGCAGCACCAGGAGTACCGCGAGGTGCGCCAAGTGCGCCAGCAGGTGTCCGGCTCCCCGCAGGTGCAGTACCTGTCTCCCGCCAACCCCACCACTGTGGTTGCCGAGCGGGAGCCCAGCCCCCTGCTGCAGGTGAGGAATGCTGACAGAAAGTAAAGTGGCAAGTGCTCTTACAGGCGACTATGACTGCATGGGTATGTACTAACGTACTGTACTGTCCCACTAATATTCATTGCTTCGCAATGTGATACTCACTCTTGTCCAAATATTTGTTGCATTAGTACATCGAAAATTGGTGTCTGAAAAAGCAATAATCAGCAGAAGTGCATGCAATGATATCGATGCACATTTTGTGAGCAAACTATTGTTTTAAGTCTCAAACTTGTATTCATTTTGTGTGAGGTAAGAAGGTAATCATTACAGCACTTATGAAGTGCCCTAACTATTTGCTTTTAGAGAAGTGATTGATGCATCAAAAATTCAAAAATGCCACACATCTTCAACAAAAATGTGATTCATATTCTGCAAATTACCAGTTTTTTTTTTTTTTTTTTTTTACCACAGTTGCTTCCAGCATTTGTTGTCACTCACTTTTTGTGAAAATCAAGGAAACACATGAACTATCTATTCAATTTACTTAAAATGTTGTGAGAGTGCAATGTGTCACAAATAATGCATGTGTAGTGGTTAAAACTCCATGAGCTATGAAAACAAAAGTGAATAATGGTTCTGTTATTAACACGATCAGAAATTTGACATCCACTACTGGAAGAAAGACCTCCTCTAGAATTTTCCATGTACAGTAGTATTCAGTTATATAATGCCCTTGCTGCTCCTACATATTTGATGTGACCTACCATCCATTTGTTTGGCCAAATGTCAGGTGATCCATCAGTCTTCAAGAGTTTGCATGTGTGCATAGCTCTTCAAGCATCTGTCAGTTCAGTGTTTTCATCTATGTCACCATTTCCCATGGGTCAAACAAACTTGTGACCGTTCATTCAGCCCATCTATTTACACTGATTAGTCAGGACATTTGAACCACCAAATTTTTATTGATATAAACCTGTCAAAATAATAGGAGCATCACCTGTTGAGGAATGACTGCTGGTCAGACATGTGTGGTGTACGTAGTATCAGTGAGTGTGCTGTCCGTGTGAAGAATGGGGAAGGCACATAATGTCTCTGAGGTTCACCAAGGGTAAATTCTGATGGACCCTAGACTCAGCATGAACATTTCAGAAATTGCATGACTTGTCAGATTTTCTGGAAGTGCTGTTGTGAATGTCTTCACCCAGTGGTGAAACCAAGATGAAACTAGGTCCAAATATGAGTGGCCACATCTCATGACACATATCCTACATTGAAGGCTGGGCAGACTAGTTAAGCAGTACAGGCTGTGAACTGTGGTGGAAATAAAATCTAATGAACCCCAATATCTTCTTCATCATACTAATGGGATTGTGAGAATCCATCTTCCAAGTCCCTTGACACCTGTACAGTAGGATGGTGACAAGCTGGAATTGGTTCAAATATGCTCTGGGAAACATTCAAGTGGGCATCCTTGAGTTCAATGGAGCTTCTTGCAAGGTACCATAATGGTCAAAAAGTATCATAGAGTGGTTGCATAACACATACACCCCTTCATGACAGGCTTGTTTCTCGAAGTTAGAGATGTTTTTGAACAAGACATTGTGCCAAGTTACTAGGCCAGCACTAAGATGGAGTGGGAGGAATACAGTAGTAGGTTGTAATTGATGTGCAGACCCCCTCGACTCAACACATCAGAACCTGATTGACCATACTTGGAATGTGATTGAAAATGGCATCAGTACTCATCATTCCCCTCCCCAGAATTTATGGAATCAGGTGACTTGTGTGTGCAGATGTCACTTACCAAGGCCTCACTGTTTTAATGCCAAGATGCAAAGATGCATCACCACTGTTATCCATGACAAAGGCAGACATTCCAGGCAGTGGCGGATTAAGGGGGGGGGGGGGGGTAGAGGGGGCGGACTGCCCCAGGCCTTTATTTTAGACTGTAGTGAAGGTTCTTTTCACAAGGAATGAACTTTGATTACTTCCAGATTTTTAACTATAATGAAAATGTGGTGAGAATGGACTTATGAACTTTTGGAAATGACTGATTCAATTAGATTATTTTTAAATGTAATATTTTGGTAATCTAAGAAACAAGGAAGTATTTTAAAATAATCCCCTTTTTGATGAGAATGGAGCACTGTTAGAAGCTTTCAACTGAGAGTAAATTCATTCTGGATATTTTGAATATTTTTGGTGCAAAATCTGATGAGCCTGTTGAAGCGTATGAAGACAACTCACGGGCAGTCCTATCTCTAATGTCCTTGATGTCAATGCGACATTAAACAGTAATCTTCCTCTTCTTCAGGGGTAGCCAACAACATTTAAGATACTGTCAAATGAGGTGATTTTGGACAGTTTTCATATTATTTTCACTATAACTTTTGTACGTTTTGTCAGATTTCATTGTTTTTTATGGAAGTGGTGGGGTATATGTATAACCAATAAAATATCCTAGAAACAGAACGTCCATGTGCATCTACTTTTGCCTGAGACAGACAAATAAAGTGAAACTTCCTGGCAGATTAAAATTGTGTGCCGGAACCAGGACTCGAACCTGGGACCTTTGCCTTTCGCGGGCAAGCGCACTACTGAGTGTGCTATCCCGACACGACTCACAATGCCGCCTCGCAACTTTACTTCCGCCAGTACCTCGCCTCCTACTTTCCAAACTTCACGGAAGCTCTCCTGCGAACCATACAAGACTAGCGCTCCTGGAAGAAAGGATATGGTGGAGACATGGCTTAGCCACAGCTTAAGGGATGTTTCCAGAATGAAACTTTCACTCTGCAGCGGAGTGTGCGCTAAGCCATGTCTCCACCATGTCCTTTCTTCCAGGAGTGCTAGCCTTGCATGGTTCGCAGGAGAGCTTCTGTGAAGTTTGGAAAGTAGGAGGCAAGGTACTGGCGGAAGTAAAGTTTGGGGCGGCATTGTGAGTCGTGTTGGGATAGCACAGTCGGTAGTGCGCTTGCCCACGAAAGGCAAATGTCCTAGGTTCGAGTCCTGGTTCCGGCACACAATTTTAATCTGCCAGGAAGTTTGATATCAGCGCACACTCCGCTGCAGTGTGAAAGTTTCATTCTGGAGACAAATAAACTGTCCGAAATCACCCCATGGACTGGGGTGATTTCGGACTGGGGTGTAATTTCAATCTCTGTCCGGAGTTTTGAAGTGTATGGGGTGATTTGGGACACAAATTTATTCTACTTTCTTTCTGTTTGATTTTAGTGACTTTTAACATATTTTAAGGATGTCCATCATTAAAATAAGGGATAAGGACTGAGTTAAATAATTTTATTTATTAAAGTCTTTTCTCTACGTTAATTTGCCACACTGAATATCTCAAATTGCTTTCTTTAAAATTTCCATGTCATAATTACACCGATCTTGAAGACCTTTTTTACTTTTATACGTTCTCAGCATTGTTCGAAATCACCCCACAAAGTATACAATTTCAAAAAGACCTCCGTTACTTTGAAACTTTACACAAAACTTGTGACAAACTGGTACAAAACTTATCACAGTGCCACAGCCTATTGATCTAGTTGGCAACTGACACTACAATACTTCTCCGCCAGTTGCAACAACAGAAAGTTTCTACTCCTTAACACAGCGAGAACATTCGACTATGAGACTGTCCAACTGATAATTGCATTGGGGGAGCACAGGATGCGGGAATTAAAGTCTGGTGCATAAAATAAACAGCATGCGGAGGTGCAAAGTAGTGCTAATCCATTGCTATGCAGCGGGAAAGAGAAGATAAACCATATTGTGCGAAATCCACTGGTGTCCGAAATCACCCCGTTTGACCGTACAGTAACACCACAAAAAGTCAAAGTATACTGACGTACATTACTATATAAACATAAGGAGAACAACATTTCTATCTAAAATAAGGTCCCCTCAGTAGCCCATTGGACAACATGCTAGATTGCCATGCAGGAGGCCTGGGTTCGATTCTTTGTTGGTTGGAGATTTTCTCCGCCCAGGTATTGGGTGTTGGATTATCCTCTTCATCATTCCATCATTATCAATGTGCAAATTGCTCAAGTGGTGTCACCTAAAAAAGACTTGCACTAGGCAGGGTGAACACGATCCCAGCTGGGGTCCAATGGCCAAACATGCCACACGATCATCATAGAAAATAAGAAGACTCATAATAATGAGTGTATCAGCATGTACAACAGTCAGTCAGGTCCATCTTGTGTGTCTGATCACTGTGATAAGAGAGATGTACATTGTATTTAACTTAATAAATATTCTTAACATTGATTACAGACAATTTAATTGAAAATCGCTATGGCGGAGTGGCCAAGCGCATTGAGGCATTATGCTGTGATGCACAAGGCCTTTCCATGTTAGGAGTTCAAATACCCCTCCTCAGGCATGGATGTTTGTGTTGTCTTTAGTATAAGGTAGTTCATAAGTAGTTTGTAAGTTTAAAGGCTGATGACCCCGCAGTTGAGTCCCTTAAACTTCACAAACATTTGAACATTTTTTGGATTGAAAATCACTGTCCAGATAGCAGATCTCTAATTTTATTTGGTTACCAGTTTTGGCCAGTGCAGACCATCTTGAGACAAAGACCACCATGATGGCACGCTGTGGCAGTGGATGGAGCAAGCTGCACAAAACATCACCTGCCCAACATTTGACATGGTGGTGGTCTTTGTCTGAAGATGGCCTGCATTGCCCAAAAACTGATAAAAAAGTGAATTTACAATGGGCTGTTATAATTTTAATTCCTCAATACTTGAAACTGAGCACAGGTGTTTTATTTTTTCCAGCCTGCTGCAGGAGAACAAAGAAGTGTTGCTTACAAAACTGTCTCTTATCAATACAGTGCTACAGATGGTCAGGCTGGTAAGTATTATCTTTATTTTTCTGCTTACATATAAATCCTCACATTTTGAACTAGTTAGTGTGTCTAGGTTCTTTTATATGAATGGAAATGGAAAATTGCAAAAGAAACTTAAATAAACATTATTCCATACTTTTGCTTGAGGATAGAGAAAAGTAATGCTTTAAAATTAGTATAAATAAATGAAAATATTAATAAAAAATTTTATTTTGATGATTGCTTTTATATGTCACTACAGATGTTTGGATTTTCTTTTCCAGGACCTGCACTAAGCAGCAGTGCTGTCAGTCCTTCAGACCCGGCATCTGATGTGAGGTTAAGAGAGAATCTAAATGAACTTGATAGTCTGCTAGTTGACCTTCATCAGGCACAGAAAGCTGGCTTTGGAACACCACAAGGTGAGTTATTTCATGATTTACAAATATTTGTCATAACCTTACAAAGCCCTTTCATAATGTTTTGCATGTTTTTGCTACTGTTTCACTGGTAATTACTGAATCATATCATGTTGTTATTTTTATCAAATATCAAGCATCCATCTTCTCCAATGTATTTGCATTTTTTGTTTAAGTTTTATGCAGATTTTAATTAATCTATTTCTCTGTTTACTTTTAGGAACTGCAAGCACCACAGTCAATAGAGTTGAAGTATCACGCACAGGAGTGGACCCTGGTCTGTTGTAAGTAGAATTACATATCCTGGAATGCAAAAATTAGGATGCTTTCTACATTTTAGTATGAAAAAAGAGGACTCTTATGGTGTATGTGTGTGTGTGTGTGTGTGTGTGTGTGTGTGTGTGTGTGTGTGTGTGTGTGTGTGTGTGTTTTAACACAAGAATTCAAAAACATTAATTCAAATGCATCAATTCAAAATGCGTTGTTTGACTATAAAAAATCTTAACATATAACCACGTGAACCACAGACATTGATGAGGTGGGATGGCTTGCGTGCCTCAACGATACAAATATCTGTACCATAGGTGCAATCACAGTGGAGGGGTATCTGTGGAGAGGCCAGACAAACGTGTGGTTCCTGAAGAGGGGCAGAACCCTTTTCAGTAATTACAGGGGCAACAGTCTGGTTGATTGACTGAGTTGGCCTTGTAATACCAACTAATGTGGCTTCGCCACACAGTTACTGTGAATGGCTGAAAGCAAGGGGAAACTACAGATGCTACTACTCTACTGTATGAATATATGATGATGGCATTCTCTCGGGTAAAATATTCCAGAGGTAAAATAGTCCCCCATTCAGACCTTTGGGTGGGAAGTATGCAAGAGTATGCATCAGGAAAGACAAAACTGGCATGCTACAGATCAGAGTGTGGAATGTTAGATCTCTTAATTGGGTAGGGAGGTTAGAAAATTTAAAAAGAGAAATTGATAGGTTGAAGTCAGATATAGTGGGGATTAGTGAAGTTCGATGGAAAGAGGAAAAAGATTTTTGGTCAGGTGAGTACTGGATTATAAATACATCAGTTGGGGGGAATAGAGGTGTTGGTCTGATGATGAATAAGAAAATAGGAACTCGGGTAAATTACTATGAGCAGTGCATGAGGAGGTAAAGGAAATTATTCAGATAATTAAGGGAGAGGAAACTTAATTCTGATGGAAGACTCAAATTCAGTAGTAGGAAAAGAAAGGGAAGGAAAAATAGTAGGTGAAAATGTTCTGAGCAAAAGGAATGAAAGAGGGAGCCGCCTGGTAGAATTTTGCATGAAACATAATTTAATCATAACAAACACTTGGTTTAAGAATCACGAAATAAGGTTGTATACGTGGAAGAGACCAGGAGACACCAGAAGGTACCAGATAGATTTTTAAATGGTAAGAAATAGATTTCAGATCAGGTTTTAAACTGTAAGACATACCCAGAGGCAGATATAGACTCTAACCATAGCTTATTGGTCGTGGACTGTAGGCTGAAACTGAAAAAAAACTGCAGAAAGGTAGGCAAATAAGGAGATGGGACATGGATAAATTGAAGGAACCTGAAGTTCTTGAGAATTTCAGAGGCAGCTTTAGGTAACAATTGACAGAAACGTGGGGAAATAAAACAGTAGAAGAGGAATGGGTAGCATCGAGAGATGAAATAGTGAATGCAGCAGAGAACAAAATAGGTAGAAACGCAAGTCATTTGGAGACAAGAAAAGCAGCTGTATAACTATAAAGAACTCAGATGGAAAACCGGTTCCCAGCAAAGAAGGCTAAAGCTGGAAGGTGGAAAGAATATGTAGAGGGACTCTACAAAGGAAATGAACTTAGAGACAATATTGTAGGAAGGGAAGAGGAAGTAGATAAAGATGAAATAGGAGATACTTTAATGAGAGAAGAATTTGACAGAGAACTTAAAGACCTAAGTCGAAACAAGGCCCTCGGAGAGAATGAGATTCCCTCAGAATTACTGAAGTCTCTGGCAGAGCCAAGCATGACAAGACTATTTCATCTGGTGTGTAAGATGCGTGAGACAGGGAAAATACCCAAAGACTTTAAGAAAAATGTAAGAACCCTTATTCCAAAGAGAGCTGGAGCAGTCAGATGTGAAACTTACACAACCATAAATTTAATAAGTCATGTTTGCAACATTTTAACACGAATAATTTACAGGAGGATGGAAAAGCTGGCAGAAGCTGACCTTGGGGAAGATCAGTTTGGATTCATAAGAAATGTAGGAACACAGAAGGCAATCCTTACTTTAAGGCTTATCTTAGAAGATAGATTAAGGAAAGGCAAACCTACATTTCTAGCTTTTGTAGATCTGGAAAAAGCTTTTGACATTGTTGATTGAAAGAGACTCTTTCAAATTCTGAAACCAACAGGAGTAAAATATAGGGAACAGAGGGTTACTTACAACTTACAAACCAGACAGCAGTTATCAGAGTTGAAAGGCGTGAAAGGGATGCAGAGGTTGGGAAGGGAGTAAGACAGGTTTGTAGCTTTTCTCCAATGTTATTCAATTTGTACATTGAGCAAGCTATAAAGGAAAGCAAGGAGAAATTTGGAGAAGGTATCAAAGTTCAGGTTGAAAAAATCAAAATATTACATTTTTCTGATGACAGTGTAATTTTGTCAGAGACAGCAAAGGATCTGGAAGAGCAGTTGAACAGAATGGACACTATGTTGAAAGGTGTATGTAACATTAACATTAACAAGAGCAAAACAAGGGTAATGGAGTGCAGTCTAAGAAAACCAGGCGATGCTGAAGGAATTACATTAGGTAACAAAACAATAAAGGTGGTAGATGAGTTTTGTTACTTGGGCAGTAAGATAACACATGATGGTCACATTACAGAGGATATAAAATGCAGAATGGCAAAGGGAAGAAAAGTGTTTTTGAAAAAGAGAAATTTGTTAACATCAAATATTAATTTAAGCATAAGGAAGTCCTTTCTGAAGGCATTTGTGTAGATTGTTGCTTTGTATGGGAGTGAAACATGGACAATAAACAGTGCAGACAGGAAGAGGATAGAGGCTTTGTGGTGTTACAGAAGAATGCTGAAGATTAGGTGGGTGTATCATGTAACTAGTACAGAATTGTGGAGAAAAGGTATTTCTAGCATACCTTGACTAAAAGAAGGGATTGATTGGTAGGACACATTCTTAGACGTCAAGGAATCATGAATTTAGCATTGGAGGAAAGTGTGTGGGGTAAAAATCACAGAGGTGGACCAATAGATGACTACAGTAAGCAAATACAAATGGATATAGGGTGCCATTCTTATGAGGAGATGAAGAGGTTTGCTCAGGATGGAGTAGGGTGGAGAGCTGCATCGAGCCAGTCTCTGGACTGAAGACAACAATAACATAACATATAAAATTAAATAGATATTTCTGTGCCACAGGTTATAGTTTGGAAATTGCGCAATATGATTGTTTACTAGGAAAGGAATATAAAATTTAAAGAGATGCATCTATTTCAGGGAAAAAAAAGTGTTATGTGAAAACTGTCACAAGCAAGAATTATTGGTATCACAGCTATCTTTAAGTTAAAACAATTGAAACAATGACAGAATGCAATATATATTGGTATTTTTTGTTTTGATCCCAGAACAACAATATATTTTACTACTGTGGACATAAAATATAAGTAAATAAAAAATTAAGTAATTCAATAACCAAGGTAAAATAAATGTAAATTGTGGATGATATGAGATAAAAACAAAAGCCAAAAGTTCTTAATTGCTAAAACTTGAAAATGTGGACATTCACAGAAATCATAAATACTTAGCAAAAACCACATTAAATGCTGGAAAAACAGACATGTCTGCTTAAATGTGTATGTATAATAATCTTAGTTGAATTTGAATTTTATGTTCTCATTTACTAATGAACTTCGAAAAATATGAAAAATTTTACTAAAAATATAAGCAGACAATTACAGAGTACGATCCTCTCTTCAGTAAAGATACACACCAGGCTCTAACTCTTACAGGAATCAGCTGCATGTCACAAGTACTTAGTGATAATAAGTAAGAGATTTACATCAATAGTGTGTAGATAAGTTGAGAATTTGTACCTAACAGGAGGCATGCATGCGTGGCCTGCACTGCCACAGTCAGTGATGTGTCCCCAGTGGCATGATGGTTAGATGTGTCCCCAGTGGCATGATGGTTAAGCATGACTTCTTAATTAGCAGGAGGACCCAGGTTTCAGTCATGGCTGGGCACAAAATTTGAACATTTTCATTGAATTATTCCAACAGCCACCAGCAGTTAATGTCTTACATTCCTTGTGTATAAAAATATGACTGCAATGTGTTACAAATATTTTCCTTGGTCTAAATATTCAAATGTTTGTAAAGTCTATGAGACTTAACTATGAGGTCATCAGTTCCTAAGCTTACAAACTACTTACAAACTAGCTAATCCTAAGGACGGCACAAATATCCATGCCCGAGGGGGGATTCAAACCTCCGACCGTAGTGGCCGTGCAGACCGTGACTGGAGCGCCTCAATCCCCTCGGCCACCACGGCCAGCTTTCTTTGGTCTACTAAGAAACAATGTATGTTCAGTAAATATCATTGTGATCATAACTGCACACCTCATGAATGGCTGTGTTATCTAAATTTAGAGCTCTTTAAATTAAACTTCATTTCTTAAATTTAGTACATTACAACAATTTCTTCTCACTTGATTGCAGGGAACCTCTGGACACCAGTACACCAGCTCCTCCAACACGCCAACAGCAGCACGTTTCACGGTCTGTGCAATATCGCCAGTACAGCTCAGCCCGCAGTGCAAGTGCTGACACCAGTGTCGGAAATACGCCACAACTCCAGCCGCGTCGCTCCACTTCTGCACAGAGGGAACTCACTTACGAACCGTCACCACCGGCACGCTCCACTCGCACCCGCTCCCCTTCTCCTGTAACCACATCCGTCACTCGAAGAGAAGTCTATTACGAGACTGACGGAACTGCTAGATATCGTGACAAGTCACCTTCTAACCGTCGTCTTCAGAAAGAAGTGTATTATGAGACAAAGGACTCCACACCCTACCCCACAACTGTGCGGCACGAAGTTTACTACGACGCAGAACCTGGAAGTGGCGCACCTCCGCCATCGTCGACATCGAGGCACGAGGTGTATTACGAAACAGAAAAATCTAGCACTCTTCCTCCTCCACGGCAAGATGTTTATTATGAACACAAGACTTCCACATTACCACCACAGAGACCGGATGTTTACTATGACACAAAAACATCTACACTTCCACCGGTGAGACATGACGTCTATTATGAAACAAAAACTTCATCTACCCTTCCACCCCAGAGACAGGAAGTGTATTATGAAACAAGAAATGTATCAAAAGTAGTGCCCTCTCCTAGGCCAGACAGGTACAGAGAGCCTTCACCACCTCCCCATAGGCTGCAGACATCTCCACCTGTAGACACAACAGATAAGCCCGACCGTTACGCTCCACAGCCCAGTGGTACGTCTGTCACTGCGTACCGCACTTACAATTACAGTACTACCAGCAGCTCAGTAACTCAGCCTCCATACCCTTCTGGGCCTGTGCCTGATTCTAGACCGACTTACCCTGACACTTCCCCTCCTGGCCCTGCTCACTATCCACAGTCACCACCATCACAACATTCGTCACCTCCAACTCAGACTGTGATCTACCGTGATGGTCCAGACCAGCCTCCAACTAAGGTTACAACAACAGTTAGAACGTACACATACGAGATCCCAGGAGAGCCTGGTGTTTTGCATACTCACCCCTATCCACCTGGACCCGACCATCCGTACCCGGATCAACAGCCTCACAAACCAAATGTTGAGCATACTGTGACTTACCATGTTTCCCCGCATCAGCAGCCGGAGAAGGAGCCTCTGCTCCCCAATCAACATCAGCCATTGGTCATCCCTGCAGAGCCAAATCCTCCACCTACAGTCATCACTTACAAATACTCAAGCCACTCCAGTCATAATACTACCAACAAATATCCATCACACCCACATCCAGAGGAGCAGCAACCACTTCTGCCTCGTCCATTCCCTACGTCTTCACCAGGACCAGATTATCCTCCAAATGGTCAACCACCAAAAAGGCTGGATGATCTTATGGCATCATTTTCTGACACTGAGGTAAGAGAGACTATTTACAGTGTATAATGCTTACTTTAATATGTTAGTTTATGGTGTGCATTAATTCATGCATGAGTCTAAAAGCAATGCTGATAGAAAGATGCATACAAACAATTATTCTTTTAGGTCATTGATTTTAATTTAAAAGTTTCACACAGCTTGACAACTTTTTTAATAATACTATTTTCCTTCTCATACTTTAATTGGAGGTGTAGTTCAATAGAGAAATACATATCTCATTTATCTAGAGATTTCCTGTATTTCTATTGAAGCTGTTGCTATGCTTTGAAATTTAAGAAGTATTTGGGTGTAAACACACATTTCAATGATTTCAAAAATTTTGTCTGTTGTTTACTTCATTTTGTTGAATGGTGGATCGTCAGATTTACCACAGAGTCAACTAACCGTCTGTGAACAGTTCACACTACCATGAAATTTCATTTCAGTGCATACAAGTATATGTACATTAATTTTGGCAGTTGTATCAATATATGTAATAGAGATTTACCTCTGAGTTATTTCTCTTAGAAGTACTAGTAATACATGTCCAGTGTCAATCTAGCTGAAGATTCTGGAACAGTAGAAGGCAAATGTTGCCAGCAGGAAATTTTACATTACACCATCAGGTCATTTATCTATGTTCTCATATTCAGGTATAATTATCCATACAAAACAGTGTTACAATATCATAATACTTTATATTAACATAAATTCTGCAACTTTGTGACAAATTTCTTTCCTTGACTAAATATACATGATCACTGTAGTTCAGCAATTACCTAATCTTGTACACAGTAATGTTGCTTACAGTTTGGATGTGGTGTGATCAACAGGAGGTCTTCATGTGCATTATAGCCTCAGTGTTATGAATTTTGTGTTTGAATAATCATCACACATTGCTAAAATATGAAACAGAAAGATCAAGTGTCATCCTTACATAAAAAAAGATAATTTTTTATGCAAGGGAAAGGATTTCTAAGTGAAATTATAATAAAAAATAGATGAAGATTACTCACCAGGCGAAGGAGCAGAGGTGTGACAGCAGCACAAATAAATAGAAATAGAACACACACACTCACACACACAAACACTAGCTTTCACAGCCTAGCTGCTTCTTCAGGCAGAAGGGAAGGATAGGGAAAAGGAAATGATGAGGGTTTAAAGGAGTGGGTAAGGAGTCACTCCAATCCCGGGAAAGGAAAGACTTACCTTGGGAGGAAAAAAAAGGAGGGTAAACAAATACACACACACACACACCCACACATTTACACAGACGCAAGTACACCTAGGCAGACATACTGTTGAGAGCAAATTATAATAAAACAGATCTAGAATGAACCACTACTACTAAACTGGTAGCAGCCTAAAAAGTTAATAAACAAACATTAAATAATAAAGAAGGGGTTAGACCAACACCACCTAGAGACAAGGTCTCTCAACAGCCCATGCCACGTCACACCGACCAGGCTGTGACTGCCAGCTGAATAGCTGGCCACTGGGTCACAGCCCACTGCCTCGTATTGGCTTGCCAGTAAGCTGGCGGTCACGGCCTGGTTGGTATGACATGGCATCGGCTGGTCTGAGGACTTGTCTCTAGGTGGTTTTGGTTATACACACTGTGAAGGAGCACACTATTTGGTCACAAATTGAGTTTCAGACATGTGTCAATGGAAAATGAAAAATTCTAAACTTTGATAGCTAATGAATGAACATGTGATGCTGCAGTACAGTTTCACTACACAGCTGGCAAGCATAGAATAAAGTTCACATGTCAATACCAGAGCACAGAGTTCTTGTGCAAATTTCATTAGATGTATTCTGTCGAACAGTAACTGTACTTCAGACAGGCAAGTGAGCAATATGCCCAGATGTCAGTATTTGATAAAGGACATGGGTTTGGGCTCAAAGAAGCTGGTTGGAGTAATTGGTGAACAACTTTACATTTGAATTGGAGCCATGATTTATTTTGGCATAAATGGGTGAACCATAACAGAACATAACATCTAGAAGGAAGCAATAGACTAGAGACATGACAGAATGTGAGGTCTGAGAAATCTACAGACAAGCAGTTGTAGCCTGGTTCATCATCATCCTCATCGGTCCTCTATCCATCAGGTGTTTCAGTGGCCACAAGGACCATTAGTAGACACCTCACAGAAATGAAACTTTTTTGGAAGCCTCTAAAGATGTCTCAGCAGTAGGGAGAAAATGCCAGGCAGAGGATTATGCCCTGAACCATGAACTTATTACTATGTATCTAATATCAGCAATATTTCAACAACTTGTCTTCTTCTACCAAAAAAGAAAAAAAATATATTTTACAATCCTACCTATCTGTTTTAAGTTGCCTTCTAGAGAGTTTATTATATACTTTTAAAAAAGTTACACTAAATTGGAAAGACAAGGAAGTTTCATTAGAAATACTCAATTATAGTACTCTTGCAATGTATCAGATAGGTTAAATTTACCTATTATTGCTATTACTTTAGCTTCTTTTTGAACTTTTACATCACATTCTCATTTATGATGACATTGTCATTCTCTGTTTTGTACTTTCCAAATATATTTTCTTGCTGCTTACATGTCTCCTCATCCGTGGATAAGTCCACGAGCCTTTCAATCTTTATAATTTTATTATTACTTATATTATTTGTCATTTTGGCAAACGCTGTTATTTTACCTTTGTATAAAATTTACTAATTTGCTTACTTTCATTTCCTTGAAACAGTTTAATTCATAAACATATCTATTATAGTGTAAAATAATTTCTACAAATAGTATTCAAACACCACCATATATAGTATTTTCTAGTACTTTATGTTCCACATTTCTGAGATCACTAGATTTAAACTATTTATTTATGTTTCAGACTGAGATGTCACCTCATCCCAAGCCCTATAATGTTGAAAAACAGATGACTGCCAGTCCAGCCCATCCTCCGGCTGATAGTAATGCTGTAGCTGTTGTAACGCCAACCCAACAGAATGTGAAGATGGAAGAAACGAAAGCTAAAACTGAAATAAAAACAAGGGAAAGAACTGTCAATAAACCTGGTCCTCCTGTCTTCTACCCCCCTGGTGTCGAGCTCTTTTCAAAGAAAGAAGAGTCAATGGCAATGGTAAAATCTTACTTGCAGACTAATTGATTCTAAATTGTTTCAATTTGTTTGTAGCATCCAGTCTTGATGTTTCAAGAACAATAATAATTCATTTCTTTATCTTAATTTTGTATCGTAAAATGTCTAGTATGCCTAATGTATTGAAAATACCGAAACCATTATAAGTCAAATAAGGTGTTTAGAAACTTATTTTTAAAGCGACATTGTTATTAAAATATGAGTCATACATCACATTAATATTCTGTGCTAGTTCTTCATTATAGTCAAGGTTCACAGCAATGAATCAGTCAATGTGTTAGAGGTATATGAAACAAGAGTAATGTTTTAAGCAGATATACAGATAAAACAAACAACTTCTCAAATCATTGAATCAGCTGATACTAAATTAAATTACAGGTTATACAAAGGATTGATTCACAACAGAAATCAAAATCAAACATTTCCTTCATGTAGTTATGTTTTGAAAAAATGTATGCCAAAAATAAGAAAACACTGAAGTTTTAATGACCCATTGGCAATGAGGCCATTAGAGGTGGAACACAAGCTCAGATTGTTTTGTTAGGAATGGGGGAGGAAATCAGCTGTTCCCTTTCAAAAGAACCATCATAACAGTTGCCTGGAGTAATTTAGGAAAATCATGGTTAACCTAAATCTGGATTTAGATTTGAACTTCCTTCCTTCTGAATGTGAGTCCAGCATATTAAGTACTGTGCCACCTTGCTCAATCATGACAAAAAGATGGGTGTGCTTATGGAATATCACGACAGTCATGCAATAAGATTCGTGATTTACTGTCTAAAAGGACACAGTACATTGTAACTGATGAAAAGTCATCAAATAAAACAGAAGTAATATCTGGCATTACCCAGGGAAGTGTTTAGGGCCCCTACTATTCCTTATCTTTATAAACAACTAGCTGTAAACCCAGTGATGCCCGGGTGTATATTTATCCTACATAGTTTGCAATGGAAAATCACATTTCACTGCGTTAATGTGAAACTGGGATATCCTCTAAGAAGTTCTGATCCTAGAACAGTTTTCCTGAGACACAGATTTTGTGCCATTTCAGTCTGTGCAAAAGACTTTCAAACAAGTTACCTCCCTGGTCTCAGGATAGCTTGCTCATTCAAATCCCATACACAAAATGAGGTACCTGTTGTGCTTTATATAGTTTTTGATATGCTGACAATATTGATAATCTATTGTCACTTTAGCTCACTAGCCTCTATGGATTAATATAATCATGAACTTGTGTTACCATAATCTTATTAAGCACTAAAGTGTAGAGACCTAGTTCACTTTATTTACAAGGAAGAATGAAATTTTATATAATGAATTTGATTGTCTTCCATATGTAACATGAAATGTTTTTCTTCCAGAATAGTAGCTCTTCATGAATTTTCCCTCCATTAATAAATTTTCTGCTTATGGGAATCTAGAGAGGTGTGAGCCCCAGATAATCCACTTATGTGAATCTAGAAATGCATTTTATTGTTGTCACCTACAAGTACGGGACCAGACTAAAATAAAAGCATGAAGGAGCCTCATAGTGGCTCTCCCAAAAAGCTCGGTAAAGATATGCAATCCTTTAGGCAATCAAAATGTGCTATTGCCACCACACAGCTCCCACCCCCATCCCTGGCAGTCCTCATGTCGAGTTTGGGGGAAGGGGGTAGGGCGATGACAGCAGCCGGCATTGTCCTTGTAACGGTTGGCTCCACCACATCCATAGGCAGGATCAAGGGCTCACAGAGGCAGCGTGCGGTGGGACTGAAGATGGCAAAGTCCTCGAGGTGGTGAGGTTGACGTACCCGCCGCTTGAGTCAACAAATAGCAGGGTGATCAGTCAAATTGGGATGATAAGATGCACTTCACTACAGGGGAGGAGGAATGCACAGGTGGCATCAGAGAGCGAAGGGTGGAGTGATACACTTAAGAACCTCACACCTACTCTGTTGAGGGGGAGGAGAGCCACTAGTAGCCACGCATACAATTAAAAGTGAGCTGTCGGACAAGAGAACAGAGGTGAGAGGCAGGCGAGGCTGGAGACCCTTCGAATCAAGGGGGTCAGAAAGGGGGCAAGTCACCTGAAGCAGAGCCATGTGGGGGAGTGAGGAGAGTGCAGACCACTAGAGGGAGAGGCTGAAGAAGCGGCAGGGGGGGTGAGGGAGGTGCTTCTTGCAGCATTTGTAGAAGAAACCCATCCTCATTCTGAGGCAAAAAAGCTCACTCAACATGAGCATGTTTGACACGGTTCACCAAAATGGAGGGGGGGGTTCAATTGAATAAAATAGGAGGGCCTGAATAAGGAGAGGTGAGTGGGGGCAGGTCGTGTCATCCTGGAGCATTACAAATTTGTGAGAGTCTAGCTCCCGCGGAACTAACTCTGACAGATTGGAGAGAGTGGCTGGAGGGGCGCGGGGGATTGATTCTGGCACAGTAAAGCCATACTTGGTCAATGAAGGTTGGAAGATGGGTTGAGTGAGGGGGGGGGGGGAGGAGGAAGGATTGATGAGCTCCACTGGTAAAACCAAAGGTTGTCTGTAGACAAATTCTGCCATGGCACCTCAGAGGTCTTCCTTGTAAGTGGCCCGTAGGCCGAGGAGTACAAGGGGAAGGGCCTCCATCAAGATGGTGTCATGTCACCCTAGAATTGTTTTTCGAGTCCTGTGCCACAACTCTACCAGCCTGTTGCTCTGGGAGTCTGTTAAATCCTATCTGCAAATCTAATGCACTCACAGGGTGTCTGGAACAGAGCCTCGAAGATTGTGGAATCAGAGCACTCCTGTTGAGGTGAGGTTTGAAGTTCGCTCGGTGTGGCAGATGTCCCCAGCGGGACAGGAAATGTGAGTAGCAGATTGGAGATACGGTGCAATGAGACAGTGTTGTAGACTAATGCCGCAGAGGCACCGTGATGTGCCGTATAAACGGGCAGTTGCGTGAATGTTCGTGTGTCTCCAAACGTGCCAGTCAGGTGTCAAATGAGTGTGCGGAACTGACTGTTGCAGTCAAAGCACGGTAAACACAGCACATGGCTGCACATAAAAAACACTCTCACAGACCAGGGGATGTGAAAATGCAGAGTCACTACAATAGTAGCTTAAAGCAACACAGTTCACATTCAAAAAAGACAGTTGCACATCATCTGGAAAGTTTGTTGCGCATTCAGAAAAAGGTGTATTTGGAGTGCAAGAAAACTGATACAAACTGAAAGTATAATTCACAGTAAAAACTGAAATTGGTCAATCAGCAAAGTCACCATGCACCAGGGACAGAAGAAATGTTGATTGTGACGGATGATTACCACTTTGTTGTCAGATCACGTGGCCAGCAGAGGTGGGACATGGCAGTTGGAGGTCCATTGTTCAAATTTTGCAAGTTTGAAATATATACATTTGGAAAATTGAAATCATTCAGTAGAATGTTCAGTTGTTCATCAGCACTATATAAAAGCAAAACATTGGGAAGCACATTAGGTGTAACAAAGCCGGAATCGCTACAATAAGTGATTGCACTCATAGGGAGCGGTGTGGTGAAAAACTCCTGTGAAAACTGTTGCAATGTGGATGAAGATGAAGCACTCATTGTATCATGCAGATTAGGTGCTAGTGGAACAAGACGAGGTTTGAAGTAAAATCCGTGTGAGGTCTGGAAGGGCAAAGTCATTGCAGCCATTGTTTGTTGACTGTTGGCACATCATATTTTCAGCAAAAAAAAGAGGGGGGGGGGGGTGTGAAAGTTGCAAATTTCACTCGAGTGGTTGGAAAGAATGGAAAAAGACACATTTGGGGACACGAGGTGATGAAATTGGTGCAGAGAAAAGCCCCACCAGATGTCGAACTGGCATGGTCATTGTGCAAAACTATGACCACAATATTTTGCATAAGAAACTGGCACAGAAAATCAAAAACTGCACAACGCAGGCAATGAGTTGATGAACTTTAGACTCAGGGTCACCAGTATGGGAATCTTGAGGGCTGTGAGCCCCAGAGAATCCACACATGTGAATCCAGAAATGCACTTTATTCTTGTCATCTACAAGTACAGAACCAGACTGAAAATGAAAAGCATGGCAGAGCTGTGAAGCAGCTTTCCCAAAAAGTTTAGTAAAGATATGCAGTTCTTTAGGTGGTCAATATGTGCTATCATCACCACAAGCTAATTCTTCATTACTAAACAATTTATCATTGTGAATCAAAAATGTAATTACACATTAATTCCTACATAACACTAAATATTTTATAAACAACATAAATTAAATGGACTTTGTTATTTGTACCAATGGATTTATTCTATACAGATTTTTGTTGCACTGTATGTCATTCAACTCTTCCTAAATTAATAATAATAATAAAAGAACTGCCAATACCAACTACATACAACTTGTTTATGGCCCTCCATTAATTCAAAACACTTCCAGACACACATTATCTGCTTTGTTATAGCTAAACAAACTGTGATTACAAATATAATATTAACCTCACATAAAGCACTTTTGCAGGAATAAACAGTGAATCTCTATATACTGTAACCAATAAATTGGAACACACAGTGCATGTCTATCTGCTGGATTCTGTCAAATGGCGACCACAGGCTTTTCCTTATTTTCTATGACAGAACTGTAGATAACCACACAGAACAAACAAGTCAGAATGTCAGATGCACTGATGTACATACCATTTATATGAATCTGCTGACCAGCTTTAGTACCAACTGCTCACTTCACTTAGACAATATTTCTGATTGATAAGAAATCATAACTACCCAATGAGACTCCTCAAATAATTAATCCACTCAATATAGATTCCTTATAAGACATTAAAATGCTGCTTTCTTGTATAACAAACTCCTTTGGTCTGTTATAATTACCTGTTTGTATGTTACCTGATATGCAAAAGTGAAATATGTTGGTTGTATTAAGTGTTTACTGTCTTATTCTGAATTTGCATTAAACTGTTGACTTTAATAAGACTGGTATTTATTGTATTTCAGGCTTCTGGTAGGAGAGCAAAGGGAAAATACAAATATGAAGCAGAAAGTTACAGTAAATCCAAAAGCAGTAGTTCTGGTGGTGCAGCTGTCGTGCCAGTATGTCTCCCATTGTGCTGTGCAATGCCATGTGTGATAATGTGATTCAGCAAACCATTACAGGATATAAATATGAAAATTACAAATAACACCATCAACTGGTGTCTAATTTCAAATATGTACTGTCCTCCTACTTGGTTATTGTATTAAACTATGCTGAGTGTTATCTTTTCCCTATAACAAATATTCTTTACTGAAACTTCATTTGGGTTTTGAAATAACACCCAAAATAATGACAATAATGTTGTGTTGTAAGTTACATGCTGCACTAACTGAAGGACTGTGATGATAATTACTTATAAAGAAATTGCTATGTGCTTTGATTGCCTCAGAAAGAAGTTGTAAAATTATATTATTGCTTCTTTTAATGATATTGTGAGTAAATGTTATACAAATGAACTTGAGCTTTAAGGTGAACTGTGATGTCACTTATTTACTGTGCATTTTATTTGTTAAATCACATCTGAATAATTTTATTGTATAGAATTCTGGATTTATGCAGCATATGTTACAGACTTTTTAAAAGCTCTGTTGATAACTGTTATGAAGTAAAGTGTTTCTGCCTGCTTTTTAATAACTGAAAAAAGTTAACCTGTACATTGTGATGTAAGGCTTTGTAACTTAGCCACTAAAATGAGGAGTATGTTAAATCATCATCATTTTGTAATAAGATTGTCCATAAATTATATTCTTTATTTTGAATAATAATAAAGAAAAATTTGTATATTTCTTCATGAAAGATAAGTGATACATATTGTGTGTTGTAACAGTTACAAGACAGAAATATTACCCCTACTTATTTTCCAAATTTAATATAAGAACACACTGACGCCACCACCAGCCACAGCAAAGCCATGTGCTGTGGCTGTCACCAGTCACATGGCCATCAATGTGTTAAGAATAATTGGAAGTTATACTCAACTCATGATTGAAGACTACTAGCATAAATAAACTGCCCGGTAGTTCAAAAACATCTCAAGTTTGGCATCACAGATGCTCACTCATCTGTGATGGCATATGTGTTACTAGTTAAAAATAGACCATTTTCATAGGTTAAAGTGACTGTGTGAAGCACATTTTATATGTAAGTACATTCCTTTGTACCTCCTCCACGGAAACTGAATATTTCATAATCTGGGGTTTGTATTTAAATTGTAATTAAATTGTATTGTATACTAAACCACATCCTGCCAATAGTAAACATTGTGTGATATTTATCATCTTGAAGCATGGTGGGCATGCGTACTTGAGCTGTGTCTGTGAGGTTGTATTAATGTGTATGTGTGTGTGTGCACGGCTTCTGATGGAGGTTGTGACAAATAGCTTTAGTTGTGCAGTTGTGATCATCTTTTACAGTATATACCTATACCTTTCTGTAGTTCAGAGATTGTTTTTACATTGAGTTGCAATCTGTTCTCATAATATTGTTCATTCTTTATATCCATAAAGAAGAGTGTATGTATGCACCTCCATATCTCTTTCCAAATCTGTGGCTTTATTTCAGCTAAATTTTTTATGCCTACTGCATGTTCCATAAGAATCAGCAATGTGCGATTTATAATCTTGTAGCATTTGTAGTGCATATGGCAACCTTAAAACATTCAGTTATGAACATCACACAAAATCTTATCCGGAACTCAGAAGGGTTAATTCCTAAACATTGTGGTGGAACTTGGGATAAGAGTCACACCAAGACAAACAGTGTACAGCTGACTTCAGCAGAGTGACCTTTATTGTTGGAAATCTGCTGTGCATACTACTGACATGTCTTCACAAGGGGGTATGTCTCAATTAAAGTCATGAACATGCCATCTGAACGATCAAACAGTAGGCCAGTGTCCTTTTCAGAAATGAATTCCAATTTGGTCTGGAGAATGATTCTCAACAGAACCACATCTGGGGAAATGTGAAACACAATTTCTGGGTCCAAATATTATTGAAAGAGGACATTTCATAGTTGGAAGGTTTGATGGATGGATATGGGGGTTTGGGTGTACAACAACAAGGTCTTTAGCAGCCAAATGATACAATATGAGCGGAGTGTGAACAATTTAAAGAAAAAAAGGGAATAAAAACAGTAACAGAAATAAAAGAAAACTAATTTCTTAAAATGTATGTGCAACTGAAGTAAAAGAGGAAACAAGAGACAAAATGAAGATTAAAACATTGCCTACAACAATTAAAACAACCACAGTAATAAAAAACGATGAGCCAACCATTCTGCAACACATTAAAACCTGCAGGCTATAAGTTTTGGTCAGAGTCCACAAAATCAGATAACATTTAAAACATTGGTCACACTCATCTCATTATCGACTAACAGGGTGACCAGACGTCCTGTATTTTACAGGATTGTCCCTTAGTTAGCCCAAGAGACCCATTGTCCTGACAGTCCAGTGCCAGCTGTCACCAGTGCCACATGTAAACAGCGCTAAGTATCTGAATTTAATTTGTGTCAAATTTAATTTGCCAGTCTAGTTCATTTTCACTAGTACTTCTGTTTTAAGAGTTTTATTCCCGCGTACTTGCAGATTTCGTTTGTACTACTGTTTTAATAGTTTATTCTATCGTATTTGATAAATACCATTGTGTTTAGTCTTCATCTTTGACCGGTGTATTTCAAAACAAGTCAGAGACCGTTAGTAAAGCTTGTTAACAGTCAGTCCAGTGCCAGCTGTCACCAGTGCCACATTGTAAGCAGCACTAAGCTGCCGGACTCAGTTTTGTTGATTTGACAGTGTAGTTACTACTGACCACAGTTCAGTCAGCAGCCAGCCGCCTTTATTAGAGTACTAGGCTTCTTAAAAGTTGATTATTTAATTTTCTACTTTCTGCAGTTAATTGTATCGATAGGATGGATAGGATGTGTACCTGCTGTGTCTGGACGCAGGAGGAGTTGGCCAAGGTTCGCTAACAGCTGAGCGTGCTGTTGTCTACAGTCAGCCATCTTCAGGCTGCTGTCTCGGGGTGCAGTGATGGTGGGGAGTCTGGTGCGTCGAGTGGGACACCTCAGGTGTCTCACGCTTCGCTCTCTGTCCCTGCTAACGAGGCACCTTCAGGTGTACCGGACATCGTCGAGCCGCCCTCTCCACAAGGGGAGTGACGGGTTGTACGGCGTTCGCGTCGCTCGAGGCGTAAGGTCAATGTGGAGGCCGGATGTCCGTCTGCGCCCGTTCGTCCTGTGAGCGAGCGTGTGGCCACTCCTTCAGCAGGGTCCGAGCAGGTGCATGGGGGGAGGAGATTATTAGTTATTGGGAGCTCCAATGTTAGGCGCGTGATGGAGCGCCTTAGGCAGATAGTGTCCAGATCCGGAAGGAATTCCAATGTGCACTCGGTGAGTCTGCCGGGGGGCCTCATCTGAGATGTGGAGGCGGCCTTGCCGGCGGCTATCGAGGGTACGGGTTGCAGTCGACTGCAAGTCGTGGCTCACGTCGGCACCAATGACACTTGTCGCTTGGGATCTGAGGACATCCTCAGGTCCTACGAGCAGCTGGTAGAATTGGTGAAGGCTGCTGCCTTCGCACGCGGGGTGCAAGCAGAGCTGTCGATTTGCAGCATTGTTCCCAGGGTTGATCGGGGTCCTTTGGTTTAGAGCTGAGTGGAGGGTCTGAACCAGAGGCTTCGCCGACTCTGTGACAGTCATGGCTGCAGATTTCTGGATCGGCGTTATCGGGTGGGGAATTGTAGGGTGCCCCTAGATAGATCAGTGGTGCACTACACTAAGGAAGCGGCTACTCAGGTAGCAGAGTACTTTTGGAGTGCACATGGGGGTTTTTTAGGCTAGGTGCTAACTCTGATGAGCACTCGCCTGTCAGCATTCAAACAGCGAATTCAGGCCACGTTCAGAACAAAACTTTGAACATAAAAATATTAGCCACGAACTTACAGAGTATTAGAAACAAAGTTCCCGAATTTGCCACACTGCATGGAAGTTATTGCGCTCAGATAGTTTTAGGCACCGAAAGCTGGCTAAATCATGATGTGACAAGTTCAGAAATATTCAGCGAAGCGTGGAATGTATATCGGAAAGATAGATCGGATACAACTGGAGGAGGAGTGTTCATCGCTGTGGATAAAGATATTGTTTCTACTGAGATCGATGTTGAAAGTAACTGAAGTTATCTGGGCTTATATAAGAGGTCTAAAAGAAGTAAAGTTAATAGTTGGGTGTTTTTACCAACCCCCCAGTGCTGCTGTAGAAGTTTTAGAATCATTCAAAGAAAGTCTACACCAGGTAGTGCATAGGTATCCGGGCCATGTAATATTAGTCAGAGGAGACTTCAACCTTAAGAGTATAGATTGGGACCTCGCTAGTTACATTTCAGGCGGTACAGACAAGCATTCTTGCGAGCTACTTTTGGACATATTCTCCGAAAATTGTCTTGAGCAGTTAAACCGGCAACCCACATGCAATGGAAATATTCTAGACCTAATAGCCACAAACAGGCCTGACCTTATTAACAATGTCTGTGTAGAGACAGGAATTAGTGATCATGATATCGTCATAGCTTCGATGATGACCAAAGTTCATAAACCAATCAAGAAGGCTAGGAGCGTGTTTTTGTTGGGAAGAGCCGATAAGCAGATGTTACGATCGCACTTAGAAAAGGAATGGGCATCGTTTAATTCCGGGACTATGGATGTAGAGGAATTGTGGACTAAATTTAAGTGCATTGTTAATATAGGGTTAGAGAAATTTGTGCCAGTAAAGACGATTAAGGATGGAAAAGATCCACCGCGGTATAATAATAATGTTAGAAAGCAAAGGCTGTTGCACTCTCGATTCAAAAAAGAACATGCAAATGATGACAGGCAAATGTTAGTAGAGATTCGTGCGTCTATAAAAAGATCAATGTGTGAAGCATACAATAATTATCACAGCCATACCTTAGCAAAAGATGTTTCCAACAACCCGAAAAAATTCTGTTCCTATGTAAAATCGATAAGTGGGTCAAAGCCCACTGTCCAGTCACTCGTTGATCATTCCGGGGCAGTAATAGAAGAAAGCAAACGGAAAGCTGAAGTTCTAAATTTAACCTTTAAGAAATCTTTCACACAGGAGGACCGCACAAATGTACCATCATTTGAACAATGTACTAATTCCGAAATGGGGGACATAGCAATAGGTATTTCTGGTGTAGAGAAGCAGTGAGAGAGCTAAATACAAAAAGTCTGCTGGTCCGGATGGAATACCCGTTCGGCTTTACAAAGACTATTCTGCGGCGTTGGCCCCCTACTTAGCTTGCATTTATAGCGAATCTTTAATTCAGCGCAAAGTTCCTAGTGATTGGAAAAAAGCGCAAGTGACTCCCGTGTATAAGAAAGGAAAGAGAACTGACACCCACACAATTACAGGCCAATATCGTTGACATCAGTTTCATGTAGAATTTTGGAGCATATTCTCAGTTCGAATATAGTAAATTTCCTTGAAACAGAAAAGCTTCTTTCCATGAATCAGCACAGGTTTAGAAAACATCGTTCATGTGAAACTCAGCTTGCCCTTTTCTCACATGACATCTTGCTAGCCATGGACGAAGGGCAACAGGCAGATTGTGTTTTTCTCGACTTCAAAAAAGCATTCGACGCGGTGCCACACTGCAGACTGCTAACGAAGATACAAGCTTATGGAATAGGTTCACAGATTTGTGACTGGCTGGAAGACTTCCTAAGTAATAGAACACAGTACGTTGTTCTTGACGGCAAGTGTTCATCAGAGACGAGTGTATCGTCAGGCGTGCCCCAGGGGAGTGTGATAGGACTGCTATTATTTTCTATCTATATAAATGATCTGATGGACAGAGTAAGTTGTAATTTGTGGCTGTTTGCTGATGATGCTGTGGTGTATGGGAGGGTGTCATCTGTAACTGACTGTAACAGCATACACAATGACTTAGACAAAATTTCTAGTTGGTGCGAAGATTGGCAGCTAGCTCTCAATGTAGAAAAATGTAAGGTGATGCGCATGAGTAGAAAAAACAATCCCATAATGTTCGAATACAGCATTAGTAGTGAGCTTCTTGATGCTGTCGCGTCGTTCAAATATCTAGGCGTAACATTGCAGAGCGATATGAAATGGAACGAGCATGTAAGGACAGTTGTGAGTAAGGCGGACAGCCGACTTCGGTTTATTGGGAGAATTTTGGGAAGATGTACTTCACCTGTGAAGGAGACCGCATATAAAACACTTGTACGACCACGTCTTGAGTATTGCTCAAGTGTTTGGGACCAGCAGCAGATCAGTTTAAAGGAAGACATAGAGGCGGTTCAGAGACGAGCAGCTAGATTTGTTACCGGTAGGTTCGACCAATGCGCGAGTGTCACGGAAATGCTTCGGCAACTCAATTGGGGATCGCTGGAAGAAAGACGACGTTCTTTTCGTGAATTTCTGTTGAGTAAATTTAGAAGGCTGGTATTTGAAGCTGAGTGTAGTACGATCTTGCTGCCGCCTACTTACATTTCGCGTAAAGATCACAAAGACAAGATAAGAGAAATTAGGGCTCGTACGGAGGCATATAGGTATTCTTTTTTTCCTCGTTCAATTTGGGAGTGGAATAGGAAAGGAAATGCCTAGTAGTGGTACAGTGTACCCTCCGCCACACACCTTACGGTGAATTGCGGAGTATGTATGTAGATGTAGAAAATAAATAAAGGGCACATATTGTCCCGATTTTACTATCTATTCCATATGTTTTGAAATAATGTATACAAATGTGGTCATAATCAAGCAATAAAGAGAATAGGCTTTAACTCAAATTAAGCACAAGTTTTTAAAAAATTTCTGTGGTTGGTAGTACATAAAGCTTTCACGTGCAATTTTTCCTACTATAAAAATTCAGTCATTGGTCAGTTCATTCCTAAAAGATAGCAGGCTGGAAGTGTCTGATTTCTTGGACATTTCAAGTTCATTACATGAGATGTTAATTGATTACATTGTGAAATGGGCTTACCTATTTCTTGTGCTGAAACCATTTAACTGGTTTCATCTGACATATAATTTTCTCAGAAAGTGTTTTCAGTAAACTTTACCAGATATGATGAAAATAGTTTGAAAGAAATATGTAAAGACTAGCTTTATGAGGAAGTGAATCATGTTAAAAATATATGTGAAGTGAAAATCGATCAATTGAGAACTGTGAACTGAGTTTATGATAACTGATCTCTCATTTTCAACTTCCTTACATCTGAAGAACTTACAGCTCATTACAGGGTTTGTGCTCTATACCTGGCACCAATGCTGCTGCAGAGTGTTCATCACAAATAGCTAATGCAAAACAAAAATAGCATATTAAGTGTGCAAGATGTGAAGAAAATAATTATAACAAGAACTTATTTTCAGAATCTTCATGTTTGATTATTATGAAAATCTATGTTACAATACTGAACTCCTGAATGACATTATGCTGCAGAATATACGGTAATAGAGACAAATAAGTAAAATGCATTAGTAATAACAACTGCATTTTATACTTGTTTGCACGTGACAACTATGAAACAATACAATATTTCTTTAATTAGTAATGCAATTTATTTCACCTTTTATTGTGTGAGTATGTTTGTTTAATTTTTGTATTAGAATTTGACTTAGTATACCTTCATGAGCGACAGACATTGCCGAGGTGGGGTGGCTTGCGTGCCTCAACGATACAGATAGCCAAACCGTAGGTACAACCACAGTGGAGGGGTATCTGTGGAGAGGCCAGACAAACATGTGGTTTCTGAAGAGGGGCAGCAGTCTTTTCAGTAGTTACAGGGGCAACAGTCTGGATGATTGACTGAGATGGCCTTGTAATATCAGCTAATGTGGCTTTGCCACACAGTTACTGCGAGCGGCTGAAAGCAAGGGGAAACTACAGCTGCTACTGCTCTACTGTATGAATATTTGATGATGGCATCCTCATGGGTAAAATATTCCAGAGGTAAAATAGTCCCCCATTCGGACCTCTGGGTGGAGACTACTCAGGAGAATGTCGTCATAAAGAAAAACAAAACAGGCATTCTACGGGTCGGAGCGTGGAATGTTCTAACCCTTAATCGCTTATGCAAGTTAGAAAATTTGAAAAGAGAAATGGATAGGTTAAAGTTAGATATGGTAGTGATTAGTGAAGTTCGGTGGCAGGATGAACAGGATTTCTGGTCAGTTGGTGGTAATGCAGGAGTAGATCTGATAATGAATAAGAAAATAGGAATGCGGGTAAGTTAGTATGAACAGCATAGTGAAAGTATTATCGTAGCAAAGATAGACATGAAGCCAACACCGATTACAGTAGTGCAAGTTTATATGCCAACTAACATTGCCAATGATGAGGATATCAAAGAAATGTATGAGGAGATAAATCATTCAGAAAGTTAAGGGAGATGAAAACTTGAATGTGATGGGGGACTGGAACTCGGTAGTGGGAAAGGGAAGAGAAGGAAATGTAGTAGGTGAATAAAGGAATGGAAGAGGAGATCACTTGGTGGAATTTTGCGCAGAGCATGATTTAATGATTACTAAACACCTGGTTCATACATCATGAAAGAAGGCTGTATATGTGGAAGAGACCAGGAGACACTGGAAGGTACCAGATTGACTTTGTAATGGTAAGGAATAGATTTAGAAACCAGGTTTTAAACTGTAAGACATATCCAGGGGCATATAGACTCTGACCATAATTTGTTGGTTATGAAATGCAGATTAAAACTTAAAAGACTGAAGAAAGGTAGAAAAGTTAGGAGATGGAACCTGGACAAATTGAAGGAACCAGAGGTGGTTGAGAGTTTCAGAGGGAGCATTAGGCAAGGATTGGCTGAAACGGGGGGGGGGGGGGGGGGGGGGGAGTGTAATACAGTAGAAGAAGAATGGGTAGCTCTAAGAGATAGGGTAGTGAAGGCAGCAGGACAAGGCCTAATAGAAATCCCTGGATAACACAGGATATACTGAACTTAATTGATGAGAGGAGAAAATATAAAAATTCAGCAAATGAAGCAGGAAAAAGAGAGTACAGACGTCTGAAAAATGAGATGACAGGAAGTGCAGACCAGCTACAGGACAAATGCAGAACCGTAGAAGAATGCATAACTAGGGGAAAGATAGATACCACCTACAGGAAAATAAACGAGATAAGAAAAGCAGCTGTATACATATCAAGAACTCAGACACAAAAAACCAGTACTAAGCAAAGAGGGGAAAGCGGAACTGCGGAAGGAATATGTAGAGAGCCTATACAAAGGAAATAAACTTGAAGGCAGTATCCTAGAAAGGGAAGATGAAGTGGAAGAAGATGAGATAGGAGATATGATATTGTGAGAAGAATTTGACAGAGCACTGAAGGATGAGTCGAAACAAGCCCCTGGAGTAGATGATATTCCGTCTGAACTGCTGATTTCGTTAGGAGAGCCAGCCAAGTAAAAAATGTTCAACCTAGTATGCAAAATGTATGAGACAGGAGAAATACCCTCTGACTCCAGGAAGAATATCATAATTCCAAAGAAAGCAAACGCAGACAAGTGTGAAAATTACAGAACTATCAGTTTAATAAGTCACGGTTGCAAAATACTAACTTGAATAATTTATAGACAAATGGAAAAATTTGTGGAATCTGACCTCAGGGAAGATCAGTTTGGATTTAGGAGAAATATAGGAACACGGGAGGCAATACTAACATTATGACTTATCTTAGAAGATAGGATAAGGAAGGGCAAACCTATGTTTTTGGCGTTTGTAGATTTGGAGAAAGCTTTTGACAATGTCGACTAGAACACACTCTTCCAAATTCTGAAGGTAGCAGGGGTAAAATATAGGGAGCGCAGAGTTAAATTCAACCTATACAAAAACCAGGCAGCGGTTATTAGAGACGAAGGGCAAGAAAGGGACGCAGAGGTTGGGAAGGGAGTAAGACAGGGTTGTAGCCTTTCCCCAATGTTGTTCAATCTGTACATTGAGCAAGCAGTGAAGGAATGGAAGGAGAAATTAGGAGAGGGAATAAAAGTGCAGGGAGAGGGAATAGAAAGTTTATGGTTTGCCAATGACATAGTAATTTTGTCAGAGACTTCAAAGGATCTGGAAGAGCAATTGAATGGAATGGACAGTGTCTTGAAAGGAAGATATAAGGTGAACATTAACAAAATGAAGGTAATGGAATGTAATGTCAGAAAATCAGGTGATGCTGAAGGAATTAGATTAGGTAATGGGACAATAAAAGTAGTAGATGAATTTTGTTATTTGGGTAGCAAGATAACTTCTGATGGCCGAGGTAAAGAAGATATAAAATGCAGAATGGCTATGGGAAGAAAAGCATTTCTAAAGAAGTGAAACATGTTGACATCCAATATTAATTTAAATGTTAGGAAGACCTTTCTGAAAGCATTTGTCTGGAGTGTAGCATTGTATGGCAGTGAAACAAGGACGATAAGGAGTTCAGACAAAAAGATTATAGAAGCTTTTGAAATGTGCTACAGATGAATGATGAAGATTAGATGGGTAGATCATGTGACTAATGAGGAGGTGCTTAACCGAATTGGGGAGAAAATAAGTTTCTGGCATATCCTGACTAAGAGAAGGGATAGGTTGGTAGGACACATTCTGAGACATCAAGGAATTGTCAACTTAGCATTAGAAGGAAGTGTGTGGGGTAAAAATCGTAGAGGGAGACTGAGGGACGAATATAGTAAGCAGATTCAAAAGGATGTAGGTTGCCGAACGTATTCTCTGATGAAGAGACTTGCACAGGACAGGGTAGCATGGAGAGCTGCATCAAGCCAGTCTGCGAACTGAAGACCACAACAACAACAACATCTTAGTTACTGAGATTCCTATAAATGTAATTTGTCATACTAAGAAAACCCTAATTCCTATGATTGTTACATTTGTTTCATAGTTTTTCAGCGATTAAATACTTCTCGTGTTGTGGCAATTCTTTTACACACAAAAGTTGCTCTTCCTGTAGAAAACATACAATACTAAAGAAGAAGTTATTTCATTAGAAGTAAATGTAAATATGAGGACTACCTACATATTACTTGGGGATTGGGGAGGGGGAAGAGAAACAACAGCTTTCTTTCTTATTACAATGTGTGTTTTAAGTAGTGTTTTTAAGTATGCTTTAATGAGTGACACGAAAGCTGTCATATTCTGTAAGCTTTAAGGAATAAGGTATGTTGATGACACCGCATATGAAGGCATCATTTGGTTTTGCAATCTTTGGCACCCATGTATATCTCGTATTTTGATTTCAGAAATCTGGTCACCCTAAACTAACATATAGGTCAAATAAACACCAACATCCACGTCAGACACCTCAGCATGGTATAAAATGCTTTTAGTTAAAATATGTTGCACAGCACAGACATTACACAAAGTGGGAACCTCAAGTCTAAAATCCATGTGTAAAGGTGCGGTGCCCAATCCAAAGATGTGTCAGCATTGGTTTCACCAACCACAGTTTATTCCCTATCACTGGCAACCACTTTTCTTCCCACAACTAAATGGACCTCAAAGACATTATTTATAGAGCTGAAGCATTGAATTAAAATTTGTGGTGCGGCCGGGAATCGAACCCGGACCTCCATGCTTACTAGGCAGACGTCTTAACCGTTAGACTACCACACCACTAACGATTAAGGCGCCTCGGAATAGTCTATGTACGATTTCCCTCCACAACACAAACTTTAATTCAGCTTCTTTGTTCCAAAGATAATTGCCACTACTGCCAAGGCTCTCCATGCAGCGGAATAGCACCTCAGCAATGGACATGGTGGAACAATCCTGTTATGGTGATATAAATATCAATTATATACAATGAAAGAATATGATATTCACCTCTTTCGCAGGTGAATATCATATTGTGTGACCAGTGCCGGATTACGCATAATGCAGAGTAGGTAGCTGCCTATGGGCCCCACTCATGTTAGGTGCCCCGTGTGCACCGATAAAACAATGAGAATTTTTAGAAAGACATTTGTTTGTCTGCAGGTGAGTGAAAGAAAATATATAGGATAGGAAATGGATCCTGATAGATGGGAAGAGTTTGAGGAGTACAAGATGGTCACTTGGGGCCCTTCCTAGTCTTTAGCGGAAGTTGTTCACACCAAAGAAAGGCTGCAGTAGACTAATACCTTGCAGTGAGTGTTGCAACAGGAAGGTCCACCACTAATAGCGCGACAGGGGTCACCTCACTGTGAGGCTCTCGGCACTCAGGGGAAACCCGGAGTACATTCCACTATGTATTGAAGATGGAAACCAGGAAACTGGGATTTGGAAACTTACCTACCAATATTGGATAAATTATGTACAGAACTTTCTCATCATATAAAAGCTTATAATAAAAGTTCATTGTCTTTTTCAATTCCTTGTTGAGTTCCCACTGAAGTCTGATGATGAAATTAAAGAAGCTTCCCAGAGTGTTAGAGACGTTTATTTTGAGAACATCAAAGAGGAATTTGTGGATGAAATGATTCATTTTAAATTCTTTACAACACAACTAGAAGATTTTAAAGCTGACAAAGCAGTTCCAGCATTGTGATCATACAAACTTAGTTTTGAAAATATGGTGCAATCAACGTTCCTAAATGTTATGACTACATTAAAAATTTACAGTGTCTCATGATTACGAATGTAACAGACAAGCTAAGTTTTTCAAAACTAAAACTTATAAAAAATTGTCATAGGTCTCTAATGTCCCAAGAACGTTTGAACTCATTTGCCATTATGGTCACAGAATATATCTTGCAGGATATAGACTTTAAAGACATTTTGAAAGATTTTGCCAAAGAAAAAGTTGAGGAAAGTACATGTTTAATCTCTTTCTTAATTATTATTAATTTCTACATTTTTGTTAAATAATTTCTGGAATATTATCATATTAATCAATGTATATTGATAATTTTTTGTTTTGCTGAATAAATTCATTTACATGTTGGATGAAAATTTCTCATTTCACTTTGCTGTTATTATTCTTATATCCAAATCTGAGTTTATTGTAGCTTGTAAGCAGCTATCTTATGAGATGGCTGAACATGTTAATTACTCAAAACGAATGCTTCGGTTGTGGAATATTGCACTTTTATTATTATTATTATTATTATGGATTACCGCAATTTTATTATATATATATTATTATTATTGGTGGAAAATTATTAACTTATTAAGGGATGAGTTTGGAGTGGGGCCCCAAGAATTGGATGGTCTAGGGGCCTACACAGTGCTTAATCCGGCACTGTGTGTGGCATTCAGTTTGAAATCAGTGCAAAACAGTTGACTGTGGAGTGGAAGAATTGACTCTAACTACCAAGTTTTGGCAGCAGTATTCATAGTTTCACAGAAAAACACTTATTTTAAACATTTAATATCAGGTGAATCATAAGGACAACACAATCCCATTAAATGATAGCCATTTGTAAAATATTAAATAATCTTATGCTTACACAAATTGTCATTACCAAATTTCATTTAAAGAAACACTGAAAACCCCAATACTAAAATTTAATTTACACGTCAGCCAGGTTAATCTTCAATGTAAGCAAGCAATGCAAATTATCTGTTATTTATGTGACATAGAATAAATTACTACCCTTCAGCCTGGTGAATACTATAAAACACATCCAAAGTGCTCTTAACCACCAAATTTCTTTTAAGAAACACACAAGATGACAAATTTATTAATTTACACATACATTTAAGGGTAGGCAAACAAATAAAAATGGCCTTACATTTATGCAAATATTAGAAGTCAAACAAGCTAACTATTCTTCAACTCAATTATTATGGAATATAACAGGATCCATTTGACCAAACTCATTTAAGAAAGACATAAAACAACCAAATTTTAAAATAGTTATATCCAAGGAAAGTTTAAGTTTTACATTAGGAAAATGGTTAAAACTACCAAGAAAATTTTCGCTTAACTCATTGACAGAGAGACAACTTAACTACCTTTGAGTTTAATAAATAATATAAGACAACAGGATCTTACAAAAATAATTTAAAGAGTATGTAAATTAAACAATTTTGAAGTTTTTACATATCAGCTAGTCGCCACATTTAGAACTCACAGTTTTCACCAAGGTTACACAGTAGGGGTTGACATGAAAGAACACACAAATTAGTAAGAATCAATAAGGATATGAAGTAAATCAAATGCTTGTCCCCTAGCCAAAAAAATGTTCAAATGTTTGTTAAGCTTATGGGACTTAACTACGGGGTCATCAGTCCCTAAACTTACAAACTACTTATGAACTACTTACGAACTAGGACGGCACAAATATCCATGCCCGAGGGGGGATTCGAACCCCCGACCGTAGTGGCCGTGCTGACCGTGACTGGAGCGCCTCAGTCACTTCGGCCACCGCGGCCGGCCCGCTAGCCAAACCCTACCTAATATTTAAGAACTACATCATTACAAATACATCCACATTTACAGTTCCAGCTGTGTGGTGTTGACTCCGGGCATCACGGTGCCTCACGGTGAATTTTTGGCGCTCTTACCTCTGTGGGGGCTGTCTCATCTGCCTGTTATTCAGCAATAACATCTCATAACACAAGTAATGATGTCCGCAATCCCAGACATCATTTCTATAACAAATTAATTTGGGCAGTAAGCACACTCTTTTTAAAATGTGTCAATTCTAAAACCAGACTGGGCCTCTGTAGTAGCCAAGGTGCAAATCTGCTCCAACCTCAATCTAAATCATTAACACCAGTCACACCCACATAAAAAAGACAATCCTTAGTGCAAATCCCAAAAGGCCTCATTGCTCATAGCAGAGTTCAAAAAAACCTTTCTGTAGGAGACTGGGCAATTGTATTGTATGAAGTTGTGTATGGTGTGGACACTGTGGAGTACCATTAGGAGCTGTTGCCATATGTGAAGTGGTGGCTCAGCAGCTTCAGCACAGAAACTCGGTATGCAGCTCATCCAGAACACTCCATTAGCCAGCTCAATACCATCATGGTTAACCACATATAACTTCTATAAATAAGAAGATTTTACAGACCCATACACACTGCGTTGAGGCACTGTGTTTTCAAATCCTTCAGGTGTGGCAACCATGAAAGATTCCTGTCAAATGTGATGCCTAGAAACCTCATGATGTCCTTAAAATGCAGAACACAGTCTGTCAGTCATAGTTCAGATCCCTAATTGTGTGGGCAGGGATTATGTTGACCACTCAAAACACCTCTTTATGAAAAGGTAAGGGTGAATAGGTAAGATTTAACCAATATCAGGCATTGTGTCTAAATTTGGGAATCTCATTTGTGGTTGTTTTCAGATGCTTTGGACCCAGACTACAGTAAAACCCCATTTTTACATTCCCGGATTATACGTTTTCCCACCATTTACAACATTTTTTGTCGGTCCTGTCAAATTTCCTATGTTCACAATGTTAATTCGCCCCCATTTTTTGCGTTAACATATCTACATTTTCCCCATATTTTAAGCTTTTTAAAACCATGTTCATGAAGAAAAAAATTACGTAAATGACATTAATTGATGCTGGCTTTCGACTTAAAGTATAGTGTTTATAAATGTCATGCAGTCAAGTTTCTTGGCACTTTGTATTTATTCAAACGTATATTTCACTTGTTGTCTTTTGCAGTATGCGCCTAGTTGCCTTATGACACGGTGGCTGATGGTAGTATAGTATTCCCTCCACCACTCCATCCAACAAAATATGTGTGTGTAGTGCTACCTGACCAACTTCCTGCCTGCGATCATCTGCTGTCAGCACAGCAAACACGCGAAAACAAGAACAGTTGAACAGACAGACACACCAGAGAACCGGGAGGCACTGCAGTTGCTGCATACAGTTGGTTGGAACGTGTGTAGCATGGTGTGTAGGATGCTACAAATTTGGTTGGTTTGAGGGTTGGATGAGAAATAGGAACTTGTGTAGGGGCCTTCAGCCACTGTGCCTATTGTCAGCTTGGCTTTGTTTACGCAACTGGTATTTTTCATGCTTTGCATGACTCGTTTTGAGAATTTATTCTTGTTGTGAAATGCTAATATTTATCTAAGTATTTTTTGTGACATTTTATAAACGGTGAGACTGATGGATTGCTTGTGTATGTTTTTCTGCACACTGAAGGGGGCACGGTACATTATAACCTTAAAAAAGTGATAATAGTGTGAGATGATGACACTATGCAAACATCGGTTAAAGGCTTGCTGACTAATCAGTTATTTCCCTTAAGTCCCTTTAAAAGTATAAAAATGGAGTGCTACTGTATGTGTTGATGGATGGTAATGTTTGACTTCATAGAGCATGGTTGGTCGATGTTTTCTTGGAAACAGTAGATATTGCACCCATTGAGTGTCCTGCTCATTTTTAATCGCATAGAACACGTCTGGATTTGCACTAGGTAATCACTTGCCCTCACATAAGCATTCACCAATCACTCTTCAACACTTCAGAGCAGGTCTGCAGGAAGAATGGTGTTATTGCATTAACATGACATTGATAACATCATGCCCCTTTGTTGTCAGGCTTGTACTGTTGACACAGGTTGTCTCACCCCATACTCAATACATTAATGAGTTGTGATGTGTGTGCAAATCCAATAAGTTGGAAAAATGAAGAAGACATTGTTGGCTAATATTATGCATGTTGTAGTTGTTTCTATTCTCTAATCTTTAAACTTCTATGTTAGTATCACCTTTTTATACTGTTTTGAAGTAAAATAAATGCAGCATTGCAAAATTTCTGTTTGTTGTTTTAATTTTTGACACCAGTGCATGTGTTACATTTCAGAAAATAGACATAATTGATCATCAAGTTATGTTAAAAACAAACCACTAAGTTGCACCATGAATACTGAATGAAAAATGGCACACCACAGTGATCACAAAGGTTTGCACACTTAAGACCAAAGACAAACTCCTTTGGAGCTATAAACCATACAGGGCATTCAGCTACGTACCTGCTGTTAAATAATACATACATACATACAGTAGGAGGTTAATCTTCGCACCTCTATGACACTCATTTTCTGTCACTCTTCTTAAGCACATTGTCAATCATTGGCAACTAATAGTTTTCCTGTCATATTTGTTAACACAACACTTCCAAATAAAGGTCATATTACACAATATACCTGAGACATATTTTTTTTTAAATAAAGCCTATTGAATTTATTAATCTATGACTTATTTTTACACTTTTTATAATTTAACTAATTATACTATGAAAACAATTGCACAAGAAATAAAGTGAGTAGGCTTGCATTAATTTGAAAGTGGAAGAGGAGCAACCTGGTGGACATAGAATGGATATATACAGCTCATAAAATAATTAAGCAGCTTCTATGTTACTAGCCAAAGAGAAAGGTTTTTACAGTTTAATTAACATGAGACTCTATGTGAAAAAATTGAACTGAAATATCACTATTGATGTTCATAAGATTCCACTCAGTGGTGCCGCTGACCTGCTAAGCAGTGGGTCGCCACATATGAACAATCGGCTTGTGACTTCAGCATAGCAGTAACAATAGCGCCAGCATCAAAGCTGGTCATGGTGACATTAAAACCGCTCACAGTAGCAGCAGCACACATTCTCAGTGATGGCATTACATTGGCAACCCATTGTCATGTTCACTTGTGATTACCAAATTATAGTTATGTTGTGATTTATTACATGTGTACTATTTCGAATTTCTGATGCTGGCCTGTTTAAAAGAATAAAAACAATAAAAAAAATGAAAGTAAAAAATCTTTGGGTGGTGCTGGGGGGGGGGGGGGGGGGCTTCACACCAATTAGGCCCCCTCTGTGGCTGCGCCACTGCCTGGAATAGATTAAATTCCTTCAGACTTACTGAAGTCTCTGGGAGAACCAACTGTAACAAAACTATATCACCTGGTGAGTATGATGTATGACACAGGTTAAATACCCTCAGACTTTAAGAAAAATATAATAATCCCCATTCCAAAGAAAGCAGGTGCAGATAGGTGTGCAAATTACAGAACCATCAGTTTAATAATAAGTCATGCTTGCAAAATTTTAACACTAATTATTTACAGAAGGAAGGAAAGGCTGATAGATGCTGACCTTGTGGGAGATCATTTCACATTCAGGAGAGATGTAGGAACACACCTTACCACTTATCTTAGAAAATAGATTAAGGAAACGTAAACCTACATTTCTACCTTTTGTAGATTTTAAGAAAGCTTTCAACAATTTTGATTGGAATAAGGTAAAACAGTCAACAATCCGAAGATTGGTTTGAACACCACAGTGCTTTACTAGGCATGGTTCTGTTTGGAGGTGGTATGCCGTTGCCTTCCTCCGACCTTTGAACTGACTTACCCAGCCAGTTATAGGGGGACCTACAGTTTAACGTGGGTTCCGAACCACGGTGCTACTCAGTATTTTTCACATGAGCAATACTGCCAGAGGTGAAAGAAGTGGAAAGTGACATAAAAATCCTAGGACCTGGCGCGGATCGAACCCGCGACCTTTGGATTTGTAGTCTGGCACTCTACCACTGTGCAACCGAGGCGCACCAGGAAGGGAGCCAACAGCACCCGGTGTTTGCAGGCAGTCACCCATCCAAGTACTAACCGGGCCCAACGTTGCTTAACTTCGGTGATCGGACGAGAACCGGTGTTTTAGAAATTCTGGAATCAGCAGGGGTAAAATATAGGTAATAGAAGAGTATTGTACATTAAGCAAACAGCTGTTATTAGAGTTGAAGGGCATGAAAGGGACATATTGGTTGGTAAGAGAGTAAAACAGGATTGAAGCCTTTCTCCAATGTTATTCAATTTGTACGTTGAGCAAGCTGTGAAGGAAAGCAAGGAGAAATTTGGAGAAGGAATTATAGTTCAGGGTGAAGAAGTAAAGACATTGCTTTTCTTTCTGATGACATTGGAATTCAGACTTGGAAGAACAGTTGAATGGAATGGACAGTGTGTTGAAAGTAGTGTATAAGATCAAGAGAAAAACAAGGGCAATGGAATGCAGTCTTATTAAATTAGGCAATGCTGAAGGAATTAGATTAGGTAATGAGACAATAAATGTAGTAGATGAATTTTGTCATTTGGTTAGCACAATAACTTCTGATGGCCGAAGTAAAGAAGATATAAAATGCAGAATGGCTATGGGAAGAAAGGCGTTTCTAAAGAAGTGAAACTTGTTAACATCCAGTATTAATTTAAATGTTAGGAAGTCCTTTCTGAAAGCATTTGTCTGGAGTGTAGCATTGTATGGTAGTGAAATGTAGACAATAAGGAGTTCAAATAAAAAGATGATAGAAGCTTTTGAAATGTGGTGCTACAGACGAATGATGAAAATTAGATGGGTAGATCACGTAACTAATGAGGAGGTAGATACCATCTACATGAAAATAAAGAGACATTTGGAGACAAAAAAAGCAGCTGCATAAATATCAAGAACTCAGATGGAAAATCAGTGCTAAGCAAAAAAGGGAAAATCGGAAGGTGAAGGAATATATATATAGAGGAAATAAACTTGAAGAGAGTGTTCTGGAAATGGGAGATAAAGTAGAGAAAGATGAAATAGGAGATACAATACTGTGAGAAGTTGACAGACCGCTGAAAGATGTGAGTAGAAATGAGCCCCCTGGAGTAGATGGTATTCCTTTTGAACTACTTTTATCGTTAGGACAGCCAGTCATGAAGAAATTGTTCCACTTGGTATGCAAGATGTATGAGACAGGGAAATATCGTCAAACTCCAAAAAGAATATAGTAATTGCCATTTGTAATGAATTTAACTCATAGAATTCAGCTCATTTTGTAATATGAAGATCACAATACCACATGTAACTGAGGCTTTACTTATGTATAACTATGAAGATATTCACATATTATTACAATATAATACAAAACTATTTTCCCAAAACAATAACAATGTTTTCTAAATTATTTTGTAAAATTCTTTCTGTTATTAAAAAAAGCTTGCAACAATATTATGCAATAATACATTTTTCTTTATCACTAACATTTCCTGATGTGTTTTGTCATCCGCACAACCATCTGTCATGGTTTGTTTATCCCAAACTTGTGCTACTGTCATAAATTGTTCAATATAAAGTTGTTAACAGAAACCAGCACTACATAATTTACTTATGCACCTAGTTTTAGTTTTTGTTTGTTATGAAAATACTTTCAATCTATTTGGAATAATTTTATATATTTTTTGTTTGTGATTGATTCATTTATGTTTAACAGATAATAGATTCAAGATATATTATATTGTATCACATTTGTACTAGGTTATTCTAGAGAAATCCACAATGTATAAATATGCGCAAATTGGCACACACATATAGTCTAGTCTAATCCTAGCCTCTGTCTTAGAGTCACAGTCAGTTTTGGTCAAGTATTCTCCCAAGGCTATTCAGTTGAAATTGGTGTGTGTGTGTGTGTGTGTGTGTGTGTGTGTGTGTGTGTGTGCGCACGTGTGTTTATTGCCACAATACCACAAGTTATCTGACTGCCGGCGTGGTGCAATGGATAGCGTCACCAATTGCAGTGCTGAAGTTGTCAGTTCAATCCCATCCACTGGCAAAAATTTATTTCTTTTTATTTATCATTTCCAGAATATTCTACATGTTTCTTATGTCCATTTGCAATTTCTACATGTTTCTTATGTTAGCTACTCTTCTAATTTCTGGTACATTCTGCCTGTGTATAAATAGCAGAGCACTCTGCCCGAGAGGTAGTCAGTACTGCGTATATGTTTCAGTTAGCTAGAAACCTGCCTTTGAAGTCAAGCCTGCTTCCATTTCAACACAACATTGTTTAGTGCAGGTGCTAGGTATCCTGTGCAACAGCTGCATCACCGTGGATCCGATTAGGCAACATAAAAGCCGTTGGTTAAACGGACGAGAACCGGAATTGAAGGAAGATACCAGTACATCTTTCCAGAAGTCCGTATCATTAGAAGACCCATGGCACAAAACCAGTGGTAAGCCAGCTGCACAGCAATCGGTGTTCTCTGGAGACACTGGACAGAACCCCAAAAAATGGCTAAAAGGGTTCGACTGAGTCGCCAAGTATAACAGGTGGGATCACACAATGTGCTTGGTCAACATTTATTTCTACCTGGACAGAACAGCACAGCAATGGTTTGAAAACAATGAAGAGAAGCTGAATGACTGGGAAATGTTCCAGACGGAACTTAAGAAGATATTTGGAGCCTGCCAATGATAAATCCGCGTGGCAAAGGAACAACTGAAGAAACGGGCCCAATGACATGGTGACCCGACACAGTCGTACGTACAGAATGTTTTGGCCCTATGTAACATAGTTAACTCAGATATGACTGAGGCCAACAAAATCACACACCTGATGAAGGGCATTGCAGAAGACATGTACCAATCTCTTCTTATAAAAGACGTCTCTATGACAGAGGAGTTCATCAAGTGATGCCAGCAGATTAAAGAGATGTAACAGAAGATGGTTGGATGAAAGAAGTATGACAGACTTCCCAATGTAATCCCTATGGCCGTTGTGGAAGACCAGCATGACTTTGCTTCTGTCATACAACGAGTTGTGAGAGAAGAATTACAACAGTTTATGGCAGCTGTGACTGCTGGACCAAGTGAGCGTCAAATTATGGCCATGGATGGAAGCCCTATAAATCATGAAACAGCCAGCACCACTGAGGAAGAGGTATTTCAGACATTAGCACCTGTCTGCCCCACCAATCACACCCAACATGAAGAATGGCCTCGCCCTACACTGACTTACTCTGCAGCCACCAAATGACAGTCTATGAGCCGACGTGGCCACAACCAACTCCCCTGGAAACTATGACACCCCGTAGAAGAAAAGATGTCAGTGTTTCCACTGTGGACACCCGAACATTTCGTACAATACTGCAGAGAGAGAAGGTGAGTATTCAATGATTATTATTATTATTATTATTTATTTATTTATTTATTTTTTTTTTTTTTTGCTGCAAAGTGTAAGCCATCAGAGTAGTTCTATCCCAGGCAGTCACCTGCTGATGAGTTCAGTCAACCTATGGGAAGCCGCCCATTACCGTAACCTGGACAAGGTTGCTCCCCAATGCCCCGCTGCTGTTCACTGTTGCCGAACACAGGTACCAGCCACTCCCCTAGCCGCTGTGCCCGTGAAAACTAAGCAAGGTGACCATCTACGAAGGTGTGGCCGCTGCAGGTGAAAATCCTCCACGGATGACAGTCGCTTAGATATCGGGAAATCTCATTGATGTCATAATCAACAGCCAACCTGCCCAGTCACTGGTTGATTCAGGAGCTTCTTTCTCTGTATTGTAGGATAATCACCACCACACACTGAAGAAGACAATGTTCTGTGATACAGGAGCAACTGTGCTGAAGGTCGCATATGGGAAGTACATCCAGCCAGCAGTAACTTGTGTCACAAGAATAACCATCAACAGCAGGACCCAGAATTTGAATTTGTCATTTTATCAGAATGTAGCCATAATGTTATCCTCGGTTGGGACATCCTTCAGGCATCTCAAGCTATCATTGGCTGTGGAAGATCTTAGCTGCAAATTGAGGAAGTCATGTCGATGGTTAAATGTAATACAGAATTTCCTGGTAAGTTATTTGCCGTTGACAATGTTATGATCTCACCGTTGACAATGAGAAGAGTTCCAGTCACAAACACGCTTGACCAGTTAAACTGTGAAGAGCTTGTCGACAGTAAAAAGTTTATTAGGTTCACAAAAGAAATTTACATACCAGTGACTATCGTAAGCATTACTGTTGGTTGAAGAGAGATTTAGATCACTAATTATCATGAGCAGTTACAACTTATCCCCAAAGGAATGTGTATCATGACAGATGAACCACCCAGGATGGTAAGCTCAATGTCATCAATGAATACCCATGCTCTGCTGTTAGTACAGACAATACGCTGGAGGAAACAACTGTGGAACTGCCAATAGGGCCCGGGTGACCAAGGAACAATGCCAGCGGGTGTTAGCTATACTATGCCAATCTTTGAGTGCATTCACACCCCAGCAGGAGAAAAGTCAGACAAAATGGCCCATGATAAGGTGCCGTATCAATACTGGGGATCATCAACCAATTAGCCATATTGTTGACTCCCACTTACATAGGTAGAAATGATCATCAGAATAAAATACAAGAAATCAGAGCTCAAACAGAGAGATTCAGGTGTTCTTTCTTCCCGCGCACTATTCGAGAATGGAATGGGAGATAAATAGTATAATTGTGGTTCGATGAACCCTCTGCCAGGCACTTATATGTGATTTGCAGAGTATCCCATGTAGATGTAGATATAGAGTGTTGCCAGCTGAAAGGCAGATAATTCGGGATGAAGTGGAGAAGATGTTGCACAATGACATCATTCAACCTTCGGAGAGTCCTTGGTCATTTCTGGTAGTCCTCTTAAGGAAGAAGGATGGCACGTAGCAATTCTGTGTCGACTATCAGCAGGTGAACAAAATCACAAAGAAAGATGTCTACCCATTGCCGGGCACTGACGACACCTTAGACTGCTTGACAGGAGCTATATACTTCTCAACTATGTAAATGCAGACAGGTTACTGGCAAACTGAGGTTGACAAAGCTGGCAGGAAAAAGATGGCTTTTATTACACCTGATGGCCTCTATGAATTCAAAGTAATGCATTTAGTTTACATAATGCTCCGGCCACATTCGAACGCATGATGGACAACATGCTTCGACACCGTAAGTGAACGACGTGTCTTTGCTATTTAGATAACATTTTCGTTTTCTCGGAAACATTTGAAGAACATCTGAGTCGCCTGTCAACTGTGTTGAAGTGTGTTCAGACTGCAGGACTCCACCTCAATCAAAAGAAGTGCCTCTTCGTTGCCAAAGAGATAAAAATCCTGGGGCACCTAGTCAATGGAGATGGTGTCCATCCTGATCCAGATAAAGTATGGGCAGTCACAGAATTTCCAACTCCTCAGCACATTTGTGATATGAGAAGTTTTCTCGGGCTGTGCTCATACTACTGTCGTTTCATAAAAGGATTTTGTAACAAGGCATGTTCATTGCAAGAACTTCTGCAAGGAGACACTAAGTTTTATTGGGATGAGACAAAAGAAAGGGCTTTCCAGGCAATTAAGGAGACTAACTTCCACACCAGTTCTAACCTTATACTATGAGACTGCGGAAACCAAACTTCACACTGACACTAGCGGGTATGGGATTAGTGCAGTGCTTGTGCCAATTCAGGAAGGTGTTTAAAAGGTGACAGCCTATGCATCAAGAGTACTCTCGAAGTCCGAGATAAACTACTCTACAACTGAGAAAGAATGTCTCGCAGTTATCTGGGCTATCAACAAGTTCCAGCCATATTTATTCGGCAAAGCATTCACCATTGTGATACATCATATTTTCTTTGTGTTGACAGACTAGCTTCAAGGATCCAACAGGTTGACTAGCAAGATGGGCACTAGGACTCCAAGAGTACAATGTCATAGTGGTATTCAAGAACGGATACAACCACAAGGATGCCAACTGCCTTGCAAGAAATCCATTAGTGGAACACAACAGCATGAATGAAATTTCAGCCCTCACTGAATTAGGTGACATTACAGCTGAACAGAGGGAATATCCAGCACTATTAAAAACCATAGAGGCCTTGGAGAAAGAAGAACTGACCAATGGAGAATTCCAACTTATAAATGGGTTATTATATAAGAGCAACTACGAATCATTGGGCCACAAATGGCTGCTGGTTGTTCCAGCTCATCTCCAGCCAGCTATTTTGAAGTATTTCCGCAAGGCTCCAATATCTAGTCATTTGTGATTCCTGAAGACCCTAGACAGAACCAGATGCAGGTATTACTGAAAAGATCTCTACCAATCTGTCAAGCACTATGTGACTCGCTGTAAAGAGTGCCAGCGACGGAAGCATGTGCCGCAATTACCTCCAGAGCATCTTGTACCAATTCCACCTGCAGCACCTCCATTACACTGAAATGGAATCGAGCTTTTAGGGAGGTTCCTGAAGTTGACAATTGGTAACCGATGGATAATAGTCTGCACTGACTACCTCACACGCTACACTGTCACCAAACCTGTGCTGACTGCAGAAGCTCCAGAGATCTCCAAATTCCTTGTAGAGGACATTATTTTGAAGCATGGAGCACCACATGTGATGATATCTCATCGTGGAAAAGTATTCCAGTCAAAACTAGTATCAGAGATAAATTTAAATTGCGACATTGTCCACAGAATGACAACTGTATACCATCCTCAGACAAAAGGTTTTACAGAACGTTTTAACAAGACGTTAGCCGACATGCTGTCGATGTACGTCGATGTTGAGCAGAAGGATTGGGATACAATACTGCCGGTCGTGACATTTGATTATAATACCACAAGACAAGACAAAACAGGCTTCATGCCATTTTTCCTGCTCAATGGACGTGAAGCTGAGACGACAATAGATACATTGTTCCTGTTCCAGCCGGACAACACTCAGGATGACTATGTGAAACAGTTCATCAACAGGGTCAAAGAAGCAAGACAGCTGGCTCGCATATGGACACTGAATGCCCAGGAGAAGGATCGTCAGTAGTATAATGACAAGCACCGACCTGTTGTGTGTAGCCCAGGAGATCTGGTATGCATTTTTACCCCTGTACAGAACGTTGGGCTATGAGAAAAGTTATTGAAGCGATACTCAGAAACTTCCAGTAAATCTTAGTCAAGCCGTTAGTATGCAATATCAGTTATCTTTATTACATCAAAATATTCCAGGACTCAGAAACAAACTTGATGAACTACTCATTTGTATTGATGAAATAGATTCCTCTAATCCAATTGACATAATTTGCCTCTTTGAACATCATGTGGCCACTGGTATAGATATGTTAAACATTCCAGGATTTAATTTAGCTTCACACTTCTGTAGAGTAGATATAGAGGGAGGAGGAGTTGCCACATTAATTAAAAACTGCTATAAATTCAAGAATATTGATATAAATAAATTCTGTCTAGAGCAGCATTTAGAAGCTTGTGCAACAGAAGTAGAATTCCATAACAGATGCTATATAATAGTAACTATTTACCCAGCACCTGCAGGAAATTATAATCTATTCCTAAATCATCTAGAAGCTCTATTGGGTTATTTAACAGGAAGAAATAAAGAAATCCTGGTTGCTGGTGACTTTAATACAGATTTTCTTATGCAGTCCTCCAGTAAAAATTTATTGCAGTCAGTAACTTTGTCTTTCAACTTAACACATGCCGTAAACTTTCCAGCTAGGATAACTAAAACCTCTAGGACAGCAACTGAAATATTTTTATAGACAAATCAAATGAACAAAATCATATAATAAAACCAATAATAAATGGCCTATCAGATCACGATTTGCAGCTCCTTGTTTTAGGTATAGATTCTAAACAGATTATGAAGACTGCAAAATCTGCTTACAGGAGAGTAGTGAACCCACTAAAAATTGAAAATTTTTGAAAACTCCTCAAAGACATGAACTGGAAAGATGTATACAGTGCTCATGGCATGAATGAAAAATATAATTCATTAATTCATAATAATAATAATAATAATAATAATAAGTGTTATTATTAATTCATTAATAATGTTAGTATCATGTTTGAAAACTGTTTTCCTCTAAAAGTAACTCGAATTAAACAGAAGTCTTTAATAAAACCATGGATTGCACAAGGAATAAAGATTTCATGTAAGACAAAAAGGAAAATGTATGTATCAGCCAAGAGTAGTTGCAATGATGATGATTTAACTAAATATAAAGAATACTGTAAAATATGGAAAAAAGTTATTCAGGCATCTAAACAAATGTACTGTGAAAAGAAGATAGCAACATCAGGAAACCAAATAAAAACAATATGGGATATAGTGAAAGAGGAGACTGGTAGAACCAGAAAGGAAGAAGAACAGGTAGCATTAAGAGTAGATGAGACATTAGTAACTGATGGGCATAGTGTGGCAAATCTATTTAACAAGTACTTTATATCTGTTACTGATAGTATGGGATTGTCTGGGTCAGTAAATAATGCCCTTGAATATTTGAAACTAGCATTTACAAATAACTTCACATACATGAATATGTCACTTACTTCACCACAAGAAATAACTTCCATAATAAAATCTTTAAAAACAAAGCATTATAGCGGCTATGATGAATTATCAACAAAGTTAATTAAAGTGTGTTCTTGTGAACTTATCACCATTTTAAGTTATTTGTGTAACCAGTCTATTATAACGGGAACATTTCCTGATTGGCTAAAATATGTGGATATTAAACCTCTAATCAAGAAGAGGGATAAAGAGATACCATCAAACTACAGACCCATTTCACTTTTACCAGCAGTCTCAAAAATTCAGTTTGGATTTCTGAAAGGTTCCAATATCAAGAAGGCTATTTACACTTTAAGAGAGAATTTACTTAATTCATTAGATAATAAATTGCAAGCAACAGGTATTTTCTGTGGTTTGTCAAAGGCATTTGATTGTGTGAACCATAACATCCTTTTAAGTAAATTAGAATTCTATGGGGTCACGGGAAATGCTGCAAAATGGTTCAAGTCTTACCTCACTAACAGGAAACAAAGGGTGTTAGTGCAAGGGACTACTGAATTAAGCCAACAGTCATCATTGGATTGTGTCCCACTAGGATTCATCTTAGGGCCATTGCTTTTTCTTGTGTACATTAATGACCTCTCATCAGTTACACTACCAGAAGCAGAGTTTGTTTTGTTTGCAGATGATACAAGTATTGCAATAAAAAGTACGTCGAGCATAGTTATAGAAAGGTCTGCTAATGATATTTTCATGATCATTAATAAATGGTTTAAATCCAACTCATTGTCATTAAACTTTGAAAAGACTCACTATATGCAGTTCAGAACATGTAAGAGATTTCCCGTCAGCATATGCATTAAGTATGAAGAAGAGCAGATAGAAGAGGTTGACAGTATTAAATTCCTGGGATTACAGCTTGATAATAGATTTAGTTGGGAGGGGCACACCACATAACTGCAGAAACGACTCAACAAATCTGTATTTTCAATATGAGTGTTATCAGACATAGCAGACATAAAAATAAGAAAATTTGCATACTTTACTTACTTTCATTCCCTAATATCATATGGTATAATATTTTGGGTAACTCTTCAAGTCAGTCAAAAGTCTTCAGAGTCCAAAAACGTGTAATATGTATTATTTGTGTAGTAAATTCACGGACTCCTGAGAAGCCTCTTCAAAGAACTGGGTATGTTAACTACTGCCTCTCAGTGTATTTATTCCTTAATGAAATTTGTCATTAATCATATATCCCTTTTCCCAACAAACAGCTCAGTTCATACATACAATACTAGTAATAAAAATGATCTACACAAGGACTCAAAAGCACTTACTTTAATTCAAAAAGGGGTCCACTACTCAGGAACACACATTTTCAATAATTTACCATCAAGTATAAAAAATTTAGCTACAAATAAAGATCAGTTTAAGAGGAACCTAAAAGACTTTCTAGTGGGCAACTCCTTTTACTCCATTAGTGAATTTCTAAATTGTACCAAATGATGCATGTACTAATACTATATTAGTATTATTATACTATCAGCTAAAAAAATTGTATGTATCTGTATTTATATTATTGGTATTATCCATTATTCAACTTGTAAATTTTGATGAAATAAATTTTGTTTCTCGACATGTTCCATATCCACAAGAATCTCCTCAACATGGATCTACGGAACAAAAAACTAATCTAATCTAATCTGTATCATGTCATATGCCACCTGTCAGACATCACATACAAAGTCAAGGATTATGAGCTGCTGACGAAACGACGAAAACAAAGAGATATTGTTCACGTCCTCCACACGAAGCCTTACTATGAAGAGCAGAAGAGCAGATAGGCGAAAATGGCTTCTTGTTCAAGGACTCTAAGGACATTAATGATACTGATGAAGCCACAACAGGAATGTCTGTCATTGGTAATCACGCAGAAGGGAAGGATTCTCCAGAACTGTCATACAGAGGAATTTATTTCTCCAGTATAATACTAGATACTTTTATACTGACACAGACATTCTATTTGCATTGCTTTTATCTGGCAAGTTTCAGGGCACAAAGAGCAACACATTCCCTTTAAAAAAATACAGCTTTCAGGTGAACTTTGAACAGCCTATTGGTGCTCTGCTACAAAGAAATATCACCAGTCCAATTTCTCTAAGCCAAGTTATTCTATAACAAAAATGTCATTGCAAATGATAAGACCATGTTGTTGAAGACAGTGTATCTGAAACTCCATAAGCTTGTGCAGCTGTACTTAAACTTTGTGGGTCTGTAAAACAGGTCTTACCTTTTTAATTGTGGTCCTAATGCTCTGCTTCAGATTACATATTAACTTATTTTGATTTCTTTGGAATAACAGATGCGGTTTCCATGTGAGACATCAAGGTTCAAATGGAACACATTGATTTCATACAGCTGTTTTGCAGCCTCCTTTACTCCTCATTAAATTGCATCACTTCTGGAGCCTTTGGCTGAGGCAAATAATAACTATGTGTAATCTGCCTCATGACATGCGTTAAATTCGGCTTAGTGACTCTGTACTTATTTTGCCTTGTAATTAGAACAGGCAGTTATGTCAAACTAGAACAATCCATCCTGTGGTTTCTTAGTTTACACTAACTAATCAATATAGGTATGTTCATATGTATCAAGCTCTTGTCACAAATATAAGGAATCTTAACACAAATGGCCCAATAAATATGTAAAGTGAGTTTTTGATTTACTCACCCCTTTTGCTGCTGGTAACACCGATCACTGATGTTAACAATATTTTTAAGTATGAAGTAATGACAGCCATATTTTTTGCATTTGATGTTGAAAAATATATATCTCAATTACAGATTAAATTATAGGACAATATCACACTTGTTTAATATTGTATTGTCATTTCAGCTACCATGACATCAAAACTCCATTACTTTGTTTTATTTATTCTACTTTAGTGACCACTACACATGTCGACTGCTGTGGTTGCACTTGTTAGCTACATTTGCACGGAGTAAACTGCCAAGTTTGTATTCACCATTGTGTATTACCATGCCTTCCTCTTTGAATTTTTACTCTTTTACTTTGTTGTTTATTCTTCGAATGCTTGCTTAACATTTAACAGTCCAGTCACATATAGAAACAGATTATGTTTGATCAATGAAAAAATTATTGAGCTTATCCTTACCATAACTAAACAATTATTAAGTATGGGTAAATTCATACGTCATAATAAACAAACTAGTGGTGACCCCAACATCTTTAGCCCTGAGAAGATTGGTTTTGCAATAATATTGGCTACAGTATGGTCCCGCATCTAGTGTCTTAAATGACTGTTCAGCTTCCATAATTTTGGCTGCACAATCCAGTTTCACTATGGGTATCACCACAACATCAGACTATACTAAATCAAGGTCATACAGGTTTTGGACAACTGCTGCATGTCCCCCCACATTTACAAGACCACTGACATTCCACAGCAAGTTTTTCATGATATGGTAAACCACATAAAAACCACAGACTGACACCTGTTGTTTTGCCAACCTAGGAGATTGGCTCTAACACCCAAACCTTCAGATGTCAGACACTCAGATCCACACCAAACGTTGTATATCGATAGAGTATCAACCGAAACTACTATATAATTCGTGATTTTTGCTGCCGTCCAGTAGAACGTGCGTAAATTATAAGTAACATCAAACCTACGGAGTAGAGGAAAAGCATGTCTGTGAGGGGCAAACATGTTACGCCACCGTCAGCTAGTTGGTAGAGCGTTATCTTGTCGTGCAGAAGGTCCTGGGTTCAAGCCCCACCTCGCACTAATGTGTTTTTCTCATTGTTTAAACTACAGTATGTTGGAAATTGTTAAAAGGGGCAACGTGTTCCTCATATATAAAAGAACTGTTTCGATTTTGTAGCAATGTGTTATTGGCAGTTTACTCTTGCTTCGTTTTATTTGAAAGTAGGAAACCTGTACAGTGTTATTACTTTAATTAAGCTTATTGTTTTTAACATTACTATTTTTTGTTATTGTTATTACTATTAAAACAGCTGTATGTGTGATGCAGTTGTTTTTTTTATTCATATGTTCTGATTATGTTTGTTTATTCTGTGAAACTACGAATAAACCCTACAGATTTGCTACTTTCAAATAAAATGAAGCAAGAGTGCCAATAACACATTGCTACAAAATCGAAATAGTCCTTTTACATATGAGGAAGACGTTGGCCCTTTTAACAATTTCCAACATACTGTAGTATAAACAATGAAAAATATAAGGCCTAGGTGGGGCTTGAACCCAGAACCCTCTGCACGACAATCTAATGCTTTACCTACTAACCCACACAAGCATCACATGAATATGCCTCACAGATACGCTTTTCCTCTATTCCGTAGGTTAGTTGTTACTTATTATTATAGTTTATGCACGTTCTACTGGACGACAGCACAAATCACGAATTATATAGAAGTTTCGGTTGATACTCTATCGATATACAACGTTTGGTACGGATCTGAGTGTCTGACATCTGAAGGTTTGGGTGTAAGATGCCTTGCCATCACTTAAGTGGGACTCAAAATAATATTGTAAGAAGACATACCTGACATTCCAGTAGCCCCTTGGTGTCCACATTACATTTAGTAGCCTAGCATCTGTGTGGCGATTACAGGGTGCTCAATTCACGAACCATTATTGAAACATTATAACCAAGCATTGCACAGAGCTACTAGATTTAGTGTTCTTGCCCTGCATGAAAGTATATACCCAGATCTCTCTGGCATTAAAGGACATTAGAAATACCAAGATTACTGTGCTGTTTGGGTTGTATGAAAACAATTTCATGACCTTTGGTCTATGTAATGCTGCACAAACTTGGCAATAGTTCATTGTCATTGTTGTATATGTGTTGACTTTTTGTGTCACCTATTTGTATGTCCAAAGATCAACATCACCAACATCTAACAGAAGTTTCTGAGCAATTTGAAAAGTACAGCACTGAACTTTACTAAAAGTGTATTTGAACTACTTGAGGTTGAATTCCTGGGTCATACGATTTCTTCAGCTGGCTTAGTAACACTTACTGAGAAGGATGGAGCCATGTTACAGTTACTGAAAAGTCTACAGTAGAAGAGCCACATAGATTCTTAGGAACACTGAATATTTATTGCCCACATTAACCATGATCCGCAGAACAACTGACAATCTTGAACATAGCACTAGCTGATCCCAACCGCAATCAGGCGCACCCCGGGCAACGTTGATACATCAGCGGCTAATCCTTCAACTGGAACGGACTTCTGAGAAAATGAAGACCAATAAGACTCCACCCAAACGGTCTTTTCCAAGGCCACTTGTTACAATATCGATAAACATTGAAGGAATATCGAGAGACAAAGAAGTTTTATTATCTGACTTGTGTAAAGAATACCAATGTGACTTCCTCCTGATTCAAGAAACTCATCGGGGTGTTACAAGACCTTCACCCAAAATAGACGGAATAAAAATGATCCTGGAGAGACCACATGGAGTGTACGGTAGTGCCATTTTCGCGAGGCCAGGAATTAACGTCACATCTGCGTCACTGACTGACAGGGATGACGTTGAAATATTAACTGTTCGAACTCAGCAGTATAGCGTTACCTCTGTGTACAAGCCTCCAGACTCTACTTTTGTCTTCACTGAGCCTGCTAACTTCAGTTACCAAGACATTAATTTTATACTGAGCGATTGCAACTGTCAGAGCACTGCATGGGGTTATAAAGAAACCAACAGCAGTGGAGCGGAACTAGAGAAATGGGCTGAGGTACAAGACCTACTACTCATACACGACCCGAAACTGCCCAGCTCCTTTAACAGTGGCAGATGGAAGAAAGGATACAATCCTGATAACATCTTTGTCAGCAAGAAACTCGCAGCTCAGTCTGAAAAATTGATTGGGGAGCCAATTCCCCATACGCAACCTCGGCCCATAATTTGCACAGCCAGTGCAGTTGTTAAGCCTGTTCCTTTCAAGTTCCTTTCAAAAGAAGATTTAACTTTAAAAAGGCTAACTGGAAGAAATTCAGAGAGATTATTGATTTAGAAGTACAAAAATCCCTCCACAACCTGAGATGTATGACTCTTTTGTCAGTCTAGTTCAGAATGTGTCTAGGAAGACAATACCGCGAGGATGCAGAACACAGTATATCGCTGGACTCTCTGAGGATGCAAAACCATTACTGGAAAGATACCAGAAGCTCTTTGATAATGACCCATTTGATGATGAGACTCTTTTAGCAGGCAATGAACTCATGTCAGTCATTGCAGAGAACTGCAAAGCCAAATGGCGTGACCTTGTGGAGAACCTGGACATGAAAGTGAACAGTAGGAGGGCTTGGAAACTGCTAAACAACCTCAACGGTGATGCCACAAAGTCCAACGATAAATTTACTAACGTCACTGCAGACCAAGTCGCCACCACACTCCTTCTGAATGGCAAAACCCACGGCAGAAAATACCACGAACCGTTAACGTGTGTCCTGGCAGAGGTAAACCATCACCTCAAGGCACCATTCACAATGTCAGAACTTACAGCAGCTATTTCCAGCCTGAAGACTAACAGAGCTCCTGGTATCGATGAACTGAGAGTCGAGCAAATTAAAAACCTCGGCAGTAATACCCTACAGTGGCTGTTAGATCTGATGAATGCATGCGTAGAAAGGCTTCACATCCCAAAGATGTGGAGGAAAGCCTGCGTGGTTGCTCTTCTGAAACCGGGAAAGGACCCTAATGATCCAAAAAAACTTTCGACCTGTGTCTCTTTTGTGTCACTGTTTTAAGATCTTGGAACGCCTGATGTTAAGTCGTATAAAAAACGTCTTAGAACAACAGATAATCCCACAGCAGGCAGGTTTCCGACAAGGCAAATTGTGCTGTGGTCAAGTCCTGACCCTGACCCAACATATCGAAGATGGTTTTGAGAGAGAAGAGATCACAGGAGTGGCATTCATAGACTTTATAGCTGCATACGATACTGTAAACCATCGGAGACTCCTCAGGAAAGTATATGATGTAACAAAAGACTATCATTTAACATCACTGATTGTTACTTTCCTGCAAAATAGGAAATTTTTTGTCTGTCTCCAGGGTAAGAAGAGCAGGTGGAGAAATCACAAGAATGGCCTGCCTCAGGGAAGCGTCCTCACTCCAGATCTGTATAATATATACACAAATGACCAACCAGTGCCAAACACCACGTGCCAGTTTATGTATGCCGATGACACTGCAGTTGCAGCACAAGGTATAAATTTTCTGGATGTAGAGGAGAAATTATCCAGTACCTTGGAATCCCTCTCCCAGTATTATGAGGCAAACCACCTACGGCCGAACCCTTCCAAGACGCAGGTCTGTGCTTTCCATTTAAAGAACGCGGAGGCAAATAGGGAATTGAATGTTACATGGAGAGGTGAACGACTCACGCATTTTCCGACGCCCAAATATCTCGGTGTGACACTGGACCACACACTGACCTATAAACATCATTGCATTCCACAAGGGAGAAAGTCTCAGCGAGAAACAACATCATCAGGAAATTGACTAACGGATCCTGCTGTGTATTCTGCAGCTGACACACTAAGCGCAAGGGCTGAGGTTCTCTGGACTTTTGTAGTCCTGAGAACCTCAGCCCTTGTGCTTAGTGTGTCAGCTGCAGAATACACCGCTCCAGTATGGAGTTCGTCAACACACGCGAGAAAAGTTTACATCGCGGTGAATGAAAAGGCACGGATTGTGACTGGGTGCCTGAAACCAACACCAGGACACAAGATGTACTTAATTATGGGGATCGCACCGCCCAACATACGACATGACATTGCTGCCGAAGCTGAAAAAACGAAGCAAGAAAAGGATACGCGCCACCCTCTATATGGACACCAGACTGCTGACCGACGGCTTCGTTCGAGGAAGAGCTTGCTGTCACGTACCCGAGCACAGGAAGGGTCGGCCGCAGAGAACCGTATTGCAAGGTGGGAAATGGATTTGAGAAGCCCCCATAAAGCAGCAAAAGAAGAACTGGCACCTGGTGGAGACCTGCCATACACAATCTGAACCATATTAGGGTAGAAGTGCCAAAGTGCAAGACAAACATACAGCAATGGGGCTTCCTAAAAGATAATGAGAACACTCTGTGTCTTTGTGGTGCTGTTCAGGATCCTCAACACCTGCTTATCTGTCCATATTTAGAAAAGCCCTGTACAATGGAAGACTTATGGGAGGCTAACGACAAAGCCATATCGGCTGCTAATTTTTGGAAGTTAGAAGTCTAGTTCCGGACATGGAAAGTAAGTATCCCAAGGTTAAGAGCAATTCTCTTGCACAGTGGACCAAAGAAATGAACTTTTGAAGGGACATAAAAGAGCTTAGCAGGGGGAGCACTGTGGCCACACCCCAAGCTCAAGGCTCTACTGGCATTGGTAATGGACACCAATCAGTCAGCTGCTGATATAGCCCAGCAATAATGGGTGTGGCAGCTACTGCCTTATTCTTCACACAAGTTATCACTTTCTCAGCAAAAGTGGAACATATACAGTTGGAAATGTTAAGCCATTTATCAAGCAATCAATTACTTTCAAATGCAAGTTGGAATAAAAGAATTTGTGACATGCACTGACCTAAAGCCCTTAACATGTGCTTTCAAGAACAGCAACACTTACTGTGGCAATACAGCCAAGTGGAATTTATTAGCTAATTCTGTACATACTTTTTTCATATTTTGGGTATCACTAATGTGGTTGGAGAAAGGAGAAAGTATAAAAATGCAGTAAATGAAACAGGCAAAATGGAGTACAGACGACTAAGAAATGAGATTGACAGGAAGTGCAAAATGGCTAAGCAGGAATGGCTAGAAGGCAAATGCAAGGATGTAGAAGAATGTATAAATAGGGGAAAAATAGATACAGCCTACCGGAAAATAAAAGAAACATTTGGCGATAAGAAAAAAAGCTATATGAATATCAAGGACACTGATGGAAAACCAGTGCTCAGCAAAGAAGGGAAAGCTGAAAGGTGGAAAGAGTATATAGAGGGGCTCTACAAAGGAAATGAACTTCAAGACACTATTGTAGGAAGGGAAGAGGATGTAGATGATGATGAAATAGGAGATACTATACTGAGAGATGAATTTGACAGAGCACTGAAAGATCTAAGTCGAAACAGGGCCCCTGGAGTAGATGATATCCCGTCAGAGCTACTGAAGTCTCTGGGAGAACCAGCCATGACAAAATTGTTTCACATTGTGTGTAAGATGTATGAGACAGGTGAAGTACCCTCAGACTTTAAGAAAAATGTAATAATCCCCATTCCAAAGAAAGCGGGTGCAGACAGGTGTGAAAACTACAGAACCATCAGTTTAATAAGTCATGGTTGCAAAATATTAACACGAATTATATACAGAAGGATGGAAAAGCTGGTAGAAGCCGACCTCGGGGAAGATCAGTTTGGGTTCAGGAGATTAATAAAAGGCAAACCAACATTTCTAGCTTTTGTAGATTTGGAGAAGGCTTTTGACAATGTTGATTGGAATAAACTCTTTAAAGTTCTGAAGCAAGCAGGAGTAAAATATAGGGAGCGTAAGGTTATTTACAACTTGTACAAAAACCAGACAGCGGTTGTCAGAGTTGAAGGGCATGAAAGGGATGCAGTGGTTGGAAAGGGAGTAAGACAGGGTTGTAGCCTTTCCCCAATGTTGTTCAATTTGTACATTGAGCAAGCTATCAAGGAAAGCAAGGAGAAATTTGGAGAAGGAATTAAAGTTCAGGGGGAAGAATTAAAAACATTGCGTTTTGCCGATGACATAGTAATTCTGTCAGATACAGCAAAGGACCTGGAAGAGCAATTGAACGGAATGGACAGTGTGCTGAAAGGTGCATATAAGATGAACATTAACAAGAGTAAAACTAGGGTAATGGAGTGCAGTGTAAGAAAATCAGGTGATGCTGAAGGAATTAGATTAGGTAATGAAACAATAAAGGAGGTAGATGAGTTTTGTTACTTGGGCAGTAAAATAACAAATGATGGTCGCAGTGCAGATGATATAAAATGCAGAATGGCAATGGGTAGAAAGGCGTTTTTGAAAAAGAGAAATTTGTTAACATGGAATATTGATTTAAGCCTAAGGAAGTCCTTTCTGAAGGCATTTGTATGGAGTGTTGCCTTGTATGGGAGTGAAACATGGACGATAAGCAGTGTGGACAGAAAGAGGATAGAGGCTTTTGAAATGTGGTGCTACAGAAGAATGCTGAAGATTAGGTGGGTAGATCATGTAAATAATGAGGTGGTACTGAAGCTGCTGAGAAGCTTATACTAGAATCAAACTTGTTCACATAGCTGATTATGTTCTTTGGCTACCACTTCAGCTAACTTATGCTAAGGACAAAACAAAAACACACACACACACACACACACACACACACACACACACACACACACACACACACACACACACAAGGGAAAACTCAAACCTCCAGTCGGAGTGGCTGTGCAGATAAAGTTACACAGTGAGTGAAATGACTCTGCAGACTCAACTTCCAAGTTTGTACTCACGACTTTGATCACAGTGTAATTATCACTGTAATTATGAACTGTAACTCTTTTACTTCATGCTTATTCTTTGTGTGCTTGCTTAGCATGTTACAGTCTAGTTGCCTACAGTAATTGTTTGTACAGTAATTGTTAGTATAATTGAACAATTACTAAGTATGGGTAGGTTCACATGTTATAATAAACTTGTCAATACAATAAGAGCACAAAGGATATAGGACAGAACATTAAATTCATTAATTAATTCATTTGGACATCATATTCCGGAAATCACATCATGAAGGAGAGGCTGCTGGGATATAAATAAAGTGAAGTTATTTTTATAAAGGTAAATCAACCACTGCAGGTTACCACTATAAAATGTACTGACAGCAAATTAGTGCTTAACTAGCCACACTGATAATAATTATGGAAATTTCTTATACATTGAAACTTCCTGGCAAATGAAAACTGTGTGTGGGACCATGTATCAAATCTAAGACCTACATGGTCAAGTGCTTTGACTGAACTATCCAAGCATGACACACAAAACATACTCAGTTCTATTTCTTCCAATACTTCTCTATTTCAAGATTACATTATGAGAGGAACAATTCCTTTGAAACAGACACTGCTGTTTCAAAAGTCTAATTAAAGTTTTCTTCAATATAATTTTATGGATAGGTAAACAACAGCTGGAAACAGGAACAATTTATTGCTTACTATAAGCAGAAACAGTATATACACCATTATTTACATTCCTTAACAACAGTTTACAACAAGTAAAATAATGAGATCACTTTACATCAATAACGAAGAATCCACTTTCTCAAAAATTGTTTCATCATTTTTCTCTGTAAACAATTCATATAAAATTATTTCCTCTTATATGACACAATTTTAGAAGTATTACAAACAGATGTGCAATCACTATGCTATGAAAATATGTTCCATTTAAACATATACTTGGAGGACAGTGGTGCTTTTAATACTTCACTGAATAATTGAAATGACTAGAAACACAGACTTTAAAAACTCTTCAGTAATTTGCACAACCATATACAGACTTACAAATGTTACAGCAGCATTACTGTCAACAAGAACAGTATTGCTTCAAGCACAGAAAAATCTTCTTATATAAATAAAGTCTATAACACAAATTAAAAAATGTTCAAATTATTACAAAAACATCAATCACTACACCATAAGAATTTAAAACAAGCTGATAAGTCACCTTTTAAAAAAATGTTTTATAGGAATGATGGTTGTTCTTTAATACACTTCAACTTTTGACCAACATGTTTTTGTACAGCTGTATAGATATCACAGCATTTAATGCAAGTATTAATACCTTTCAAAGATAAAAAATCATTATAAATGAACAGCAAAAAGCCTCTTTTGAGGTAAACAATACATGGTGAGCCTTTAGAAATGCTTTCACTGAAACACGTTCTCAGGTGGCATCAGTTTGTTTACATGCTCTAAAAACTGTTCCCCTCCAGCAAGAAATAGAAACCTGAAGTTAAGAAATTATGCCCTGGACTTGGTTCAACTATTACAGATATGTCTTAGTTATAAATACTGTAAACTGTTGTGCACAAAAACTGCACAAATACATGAACAGTATTATGAGCAATCTAGAGTTTAAATTTATTCAGGTGTCAGTTGTAGTAAACTCAAGTAACCCCTCACCAAAACATTCTACATGTGCATCTTAATGAATGGGAAGAAGGGGATGGGGTGGCAAGGACAGAGAGAGAGAGAGAGAGAGAGAGAGAGAGAGAGAGAGAGAGAGAGAGAGAGAGAGAGAGAGAGAGAGAGAATTATTTTGTGGAAAAACTTGCAAACTATAGCTTTAAGAAGCCAGTAGCAAACTAACATTACCTTTTATTAGGTGTTACTGAAACTATTAAGTTATAATTTCTTGCTATCTTATTTCAAAATGTGCTAAATCAACAACTAAAGTGCCACAACATTTTATATTTGATACCCATTTGTATGAGAGCAATATATATATGTACACATATATGTGCATCTATCTTTGTTCTTACATTTTGTAGTAATTATGAAACCATAATATGAGTATTAAATGTCTGCTACATATGCCTTCAGTTTTGTATGTGCTTCACAAGAAATTTAATAAGGACAGAAACAGAAAAGATAGCTGGAACACAATGTTAGTACCAGTTTTGTGCTAGTATGAAGCCTTTTTTTTTAAATATAAGAGCAGCAGAAAGCAATATCCTACCTCTCTGTTTAAGAAATGAATGAAAATTGGAAGACATCAGTACAGTTATACTAAAATAATATTACCCAGTATTTTGTCTTATTTCTTATAAACACATAAATCCAGTTTCAATGATCTTGTAAAATAACACATTTAATGCATTTTCTCATGCAAGTGAGTATATGGAAATAAGCAGAGACTCTCTTCGATCATTGACCCCAGATTAGATTAAATATGACATTTCGTAATGATGTGGAATGTGTCAGTCAACTTTGAGTACCTTATAGAAAATATAAGGGTTACTGAGAAAGCAATATCTGTTTGCAAGTAACATGGGAATTAGAGTATATGCATGGGTAGAGGGAGTGGGAGGGTAAGATGTAACTGTCATTCCATGGAATCATGCTGTAGATCACTATGGTTACAGCTGAGATATTGAGAAAGCCATTGTTTCTTGTTGGCTATATTAGCTATTCAAAAAGACTATCACAATCTAACATCTTGTTCATTAAGGGATAGTTAATAATGGGAAGTCCAGATTCTAATTCAACAACATAATGATGATAGCTTGCAAATCACTGCAAAGACTATCACCAAAGTGCAGACAGGCATGTAAAAAAGACACACATAGGTATGAGTGTCTCTTTTAAATGAACATCTGTGGTTTGTCTTTGTGGTGAGTTGCAAACTAAGCTCATCATTTTTTTTATAAAGAGATATGATTTTTACTGACAAAGTTTCTTTAAGCTGTTGATATTTATAGCGAAATTTATCCTGTAGTTGATCTAAATATGATGACTATAGGAGATATGCAACATGAGGTCATTTATTCAGGAGTGAAATTACAAGTATTGATGATGATGATGATGATAATTGTGAGGACAGAAGAGGCAATCTAGCTAAATTCAGCAAGAAATTGGTACAGAAAACTGATGAAAACTTGGTGATAGCTGCAGTGTTTGATAATTTTCCACATATATATTGGTTTTGCATGTGACTGTGGCAAAAAATTATGGTACAAGAAGTTCATGCTTTTTGTGTGATAAAATTCTCAAGCAGCAATTAATATGTAGTTCTTAAAATTTTCTTCAAGTACACCAATATTTTCTTTATAACCTAATAGAAGCTCCTTTCTGGAAAGCCCTCATAAAAGTATTCCTACTTTAAAAACCATAAATCCTCTTTTCAAACAGGTAAAAAATGTTACAAAAGCCTGATCTCACAATGACATTAAAACAAAAGTTTTACAACTGGGGCATTTTTTTTACGATGTGTACCAACTGTGAATCATACCTGTTACATGTGCACAATCCCCTATTTGTTTTTAAAGTGGATGTAACTTTCAACTTACATTTACATTATTTTTATACAGTGAAATGAAGGATGACAGACATTCAGGTTTTTCTGTAACAGTTACACCATTTTGGGACTGACTGAAAGATTAGAAATAGTGAAGGCCTACAGTCCAGCATCTTGCATATATATCCCGTTGTTAGAGCAACATAGATGAAATACATTACTTAAAAATGTTAATAAAATTTCACTCTACTTAAGATATAATCAGTTTTACACATTTACATCTGTGTGGGGTAATTTCAAGACAGACCCACCAGAAACCAACTGTATAGTTCGTAACACTAAATGCTTATGTTACAGAAATAAATTTAAAATGTTCCTGGAATACTTATAAATAACAAATCTGTAGTAATGAAAATATATTCAAATTACTAGAGATTTAGATTCCATATGACAAATATATGAAACCCCGAAAATGATGAACAGTGAGAACATTTCCCATTTCTCTTTCTATGGAATGACAATCCGTTAATTACAGTATACGAGAAGATTAACAGTCTGAAGTTATAGAACATAATCGCAAGAGATAATTTTACACACTATTACATTTTCCCTCAAATAATCACTAATTTAAGGCAAGGAATCAAGCGAGGCACAGTCACAACAATATGAACTGAGGAGTTCAGTGTACAATCACTTCTTATTTACCACTAATAAATCTATTTAAGTGTATTGAAAAAAATTAAAAAAAGAAAAGAAATGAAACTCAAGGTCAGCAAGTTAACAAATATCACTGGCTGATTACTTCAAGATCACCTGATCACTCTCTATGAACATGAGGTAATTAATTTGTGCTATATTCATGAGGTAACTGAAATATACCTCTGTAAAAGGTAATTATAGATCCTAAGCAGCTGCCCAATTCTCTGTTCGCCACAGAATTAAATACATATTTTGGTTACGTGCGTCTGCAGGTACACTTGTAGGGCTTTGTATTGAAGGTGTAACAACAGTATCAGTATATCGAGAGATTAAGCTGCGGTAACCTTTCCCTACTGAAGCAACCAATGGGTACGAAATTTTTCCAGTATGGCAATCCTCAGATGTATTTCTGAAACCAGTAATATCAGCAGACAGTTTCACTAAAGGTATGATCGCTCTCACTTCTTCTTCATACGGTCGAAACACAGTAATTGGACGCATTGTTGACAGTTCTGCTACAACAATACATCCCCATGTTGTTCCAATGTACAGTTCACTGTTTAATATGGCTAAACTTGTAACCTGTAACAAAAAATTTGTAAAGTGCACAAAAATATATGGTATGTATGCAAAATTGGGAAAAAGACACAGTGTATAAAAAAAAAGAGAGAGAACAAATATCAATTTTTTTTAACATGAAGCTAACAATCTGCTGAGAGCAAGACTGCCAAATCACATACGGGCCAACTGGGAAATCCACAGGTGGAGGGGGGGGGGGCAAATGAGGATGTGACTGTCTCAGATTTGCTCAGCACTCTTTATATCCATAAAGAAGAGTGTATGTATGCACCTCCATATCTCTTTCCAAATCTGTGGCTTTATTTCAGCTAAATTTTTTATGCCTACTGCATGTTCCATAAGAATCAGCAATGTGCGATTTATAATCTTGTAGCATTTGTAGTGCATATGGCAACCTTAAAACATTCAGTTATGAACATCACACAAAATCTTATCCGGAACTCAGAAGGGTTAATTCCTAAACATTGTGGTGGAACTTGGGATAAGAGTCACACCAAGACAAACAGTGTACAGCTGACTTCAGCAGAGTGACCTTTATTGTTGGAAATCTGCTGTGCATACTACTGACATGTCTTCACAAGGGGGTATGTCTCAATTAAAGTCATGAACATGCCATCTGAACGATCAAACAGTAGGCCAGTGTCCTTTTCAGAAATGAATTCCAATTTGGTCTGGAGAATGATTCTCAACAGAACCACATCTGGGGAAATGTGAAACACAATTTCTGGGTCCAAATATTATTGAAAGAGGACATTTCATAGTTGGAAGGTTTGATGGATGGATATGGGGGTTTGGGTGTACAACAACAAGGTCTTTAGCAGCCAAATGATACAATATGAGCGGAGTGTGAACAATTTAAAGAAAAAAAGGGAATAAAAACAGTAACAGAAATAAAAGAAAACTAATTTCTTAAAATGTATGTGCAACTGAAGTAAAAGAGGAAACAAGAGACAAAATGAAGATTAAAACATTGCCTACAACAATTAAAACAACCACAGTAATAAAAAACGATGAGCCAACCATTCTGCAACACATTAAAACCTGCAGGCTATAAGTTTTGGTCAGAGTCCACAAAATCAGATAACATTTAAAACATTGGTCACACTCATCTCATTATCGACTAACAGGGTGACCAGACGTCCTGTATTTTACAGGATTGTCCCTTAGTTAGCCCAAGAGACCCATTGTCCTGACAGTCCAGTGCCAGCTGTCACCAGTGCCACATGTAAACAGCGCTAAGTATCTGAATTTAATTTGTGTCAAATTTAATTTGCCAGTCTAGTTCATTTTCACTAGTACTTCTGTTTTAAGAGTTTTATTCCCGCGTACTTGCAGATTTCGTTTGTACTACTGTTTTAATAGTTTATTCTATCGTATTTGATAAATACCATTGTGTTTAGTCTTCATCTTTGACCGGTGTATTTCAAAACAAGTCAGAGACCGTTAGTAAAGCTTGTTAACAGTCAGTCCAGTGCCAGCTGTCACCAGTGCCACATTGTAAGCAGCACTAAGCTGCCGGACTCAGTTTTGTTGATTTGACAGTGTAGTTACTACTGACCACAGTTCAGTCAGCAGCCAGCCGCCTTTATTAGAGTACTAGGCTTCTTAAAAGTTGATTATTTAATTTTCTACTTTCTGCAGTTAATTGTATCGATAGGATGGATAGGATGTGTACCTGCTGTGTCTGGACGCAGGAGGAGTTGGCCAAGGTTCGCTAACAGCTGAGCGTGCTGTTGTCTACAGTCAGCCATCTTCAGGCTGCTGTCTCGGGGTGCAGTGATGGTGGGGAGTCTGGTGCGTCGAGTGGGACACCTCAGGTGTCTCACGCTTCGCTCTCTGTCCCTGCTAACGAGGCACCTTCAGGTGTACCGGACATCGTCGAGCCGCCCTCTCCACAAGGGGAGTGACGGGTTGTACGGCGTTCGCGTCGCTCGAGGCGTAAGGTCAATGTGGAGGCCGGATGTCCGTCTGCGCCCGTTCGTCCTGTGAGCGAGCGTGTGGCCACTCCTTCAGCAGGGTCCGAGCAGGTGCATGGGGGGAGGAGATTATTAGTTATTGGGAGCTCCAATGTTAGGCGCGTGATGGAGCCCCTTAGGCAGATAGTGTCCAGATCCGGAAGGAATTCCAATGTGCACTCGGTGAGTCTGCCGGGGGGCCTCATCTGAGATGTGGAGGCGGCCTTGCCGGCGGCTATCGAGGGTACGGGTTGCAGTCGACTGCAAGTCGTGGCTCACGTCGGCACCAATGACACTTGTCGCTTGGGATCTGAGGACATCCTCAGGTCCTACGAGCAGCTGGTAGAATTGGTGAAGGCTGCTGCCTTCGCACGCGGGGTGCAAGCAGAGCTGTCGATTTGCAGCATTGTTCCCAGGGTTGATCGGGGTCCTTTGGTTTAGAGCTGAGTGGAGGGTCTGAACCAGAGGCTTCGCCGACTCTGTGACAGTCATGGCTGCAGATTTCTGGATCGGCGTTATCGGGTGGGGAATTGTAGGGTGCCCCTAGATAGATCAGTGGTGCACTACACTAAGGAAGCGGCTACTCAGGTAGCAGAGTACTTTTGGAGTGCACATGGGGGTTTTTTAGGCTAGGTGCTAACTCTGATGAGCACTCGCCTGTCAGCATTCAAACAGCGAATTCAGGCCACGTTCAGAACAAAACTTTGAACATAAAAATATTAGCCACGAACTTACAGAGTATTAGAAACAAAGTTCCCGAATTTGCCACACTGCATGGAAGTTATTGCGCTCAGATAGTTTTAGGCACCGAAAGCTGGCTAAATCATGATGTGACAAGTTCAGAAATATTCAGCGAAGCGTGGAATGTATATCGGAAAGATAGATCGGATACAACTGGAGGAGGAGTGTTCATCGCTGTGGATAAAGATATTGTTTCTACTGAGATCGATGTTGAAAGTAACTGAAGTTATCTGGGCTTATATAAGAGGTCTAAAAGAAGTAAAGTTAATAGTTGGGTGTTTTTACCAACCCCCCAGTGCTGCTGTAGAAGTTTTAGAATCATTCAAAGAAAGTCTACACCAGGTAGTGCATAGGTATCCGGGCCATGTAATATTAGTCAGAGGAGACTTCAACCTTAAGAGTATAGATTGGGACCTCGCTAGTTACATTTCAGGCGGTACAGACAAGCATTCTTGCGAGCTACTTTTGGACATATTCTCCGAAAATTGTCTTGAGCAGTTAAACCGGCAACCCACATGCAATGGAAATATTCTAGACCTAATAGCCACAAACAGGCCTGACCTTATTAACAATGTCTGTGTAGAGACAGGAATTAGTGATCATGATATCGTCATAGCTTCGATGATGACCAAAGTTCATAAACCAATCAAGAAGGCTAGGAGCGTGTTTTTGTTGGGAAGAGCCGATAAGCAGATGTTACGATCGCACTTAGAAAAGGAATGGGCATCGTTTAATTCCGGGACTATGGATGTAGAGGAATTGTGGACTAAATTTAAGTGCATTGTTAATATAGGGTTAGAGAAATTTGTGCCAGTAAAGACGATTAAGGATGGAAAAGATCCACCGCGGTATAATAATAATGTTAGAAAGCAAAGGCTGTTGCACTCTCGATTCAAAAAAGAACATGCAAATGATGACAGGCAAATGTTAGTAGAGATTCGTGCGTCTATAAAAAGATCAATGTGTGAAGCATACAATAATTATCACAGCCATACCTTAGCAAAAGATGTTTCCAACAACCCGAAAAAATTCTGTTCCTATGTAAAATCGATAAGTGGGTCAAAGCCCACTGTCCAGTCACTCGTTGATCATTCCGGGGCAGTAATAGAAGAAAGCAAACGGAAAGCTGAAGTTCTAAATTTAACCTTTAAGAAATCTTTCACACAGGAGGACCGCACAAATGTACCATCATTTGAACAATGTACTAATTCCGAAATGGGGGACATAGCAATAGGTATTTCTGGTGTAGAGAAGCAGTGAGAGAGCTAAATACAAAAAGTCTGCTGGTCCGGATGGAATACCCGTTCGGCTTTACAAAGACTATTCTGCGGCGTTGGCCCCCTACTTAGCTTGCATTTATAGCGAATCTTTAATTCAGCGCAAAGTTCCTAGTGATTGGAAAAAAGCGCAAGTGACTCCCGTGTATAAGAAAGGAAAGAGAACTGACACCCACACAATTACAGGCCAATATCGTTGACATCAGTTTCATGTAGAATTTTGGAGCATATTCTCAGTTCGAATATAGTAAATTTCCTTGAAACAGAAAAGCTTCTTTCCATGAATCAGCACAGGTTTAGAAAACATCGTTCATGTGAAACTCAGCTTGCCCTTTTCTCACATGACATCTTGCTAGCCATGGACGAAGGGCAACAGGCAGATTGTGTTTTTCTCGACTTCAAAAAAGCATTCGACGCGGTGCCACACTGCAGACTGCTAACGAAGATACAAGCTTATGGAATAGGTTCACAGATTTGTGACTGGCTGGAAGACTTCCTAAGTAATAGAACACAGTACGTTGTTCTTGACGGCAAGTGTTCATCAGAGACGAGTGTATCGTCAGGCGTGCCCCAGGGGAGTGTGATAGGACTGCTATTATTTTCTATCTATATAAATGATCTGATGGACAGAGTAAGTTGTAATTTGTGGCTGTTTGCTGATGATGCTGTGGTGTATGGGAGGGTGTCATCTGTAACTGACTGTAACAGCATACACAATGACTTAGACAAAATTTCTAGTTGGTGCGAAGATTGGCAGCTAGCTCTCAATGTAGAAAAATGTAAGGTGATGCGCATGAGTAGAAAAAACAATCCCATAATGTTCGAATACAGCATTAGTAGTGAGCTTCTTGATGCTGTCGCGTCGTTCAAATATCTAGGCGTAACATTGCAGAGCGATATGAAATGGAACGAGCATGTAAGGACAGTTGTGAGTAAGGCGGACAGCCGACTTCGGTTTATTGGGAGAATTTTGGGAAGATGTACTTCACCTGTGAAGGAGACCGCATATAAAACACTTGTACGACCACGTCTTGAGTATTGCTCAAGTGTTTGGGACCAGCAGCAGATCAGTTTAAAGGAAGACATAGAGGCGGTTCAGAGACGAGCAGCTAGATTTGTTACCGGTAGGTTCGACCAATGCGCGAGTGTCACGGAAATGCTTCGGCAACTCAATTGGGGATCGCTGGAAGAAAGACGACGTTCTTTTCGTGAATTTCTGTTGAGTAAATTTAGAAGGCTGGTATTTGAAGCTGAGTGTAGTACGATCTTGCTGCCGCCTACTTACATTTCGCGTAAAGATCACAAAGACAAGATAAGAGAAATTAGGGCTCGTACGGAGGCATATAGGTATTCTTTTTTTCCTCGTTCAATTTGGGAGTGGAATAGGAAAGGAAATGCCTAGTAGTGGTACAGTGTACCCTCCGCCACACACCTTACGGTGAATTGCGGAGTATGTATGTAGATGTAGAAAATAAATAAAGGGCACATATTGTCCCGATTTTACTATCTATTCCATATGTTTTGAAATAATGTATACAAATGTGGTCATAATCAAGCAATAAAGAGAATAGGCTTTAACTCAAATTAAGCACAAGTTTTTAAAAAATTTCTGTGGTTGGTAGTACATAAAGCTTTCACGTGCAATTTTTCCTACTATAAAAATTCAGTCATTGGTCAGTTCATTCCTAAAAGATAGCAGGCTGGAAGTGTCTGATTTCTTGGACATTTCAAGTTCATTACATGAGATGTTAATTGATTACATTGTGAAATGGGCTTACCTATTTCTTGTGCTGAAACCATTTAACTGGTTTCATCTGACATATAATTTTCTCAGAAAGTGTTTTCAGTAAACTTTACCAGATATGATGAAAATAGTTTGAAAGAAATATGTAAAGACTAGCTTTATGAGGAAGTGAATCATGTTAAAAATATATGTGAAGTGAAAATCGATCAATTGAGAACTGTGAACTGAGTTTATGATAACTGATCTCTCATTTTCAACTTCCTTACATCTGAAGAACTTACAGCTCATTACAGGGTTTGTGCTCTATACCTGGCACCAATGCTGCTGCAGAGTGTTCATCACAAATAGCTAATGCAAAACAAAAATAGCATATTAAGTGTGCAAGATGTGAAGAAAATAATTATAACAAGAACTTATTTTCAGAATCTTCATGTTTGATTATTATGAAAATCTATGTTACAATACTGAACTCCTGAATGACATTATGCTGCAGAATATACGGTAATAGAGACAAATAAGTAAAATGCATTAGTAATAACAACTGCATTTTATACTTGTTTGCACGTGACAACTATGAAACAATACAATATTTCTTTAATTAGTAATGCAATTTATTTCACCTTTTATTGTGTGAGTATGTTTGTTTAATTTTTGTATTAGAATTTGACTTAGTATACCTTCATGAGCGACAGACATTGCCGAGGTGGGGTGGCTTGCGTGCCTCAACGATACAGATAGCCAAACCGTAGGTACAACCACAGTGGAGGGGTATCTGTGGAGAGGCCAGACAAACATGTGGTTTCTGAAGAGGGGCAGCAGTCTTTTCAGTAGTTACAGGGGCAACAGTCTGGATGATTGACTGAGATGGCCTTGTAATATCAGCTAATGTGGCTTTGCCACACAGTTACTGCGAGCGGCTGAAAGCAAGGGGAAACTACAGCTGCTACTGCTCTACTGTATGAATATTTGATGATGGCATCCTCATGGGTAAAATATTCCAGAGGTAAAATAGTCCCCCATTCGGACCTCTGGGTGGAGACTACTCAGGAGAATGTCGTCATAAAGAAAAACAAAACAGGCATTCTACGGGTCGGAGCGTGGAATGTTCTAACCCTTAATCGCTTATGCAAGTTAGAAAATTTGAAAAGAGAAATGGATAGGTTAAAGTTAGATATGGTAGTGATTAGTGAAGTTCGGTGGCAGGATGAACAGGATTTCTGGTCAGTTGGTGGTAATGCAGGAGTAGATCTGATAATGAATAAGAAAATAGGAATGCGGGTAAGTTAGTATGAACAGCATAGTGAAAGTATTATCGTAGCAAAGATAGACATGAAGCCAACACCGATTACAGTAGTGCAAGTTTATATGCCAACTAACATTGCCAATGATGAGGATATCAAAGAAATGTATGAGGAGATAAATCATTCAGAAAGTTAAGGGAGATGAAAACTTGAATGTGATGGGGGACTGGAACTCGGTAGTGGGAAAGGGAAGAGAAGGAAATGTAGTAGGTGAATAAAGGAATGGAAGAGGAGATCACTTGGTGGAATTTTGCGCAGAGCATGATTTAATGATTACTAAACACCTGGTTCATACATCATGAAAGAAGGCTGTATATGTGGAAGAGACCAGGAGACACTGGAAGGTACCAGATTGACTTTGTAATGGTAAGGAATAGATTTAGAAACCAGGTTTTAAACTGTAAGACATATCCAGGGGCATATAGACTCTGACCATAATTTGTTGGTTATGAAATGCAGATTAAAACTTAAAAGACTGAAGAAAGGTAGAAAAGTTAGGAGATGGAACCTGGACAAATTGAAGGAACCAGAGGTGGTTGAGAGTTTCAGAGGGAGCATTAGGCAAGGATTGGCTGAAACGGGGGGGGGGGGGGGGGGGGGGGAGTGTAATACAGTAGAAGAAGAATGGGTAGCTCTAAGAGATAGGGTAGTGAAGGCAGCAGGACAAGGCCTAATAGAAATCCCTGGATAACACAGGATATACTGAACTTAATTGATGAGAGGAGAAAATATAAAAATTCAGCAAATGAAGCAGGAAAAAGAGAGTACAGACGTCTGAAAAATGAGATGACAGGAAGTGCAGACCAGCTACAGGACAAATGCAGAACCGTAGAAGAATGCATAACTAGGGGAAAGATAGATACCACCTACAGGAAAATAAACGAGATAAGAAAAGCAGCTGTATACATATCAAGAACTCAGACACAAAAAACCAGTACTAAGCAAAGAGGGGAAAGCGGAACTGCGGAAGGAATATGTAGAGAGCCTATACAAAGGAAATAAACTTGAAGGCAGTATCCTAGAAAGGGAAGATGAAGTGGAAGAAGATGAGATAGGAGATATGATATTGTGAGAAGAATTTGACAGAGCACTGAAGGATGAGTCGAAACAAGCCCCTGGAGTAGATGATATTCCGTCTGAACTGCTGATTTCGTTAGGAGAGCCAGCCAAGTAAAAAATGTTCAACCTAGTATGCAAAATGTATGAGACAGGAGAAATACCCTCTGACTCCAGGAAGAATATCATAATTCCAAAGAAAGCAAACGCAGACAAGTGTGAAAATTACAGAACTATCAGTTTAATAAGTCACGGTTGCAAAATACTAACTTGAATAATTTATAGACAAATGGAAAAATTTGTGGAATCTGACCTCAGGGAAGATCAGTTTGGATTTAGGAGAAATATAGGAACACGGGAGGCAATACTAACATTATGACTTATCTTAGAAGATAGGATAAGGAAGGGCAAACCTATGTTTTTGGCGTTTGTAGATTTGGAGAAAGCTTTTGACAATGTCGACTAGAACACACTCTTCCAAATTCTGAAGGTAGCAGGGGTAAAATATAGGGAGCGCAGAGTTAAATTCAACCTATACAAAAACCAGGCAGCGGTTATTAGAGACGAAGGGCAAGAAAGGGACGCAGAGGTTGGGAAGGGAGTAAGACAGGGTTGTAGCCTTTCCCCAATGTTGTTCAATCTGTACATTGAGCAAGCAGTGAAGGAATGGAAGGAGAAATTAGGAGAGGGAATAAAAGTGCAGGGAGAGGGAATAGAAAGTTTATGGTTTGCCAATGACATAGTAATTTTGTCAGAGACTTCAAAGGATCTGGAAGAGCAATTGAATGGAATGGACAGTGTCTTGAAAGGAAGATATAAGGTGAACATTAACAAAATGAAGGTAATGGAATGTAATGTCAGAAAATCAGGTGATGCTGAAGGAATTAGATTAGGTAATGGGACAATAAAAGTAGTAGATGAATTTTGTTATTTGGGTAGCAAGATAACTTCTGATGGCCGAGGTAAAGAAGATATAAAATGCAGAATGGCTATGGGAAGAAAAGCATTTCTAAAGAAGTGAAACATGTTGACATCCAATATTAATTTAAATGTTAGGAAGACCTTTCTGAAAGCATTTGTCTGGAGTGTAGCATTGTATGGCAGTGAAACAAGGACGATAAGGAGTTCAGACAAAAAGATTATAGAAGCTTTTGAAATGTGCTACAGATGAATGATGAAGATTAGATGGGTAGATCATGTGACTAATGAGGAGGTGCTTAACCGAATTGGGGAGAAAATAAGTTTCTGGCATATCCTGACTAAGAGAAGGGATAGGTTGGTAGGACACATTCTGAGACATCAAGGAATTGTCAACTTAGCATTAGAAGGAAGTGTGTGGGGTAAAAATCGTAGAGGGAGACTGAGGGACGAATATAGTAAGCAGATTCAAAAGGATGTAGGTTGCCGAACGTATTCTCTGATGAAGAGACTTGCACAGGACAGGGTAGCATGGAGAGCTGCATCAAGCCAGTCTGCGAACTGAAGACCACAACAACAACAACATCTTAGTTACTGAGATTCCTATAAATGTAATTTGTCATACTAAGAAAACCCTAATTCCTATGATTGTTACATTTGTTTCATAGTTTTTCAGCGATTAAATACTTCTCGTGTTGTGGCAATTCTTTTACACACAAAAGTTGCTCTTCCTGTAGAAAACATACAATACTAAAGAAGAAGTTATTTCATTAGAAGTAAATGTAAATATGAGGACTACCTACATATTACTTGGGGATTGGGGAGGGGGAAGAGAAACAACAGCTTTCTTTCTTATTACAATGTGTGTTTTAAGTAGTGTTTTTAAGTATGCTTTAATGAGTGACACGAAAGCTGTCATATTCTGTAAGCTTTAAGGAATAAGGTATGTTGATGACACCGCATATGAAGGCATCATTTGGTTTTGCAATCTTTGGCACCCATGTATATCTCGTATTTTGATTTCAGAAATCTGGTCACCCTAAACTAACATATAGGTCAAATAAACACCAACATCCACGTCAGACACCTCAGCATGGTATAAAATGCTTTTAGTTAAAATATGTTGCACAGCACAGACATTACACAAAGTGGGAACCTCAAGTCTAAAATCCATGTGTAAAGGTGCGGTGCCCAATCCAAAGATGTGTCAGCATTGGTTTCACCAACCACAGTTTATTCCCTATCACTGGCAACCACTTTTCTTCCCACAACTAAATGGACCTCAAAGACATTATTTATAGAGCTGAAGCATTGAATTAAAATTTGTGGTGCGGCCGGGAATCGAACCCGGACCTCCATGCTTACTAGGCAGACGTCTTAACCGTTAGACTACCACACCACTAACGATTAAGGCGCCTCGGAATAGTCTATGTACGATTTCCCTCCACAACACAAACTTTAATTCAGCTTCTTTGTTCCAAAGATAATTGCCACTACTGCCAAGGCTCTCCATGCAGCGGAATAGCACCTCAGCAATGGACATGGTGGAACAATCCTGTTATGGTGATATAAATATCAATTATATACAATGAAAGAATATGATATTCACCTCTTTCGCAGGTGAATATCATATTGTGTGACCAGTGCCGGATTACGCATAATGCAGAGTAGGTAGCTGCCTATGGGCCCCACTCATGTTAGGTGCCCCGTGTGCACCGATAAAACAATGAGAATTTTTAGAAAGACATTTGTTTGTCTGCAGGTGAGTGAAAGAAAATATATAGGATAGGAAATGGATCCTGATAGATGGGAAGAGTTTGAGGAGTACAAGATGGTCACTTGGGGCCCTTCCTAGTCTTTAGCGGAAGTTGTTCACACCAAAGAAAGGCTGCAGTAGACTAATACCTTGCAGTGAGTGTTGCAACAGGAAGGTCCACCACTAATAGCGCGACAGGGGTCACCTCACTGTGAGGCTCTCGGCACTCAGGGGAAACCCGGAGTACATTCCACTATGTATTGAAGATGGAAACCAGGAAACTGGGATTTGGAAACTTACCTACCAATATTGGATAAATTATGTACAGAACTTTCTCATCATATAAAAGCTTATAATAAAAGTTCATTGTCTTTTTCAATTCCTTGTTGAGTTCCCACTGAAGTCTGATGATGAAATTAAAGAAGCTTCCCAGAGTGTTAGAGACGTTTATTTTGAGAACATCAAAGAGGAATTTGTGGATGAAATGATTCATTTTAAATTCTTTACAACACAACTAGAAGATTTTAAAGCTGACAAAGCAGTTCCAGCATTGTGATCATACAAACTTAGTTTTGAAAATATGGTGCAATCAACGTTCCTAAATGTTATGACTACATTAAAAATTTACAGTGTCTCATGATTACGAATGTAACAGACAAGCTAAGTTTTTCAAAACTAAAACTTATAAAAAATTGTCATAGGTCTCTAATGTCCCAAGAACGTTTGAACTCATTTGCCATTATGGTCACAGAATATATCTTGCAGGATATAGACTTTAAAGACATTTTGAAAGATTTTGCCAAAGAAAAAGTTGAGGAAAGTACATGTTTAATCTCTTTCTTAATTATTATTAATTTCTACATTTTTGTTAAATAATTTCTGGAATATTATCATATTAATCAATGTATATTGATAATTTTTTGTTTTGCTGAATAAATTCATTTACATGTTGGATGAAAATTTCTCATTTCACTTTGCTGTTATTATTCTTATATCCAAATCTGAGTTTATTGTAGCTTGTAAGCAGCTATCTTATGAGATGGCTGAACATGTTAATTACTCAAAACGAATGCTTCGGTTGTGGAATATTGCACTTTTATTATTATTATTATTATTATGGATTACCGCAATTTTATTATATATATATTATTATTATTGGTGGAAAATTATTAACTTATTAAGGGATGAGTTTGGAGTGGGGCCCCAAGAATTGGATGGTCTAGGGGCCTACACAGTGCTTAATCCGGCACTGTGTGTGGCATTCAGTTTGAAATCAGTGCAAAACAGTTGACTGTGGAGTGGAAGAATTGACTCTAACTACCAAGTTTTGGCAGCAGTATTCATAGTTTCACAGAAAAACACTTATTTTAAACATTTAATATCAGGTGAATCATAAGGACAACACAATCCCATTAAATGATAGCCATTTGTAAAATATTAAATAATCTTATGCTTACACAAATTGTCATTACCAAATTTCATTTAAAGAAACACTGAAAACCCCAATACTAAAATTTAATTTACACGTCAGCCAGGTTAATCTTCAATGTAAGCAAGCAATGCAAATTATCTGTTATTTATGTGACATAGAATAAATTACTACCCTTCAGCCTGGTGAATACTATAAAACACATCCAAAGTGCTCTTAACCACCAAATTTCTTTTAAGAAACACACAAGATGACAAATTTATTAATTTACACATACATTTAAGGGTAGGCAAACAAATAAAAATGGCCTTACATTTATGCAAATATTAGAAGTCAAACAAGCTAACTATTCTTCAACTCAATTATTATGGAATATAACAGGATCCATTTGACCAAACTCATTTAAGAAAGACATAAAACAACCAAATTTTAAAATAGTTATATCCAAGGAAAGTTTAAGTTTTACATTAGGAAAATGGTTAAAACTACCAAGAAAATTTTCGCTTAACTCATTGACAGAGAGACAACTTAACTACCTTTGAGTTTAATAAATAATATAAGACAACAGGATCTTACAAAAATAATTTAAAGAGTATGTAAATTAAACAATTTTGAAGTTTTTACATATCAGCTAGTCGCCACATTTAGAACTCACAGTTTTCACCAAGGTTACACAGTAGGGGTTGACATGAAAGAACACACAAATTAGTAAGAATCAATAAGGATATGAAGTAAATCAAATGCTTGTCCCCTAGCCAAAAAAATGTTCAAATGTTTGTTAAGCTTATGGGACTTAACTACGGGGTCATCAGTCCCTAAACTTACAAACTACTTATGAACTACTTACGAACTAGGACGGCACAAATATCCATGCCCGAGGGGGGATTCGAACCCCCGACCGTAGTGGCCGTGCTGACCGTGACTGGAGCGCCTCAGTCACTTCGGCCACCGCGGCCGGCCCGCTAGCCAAACCCTACCTAATATTTAAGAACTACATCATTACAAATACATCCACATTTACAGTTCCAGCTGTGTGGTGTTGACTCCGGGCATCACGGTGCCTCACGGTGAATTTTTGGCGCTCTTACCTCTGTGGGGGCTGTCTCATCTGCCTGTTATTCAGCAATAACATCTCATAACACAAGTAATGATGTCCGCAATCCCAGACATCATTTCTATAACAAATTAATTTGGGCAGTAAGCACACTCTTTTTAAAATGTGTCAATTCTAAAACCAGACTGGGCCTCTGTAGTAGCCAAGGTGCAAATCTGCTCCAACCTCAATCTAAATCATTAACACCAGTCACACCCACATAAAAAAGACAATCCTTAGTGCAAATCCCAAAAGGCCTCATTGCTCATAGCAGAGTTCAAAAAAACCTTTCTGTAGGAGACTGGGCAATTGTATTGTATGAAGTTGTGTATGGTGTGGACACTGTGGAGTACCATTAGGAGCTGTTGCCATATGTGAAGTGGTGGCTCAGCAGCTTCAGCACAGAAACTCGGTATGCAGCTCATCCAGAACACTCCATTAGCCAGCTCAATACCATCATGGTTAACCACATATAACTTCTATAAATAAGAAGATTTTACAGACCCATACACACTGCGTTGAGGCACTGTGTTTTCAAATCCTTCAGGTGTGGCAACCATGAAAGATTCCTGTCAAATGTGATGCCTAGAAACCTCATGATGTCCTTAAAATGCAGAACACAGTCTGTCAGTCATAGTTCAGATCCCTAATTGTGTGGGCAGGGATTATGTTGACCACTCAAAACACCTCTTTATGAAAAGGTAAGGGTGAATAGGTAAGATTTAACCAATATCAGGCATTGTGTCTAAATTTGGGAATCTCATTTGTGGTTGTTTTCAGATGCTTTGGACCCAGACTACAGTAAAACCCCATTTTTACATTCCCGGATTATACGTTTTCCCACCATTTACAACATTTTTTGTCGGTCCTGTCAAATTTCCTATGTTCACAATGTTAATTCGCCCCCATTTTTTGCGTTAACATATCTACATTTTCCCCATATTTTAAGCTTTTTAAAACCATGTTCATGAAGAAAAAAATTACGTAAATGACATTAATTGATGCTGGCTTTCGACTTAAAGTATAGTGTTTATAAATGTCATGCAGTCAAGTTTCTTGGCACTTTGTATTTATTCAAACGTATATTTCACTTGTTGTCTTTTGCAGTATGCGCCTAGTTGCCTTATGACACGGTGGCTGATGGTAGTATAGTATTCCCTCCACCACTCCATCCAACAAAATATGTGTGTGTAGTGCTACCTGACCAACTTCCTGCCTGCGATCATCTGCTGTCAGCACAGCAAACACGCGAAAACAAGAACAGTTGAACAGACAGACACACCAGAGAACCGGGAGGCACTGCAGTTGCTGCATACAGTTGGTTGGAACGTGTGTAGCATGGTGTGTAGGATGCTACAAATTTGGTTGGTTTGAGGGTTGGATGAGAAATAGGAACTTGTGTAGGGGCCTTCAGCCACTGTGCCTATTGTCAGCTTGGCTTTGTTTACGCAACTGGTATTTTTCATGCTTTGCATGACTCGTTTTGAGAATTTATTCTTGTTGTGAAATGCTAATATTTATCTAAGTATTTTTTGTGACATTTTATAAACGGTGAGACTGATGGATTGCTTGTGTATGTTTTTCTGCACACTGAAGGGGGCACGGTACATTATAACCTTAAAAAAGTGATAATAGTGTGAGATGATGACACTATGCAAACATCGGTTAAAGGCTTGCTGACTAATCAGTTATTTCCCTTAAGTCCCTTTAAAAGTATAAAAATGGAGTGCTACTGTATGTGTTGATGGATGGTAATGTTTGACTTCATAGAGCATGGTTGGTCGATGTTTTCTTGGAAACAGTAGATATTGCACCCATTGAGTGTCCTGCTCATTTTTAATCGCATAGAACACGTCTGGATTTGCACTAGGTAATCACTTGCCCTCACATAAGCATTCACCAATCACTCTTCAACACTTCAGAGCAGGTCTGCAGGAAGAATGGTGTTATTGCATTAACATGACATTGATAACATCATGCCCCTTTGTTGTCAGGCTTGTACTGTTGACACAGGTTGTCTCACCCCATACTCAATACATTAATGAGTTGTGATGTGTGTGCAAATCCAATAAGTTGGAAAAATGAAGAAGACATTGTTGGCTAATATTATGCATGTTGTAGTTGTTTCTATTCTCTAATCTTTAAACTTCTATGTTAGTATCACCTTTTTATACTGTTTTGAAGTAAAATAAATGCAGCATTGCAAAATTTCTGTTTGTTGTTTTAATTTTTGACACCAGTGCATGTGTTACATTTCAGAAAATAGACATAATTGATCATCAAGTTATGTTAAAAACAAACCACTAAGTTGCACCATGAATACTGAATGAAAAATGGCACACCACAGTGATCACAAAGGTTTGCACACTTAAGACCAAAGACAAACTCCTTTGGAGCTATAAACCATACAGGGCATTCAGCTACGTACCTGCTGTTAAATAATACATACATACATACAGTAGGAGGTTAATCTTCGCACCTCTATGACACTCATTTTCTGTCACTCTTCTTAAGCACATTGTCAATCATTGGCAACTAATAGTTTTCCTGTCATATTTGTTAACACAACACTTCCAAATAAAGGTCATATTACACAATATACCTGAGACATATTTTTTTTTAAATAAAGCCTATTGAATTTATTAATCTATGACTTATTTTTACACTTTTTATAATTTAACTAATTATACTATGAAAACAATTGCACAAGAAATAAAGTGAGTAGGCTTGCATTAATTTGAAAGTGGAAGAGGAGCAACCTGGTGGACATAGAATGGATATATACAGCTCATAAAATAATTAAG